>OX375867.1:60804340-60849898 GCA_947359475.1 Heligmosomoides polygyrus bakeri | reverse complement strand
AAGATAATTTGCTGTGCTTTTGCGCTTTACTAGGCCATATGACTGCCTACAGAATCCGCACGTTCCACCCAGAAAGATTTGAAGCTGACAGAGTTATCGCGCTCCGAACACGCCCGCGCGTGCAATTTAGCACAATAACGGTCGATGTTCTCCTCGCTCTTACTCGCCCATATTACAGTTCTGTCTGCTCTTAATAACGCCGTTCAATTCAGCATGAGAAACTCTATCGAATGGTATCAAGCATGGCACAATTTGAAGGTATCGACTTTCGATGACGTCACCGTCCGCCTGCCGCGGGCTCGAGCGGCCTCGTCCTCAATGGGAAACCGTCAAAAAATCGATGTTCCCGAAGTCGGTCGAAATTGATACCATTTGATAGCGCTTTTCATGGTGAACAGAGTGGTACCATTGCGAGTGTCGAAAACTCAATGTTGGCTGAGTAAGAGCGCAAGAAACTCTAACTGCTATCTTGTGCCGCTTCAAACTGCAGCTGAAGCTAAGGCAGTTTACGCAGCTGAGGTGCTCTGAGCATGTAGTCGCAAAGTACCCTTAACAGCATGTTCGCCTACGCGTTTTGAGGCTGTTAGCTTGCCGCGTCTTCCCGCAGTGGTCCACCGAAATCGGAAAAAAATACGTCACACAAGCCTCACCTTCATATTCACACCCCTGCAACATTGCCCCTTCCTAAGCTATCCCGCTCTACTTTAGCGTACTACTAGACCGTTCTGCTGTCTACAAGACCCAGGACTTGCAGCCGAAACGATTCGAATTTGACAGAGTTACTGCGCTCTGAAAACGCCCGCGCGTGCAATCTGCGAGCGGTTGCCCCACTCGATTGATAGGTTCCATTCTATATGCATTGCTCCCAGCGCACTCCTTAATCTCGCCGGACAGAGTACAGCAAATCCTGAGTAGGGCGGCTGCGAATTTCTGAGAAAAACTCTCCAAACGCCCACTCTACGAGCTGTCGCGCCCAGTCGATTGATAGGTTCGATCCTATATACATTGTGCACAGCGCACTCCAAAGTCTTGCCAGAACACAGTACATCAATTCCTGAGTAGAGCGGCTGAGAATTTCTCATAAATCTCTCTAAATGCTCACTCTACAAACTGTCCCCCCCCCCCTCGATTGATAGGTTCCATCCTATATGCATTGTGCACGGCGCACTCTCAGGGACTCCTGGCATGACAAAGCACATTACGCCATGCTTCAGATGCTCCGAGAACATGCAAGTCCTGGAATATAAGCTTCTCCAGTAGCAAAAAGTCTGCTCCAGTCATTTTTGACCACCCACTGCGAAAATGCGGTGGTTTGGCGAAGCTGTATACACGATTGTGTAGATCTCGAAGAGACGAATCGAACGGTACCATCCGTTTCTCAAAACACCTCAAATTTGAGGAATTGTGGGCATGTAACGGATTTCGACGCCTTGCGGCCGACAACTCGTCCGCGGCCGGCCTTCTCAATGGAGCGCAAGTTTTCAATTTTGGCCATTTTTGATCTTTCATATGAAATGTATATACCAAACGATAGAGCTCGATCTCCTGAGCTCAGATGTACCCTTGGTTTTTCAAATGGATGACCTTTGGGAGAGTTATAGCAAAAAGACGCAAAAACCGCAAAAGTGCGGTTTTTTCGGCGTCTATTCAAAAGACGCGTCCGGTACTGTATTTTCTTCTCTTTAGCTATTTGATGCCTAGCGAGAGTTCGCTTAAGTTTACGAGATAGCTTCAAATATCTAGGATCCCTCAGAGAAGAAATGGAAGAGTACAGTCGATCAACCCTATATTTGAGAAGGACTAGGCTTCTTGGGTATTTCTGTACAAATGTATTGCGGTTTGATAAGGGAATGTGGTCTACAATGAGATTGTGCAAAAAACCAACAAATTTATCATAGAGTACATCCACGTCAACAGAAGAGCCGAAAAACGTGACCCAGTCTATTCGGGAGAGGGAGTATATAATTGAATCGTAGTCACCTTTGAAGAAATTTCTGACTTTCCTCGGCACCTTAGCAGGATTCTCTTTTACGTCAGAGATTTTGAATGAAATGCAGTTGTGATCTGAAGTGCTGAAGGGTGGGAGGACATGCACTGCCTCAACTATGATGGGTTTGGAGACCAACAAGATATCCAGGATATTTAGCCCATGAGTAGCTTGGTTTACCAGCTGTTCCATGTTCAGAGAATTGATAAAATCGATGAAGAGGGAGGAACAAGTAGTCGAAATGTTTTTTCTATGAACCATTTTGTTCCAGTCTATAGTAGGGAAGTTGAAATCACCCAGAATGAGAATATGACTGTTCCAATCGTCACATAGATTCTGTAGGAAGTCTGTAAACATGTTAAAGGCGCCATTGGTGCAAGAGGGGCTACGGTACCCTAACGCTAGCAACACATTACCGTGGTTACTTTCAATATGCAAAACTACTAGTTGAATTTCACTATGAAAATCCTTTGCCGTTATTAACCTATGAGGGACACTTTTGTGAATGAGGGCTAGCACACCTCCACCCACCCTTTCACCACTCCGATCACATCGATACACTGCATACGTTGAATCGTAACTGAGAACAGTTTAGGTCTGGCAACTTGTTCATAATTGACCTCGCATTAAACATGAAAAAATTACGAGCTCTAGATTGTGGTGAAAACTGGGTTTGATTACAAGAGACAAGGTGAGTCGTATTAGCAGTTCGTTTGTCCTAGTACACAGTTTGTGAGGAAGAGGAAAGGGTGGACGAGGCAGGTAGAGAAGTGGGTAAGCGATTAGTAAAATAATTCGGTTGCTCACTTCGACGCTGCGGTAGTTCGCGCGGATTGCTTAATTTGTGGATTGTCAAATCTCTTACAACATACAACAGCTTACCTTCTTGGCTGTTCATAATACCTGCTTTCCTGCGCAGTGTGCGGTCATAGTCCAGCTCTTCCCTTGTGTAATCCGTTCTAGCGTAGGAGTGATCGAACTCCTTTGTGAGGGATTGCCTTCCCGTCTTCATGTGTTCCAGCATTTTGTCTCGCAATTCCTGGCTACCTAGGTAGATTTTACTTATACGAGGGCGCGAGTTGTCCGCTTTTCGAATCTTCAAGTGCCTATGGAAGGAAATCTTGCCACTATTAAATTCGTCCAAAAGCTGCTCATCACCAGAGGTTTCAATGACCTCCTTGATGGCTTCTTTGTCAAAAGCGTGGGTTTTGTTCGTTAGCTTGTTCACCAATGCCAACCCAAGTTATGCGACATGCTTTTGCGTCGACAATTTTCGCATCAGACCTAAACTAGAGTGCTGTAAATAGCAGCTCTTGGGTCCGAGGTTTTCTGCGAATCCGAAGCAAGTTTCTCTTCCAAGGTATCCAGCCTATTTATTATTGTGAGCTGCGATTCCTGCATCTTCATAAAAAGGTCGAAAACCTTGTCAAACCGTTCTATGTGTTCATCCCAACGCTTAAGCAGCGGCATTAACCATGAAGATGTATCGTCAGAAGGTGCCTTTCTTGGTGCCATATTGAAAATCTACAAGGAAGAAGAACGAAAATCAGCAGAGAGTGAAGCAAGCAAACCGACCGCGATGAGTCTACTGGGCAGGAATGATGAGTCTACTGGGCGGGAAATAAGTTTTGCTACCTACCTTATAGGTATGTGGACCCCCGGACTAGGATAGATCCTAGAAGACCTTCAGCAGACCTCTGATTTCCAGGACAGGCCAAGGTGAGGGGAAGAGTGTATCGATGGCTGCTTAGGTCAATTTGCGAATCCACAGACTTCGTTTCACATTTTAACCACCTCTGACATCACATCCTGGTCTCCTTTGAAACTCCGAGCAGGATGGGTTTTCCCAAAGTATTGCTCCATGTAGGGAAGCAAACTGCGAGGAGCCTGTCCTGCCGCTGTCCGTATTGCGACCAGTGCTGCTTCATGCACTTTGTGCCTGTGTATCACTGGTGTTGAACATTTATATAATACATGAACACCAAAGCATGCAGCTGGAAAATGTGAGGAGCCTGTAGCCTTCATCCGCTGTCCGTATGTCCGTACCAGTGCTTCTGTTTCATACACTTTGTGCCTATCTATCACTGATGTTGATCGTTCATACATCATTATATTGAACAAGTGCTCCGTCACGCCTATCGGCGTGCCCCCCCCCCCACTTGCGCGGGTCGCGCGATGTTGCAGTATCACTAAGCTAAGGACAATCACATCATCCTAGCTGCTCTACTTATACAGCTTTTTTCCTTACCTAGGAGTACAAAAGGGTCGCAGTAGGTACAGAATATAGTATGATAGGGCAATACATTGGTTCCTCACTACTGGTCCTCCCCTAGTGAAACGGTTCCCCATTACTGGTACTGGTTCCCCTCAATGATCCACCCTTAGCGGACAACGTCTTTGGCACACCTTCTGCATTCCCAGGCACATTGGACGACGTCTTCGGCACGTCCACCTTATCCCAAACACGTTAAACGACGTCTTTGGCACGTCCTTTGAGTCCCAGGCACGTCATGCGACGTATTCCGCACGCCTTCTGAATCCGCTGGCACGTGAAGACGTCTGGGTTTTTCTGCTATTTTCGTAACCCGTAATTTGGCCAATATCGATTGGTGGCGATCGATACTTCGAAAACGAACTTCAGATTCGTGTTCAGCGACCTCGACTACCCCCAGGGCTTGAGTTTCGGACCGCCTGGACGACATCCACGAAAAATCGATAGTTTGATCAATATCGATTGATGGCGATCGATACTTCACAAACGAACTTCGCATTCGTGTTCAGCAACCTCGACTACCCCCAGGGCTAGAGTTTCGGACCGCCTGGACGACATCCACAAAAAATCGATAGTTTGATCAATATCGATTGATGGCGATCGATACTTCAAAAAAACTTCAGGTTCGAGTTCAGCGACTCGATTGCCCCAGGGGCAAAGTTCCCAGGCAGGGAGAAGACGTCAAGGCATTTTTGCTATTTTCGTGTCGTAATTTCCCCCATTTCCCCCCTCTCGCAAGAAGGTTACTCTCCACAGCATGCAGAGGGGAAAATGCGCAGAATGCGTCTGAAAATAGCATAGACGTCCGAATCAGTCAAATCTCAACCAATTAGTTGAAATGCAAAAATGCAACAATACAGTAGAATCGAACCCCAACATCCCTCGCATGAAGCAGCGTCACTATTCACTGCGCTCTGAGCTGCTTGCCGGAAGGAACATCGCGGGCGTAAAAGACTCCCGAATTCGTGAGGTGCCGATTCCATTGTAACTTCAAGGACCCCCTACTCCTTGGGTTTAACGACTTGGCAAGAAAGAAACATATTTTATAGTAATTGAGGGGTAAGATTCTTCCTATATGACCGCTATGCTTCAGACCTTCCTTTGTAAGAGGGACAAGCGCTGAAGGAGAAGAAGCAAAGATATAATGAGCACCAAAGGCGAGCTGACGCGATCAACCGAAAAACTGCTTAGCGTGACTTTGCGCCGACTTTCGTGTTGTTCCTGATCATCCTGCAGTTTGCGGCAGCTTTCGATGATTCTCGTGGTCTCTTGCGCTGTGCTCGACATGATGCCGCAAGGCCTGATCGGCGTGAAAGTACATAAGCAGGCCAGTTCCGGGAAAGAGCTACGGTTACTGGGAAGTCGCATCTTGTCCGAAGGCAATGGGGGACTGCATATAACACAAAAATTGGGTTGGGTATGTGCTTATTGTAGTCAAGACAAACAAAAATTTGGAGAGTTCAATAGGCAGTCTAGTTTTCGAAAGATGCCCTGTTCGTTAAGTGAATACATAATATTGATAAAACAGGGAAGTTTTCTACAAAATAAAACCTCCAACATAAAAGCTGTAGCTATACCTATTGGTTTCTAACGCAAATGTACAGGGAAAATTATGTGCAGTAAACACTTTTGTGTTCAAATCCGTTTTAATAAACGATTTTCTTGTCATACATACATACATAGTTGCGGAATGCAGTGCCTAACTGAAGGACGCTGTCACTCTTCCGATCACGTTTATTCTGCTAGAAACAGTTTTAAAAGGCATCATAAGTGGGGCTACAAGAGGGAGATTAGGTAGGAAGAAGGTTTAGGGCCACTGCGCACAGAGGTACATATGTATCTGAAGACCGCTTCATATGCTGAAAAATTCCCCACAGCTAAGCTGTTTCCGAAAAGTGAGTGAAATAGGAGCGTAGCGTGAGCCGCAGGTCCAGCATCGGGTGCCGCTGATGGTGCAACAGTATGTGCTGACCCCGTTCCAGGATATTTAAGGCAGATGAAGATGGGCCGATCGGTAAAGTGTCACGTGCATTCGTCTTCAACAATCTCATGAACTGGTCCGTCCCTCACTCTCGGTCTTCTTAGAAAAGAAGCGAAAATCAATGGGACCAGTTATGCGAAGGATGTAGCAATCAAGTGGCTCAACTCAACTAATTCGAAGCAGAACGCAAATTCGAGGAGAAAGCTTGTCTCAATAACAAAACTGGAAGGACGCCGGAGTGGTTTGCAGATCTATTTGCCCTACTTGGTAGCTGCAGAAGTGTCAGACCTTTCTCATCTTCAATTTTTTGCAACTTGTCCGAGGAAAGACTCGCTCTACAAATGTAAAAATGAGGTCTCACGTTCTCGTACGAGAAAGAGGAGTAGAATTCTGGAACAAGTGCGGCGACAGACGCGAATCACTGCGCAGCTATTGAAGGCTCGACAGCTAAAAGGGGAGCCTGAAGGATGTGGGTCCCTCGTAGTTTCTATTTTACCGGTAAGTGGTGTTCAAAGTTGTAACAATTGCTGACCGTTCTAGCAGTTATTGTAAGAGTAATTTTTCTAACAACAATTAAGGAACATTCTTGCGCGAACGACATCTCTGCAGAGCCAAGTGCTAAGTAGCAAGGCAGACAGAAATTGAAGAACTGGACTGGCAGGTTCTGCTTGAACCGCCGTGTTGTAGCGACTATGCGCCGCTCGTCTGTCACTGTTCCTTTCAAGCAGCACTCCGCCGGGAAAAGGCAGAAACATCGGGAATGCCGAATTTTGGGCCTCCAGCTCCTGCGATTCACATTCAGCGCAACTCCTAGAGGATAACCACCGCCAAGGTGAACAGAGCTGTTGACTCCCCTCTTCTCTCGCGCGCTTGAGCTCTGCATAGTCGCAGGGCGTTCGCTATCCCATTAATACCAAGAGAGAACACGTCGAGGACTTAATAACCGATACTGATTTCTGCTCGGAAGCATTTCTAACTATCTAGCCTTACGTCTCCTCTCCGACGGGCGAGCCTTTGCAAGCAGTAGAACGCTCCCGAGTCATTTGGTTTACTGCCAATTACGAAGCCATCCGGTAGTTTCCTGCGATCGGCGCTGAGTCGTTGAACTTTGACATTTGTTTTGATGGGCAGGCACTGAGACGACGTACTGCGTGAATTCCTCCGCCGCCTCTCTGGAAACGGTCACAATACCTGGGAGCACCTGCGGCGAGTCAAGGCATTCCGCGGCTCCTGTTTCCTGCCGGGAACGAGGTGAGGCCGCGAATAAGCGCATCTGATGTGTCGACAGATGGCTTCCAGCTGGTGCTGCTGAGCGACAAGGTCCGCAACAGGTGATCATCGCCACCGGCGCCAGCGTGGACACGGACTGCTGATGTAATTGATCTCGGGAGGGGCTATCAGAATGACGAGCAATCACACGGCAAACATATTAGCATGACGACGTGTTTGGGCGAGGACCGCGGCTGGCGTGACGTCTGGGGCGCCACGACTTCGAGGCGACAAACCTGCTACAAGCTGAAAACACAACCAACGTATACTCTCGCGCACCCAGAAAAACAGCAACGTCAGCCTCACTGGTTCGGCAAACACTGTTCTTCGACGGCAATGGCCGTACTTGGCACACCGCACGTAGACGCAGAAGCATGTCAAGGACGGCCGAAGGAGAAGCTGCGCGGGCAGTGATTCCCCTCTCGGCGTACACTGCGTGCGTTCACCACGGTTGTTTCGACAGTCCAAGTTGCCGCCAGAACAAAGCGCCAGCGGACGTGCGCTGTTGGCGACAAAGGCGCTGTCGCCACTGATTTCAGTTTGACGACGAACTCGACGAAGTGGCGACAGGGGAAGGAAGGCGGCTGATTGCGCTGCGGTGAACGACGCTTCTGCGCTGTAGGACGTTACCGCCCGGCAGGCGGAAAATGAATCGCAGGCAGAACGTGTCGAAGAGGTTGAAGAATACATTCGCTGCTCACCGAAACTCCGAAAAGCGAGCCACATGGGGGCCAACCAGCAGCTAGTCACTTCTGAGCTCCACTGGAGGTTTCAGCTTCGGATGTCACACCGTCCCTGCTCCACATTTCAGTCCCACGCTACGGATGACTAATTCGGAGGCAAGTCAGGCGAAAGGCGTTCACACACAAGCTGCCTGATGCAATATCTTAGCGGCTACTTTCAAGGATTCTAACTGCCCAGAGAAGTGCCAGTTGTTGAAGTGCTTCCTGAACAAAGGGTACTATTACGTTATAGTACATACATATACGTATACGTATACTATAACGTTTCGTTCTACACGTTTCATGTCTGTTTCACATTTTTGCGCGTGAGTGGAAAAGAGCATCAGAAACTAAAGATCCCTAAGTATTTCCCTTTCATTTTTATATTCCAGTAGCTAGAACCCATCAGCCACCACAAAAAGTTCAATGATTTGGGAAGCTCCAGAGGTGGCGTTTACACTTTCGCAGTTGTGATGTCTGCTGATGTTGAGTGGCAATCAAGTCACTAAATAGTTACGGTGTAGAAGCAAACACAGAAACATACACATACGCAAGTGCGTATGTTAGAGAGACACATCACCAATGTACACAGTGCTGGCGGGCACCATACGCACAAAAATAACTTGCAGCCGCACAAAGATATCGGTATGGTGGTCCATAGAGGTGCAGTCAAAAGGAAGGAGAACAGAGCCGTCTAGAAAGGACGAAGAGTGTTGAGAAGGCCATAGGTGACGATGAGGTGTTGAAAAGAAACCCTTTAGGTAGAACCCATTGGTGACGCCTTACAAGGCCAACTTCAACAGACTATGCGCCTGCGCGGCTGTAGCCACAAAACATTTCGGAAAATTAGAAGGAGAACAAGAAGCACAAGGGGAAGAAGGACAAATATGAGAAGAACTATCTCTCGTTGTTAAGCCACCTGAGCAAATTACTTCAATGACCTACCGAGCGCGAGCATTTTGCAGTTCACAAGGCATTCCAGCAAACGACACCGCTGCCCTTAACAGTTCATAAAAAAGAACAATGGTGTTCGTGTGCAGACTCTGCGTGGGACCACCAATTGGAGCCGTAATCCAGAAGCTGCCATCACTCGTTCATCTTCGCAATTCCCATTATGGAGCCCGTCCCCTGGCCGCGCCTCTATTTCCTCTTGTACCTACAGAGAGCTCCTTCCTTTGAGGGATAGGTAACCCTGTCCACTGGAAGAGCAACCCAAAGCGATGTCGTCTTGGGTCAGGTGCGAAACTGGCAGAAAGAAAACTTCTCGAAGGTGATAAGAGATCTTCGACACACCCGCACGGTTGACCAGCGGGCATACCATAAGCTACGAATGGCAGCCGGAATGGAGTGGCTTGAACTTTTGACAAGCAACTATGTTAACTGCCGTGAATTGCAAGGTTCGTTGGGATTTTTTAAGATGACAAGTGTCCCGAAAGTCTGGAAAAACAGCTTCTTTTCCTCAGCGATGACGCCCATAGACGACGTCAGTTCATATGCCCTTAGTTTGTCTAGGATAACTCAGACGTACGCAGACGTGACCCCTGGTTTGCATTACAGCTACAGAGAGGAAAGAAAATCGCTACTAGTTTCTAGCGGTAGCAAGTGTAATGTGGCATTAAAACCCATTATTCTCAGCGTTGAGAAAGACCTCCAACGAAGGCGGGATGATCGGTCCATCGATGCCTTTCGCAAGGTGAATTCGGTGAACACAGAGCAGCGACCAGTGAAAGGAATGCAGTGCAACAGACCACAAACCTAATCGACTCGAAGTCTCTCCGTCCCGAGCTCTTATACAGGGTGGAGACGCTGGGTAGCGCAGCTACCACGTCAAAGATACCTAGGACCACACGGAGAGGAAAATGTCGATGGGCCGGTCGCGCCATGGCTTGGAGACGAAGCCACCGGTGGACAAAGAGACCTCGACGATGACCTCCGATATCCGGCCGACGTGCTCGCCGCCCGGCTGACGCAGCCGGCATCTCACAAGGAGAGCCTCCGGAGTGGCGGTGAGCTTTTGCGGTGCAATTTTTACAGGATGTAGGGCCCCGTGTGGGGAGTCCAAACCATAGTTACTTTTTTCGGAATGCTCTTCTGTGGCCGAAAAAAACGTGTGGACGCGTGAGCGCGAAGTTCATGGCGCCCTGCTGTGTTCTTGCGCAAATCGGATCGTTACCATTATTCGCTTGCGTGATCACAGGAGTCAATTTGTACACGATTAATGCTTTTAGTATTTGAACCTAGCCTTTTTGGGCTTTCGTTTGAGTTACCTCTCAATGGATCGTATTTGCATTGTATCATTCTGTTAGATCGCTAACATAAAAAAATTCTTGCTCACATGAAGTAACTGTGTTTATTGCTGACAAGGATAGTCAACAATTATGATACAAAACTATGCAACATTTAAAACATAATCGCTTATCCCACCAGCAGCATCCTACAAACGCATCTTGACTTGACTCCTGTGATCACGCAAGCCCATAGTAATAACGATCCGATGAGTGCAAAAGTGCTGGCGACGTCGGAGCCCGGTGCACCCGAGAGGCGACCCCGTTAGCATTACGCCAACCGCCCACATCGGTCAATATGGTAGCAGGGCGCCATGAATTTTGCGCTCACGCGTCCACACGGTTTTTTTCGACCACAGAAGAGCATTCCGAAAAGAGTAACTATGGTTTTGGACTCTCCACGCGGGACCCTACGTCCTGTAAAAATTGCCTGGAGCCACTCTAGAGGCTCCCCTTGTCATTCGGGAACGAGTCAAGTCCTCATCGAGCTCATCAACTCTGATTAGTAACAACGCGCTGACAGGTCGAGACGACGGAACGAGCGGAAACGATGCTGCGACGCATGTGACGAGTGAAGAGAGACCATCTAATCGCAAGACCCTAAGATGGCAACGAGCGCAATTTCGTAGAAGTCTCCCGCATTAAAGTACGCGTCCTCGCAACCTGCGCATGAATTTTCGATTCTAGAATTCTAGAATGCCACTTGAGCGACGTCTGCTCTACGCCGATGAGCAGCGCTATTTGCTAGCCGTTCACTGAAGCAACTACGTATCCGTTGCTGAGCACGATACATACAAGGGTCTATACATTTAAGTTTTGGAAGCATGCTTATCCGAGTCATCCTACACATCTGTCCTGCTATCGACAAGGCAATTGCCTACTCGGAAGCGACATCATATCGATCGACATTCAAGAGTGAGGTTACCCCATTTTGCAACAAGACTCCCTGCGCCAAGAATGACGTTCGATTTGCAGTTTGGAACGGAAGCGCTTCGTCGGACGGTGCTCTTAAACGTCGCGTACCTTGTCGAATAACAATGGTGGGTTGAATTAGATATGTTGTAAAGTAAGCCAACTGCAAATCGTACAAGCACTCAGAACGGATGAAGGACGCCGATTTTTCTGCAATCGCTAGCAATTTGGGAGGTTCTGATACTATCGGAGAGTGGGAGAGTGAACAATACTCACAAAGCCGTTTAAGGGTTTCACTGGGTTCTGAATCTAAGCGGTGTCAAGCTGCTAAAATACGCGTATGTAATGGTCTTCGATAAGGTGGGCAACGTTAGTCTGTGAGGCACTTCCGATTTCAGCAAAATCAAATAGAAACTATTGAAAAAGAGTAAAGGTGGGCGATAATAATACATTGCTTAAGATAGAAAAGGTGATATATTTCTGGAATATGGAATATTGAGGAGAAGGTTTGTATGCAAGTTGACCTCATAAAATTAGTTGGGGAGTCCCGACAACGGAAAAATCAGGTTCAATTTCTCCAACAAATCCGATCGCAGTTCACTGACCTCGGAAGGGATGGATGGTGGGGTAGCCTGGACGTGATGCGAACCTACAATCTAGTCGCGGTGCAGATGATTTCCTGGCACTGAACCATAAGCACCCCAAAGAGAAAGGAAAAAGCACGAAACAAGTAGTGGAGGATAGTTAGAATGCCACGATCATTGCTGCACAACTCGGTTCAAATCAGGGGTGTGAGTTTAGCGGCTAACGATTCACCGGTTTAACGGATTTACCGGCATTTTCGCGATAAATTCTCTTAACGAAATTTTTGATGTCTTTTCAAAAAATGCCGGAGATGTTTCTAGCTATCGAATGGAGAATGAAACATACTACCGATCTCAGTTTAGAAGTGATTGCTTCTATCTTCTCCGATAACTTGCTAACAGCGTTCATGGTCCTCAACTTCATTAAAACATCCACGTCCACATCACGAGGCGGAGATGGTGCGCTCCCGTGTTAAAAAGGCCCTCCATTGGTATAGTACCTCGCGCTGAGATTCCCGGTTTCCCGACATGAGACAATCTGAACTAGAGATATAGAAGCTCTCGGAATAGACGTCGTCAGAGGAATGACGAGAGGATACGCTCATGTCTTGTTCCCGTAACTTACTCTAAGATGTAGGACATCGTAATGTACTCTGCTAGTTTACTTGATCTCCTGGTGGACTTTTAAGCTGTTTTCCCGTATAAGAAGAGAGAGAAGCTCGTTATCATGTCACACTTCACTTTTTTCTGAAGTGTCTGCCTCTACTCCAACGTACAGCTTAATAGTTCAAAAAGTAGTAGGCTACCCCACCATCCATCCCTTCCGAGGTCAGTGAACTGCGATCGCATTTGTTAGACAAATAGATCCTGATTTTTCCGTTTCGGGACTCCCCAACTAATTTTATAAGGTTTTGCATTCAAACCTTCTCCCCGATATTCCATAATCCAGATGTATAACACCTTTTCTATCTTAAGCAATGTATTATTATCGCCCATCTTTACTCGTTTTCAATAGTTTCTATTTGATTTTGCTGAAATCGGAAGTGCCTATCAAGCTCTTCTTCATTCCGGCACCGGTGGATAGACAACAGCCTTCTCTGGGAAGGACAGGGCACTGACTAGTTTGACGGCCAGCCATTCTAAGGCACTGCGCTGACCAAATACACAACCAGATAGCCTCCGCGTTATCACGCGGAGGCAGAATGAGAGACCCATCCTTTGTAGGGAAGCGCATACCAATTTAACGTCAAATTGTACACTTTTCGAAGCGAACCGAAATTAAAACGAGCTTCTTCCGCATTACACTAGAGAACTCTCAGAGGGAGTTAGAATTTTGTGATTTAATTTTGTGATAAATTGTTGTCCAAGTATGGATTTCTTGAAGTTTTTTATAATTCGCTGCTCTAACAAGTGAACGACGCACTGCTCAAAATGTTGTCAAATTTTAACATTTCAAGGGAAAATTGCGGTCAAAATTTATCCTAGGGTTCAAAAAACAACAACTTTTGCGTACTAAAAGAGACATTGCGTCCTGCACTCGTCCGAGATGTCGCGATCTTTATATGATCGATAGTGTAAGTGCTGCTTACCTGAAACATTGATGTGAAGATATATTGTTCTCTGCAATTCTTTTTGTTGTGTCGCTGAGAAGCGTGCAACTAAATTTTTGCTATCGGTCAAATGAAAATCGCGATGTCTTAGACGAGCGTATGGCGCAATCTTTTTCAACCCCAAAAACTTGCTGCGCTTCTCCATTTCAAGCAAGCTCTGAACCATTACTCCTCCTTAAAAAGTAAACGTATTATAAATTCTCAAACTGTGTTCACCCTTTAGGGCAGGTGAATTGTAAAAATTTCAAAGAAAGTCATACTGAAGATTTCTTGAGCAAAAAATTCTTATAACAATCTCAGACAGTTTCTGTTTTAATGTGGAAAAAGATCGTTGCGATTTGGAAGATGTTAGCTTGAATTCAAAAGCATCAAGCTGCTTAGAAAGGTGTCGAATTTGAAAAGAAGCGTGGCACTGAAAAGTAAAAAGGGAGAAGAGAGAGGGAAGGAAAGAGCGGGGCACGAAGTACGTTCAGAAGGGTGATGCCGTTCTACATTTCGAACGGACGCGCAGCAAAGCGCTGAAGAAAAAAACTAACCATTCAACATGAATCAGCTCTCTGAACCTCGGACGAAGGAACAAAGTGAAGAATGGGGTGGAGAGGGTCATTATGCGCCGTCTCATTGTAGAGTACAAAAGCCTTCAAGAACTGCCGGCGGGCTGACATGTCTGAATTTCGGAAAAACACCCTGGGTGTTCCATTCTTCGCGGAGGGGTTTTTGCGCAGCCAGTCCCGAGGTCAGCTGTGTCAGTGAGCGCGCCACCGCCACCTCGAGTCGTCTGAAGACGTCGGCCGTGCCGCCGCCAAACAAACGCTTCTCACCTGCCACAATTAATAATGAACAAGCAGTGAAAAACGGTGCGAACCAGCCGCGTGCGGCACGGGCGCGCCGGCCGTCGCCCGCGACCCCGCCCCGGGGCGAGGACACCACCTTCGACCCCCCAGGTCGCCTCCCCTATAAAAGCGCCGGCACTCTGCATGCTCGTCAGCGAACTCGACCATTCCACACCTACAAAATTCCGCTTGGAACTCGCCGTCCCTCGGGACAGCGGTCTCCCACGTCGCACTGCTCTTCGCTCCGTTCTCTGGTGCTCATCCCGTTAGCGCCGTCCGAGCATTTTCGATTCTCTAATCGAGTTCGACGGCATTCAAGACCGAAATTGTGAACGGAGTTCTGTTTGATAGTAGTTAGGCAGTTAGCTGGAATCTGGTTCCCGCAACCTTGGTGCTGCCCCTTTTGGGTTCTGCTTCCTCGCGACCAACGCCAGTCCCTCCTCTGTTGGCCGTCCACTCTCGACCGCCACTACCTTCGCCTCGGGGTTAGAAGAGGTTCTTCTCGAGAAGCAGTTCACTGGCTTCTCATTTCACCTCGTCCAACCTTTTACTCCTTCGGGTTGAGCAATCTCCTTCGTATCATGCTGAATATCCAATGCTTCGCTTAACCGTAATGTCTCACTCAAGAATTTCTTTCTGTCAAATTCCTCGTTAATTTGACGAATGGAATAGAACTGAACAATGAAACTAGAAGAAGACCTTCGCTCCTGCATCGCTGCTTTCCCTGCAAAACACTCTAAGGTTTTGCCCAGCAGTGGAAGCTGAGCAGTTTACAGTTCCAGCGATATCATCAACCTCTTCCATAGGGAGCGAAAAAATTGTTGAGGCTCTTCCTGATGAGACCGGCCCAGTCGCAGCGAGTCGCAGTGGCACTCTCGAGTTGCGTGTGCGTGTGTTTTTCCCCATGGGACAGTGGCAAACTCGTTCGGGAGGGGGATACCGCGGAAGTTCAGGGAGTGCCACAGAAGGTTGTAGGAACAGCAAGATATGAACAGGGAGTTGCGAAGTCAAAGGCATTTCAAGGAGTTTTTTCGCGTCCTTTCCAAATGCTGAACGCTGAGCAATCTGCGCAGCAGCTCCTCAACTTGTCATCGTCATGAGTAACCGTCTTCCTCGCGCTCGCCTTATAAATACTGCTCAGAGTACGCCCTAATTGAACTAAAGTCTTCTTTCAGAGATGCACCATCTAGTGGTGCTGTTTATCTCGGCGTTCGTGCTCGCTGAGGCGGCGAAAAAGGTGGTTGAGCGAAAGGAGCCGCCTCGAGACTGTTCCGACGCCCCGAACCGCGATATCAAGCACACGTGCCTTATGGTGAGTCGCTTCTGGAATCTCGCTACTCCATTCGCTCTCTACGATGGTGTTATGGTTACGTGGAAAACGCCATCGGTCACACCGCCTGCGCTACCTTCTGTTTGCTGTGATGTCCGACATCAGTGGCGAGAATCGGTAGAGGTTTCATTGCTTTCAGATACGAAACATGGACAGACTGACGAGGAAGAGAATCGCCAGGCAGGCTGTCAGGAACCCAGTGAGTTTCTTTTCCACCTGAATGGCGACGAAATGCTCGCGACCACCTCGAATTCCGAGAAACGGCCAGCTTGCAGAGTCAGCAGCAGAGAAGGAGAGGCGGAGGGCCAGCTGCTTCAGCGCCGGTGACACCGGTGGGTCCTCCTGACTGGCTGCTGCCTATCCCGGTGCCCCCGAACGCCCGCGGCCAGATCGCCTACCACCCGTACGACTGCATGACGCTCTCCTGTCTTTGCCCGTTCTTCGCGGTGAGTTCGTCGCGAATTCGACCGCCTTCGAGATTCGCTCGGACGCCCACGCGTTCAGGGTCAAATGCAAGGCGGTCACTGTGTGCTGTCGAACGGCGTCGTCCTGCGCATGGCCTATCGCAAGGAGTACCGCATGATGACGGACGACGAGCGAAACCGCTGGCACAACGCGCTGGCGACGCTGAAGGCCAACGGCGAATACGACCGCCTCAGCAGGCAACATCTTGACGTGGGTGCAGTTCTTGCAGAGCCATCTTGAGAAAACCGAGTGCTTCTGAGCTTCCGAGCTTCACTCCTACCACCATTGTGACAATAGCACCTCCGCAAGGGCGACTTTTTGCTGTTCTCCATCTCACGTCCCTTGGTCTCGTTTAAAGAGCGACGGGGCGGCCAACTTTATGGACGCGTAGTGGCATTGTCGATACGAAACATACGTCTGTCAGGACCTTCCCCATCGTCGCGGTTTGTTCAGTTTCATAGAAATCTCATTCAGAATATGCTTCGTAACTCGATAACTACAGCAGGAAAAGTAGGAAACCAGTTGCGATCACAGCATGCGTGAAGACCGAATGTCGGCTCTTTCCCTATGAAAGGGTGTTTCTGAGCCGTTTGACATTATTATTATCTTAATTCCTGGGTCTGGCATATTATGAAAGTGCCGGTGTTCAAAAAGTTTATGCATACCGTAGCAAAGCAGCCCATGTACCATTCAGAAAGTTTATGATAATGCAGTTGTCTACCGAAAATGCTGCCTCGTAAAAGATGTTTTCAGGTTGGCGTCGGCTCCGGCGCTCACTCAGGACCCGGTTTTCTGCCTTGGCATAGAGAATACCTAAAAAGGTGATAAGCGAACTGTGGGTTCCCATGTGCCTACAGAGAATCATTGCTGTAGTTGCAGATTCGAAATCGCCCTTCGAATGGTCGACCCAACGGTTTCGATTCCCTACTGGGACAGCGTAGTAGATAACTACCTGCCTGATCCGAGGGACTCGATCATCTTCTCGAACCTCTTTGCCGGCGAGACAGACTTCTACGGCAATGTCATTCAGGGACCGTTCGCGTACTGGAGAACTCTCGAAGGCCGCAGTACAATCCTCAGGTGCGTTGCTGTCTCCTGAAGCGGGGACGGGCAAAAGTGAATGATTCCCTTTAGAAACCTCGGTCGCGAAGGCTCGCTTTTCAACGAGAATCAAGTGAATAACGTAGTGGCACAGAACACGATCGAAAACGTTCTCGCCTACACTGCTCCACAAGCAGGTCAGTGGTCCAGCTTTGGAACCCCTAACTAATAAGAAGTTGCACAACGAAGAAATCAGTCAAGACCGCCTTGGAGTGGCATTCTACGCTGGCACTATCGAAGAGCCCGCGTTCTGATGACCTCGAGAATGCGACAATAAACCTTTGTTAGCTGCCCGAGGTCATGGGCGTGAACAAGAAACTCGCCCACTATTTATGAACCCACCGCGCTGAAGAACCTGGTGCACGGGCTTCGAGTTCAAGGTTTTTAGGAGTGACAAATGAAGGACGCAGAAAGGGGTTTGTTACCCAGAGGAACCCTCGGATCAGTGGAAGAGGGCGCTTCAGTCCAACTGTTTGAAAATGGCGGCAGAGCTGAATGTAAATGGCTAACAATGATGACACATTAAACTAGTCTACGATAGGGCCTTTCTTTACAATTTGCGAGCCAGAGAGGCTACACTGTTTGGACTTGCTTCGTTTCTCTAGCGGTACCCCCTCCTACTAGGATAGATCCGAAATCCCTTGTTTGAGAAGTCCTTCTCATTCACAGCTGCTGTGAAGTCTACAACTCCTATGTTTTCCATGGCCATGTGTTAGCTGTTCTCGGAGGAAGGCGACAAATAGGAATGGCGCTGTTGTGGATGTGATTTCGTTTCACCCAGCGTAGAGTAGCCAAACGGCATGACTTTCTAGGATCGACAAATTGCCGCCCGATCAATTCGAGCGACCCATAACAATTATCTCTGAAAAAGGGTTCAGTTGTCTCTGATAGCTCACTAATTCCGACGGCCGTTCGGTGTTCAATCACACAGAACAATCTCGGCTCGGGGAACACATATCTGTGACGAGCGATGGTAAGCGAGCGGCATACTAGTCACCCGAGGAAGGCGAGCCGAAAGAAAGACCGCTGTCCACCTCCTTCACCTTGAGCAGCTTCAGTACTACATGGGGTGAGACCAGAAGTACGGATAGAAATAGAGAGCAAAGAATTTACTGCAGTGTACGTAAGACGTGAATTACGACAGACGGCGAGCTTGACCGACTCACATCTGCTTTCGGCAACTACTAGGAAAAGTTCGCAAAGCGTTTCATCTTGGTGGATGTATCCAGAAGTTTGCGCTAACATTATCTTGCTGTAGCAGTAACCTGCCCCATTAGAAACCGCTGGCTTTAAAGAATGCAGGGCGAAAGACCTCAGCAATAGGGAGAGGAATCCGCTTCCTCAGCAACTTTCTTCAGCGGTTGTAGTTCATGCTCAATGTGAGTGTTCAGGATGCCCGTATCCGAACAACTACGGAGCGATCGAATACATTCACTCGAATATCCACCTCTGGGTCGGAGGAGACATGAAGCCCCCCAGCACGTCGGCCAACGAGGTATGTTGGACACCCTCTGACTCTCGGAGCATCACTGACCCGCCTTCTATCTCAGCCGCTTTTCTTCATGCACCACTCGTTTGTCGACTACCTTTGGGAGCTGTGGCGTCAGCTCAAGCAACCGAGATGGCTTAGAGAAGTGGTGAGTTGGAGCGCTTTGGCGGGAGTGCCTCTCCTAGCTGTAATCATAGGATGATGATACCTTCATAGGCCTACTCAAACGATCACGGCTATTGCACGAATCAGCTGCACTTCAGCTGGGCCTATATGCGACCCTTCCCCTACCTGCAAAATCGAGACGGTAGGTCTACCATACTACCTGCGGTGCTCCTCAGCCTTCACACTTTTCCTTCAGGTCTCTCCAACTCATACACGGACCAGATGTACCGCTATGCGCCCCGACCCAGCTGCTCTCTCCAGAATCCCGATTGCGGCTCGCCGTATCTTTTCTGCGACACGAGAGGGTACGCTGTTTCTTGACCCCCCGTGGTGCATCAGCACTCTCAAAAGTGAGTGGTTACGCCGAAATGCGCCACCCTTCCAGATACCCTCACTGTGTCGCCAAGATCAAGATGAACGGAAACTGTCAGGGATTCGAGAACTTTGACTCCTGCTATGCGGGAAGGTGCTGGTGGGGCCGTTGCATCCCGGTAGGCTCAAAGGGTTTCACCCTCACTATCGGAAGGCCTCATATCCAATGTTTTCAGGGCAATCGTGCTTGGGCGGCGAAGATCTTAAAAGACGTGGAGGCGATGAATTCTACGCTAAATTTCGGATTTGCCATGACAGACTCTGACGACAACAGGGAGGTAGGAGCAAAAATCAGGCTCGTAAAGATGACCGCGCCGTTGTTCCGCAATTGCTTCAACAGGTGAGACTGTCCAAAGCATTGACCAGTGATCGGCTTTCGTGCTGAAAGTCGATAAGCTTCCCGGCAGGTTTTGGGTTCCGTTTGGAGTCTGTTTCACGGCAGTCTGTTTAAGATCACCCTGCTGCAAACCTTGGGCCCAACACGGCTTGTGCAGCGCTCAGGCTGAGTACATGGGAGTATACTGCGGGGCCAGCTGCGAATCCTGCACACCAGCCTTCAATATCACCAGCGGTACGCCTCACAGGGTTGCCTCCAACAGCTGCTTCAAAGCGCATTCATTCAGGCGAATGTGTCGATCTCCATCCCATGTGCAAGCAGTTCAAGGCGCAGGGAATGTGTGGTGGCAAATCCGAGGAGTTCATGGCGGAGAACTGCCGACTGTCCTGCGGGCTATGTGGCATCGCGAAGGACCTGAAATGCTACCGCGACGGAAAGGTAGCTGAAGACACGTCTACCTGCTTGCTCCTCTAACGGTTTCCAATTCTTTGCTTCCAGCTGAGGCTGCCAGTCGTCTCCAAGAACACAGTGCTGTCCATCAAAGAAGCACTCGACTCGGACGTGAAGGAGCGAGTGAAGCTGGCAAAGAGGTCCTCGCGATGGGCCTGAGGAGCGACCTGGAAACCCTCTTCCCCATCCAACAGCTTTACTCTCTCTCTCTCTCTCTCGGTTCTGTTCCACTCGCGTTTGCTCGCATGTCACTTTCCGCTTGGTCTTTCGCTGCGAGTCTGTACATATTCGCTTACGGGATGTTCTGTTTTCATTCTCTGTTCCGATCACTTTCGCCGTTGGCTTCCCGTGTCCCGTAGTCGTCAGAGAAGGGTCCTCACTGTGTTCTCTAGCAGTCTGGTATCCGATTCACGATTCTGCTGCTAGAGCGTTCGCACATAGACGTAGCGTCAGTCGAACCTTCGACTCGAGTGGAGGAGCTCGTAATCCTCTCGGCAATCGATCTCCTCTAATGGTTGTACATTGCTGTTCATATTGTTGTGCTGGTTTTCCTTCTAATAAAGCATATTCCATTTCCACTGTGTGCCAGGAAATTTGCTTCCCCTGTTTGAGGGCTAATTAATGCAGATAACACGACACAGCTATGTGGTAATCCTCCAACGATTAGGTTGCAAAGAGGGCTTTGTCAAATTTCAGAATTATATTCTACTACTTAAAAGTCATAACTCGCTCTAGATGCGCCCTTTCCACTCAAGCTATTAGGTGGTTGCACATGAAATGGCCGATTTTGCTACCTCAACTTCTGGTCGATTTTTTGTGACTACTAATGTTCCCGTTTCAGACACCGTATTAGACTCTGAAAGCGCCAAAGCCCCCTTTCTTATTATTTATAGCCTTTGTGACATAATTTGCCTCCTGTTCACAAGGGAAGGGTCTGAAGCGTATGTCTGAACGGGGGGAGCGACTATAGGGACGATCCCCATCCCTCAATTAGTATGAAAATCTGTTTATTTTTTGCCAACTCGTTAAACCCAAGGAGTAGGGGGTCACAATGGGATACGGCGCATAACCAATTTGGGGATCTTGTACGCCTCCTGGTTCCTCTGTGCCGCTGAATTTTTGCTTCTAACTGACTGGTTGAGATTTGGGGGATTCTGACGTCTATACTATTTTCAGACGTTTTCTGCGCATTTTCCAGCTGTACGCTGTGGTATTCAACACGGTGATGAATAAATGTTCAACACCAGTGATACACAGGTGCAAAGTGCATGATGTAGCACTGGGCACAATACGAGCAGCGTATAAACAGGCTCTCACAGTCTGTTTCCCTACTTGGACCAATGACCTCAGGAAAAACCATCCTGCTCGGATTTTCAAAAGAGACCAGGATGTGACGTCGGAGGTGGCTAAAATGAGAAACGAGGTGTGTGGGTCTCGCAAATTGACCTAAACGGCCATCGATACGCTCTTCTCTCATCTTTGCCTGTCACCTGAAAATCAAAGGTCTGCTGAAGATCTTCTAAAACCTAACACCAACAATGTCCGTCGATGCTTGAGTGGTGATCCACCTGCTCACGCTGAAGTGTGGCCCACCTTTAGACAAGGAACCTTCGAGGGGAAAAATCGAGCTGGCCGAACGGATAGCCAGCATACGAGCAGCGTATAAACAGGCTCTCACAATTTGTTTCCATACATGGACCAATTACCTCAGGAAAAAATATCTTGGTCGGATTTTCAAAAGAGACCAGGATGTGACCTGAAGTTTATTTAAGTTTTAAGTTGACGAAGACGAACGGCTGGAAGTGGTGGAAAAACAAGAAGAAGATTGGAATCCGCAAAATGAAGTGATGGACCTGGAGAGGCAAGCAAGCAATGGGTAGCAGTGGGCAGAGGAACCTGTAGGTTTTACACGCTGTCCGCATTGTGACCAGTGTCCGCACGTTTCAAAAATTGTTGTTCAGAAACTGGATGAACTGGGATACGAAACTCTGCGACATCCAGCACATTCAACAGATCTGTCCCCTACCGATTATCATTTTTCAAGCATTTAGACCGCCATGTGAAGGATAAGAAACTCAGCAACCTAGATGATGTCGAAAATGACTTCTTATGTTTTATTAGTTCTGGTAGTTCGGACTATTATAAAGATGGAATATCTAAGCTACTGTCGCGTCGGAATTGCAATGTTGCTTATTTAGATTAATGGAATTGATTCCAGGCAAAGTTACGAGGCAGTTGGTCAACGTTTGCAGCCAAAATCGGCCATTTCATATGCAACGACTTATTTCATCTTAATCATTTACAAATTCACTTTAGTTTGCCCTCGACCCTCTAATCTTAATCTAATAAAAATGATAAGCAGGTTTTAGTAGGAATTATACAAATGTGAACACTTACTTTCAATCAAATAAACATCCCGATGCTTTAGAGGAGCGTACTCATTTTCTGGGAGTACATGTAAGGCGATTCGAGGCCGCCTTAAGTCTCGCCCCGTCCCTTCGGGCAGTCTGGCTGGCTGTCCGGAGTTCTTCGCCCGCACGACAGAGCCTGACTAGCTACCCGTGTTGTATTGCAGTCAAACACTAAAGGACCTCATTCCCCTGACCCCGAAAGAGCCCCCATTTCTGCAGCGATGGGAAGGACGAGAACGGAGAGGCTGCTAAAATCTCAGGGCCTAACCAGGCTGCGCAAATTGAGAAGGACTAGGATGACGATCTGTACTTACAACGCCCGCACGCTTGCATCGGAAACATCCGTCGAGGACCTGATGATGCAAGCCAGGAAGATCAAGTACGACGTCATCGGACTGACCGAGACGAGAAGACACCACCCCCTACACGCCGCCTACGACTCCGGAGAAGTACTGTTCCTCGCAACATGCGACAGCAGGGGAATAGGCGGCGTTGGTGTCCTCGTCAACACGCACTTGACCATGAACATCGATTCGTACGAGTCTCTGACAAGCCGAATCGGACGTCTGCGACTGAAGCGACGTGGTTCCGTGCCAGCTTTGACTGTATTCGTCGCGTATGCACCAACAAGAGGTCGAAGCCTTCTACGTGGAGCTGGAGAAGTTCTATAAGGAAGGTCTCACCTTTCACAAGGTGATCGTCGGCGACTTCAACGCCAAGATCGGACCGCGAAGGTCGCCGGAAGAACTTCACATCGGAACCCACGGTTTGGAGTGGAACGAGCAAGGTGAAAGGCTGTCTGAGTTTATCATGTTGACCAAGACCATCCATGGGAACTCACAGTTCCAGAAGCCTCCCTACCTACGATGGACCTGGGAATCTCCCGGTGGCCAGTTCCACTACGAAATGGACCACATCATCTTCAATCGCAAGTATTGCCTGACCGACGTTTCCGTTGTCCCCAAGTTCTACACGGGATCGGACCACCGCCTCCTTCGCGCAAGGTTCCGCTTTTCGCGTCAAGGAGAGAAGGCCGCGAAGTTAAAGAAGAAGAGGAGTCCCAGAACGACCACCAACTGGGACCTCTACACCTCTCTTGCCGGCCTTTGGGAAGATGCCATCATGCACAACATCGAAGAGGAATACGACCGCTTCGTGCACCATCTCCACGATAGTGCTAAGGGAGTCGAGAGCTTGAAGACCACCAAGTGACGCCTGTCTCCGCAAACTCTCGAGCTTATACGCCAGCGTGGAGCTGCACGAGAGTCAGGCAACTACCAACTGACGTCCGAGCTTGCGAAGCTATGCAGAGAGGCGATAAAGGAGGATCTTAAGGAGAGAAGGGCGGAAGTGTTGGCTGAAGCAGCAGAGGCAGGGTTGAGCATCCGCAATGCCCGCCGGAACTTTGCCAACTTCAAGACCAAGATGACCGCTCTCCGACGTCCTGACGGAACCGTCACCTCTTCCAGAAGGACCATGGAGAAGGTCATCCACGACTTCTACCCTGATCTCTTCGATAGCCACGTCCACCTGCCCCATGCCATCTTCCGCAGGATGGATACGTCGTTCCCTCTATTCTCCCTTCCGAGATCCAACGCGCCATCTCGTCTGTGAAGAAACGTACAGCACCCGGTCCCGACAGGATCAGACCCGAACACCTGAAGAACCTCCCGCCAGCGCTCATCAACACCCTGGCGCGGCTCTTCACGCGCTACCTGTCGGAGGGCAAGGTTCCATCTCAGTGGAAGACCAGCAGCACCGTCTTGCTGTGCAAGAAGGGAGACGTGCACGACATTGGCTACTATCGCCTGATCTGCCTGCTGTCCGTAGTCTATAAGCTGTTCACTCGAGTCGTCCTGATTAGGATCAGCAGAACGCAGGACGAAGGACAGCCATGCGAACAAGCAGGGTTTCGGAGAGGATTCAGCACGATCGACCACATACACACCATTACGAAGCTCATCGAAGTGTCGCGAGAGTATAAGCTGCCGCTGTGCCTTACGTTCATCGACCTGAAGAAGGCATTCGACTCTGTCGAAACTGAGGCGGTCCACGAAGCCCTGCTCACTCAGGGCGTTCCTACTCAGTACAACAGAGTCCTTCGAGAGCTGTACAGTGGATTCACGACCAAGATCTCTCCATTCTACAACGACGTCGTCATCGACGTAAGGAGAGGGGTTCGGCAAGGGGATACCATACAATACCGCCCGCGTCGCGCGGTCGCAAACTTAAAGGAGTTATGAGCATGCGACGGTTCGACGGAAAAATCCGTCGCAAACCGTCGCATGCTCATAACTCCTTTAAGTTTGAGTTGTTTCCGAAACTTTTTGCACCATTCAATTCGTCTCCTCGAGATCTACAAAACCGTGTATAAAACTTTACCAGGCCACAAAGTTTTCACCGTGGGTGGCCTAAAAAATAACTGCAATAGGCTTTTGCGATTGGAGCACCTTATTCTCCAGGACCTGCACGTGACATGCAGTCTTTTCGGAATATCCCAAGCATAGCGTGCGTTGTCAGTCCTCCGTCATTCCTGGAATGTTTCGAGAGTGCGCCGTGAACAATATATGTATGACCGAACCTATCCATCGAGTGGGAGAAAGCAGGTTCACTCCCCTTCTATCTTCCCGTTCTGGAAAGTGTAAAGCCTTCAAGAATATTTCGAAACGTTTGGAGAATTTTATCAGAAATTTCCAGACGCCCTACTCAGGAATTGCTCCAATCTGTCCCGGCGAGACGTTAAGTGTGCGCCGTGTGCAATGCGTATAGAGATGAACCGTATAGAGATCGAGTGGGTTCGACAACTGGTAGGGTGAGTGTTTGAGGAGTTCTATCATAAATTTCCAGCCGCCCTAATAAGGAATCGCTCTAAGGCTGTCCAGCTAGCCTTTGGAGTGCGCCGTGAACGATGCATATAGAGTCGAACTTTTCAATCCAGGGGCGACCGATTGCAGATTGCACGCGCGGGCGCGTTCGGAGCGCAATATCTCTTTCATGTTCAAATCGTTTCGGCTGCGTCTCGTGGGACTTGTAGGCAGTAAAACGTTCTAGTAGTATGCTAAGGTGGAGCGGTGTAGCTTAGGAAGAGGCAATGTCACAGGGGTGCGAACATGCAGGTGAGGCTTGTGAGACGCATTTTTTCCGATTTCGGTGGACCACTGCGGAAAGACGCAGCGAGCAGACGGTCTTGAAATGCATACGCGAACATAGCGCTTAATGTACTTTACGATGACGCCCTCAGAACTTATCAGCTGCCTAAACTGCCTTAGCCTCAGCTGCCAGTTTAAACCGGCGGAAGATAGCGGTTAGAGCTTCTTGCGCTCTTACTCGCCCAGGTTTGATCGTTCGACACAATCAGCTGCACAGTTCTGTTCAGCATGAAAAGCGCTATCCAATGGCACCAATTTCTACCGATTCTGAGAAAATCGGTTTTTTGACAATTTCGCATCAGAGGCGAGTCGGCTCAAAGGCGCGGCAGAAGGTCGATGACGTCATCGAAAATCGATGTCTTCGAATTGGGCCATGCTTGATACCATTCGATAGAGCTTTTCATGCTGAATTGAATGGTGTTATTGTGAGTAGAGAAGACTGTAATGTGTACGAGTAAGAACGAGGAGAACGTCGACAGTTGTTGTGCTAAATTGCACGCGCGGGTGTGTTCTGAGAACGAAAACTGCTGAAAACCGCTTGCAGCTTGTCGGTTTGTAGGCAATGAAATTTCCTAGTAGCGCACTAAAATACAGCAATGTAGCTTATGATTGGACAAAGTTACAGCAGTGCGAAAATGCAGGTTAGCCTTGGGCGACACGATTTTTTCCAATTTCAGTCGTCCCGTGCGCGAAGACGCAGTGAGCAAATGGCCTACAAATGTGCACGCGAGCAGAACACTTTAGGTGCTTTAAGATGACGTGCTTACAGCTTCCTAGCTGTTTCAACTGCCTTAGCCCCATCTGTCATTTTAGCGCGGCGGAGTTTTAGCGTTGAAGTTTCCTGCGCCATTATTGGCCCAGGTTTGAGTGTTCGACACTCGCAGTGGTACCGTTCTGTTCATCATGGAAAGCACTATCGAAAGGTACCAAATTCGACCGATTTTGAAAACAGCGATTTTTTTTGACAGTTTCCCATCGAGGACGGGGCGCTCCAGGGCCCGGATTCATGAACGCGGCCGGAGGTAAATTCTACACCACTTACCTCGATGACCATTTACACGCCCCTTTCCCTGAACTGACCTCTCTTTTCTGATTCATGATGGCTATGGCGAGGGTTTTGCTCCGCGGCCAATTTCATCAGCTAGCAGCGAAACCAAGCAGTCACATTTGCTGCTGGGAAGTCGCTGCCACCGACACTGGCAGCATCGTAGTTAGGGGAAATGAAATGTGAAATGTGAGGTAAGGGGAAGGGGGGAGGGGTGGAAAGTAGTAGCATATTAGGCAGTAGGGATGTGCCATCCACCACAGTAGCCCCCATAGACAACATATGCCAAGGGAGGCTAAGGTGGCGGGAAGGCATAGTCCACCCACGCAAATCGTAAATTACGATTTGCGTGGTGGACCGGGCTCATGGTGGTCCAAGCCGACCCACAATGCCACTAAAGGGAGCAAATCACACAACAATAAGTGGCATTGTGGGCCGCCATGGTTCACAGAGTCCAAAAAACCATAGAATTCAAGACTTATAGAGAAAAACGAAAAGTCAAACAACTCACCATAGGTCCCTCGAAAGACGGCGCAGACGATGGCAACTAAGCGCCCCCTGTAGAACATTGATTATGCGGCTGGCGGCCAGCTCAGAGCTGGCAACGGACCAGCGGAGGGTTGCACTGGGTCAGAAATTGGCCGCGGAGCAAAACCCTCGCCTTCAAGGTAAATGTTCCCCGACGCGCCGACGGGGTAGCATTTACCTCGACACTTACCCCCGATTTTCCCCGCCGCGCGTTCATGAATCGCGCGTAAGTGGGGGGTGGGGGTAAGTCTTGCACTTACCCGCCGGTAAATCGTTCATGAATCCGGCCCTAGGTCGAGCCTGCGCGGACGATGACGTCATCGAAAATCGATATTTTCGAACTTGGCCAAATGTTCTCGTCCAAAACCATCTAGGGGTTATTTGGGGCGCTGATTACGAACCCGACGTCCGTTTTTGAAAATTCCGCCGATTTCGGTAGGTTTTGGGTATTCTTCTGGATAATTAGAGGTGGTCGGGTCAGGATCACCGATTTTGATCAAACTTCGTATAGGGGCGGAGACTTATTCGGTGTGCCGAACACGATGCCGAAGTTCATTCGGACGATTACGGCAGGAGACCGCCCATACCGATAACTGAGGGTGATCGGTGTTCCTAACCCGACCACCCTCGAACGGGAAGTAACCTACTGAAATCGGCGGAATTTTCAAAAACGGACGTCGGATTCGTAACCAACGCCCCAAATAACCTCCTAGATGATTTTGGACGAAGTTTGCACGAGGAAATTTGGCCATTTTCGAAAATATCGGTTTTTGATGACGTCATCTGCTCGGCCAATGGCGCCCACGTCCTCGATGGGAAATTGTCAAAAAATCGATTTCTTTAAAATTGGTCGGGAGTGACACCATTCGATAGAGCTTTTTGTGATGAACAAAATGGTGTTATTGGGAGTGTCGAAAACCCAAATGTGGGCCGGCAAGAGGGCAGGAAACTTCAATCGCAAACTTCGCAGCCCTAAAATATCAGATGGAGCTAAGGAAGTTTAGGCAGCTGGGGAGTTGCGAGTATATCGTCTTAAAGCACCTTATGTGTTCTGCTCGCCTACTCATTTGCATGGCCTTGGCTTGCCTTGTCTTCGCGCAGTGGTCGACCGAAATCGAAAAAAATGGGTCGCTCAAGCCTCACCTGCATTATCAGAGCACTGTAATTTAGTGCACTCATGAGCTACACCGTTGTGCTTTAAAACACGTTAAGAGCCCTGTGCTGCCTACAAACTCCTCGAGTTGCATCCGGAAAGATTCTATCTTGATAGAGTTGTTGCGCCTCGAACTCGCCCGCGCGTGCATTTGCGAGCGGTCGCCCCTCTCGATTGATAGATTCTATTCTATATGCATTGTTCACGGCATACTCTAAAGTCTCGCCGAGACAGACAGAGTACAGCAATTCCTGAGTAGGGCGGCTGGAAATCTCTAATCTAGTCTAATTTCAAACGGATCTGTACGCATTGTGCACGGCGCACTCTCCCTTCTCACTTCTTAAAACCTCTTAATTTGTATAAGCTGCTGTCAGTGTGTGCACTAAAGCACTTAAAGGGGGTAAGCTTTGCTGTTTAGCACGACATTTGAACCGATACCGCCCATTCGATTGATAGGTTCGACTCTATATCCATTGTATACGGCGCACTCCAAAGGCTCGTCGGACTGACTGGAGCGAATCCTAAGTAGGACGACAGGAAATTTTTTATAAGGTTCTCCAAACGGTGCACGATAGTCTTGAAGGCTTTACATTTTCCATTAAGTAAATATAGAAATCCAGTGAGCATGCATTCTCCCACTCGATTGATAGGTTCGATCCTATATACATTGTGCACGGCGCACTCTCAAACATTCCAGGCATGACAGAGCACTGATAGCGCACGCTATGCTTGAGATACTCCGAAAACACTGCATGTCACATGCACGTCCTGGAAAATAAGATGCTCCAATCGCAAAAGCCTATTACAGTTATTTTTTAGGCCACCCACGGCGGAAACGCGGTGGCCTGGTAAAGTTTTATACACGGTTTTGTAGATTTCGAGGAGACGAATTGAATGGTGCGAAAAGCTTCGGAAACAACTCAAATTTAAAGGAGTTATGAGCATGCGACGGTTTGCGACGGATTTTCCCGTCGCAAACCGTCTTTTTGACCGCGCGACGCGGGCGGTATTGTATCCCCGAAGCTCTTCAGCGCCACCCTCGAAAACGTCATGCACGAACTAGAATGGGAAGACATGGGAGTGAAAGTGGACGGCCGGCAACTGCACATTCTTCGCTTGGCTGACGGCATCGTGCTCATAACACCGAGCATCAGTCAGGTGGAGCGAATGCTGGTCGACTTCGACTTGTAGGAATGTTGGACTGCAGCTGAATGTGTCGAAGACAATGTTCACGAGGTACGGACGAGTTTCTGATGCCCCATTCTCGCTCAACGGAACGAACATCTCCGAATGCTCCAGCTACGTGTATCTGGGTCGCGAAGTCAATATGGCCAACGACCTAGCGCAGGAGCTGAGCAGGAGGAAATGAGCGGCTTGGGGAGCTTTCAAGAGCGTCGAAGAAGTCGCGATGAAGACGAAGAACGTCCGACTCCGTGCCCACCTATTCGACTCTACCGTTCTCCCTGCCCTAACATACGCCTCAGAGACCTGGGCTATACGAAAGCAGGATGAACACGCCATCAGCGTCGCGCAGCGTGGAATCGAGAGGACGATTCCACGCTGCGCGACACGACTCACGCAAGTGAGAGAAGGCCTCCGGAGTTCCGAGCTTCGCCGACGTTCGAAGATCAGAAACGCTGTCGCGTGGGCCAAGTTGTCGAAAATTAGGTTGGCCGGCCACGTAATGCGCTTCGCAGACACCCGCTGGACGAGAGCCGTCACCGACTGGATTCCGCGGGATGTCAAGAGAACACCGGGACGCCCACCAACGCGTTGGTCGGACTTCTTTGTGAAAGCCCTGAACGACCGATATGACGCTCTTCGTGTCCCTCGAGCGAGGAGGATCCATTGGACCACTCTGGCACGCGACAGGGGGGAGACGCTGCTGGCGCCCGCTCGAGCAAGTCGATGATCAACGGGACGACAGGTGATACAGGTGATACTCATTTTCTAGGAGGCGCCGATTTGGCGCAATCCTAATTGGAGGGGCCATCTTTGCGATGTCATGTCATAGAAGATGAACGGGTTCAGTATAGCCACATCAAACACTGCCTTACCATAAAAAGCAACTGCGTTAGCAAAAATGAATAAATCAAGATAAAATATATAGAAATGGTTGAGAATACAAATGATTAGAGGCTGCAAACTAAACTGAATTGTAACTGATTAAGATGAAATGCGTGTGCTGAAGGTGTGCCCGTTACACGTTGGATCCAATGAATCATTTTCGGATATCCCGATCCGAATCATTCGAAAATCATGGGACCGCAAGATTGCTGTTATCCGCATCATCCAAAAATCCGGGGTTCTCAATAGCTTTGCCCGAATTAATTAAATAAAATCTACAATTTTTGAAGATTCACTCTTTTGCACTTTTATATGTTGTTTAATTGAATGCAATTATTTTCGATTGGATTTAATGTACATATAGTGTCCGTATCACATCAACGCATCTAGGGTGTTCCAAATCAACGCGATTAAGGTTTTTAATTACAACCATGAAACAACTGAAAACTTTACAAAACAATATTTAGATAACAACGACATAGACACTAGGCAACACTGTACTAGTCTGGATTCGAAGTGCCCTCCCTTGGCGCGAATACAGAAGTCAAAAATGAAGTTTTTGGCGATGGCGGGGCGCAGGTCATCTGGAGACAGTCCTTCTCACTCCCAACGCAGAGATGTCTTCTGGGCCCCCAGGTTGCAGTGGCGCTTGGCGCGGACCCTGACCTTCAAAATAGACCACGCGCTGTAGTTCGTCGGATTTAGATCCGGGGAGTACGGTGGCCATTCCGCGGACATGACGAAGTCCTGGAAATTGCCCCTGGCGTGCTTTTCGCCCTGTGTGCATCTTCTTGAAACGTCTTCTTGAAACGTCCACTGAGCATTGCTGAAGTGCTGCTGGGACCTGGAAAGCACCACAGCCTCGAAAATGTCCCGTCAATACACATCTTCATTTTTTTTACTACTTTGTTCACAAAAACACGTGGTCTTTCCGTTGGTGTAGATTCCACCCGAAACCATGAGCGCCTGCATACTTTCACGATGTTCGGCGATGGCCAAGGTGGCTGGAGCCTCTCCAGATCGGATCCTGCCGTGTTGGAGGTTGTGAGCCTACTCCACGGTGAACAGCTGAACAGTGTTCGCTCCCACCCGCGATCTGCGGAGCGCAGCTTGAGCTGACGGCACCGATGGAATCGTCCGCGCTTATTCCTGTCCATCAGGAGCAGGACTTTATGGAACTTGCAGGGCTCGGGTCCACGTTCCTTTCTTACTATTCGATGCAGTGATGTGCGACTGGCACAGATATCATGGGCGATTTTCCTCAGGAGACCTTCAAGTTTGGGATTTTCGCTTTTCGATGATTTTCCTGATCTGTGGCGTATTGACAGTGCGATTTCTTCCTTGTCTTGGACGGTCATCTTCATGGGCAAGCTCCCTACATCGACGAGTTTCTGTGGAGACAGTCGACCAAGCAGGTTAACGATGTCTCATTGGCGCTTTCCTTGACGATGAAGCTCCAAAATCGCAGCGCGATGGTTCGACATCTTGCGAAAAAATTGAAAAATCGTAATTGTGACAAAACAGAAATTAAAGAATTAGAACACGGACAGAAAGATACGAATAATAATAAAAAAGAATAAAGGACTTACTCAATCCCCTTTTTGGGACGCGCCACGCATTCTACTTCTACGGTATGTCGTGAAGGTGATTTTATTTATTTATTTATTTATTTATTTATTTATGGCGTGGACTAAGGCCACACGTGAAAATACAATGTTAAAATAAAAAACTCACAAACTCAATCAAAAACCAGTCACCACCAGTCACCAGTCGTCCCGTTGATCATCGACTTGCTCGAGCGGGCGCCAGCAGCGTCTCCATTCGTCCCTGTCGCGTGCCAGAGTGGTCCAATGGATCCTCCTCGCTCGAGGGACACGAAGAGCGTCATATCGGTCGTTCAGGGCTTTCACGAAGAAGTCCGACCAACGCGTTGGTGGGCGTCCTGGTGTTCTTTTGACATCCCGCGGAATCCAGTCTGTGACGGCTCTCGTCCAGCGGGTGTCTGCGAATCGCATTACGTGGCCGGCCCACCTAATTTTCGACGACTTGGCCCATGCGACAGCGTCTCTGATCTTCGAACGTCGGCGAAGCTCGGAACTCCGGAGGCCTTCTCTCACTTGCGTGAGTCGTGTCACTCCGAGCATCGTCCTCTCGATTCCACGCTGCGCGACGCTGATCGCGTGTTCATCCTGCTTTCGTATAGCCCAGGTCTCTGAAGCGTATGTTAGGGCAGGAAGAACAGTGGAGTCGAATAGGTGGGCACGGAGTCGGACGTTCTTCGTTTTCTTCACGACTTCTTCGACGCTCTTGAAAGCTCCCCAAGCCGCTCGTTTCCTCCTGCTCAGCTCTGGTGCTAGGTCGTTGGCCATGTTGACTTCGCGACCCAGATACACATAGCTGGAGCATTCGGAGATGTTTGTTCCGATGAGCGAGAATGGGGCATCAGAAACCCATCCGTTCTTCATGAACATCGTCTTCGTAAGATTCAGCTGCAGTCCAACGCTTCCGCATACACGATCGAAGTCGGCCAGCATTCGCTCCGCCTGACTGATGCTCGGTGTTATGAGAACGATGTCGTCAGCGAAGCGAAGATGGTGCAGTTGCCGGCCGTCGACCTTCACTCCCATGTCATCCCATTCTAGTTCGCGCATGACGTTTTCGAGGGTGGCGCTGAAGAGCTTCGGGGATATGGTATCCCCTTGTCGAACCCCTCTCTTCACGTCAATGACGACGTCGTTGTAGAATGGTGAGATCTTGGTCGTGAATCCACTGTACAGCTCTCGAAGGACTTTGATGTACTGAGTAGGAACGCCCTGGGTGAACAGGGCTTCCATGACCGCTTCAGTCTCGACGGAGTCGAATGCCTTCTTCAGGTCAATGAACGTAAGGCACAGCGGCAGCTTGTACTCTCGCGACACTTCGATGAGCTTCGTAATGGTGTGTATGTGGTCGATCGTGCTGAATCCTCTCCGAAATCCTGCTTGTTCGCATGGCTGTCCTTCGTCCAGCGTTCTACTAATCCTATTCAGGATGACTCGAGTGAACAGCTTGTAGACTACGGACAACAGGCAGATCGGGCGATAGTTGCCAATGTCGTGCACGTCTCCCTTCTTGTACAGCAAGACGGTCTTGCTGGTCTTCCACTGAGATGGAACCTTGCATTCGGACAGGTAGCGTGTGAAGAGCCGCGCCAAGGTGTTGATAAGCGCTGGCGGGAGGTTCTTCAGGTGTTCAGCTCTGATCCTGTCAGGACCGGGTGCTGTACGTTTCTTCACCGACGAGATGGCGTGTCGGATCTCGGAAGGGAGAACAGAGGGGATGACGTATCCATCCTGCGGAAGATGGCGTAGGGGCAGGTGGACGTGGCTATCGAAGAGATCGGAGTAGAAGTCGTGGATGACTTTCTCCATGGTCCTTCTGGAAGAGGTGACGGTTCCGTCAGGACGTCGGAGAGCGGTCATCTTGGTCTTGAAGTTGGCGAAGTTCCGGCGGGCATTGCGGATGCTCAGCCCTGCCTCTGCTGCTTCAGCCAACACTTCCGCCCTTCTCTCCTTCAGATCTTCCTTTATCGCCGCTCTGCATAGCTTTGCAAGCTCGGACGTCAGTTGATAGTTGCCTGACGCTCGTGCTGCTCCACGCTGGCGTATCAGCTCGAGAGTTTCCGGAGACAGGCGTCTCTTGGTGGTCTTCAAGCTCTCGGCTCCCTTAGCACTATCGTGGAGATGGTGCACGAAGCGATCGTATTCCTCGTCGACGTTGTCCATGACGGCATCTTCCCAAAGGCCGGCAAGAGAGGTGTAGAGATCCCAGTTGATGGTCGTTCTGGGATTCCTCTTCTTGAACTTCGCGGCCTTCTCTCCTTGACGCGAAAAGCGAAACCTCGCGCGAAGGAGGCGGTGGTCCGATCCCGTGTAGAACTTGGGGACAACGGAGACGTCGGTCAGGCAATACTTGCGATTGAAGATGATGTGGTCGATCTCGTTGTGGAACTGGCCACCGGGGGATTCCCAGGTCCATCGTAGGGAGGGAGGCTTCTGGAACTGCGAGTTTCCATGGATGGTCTTGGTCGACATGATAAACTCAGACAGCCTTTCACCTTGCTCATTCCACTCCAAACCGTGGGTTCCGATGTGAAGTTCTTCCGGCGACCTTTGTGGCCCGATCTTGGCGTTGAAGTCGCCGACGATCATCTTGTAGAAGGTGTGATCTTCCTTATAGAACTTCTCCAGCTCCACGTAGAAGGCCTCGACGTCTTCGTCGTCGTAGTCGGATGTTGGGGCATACGCGACGAACACAGTCAAGGCTGGCACGGAGCCACATCGCTTCAGTCGCAGACGTCCGATTCGGCTTGTCAGAGACTCGTACGAATCGATGTTCATGGCCAAGTGCGTGTTGACGAGGACACCAACGCCGCCTACTCCCCTGCTGTCGCATGTTCCGAGGAACAGTTCTTCTCCTGAGTCGTAGGCGGCGTGTAGGGGGTGGTGTCTTCTCGTCTCGGTCAGTCCGATGACGTCGTACTTGATCTTCCTGGCTTGCATAATCAGGTCCTCGACGGATGCTTCCGACGCAAGCGTGCGGGCGTTGTAAGTACAGATCGTCATCCTAGTCCTTCTCAGTTTGCGCAGCCTGGTTAGGCCCTGAGATTTTAGCAGCCTCTCCGTACTCGTCCTTCCCATCGCTGCAGAAATGGGGGCTCTTTCGGGGTCAGGGGAATGAGGCCCTTTAGTGCTGCTGTGTTTGACTGGAATACAACACGGGTAGCTAGTCAGGCTCTGTCGTGCGGGCGGGGTACTCCGGGCAGCCAGCCAGACTGCCCGAAGGGACGGGGCGAGACTTAAGGCGGCCTCGAATCGCCTTACATGTACTCCCAGTCTACCGAGTGCAAGCTTTTGGCCGAGCCGACACAGTTACAATCCGCACAGTCACGGACACATCCACGCACACAGTGCACGAACATGCCGCTCCCACGCACAAGGAACGCATCGACCCGACACAGCAGGAGCAAGGAGTCCATCCCCTGCATCCCACCTGCGTCTCTGGGCAGTACACGGTCGCATTTGGTTCGCGTTTAATTCCCCTATCCACCACCCGGGGACGCGCCACGTGGCCCTGCGACAAGCGGCCCGAGATCCCTCTTAACAAGAGAGCCCGAAGGCTCTCTATCGAGGGAGATCCGTGGTCCGTGGTTGAATCAAAAACAAGTAAGTACAATTGAAGGCACTCATTGTACACGTAAAAGCAGCTTCTTGAAACCATGCAAGGATAGACCTAAGACTTCCTCAGTTGTGCCCAAAATGTGACTGAACTCCCTTAAATTTCTGTAGGTGAAAAAAAATCGCTCGGGCTCGCGATTTTGCCACCGAAACATGAATATACTTTAAATTTATGGAGAAATAATATCAAACCTAAATGGTTTGTTTCGCGACCTCCCTTAAAGGCTTTCTATAAAGTCTGAGCTTCCCTCTTATGTTTCTTGTCAGCCTAGTGCCACAAAAGTTGACTGGGTTTATAGAAACCCTACCAGTGAGTATTTTAAACATCATGAGGAGGTCAGCTCTTTTCCTTCTAATGAAAAGGCTTGGTGAACCTAATATCTCTGCTCTCTCAGTACCGTTCGGCATCTGGTAGTAGTTACTCCCGTAGCACCTCATCATCAGCTTACGAGTGAAACTATTCTGAACATTTTCTAAAAGAGGAATGTCTTTTTTCTTCGAAGGATTGAAAACTGTTGTTCTACACTCTACTATGGGCCTCACATATGTCTTATACGCCCGCAGAAGAACTTGAGGATCTATGGTCTTCAGTACTCTAAAAAGGTTGTAGATGCGGTAGTTAGCTTTCTTGACCAATGTTTTATAATGCAAATCAAATCTCAGGTCCTTAGATATCAAAAAGCCAAAACCGTGAATGTCAGCAGTTGTTTCCAAAGTGACACCCCCTAGCTTGTAAGATGGGGTTGAATTGGAATTGGATTTTGATTTTGGATTTTTTTTTTTTGAATTTGAATGCATATCTGGCCTACAACGGCTTAAGGTGGCCAGCCGATGTACAAATCAGTGCTTTATCGTTCCCAGACAAGTCTGGTACCAGTTCACCCGAAGGGATGGGGGCTTCGTTGGCCTGGGCGGGAAATCCGAGCCAGGAGCCTGGTATCGGGCGCACGCGACAGTCGGCGCCTCCTCCGACTGTGCTACACACGCCCACACGCCCGGACAGAAGGATACGCGCAAGGAATGGCGCTACTTCTGACATGCTGCAGATCGATGCCATCGCTTGAGAGAATGCCAATACTTCATCACGTTACTTTGCCACACCCTGTACTGTATTCAAAAAACGAATTGATTTCAGGCCCTTTGGTTCCCATTTCAGGAGTATCGACAGATCCTCACTTGTTCATCTTCTAGGAAATCCACTCTTTTGCACTTTTATACGTTGTTTAGACTTCACACATTGTTGTTACTTAGCAAGCTTGCTTCGGTAATGTGCGACGTTTGGGTAGGCGGATAGCCGCCCAGGTGCTTCCCTAATGCGCTATTGTTTATTTCTTGTATTTTTTGTTCTGTAGTAGCTATGCTTCGGCCCTTCTAACTGAGGTTGCACCACCGGCTTTGGTATGAAGGAAGCCACAAAAACATTTTTAACTTAGGCACACAAACGTCATGGTCATCAAACAGTCGTGTGTTTGCCGGAATTTCACGAACATGTAGTCAAAACCGTCAAATAATGCATCTTCTTGCTTAGCGAGCATGACTGCTTCGCAGAGTGTGTATACCACAAGGTGGGTATTTTGAGGAGTACATGTAGTGCAATGACGATGAAAGGACGCGTCTATGATAGGAAAGACGCCGAATTCTCGATCGAGTGATCCTCGGAAGTCATTTCAGGCCAAAAACACATGAAAACTCCTTCCTGCTGGCTGCTCTACTTGTGCAGCTTTATTCGTTCTCTGGCAGTGCAAAAGGCAATATTTGAAAACCTTAGCATGCTCCAACCTTGCTCTACTTACCTTAAAATCAGGTGAGTAATTTTGCTGTATGAAGCCATGCAGTAGGTTCGCTGACGTCTGTACTAATCGTCTAATCGTCCATTGGAAGACGTCTCCCGCTTCACTACTCTACCCTTCTAGTCCTCCTTACTGGTCTCCCATCCTATACTGGTTCACCCCCCCCCCTTACTGGTTCCCCTTAGTCTTCTACCCTTTACTGATCTCCCTTTACTTATTCACCATCCTTTCTGGTGGTCACTCCCTTACTGTCCCCTTATTGATCCCTCTTACTGCTCTATCCCTCTTATTACTTACCCCTACTGGTCCTCCCTTTAATGGTCTCCCCCATTTTATCAGGATGGTGCAAAAGAAATGCAGGTTTTTTGTTCTATTGGTTTCGCACTTCTGTGCAAACAAACACAAACTCACACACAGACAAACGACCGTTCTTGCTTATATATAGTAGGACTACTGGAAAGCTCATTGGGCTTCCTAAATATGTATATGGAATTTAATTCAATTCGCTTATTTATAAAATAAATTGTTTTTTATTTTCAGATGTCTAAACGCGATTTTCGTCAAATCTTCCGGCTTTGGATGATATCGGGGAGCTTCTTTTTGGTTCAGCCACTAGGCTAACGTCGCCTGTTACATAAGTATCATTTCTCATCGCAAATCACAATCTGTCCGAAAAACGGGTCGTTGGCATTGCGCAAACGACGGGCCGACGATATCTAAAAACGACGACTTCTCTGACTTTCGGGCTTCGGTTTAGCTTCTTGGTCTCCGCATTTTGCTTCAAATGGCGAACACCTGTAGTGTGATCGACGTCGAGGTCCTCGGAAATACCTCACGTGGTTTTGCACCCATTAGCTTCAACTGACGCCTTCAATGGATCATTACCAATGGCTGCTATGTGTTCTTCTTCGAGGCTGGTGTTGCCGGCACGAAACTATTGGAACCAACGTTGCACTGTGCATTCGTTTATGCATCCCTGACCCCATAATTCTTTGATACTTCGAGAGGTTTAAGCGCCACTCCGTCCCTATTGAACTCGTAGAAGTGATTTTGTGAATCGCGTTTAGACATCAGGAAATAAAAAATAAATTATTTCTTAAATAAGCGACCTCATAAAATCCATATTCATATTCAAGAAGCACGGTTGCGATGTGTGTTCCTCCACGTGGTGTCACTGGAAACTACTCGCTTTGTGAGCTAAGCCAAGCACGGACACTCGATTGCAGGCGACAGGCCCTTGTGACAAACCGACCTACGAAGACCCATGTCACATCACATAGTGTATGACAGCTCAAGTTTTTCGAGATAGTGGTACGGCGTCCGCGAGAGCCGACGCGCACTCGCAAAGCTTGGCGAATGGGGAAAGTATGCGAGGTTCCCTAATGCGAGGACGGCAGCGGACAACTGAGCTAGTCCGAAAGTCCTGAAACGCAAGCGGGATCTGCATAGCAACGCTGAATGTGGATACGTTGACGTGCCGCTCTTGCGAGTTGGTTGAAATATTGGAGCGGATAAGAGTTGATTTCTGTGCGGTGCAGGAAACGAGGTGGCCCTGCAGCAAGTCAAGGGACATGGGACGAGGCTTTAAGGCCGTTCTATGTGGAAGTCCCAAGACCAGCAGCGGTGTTGGAATAATCGTCTCCGAACGATTCCGTGTCTCGTTTGTAAGCGTCGAACGCTTTGACGATCGATTCATGAATATCGTTGTCGCCGCTAAAAGCGACTCTTCCACTTCTTCTCTGCCTGTACTCCGCAGACTGGCTGCTCCGAGCAAACCAAGGACGAATTCTGGTCCCTGCATGATGAGAACACAACAGAGGTACCGCCGAAAGATGTCATCGTAGTCGCTGGTGACCACGTAGGTGCTACGAAGGACGGGTACAGCTGTCACGGTGGTTTTGGATAAGGGTCACGTAACGCCGATGGTGAGCGTATTCTTGAGTATGCGGAATCGCATAGCTTCACCGTTGTGAACACCGTCTTCCGAAAACGCGACTCCCACCTCATCTCATACTACATATAGTGGGAGCTCCAAGTCTCCGATAGACTTTGCGCAGTGAAGGATCGCGACCGAAGTATTGTCACAGACGCGAAGGTCGTGCAGTATGAGACGATCGCCCCACAGCATCGCCCGCTGGTCTGTACCTTTAAAATCACCCCTCCGAGGGTGCAGCAGGTTGAGTGATGCCGCGCGGCAAGAATCAAATGGTGGCGAATGAAAGAGAAGGAAGCAGCTGTGATTTCTCGCGTGCGGTTGCCGACAGTCGCGACTGTCGATGGAACTTGGAAGAAGGCAACCGACGCGATTCGTCAAGCTGCACAGTCGGAACTCGGCATTACGAAGCCTGAATTGGTTGACAAAGTTGACAAGCAGGCATGGCTGTGGACAGATGACCGATGACAGAGACGAAGGTTCGAGAGAAGTCGCTCTATCATGTGTTTCTCGACAGCCAACAACTGGCAAGAGTATAAGAAGGCGAAGAAGGCTGCAAGGAAAGCCGTGGCTGTTGCGGGAGCCACTCATTATAGTGATGTCCACCTCGAGTAAAGCTCGAGTCGCGCGACGGTGAGCGGTATTTGTACTGACTTGCCAAGACCCGCCATCGCCAATCCGAGAATATAGAGAAGTTCTTTGGCATCAGTGATGAGAACAGTCATTTTTTGACAGACCGCAAAAAGGCGCTGACGCGATGGCGTGATTACTTTTAGGACATTTCCACTATGGAATTTCCTCTCCCGGCCATCCCTTCTGTGGCTTCTGTCCACAGTCCCGTTCACAAGATCACCGTGGAGGAGACAGAAGCGGCTGTGAAGAAGGTGAAAGCCCTGCAAGGCGATAGGGCCGGATAATATGGCAGCCGATGTTTTGAAGTCGAAGCTCAGGTATCCTGCCCAGTGGTTGGCTGAATTCCTCAACCAGGTAGTAAAGGAGAAGAAAGTACCGGAGTGTCGGCACAACAGTACGACGATTCCGATTTGGAAGAAGAACGGCATCAATTGCTCCAATTACCGTCAGATTCGCTTGTTTTCGCACACATGAAGATCTTCGAGCGATTCCTCGATAGACGAATTCGTGAAATCGACAAGCTCTCCGAAAACAAGCGCGCCTTTGTGTCTGGTTGTGGGACCATTGATGCTACAAACGCCACCCTCTCCTGGCGGAGAAGCATTGTGAGGAACAGAGGCCGATGCACATAGCCTTGCTCGACTTGGAGCAGACCTTCGACCGCGTGTCGCGTGAGCCTATATGGTACTCCTTGCGGCAACGCAATGTACCTGAGGAGCCATAGAGCAGGTGCAGATGCTCTACTCTTGCCCAAAGAGTAGAGTGCAAGCTGCAGCTGAAACCTCAATGGAGCTTCCCATCTCTGTTGGGGTGCACCAGGGCTCTGCGCTTTCTCCACTCCTCTTTGTTGTCGTAATGGATGTCATTACGTGAGATCTTCAGAAGCCTGTCCCTTGGACGTTGCTATATGCTGATGACGTGATGCTCGCCTGCGAAGACAAAGGTGAGCTCGAGCGAGAGGTGCAAGCTTGGTGCGACCGCCTGGCCATGTTCGGACTCAAATTGAACGTCAAGTAGACCGAGTATTTCACGACTGACGTAAACGAGTCCGGCTCCATTAAGATTGACGGCACTGAGCTTGCACGCACTTCGGTGTTTAAATACCTGGGATCAGCAATAGCGTCTAACGGCAGTCTGATGTTTGAAGTGAACTCACGCGTGAGTGCAGCTCTGTCCAAGTGGCGTTCGCTGACTGGCGTGCTCTGCGATAGGAAGATACCAGAGCACCTGAAGCCGAAGATATAGAGCAGTCGTGCGGCCAGTAGGGATGTACGGCGCTGAGTGTCGGCCAGCGACTAAGGAACTTGAAACGCGCCTCAGCGTCATGGAGACGAAGATGCTGCGCTGGACGGTTGGAGTCACCCGCATGGACTACATCCGAAATGATGCTATGCGACAGATGTTCGGTGTCGCTCCGATAGCGGACAAGATGCGCGAAGCTCGCTTACGATGGTACGGCTAGTTCTGCGTGGGAAAGAAGACAGCGTCCGCAAAATAGGCCTTGAGATGGAAGTGTCAGGAAAGAGTCCCAGAGGACGACTGAAGTAGAGTTGTCTGATATGTTACACATGGACATGAAAGTAACTGGCGTCCACCCTGGAGCCGTATGCTCGTCTACCCAGAGTATCCCCAATGAGGGATTGGGGCGTGATCTGATATGTTGGTATTGATTGATTTTCCCCCAACGGGGGAACACGAGAATACGGCCCCTGATCAAGCGCAGGATCGGGAAAGGTGGCGTCACGACACCAAAAGAGCGGACCCGGCGACGAAGCGGGATAAACGCTCAAGAATAATAAGAATAAGATACATATTTAGAAAGCGCATATAATAAGCTTTCCAACAATGTATAATATCTTATAAAAAAGAGTTAGTTTCCTTTTAAAAAAGTGTTGAAACCAGTAAAACAAAAAGTCTGCATTTCTTTTGCACCAACCTAATACCATTCCCGCCCGCTGTCCTCATTCCCGCCCGCTGTCCTCGCCTCGACCGCTTGCGGTGACTCCTCTCCGTTCCGAATCAGCAGAAATGGCACCAAGGAAGAATTCCGGAGATGAATCCCCGATTTGGCTTAAACCGATTCTACAAAGGTGGGATGAGTACTTTGCACGCTTTGACAAAATTTTTGATCTGTTCGTAAAACTGCAGGGTTCACAAAACGCAATCCTTGATAAAATTGCAGGTACCGAGAAGAGACTCGCGGCGGATGTGGAGGAAAACTCTCATCCGAACTCAGCTTTGTATAGTACGCTTGTAAAATTTAAGAAAGATGCGAAGATAGTCGACGAAAAGGCCTGTCGAATTACCTGGGTTGGGATCGGCGAGCGAGAAAGTGATACGCCCACCCAGGCGTTCAACAAAGAGGCCTTAAGGGAGGTCATCGAATCCGGGGACGATGACCTCGTACGAGGCTTACTTCCGGAAAAATCAACTTATTCAGGCATCCACGTATTAGAAGGAACACGGCAAGTGCTCGTCCGCAGATAATCAAGATCAATCTACCCAGTCAGGAATAAAGAGACAAGCTTCTCCAACACATGCGTGCAGGACGGCACTCCTTGACTATAGATTACGTGCACTCGTATGCAAGACCCGACTACACTAAAGAAGAAATCGATTATGACCACACTTTAAGGAAAAAGGCCGGGCTTATGGACAGTCATGAAGATAAGCTAACGTACATTGTTCGTGATCTAGTTATCCATAAACTCCGCACCCCACGCGATCTACCGGTTAAACGCATGAATTACGCCACCCAGTCACAGCTCACTTTTAGCGGTGAAGACCGTTATGCACCAGCCTATAGACCCTAGGAATTATGTCCCTCCCGAGAGATTTACCAAAATTCCAACATTAGTTATAACCTAAGTGGAGGATTCATAGGACAGTGGGAAGGTGACCACGAACCATCTGGCGGTTCTTCGAAATCTTCAGTTAGATTTCTCCTATTTAACTTCAGATCTATTGTAAACAAACTGCCCGACCTCAACTTCCTTCTTAACAATAAAATGGAGGCTGTACTGATAACTGAAAGCTGTGTAAACCATCCTCCATCCACGACGCAACACTTATGGTTAGCTTCAATTCCTCCTACGAAATCTATCGTTGTGACCGAGATGGTCAAAGACCTGGTGGCGGAGTAGTGGTTGACCAATAGAACAATTTCGCACACGCTCATTTTCAGTAAGGATTTCCACGAACTCATTCAAGCACTAGGTATCCAAATTAATGCAACCAATCGAAATATCCTTCTACTGCTTAGTTACCGCAGTCCTTCTTCTACGCTATCTGCATTGTCTGAATTTGTCGACTTCGTGAGTAATCTTTGCAGCGAATGGAGTGGTGAGATTATCTTACTAGGGGATTTCAACTTCCCACTAATCGACTGGAAGAATATGACCCACAGAGGAAACGCTTCAACCCCTCCTCGAAGTTGCTTCTTGATTTTATTAGCTCGCACAGTTTAGTTCAGCTTATTGACAAGCCCACCCATGGGCTAAATATTTTGGACATAGTTCTGCTCTCTGAAATTTCTCCGAATTTGCACCCAATTAATTAATAAATATAATATATACCTCTCATTCCCTGCAAAGACAACTCAGAAAAATCTCCCAAGCGAATACTTTTCCTTAAATCAAAAACAGATCTCTTGCACTCACAAAACGATCCTCGATTTATATTGTACTCAAGAACACTTAAACGCGCACTACTCCGCCACCAGATATCGATTGAGAAACGTCTCGCCAAACGCAGAAGCTCGAAAAGATTTTATACTTGCTGCAGAACTAAGCTCAAGCTTAATGAAAGCATACCAATTATTGAATCTCACGACGGAGTCTCAGCTACGGACGACCGATCAAGCCAAGGCTGATTTATTCGCAGATTACTTTAAATCAGTGTATAGAACGTATCCTGCCGACGACTTAGCATTCCTGCGTCCACTGACATCTGATAGGTTAGACTGGGTGGACATTTCCAGCGAGATGGTATACGGTACCTTGCGGAGACTTTTTCTAACAGAGTTTCAACTTCTCCGGACAATTTGCCATATATATTCTTAAAGAGAGCGGCCCTTGGGCTAACGTGCCCACTGACACTGTTATTTAACAGATTCTTACTTCACGGAGCCGTACCAAGCTTATGGAAATTTGGGCTTGCTCGTCCTGTTTTCAAAAAGGGATGTAAAAGAAATTGCAAGAACTATAGGCCTATTTGTCTAACCAGTTCCACTAATAAAGTCATGGAGCTCATAATATGTAAAAAAAAATACGACATTTATCGAGGAAAGAGATCTAATTCACAAGAACCAGCACGGCTTCCTTAGAAGAAAATCTGCTATTTCAGCCCTACTTTCAACGCTTCCGCTTTGGCACAAGGAAATATATAAGGGAAACTTTGTATCTGTTTGCTATATTGACTACGCGAAGGCATTTCATTCCATTTGCATCCCACTGCTCTTGAAAAAGATATCGGCTTATGACATATGTGGTATGCTACTCGAATTTCTAAGATCCTTCTTGTCCGGGAGGTCTCAATGCATTTAATGAATGACAGTATATCAACCTTACTCCACACCGAGCGGGGTACCCGAACATGCATTGGTCCCCTTATGTTTCTACTATTTGGCAATGACCTTTTCTACTCACTACCATCAGGTGTAATGTGTAGCATGTATGCTGATGACTCAAAAATCTTCACTGTTAACGACAGCTCAAAACTTTAGGACGCTATAAATTCCGTCAGCATCTGGTCCAAACAATTGAAAATAGAAATTTCTGTTCAGAAAACAGCTATAATGTGCCTCGGTGATAACCACCCGGGCTTCAGGTTTACTCTGGATGAGAACCCCTTGTTACAGGTACACGAAATAAAAGATCTGGGAGTGTCTTACAGTGACCAGCTTGATTATGGAAAGCATATTAATGAAATAATCTCCCGTGCTACCTCAACAACTAACTTTATACAAAAGCATTTAAAACACGTGATCCAAAACTGCTTTTTCAGCTATTTACACTTTACGTAAGGCCAATATTAGAGTACTGCTCACCTATTTGGAGCCCATACAAAAAGTCGACCATTGAGTCAATCGAAAAGATTCAAAAAAGTTTCACACACCGTCGCTTCGCTCGTAAGGGTATTACCACCTTCTCATATGAATGTCGTCTACAAAAACTTGCGGCACAGTCTTTAGAATACCGACGAAAACTTATTGATTTGACACTGATGTACAAGATGACCACGGGCGAAACTTCATTAACCATATCCGACATTTTTGAAATTCCATCGACTCTGGAGACGTTTAGAGGACATCCGTATCGGGTAAGGTCCGAAAGACCTAATATGACATCCTTAGAAGGTTCGTTTCTTGTGAGAGTTGTACCTATATGGAATCGATTGGATAGAAATTTTTTTAGGTGAAGACATCTAATTCCTTTCAGTACCATTTAGAAGAGCACCTAAGACTTCAAG
>OX375867.1:60713655-60804140 GCA_947359475.1 Heligmosomoides polygyrus bakeri | reverse complement strand
TGCACTATTAGAGCATTTTACTGCTTACAAAACCCACAAGCTGCAACCGAACGGGTTCACACATGACAGAGTTATCGCGCTCAGAACACGGCCGCACGTGCAGTGCAATACAACAACGGTCGATGTTCTCCTTGCTCCTACTCGCCCAGATTACAGTTCTCCCCACTCCCAATAAAACCATTCAATTCAGCATGAAAAGCTGGACCGAATGGTATCTAGCATGGCCCAGTTGTAAGATATCGATTTTCTATGACGTCATCTTCCGCGCAGGCTCGGCATGGGTGCCTACGTCCTCGATGGGAAATCGTTGAAAATCCATGTTTCTGAAATTGGTCATAAGTGACATCGTTGATAGAGCTCCTTGGGCTGAAGAGAACGGTACCATTGCGGGAGTCGAAAGCTCAAATCTGGGTGAGTAAGAGCGCAAGAAACTCTAACCACTATCTTACGCCGCTCTAAACTGGCAGATGAGGCCAAGGCAGTTCAGGCAGCTGAGAAGTTGTGAGCATGTCGTCGTAAAGTGTCTTCAGTGTTCTGTTAGCATACGCGTTTGCATGCCGTTAGCACGCCGCGTCTTCCTGCAGGGGTCGACTGAAGTGGGAAAAAATCGTGTCACACACGGCTAACCTGCATTTTCGCGCCGCTATAATTTCGCTTGTTTAGAAGCTGTAACGCTGCGCTTTCGCGGACTACTAAAGCTTTCTACTGCCTACAAAATCCACGAGCCGCAGCCGAAACGATTCGATCTCCACAGAGTTATTTCGCTCCGAACACACTCGTCCTCACTCTGCGAGTGGTCGCGTCCACTCGATTGATAGGTTCGATTCTATATGCATTGTTCACGGCGCACTCCAAAGGCAAGCTGGACAGTCTTAAGGCAATTTCTGAGTAGGGCGGCTGGAAATTTCAATAAAATTCCCCAAACTGTCACTCTGCAGGCTCTCGCGCCCACTCGTTATATTATGTCCGGCCTGTATGCATTGTTCATCTCTACTGATTTATATGTCAAAAGATAGAGCTCGGCCTGCTAAGCTCAAATATATGTTTCTTTTCAGAAAAGCTTGATTTTGAAAAAGTTATTTAAAAAAGCCGCTTTGGAACGCTCCAAAGTGGCTTTTTGGGGAATTGACCAAAATACATGCGCGGTACTGTAATCATCCCCCTATCTGCCTCTCCCCTTATAGGTCCCCTTTATTGGTCCTGCCTTCACTGGTCCATTGATTGGTCCCCCTCCCCTTAGTACTACCCCTTTACTCTAGATCGTCTAAATCCCTATCCGTGTTGGACGACGTCTTTGCAGGTCTTCTGAATCTAAACGAGTCTTGGACGATGTCAGCACCAAGGATGTGCCGATTTTTTTTTTCTTAGAAAAATGGAACACGTATTGCGAAACGGAAGAGCTCAGAATTTGCTGAAACCGGAATACGATACACGGAAAGGGAAATAGCACAAAACTCATTGCTTCATTTAATTTCTCAAAGACATTTCAATATGGGGACAGTAACTAGAATAATGCCTTTAAGGAATTTGGGGAGCAGGCAGGTCACGACATACGATTCTTCCCCAACGGCATGTAACAATAAAAGATCCTTGTATTCGTGTCATTATTATGGTGACTAGAGGAACGGACAAGTGTCCCATTCTCGCTCAACGGAACGAACATCTCCGAATGCTCCAGCTACGTGTATCTGGGTCGCGAAGACAACATAGTCAACGACCTAGTGCCAGAGCTCGGCAGGAGGAAACAAGCGGCTTAGGGGAGCGTTCAAGAGCTGGGAGAAGTTGTGAGTAAGACGAAGAACGTCCGACTCTGTGCCCATTTAGCTGAATTTACTGTTCGTCCTGCCCTTACATACACCTCAGAAGCCAGTACCAAACGAAAGAAGGATGAACACGCGATCAGCGCCGTGCAGCGGGGAACCGGGAGGACGCACGTGAGAGAAGTCTCCGGAGTTCCTACCTTTGTCGACGCTCAAAGCTGTTGAAGTCGTTGAAGGGAAATGAATACAAAAGCAGCACTTTGTGAAGAGATCTTCAATATGTTTAGGGGTGGTCGGCTTCAGAATCATCGTTTTTCAGGAAAATAAACATTTTTCTCTCTGAAAGGGATGATATGTACAGTTATGACCGTATCTTTTGATCAAATCACGAAAATGCCGCATTTTCCCGGCTTTTACGTCCTTCGGACATAACTTGGCTAGGATTCGCTTATTTCAAAAACCAAGGATATATTTGAACTCACGAGCTCGAGCTCTATCGTTCGGTACACATTGTTCATATGGAGCCATGGAAGTATTTGAAATTGAAAACTTGCGCTCTATTGCGAAGGGCGGTCGCGGATGAGTTGACGGTCGCAAGCCGTCGAAAACCGTTGCTTGCTCATAACTCCTTGAGTTTTAGGTTTTTTGTGAGAAGGTCGGTACTGTTCGATTCGTCTCTGCGAGATCTACACAACCATCAACACCTTCGCCAGACCACCGCGTTTTCGCAGTGAGCGGTCAAAAATGACTGGAGTAGACTTTTTGCGATTGGAGAAGCTTATTTTCCAGGATTTGCATGTTCTCTGAGTATCTCTAGCACAGCACAGAGTGTTCTGTCATGCCAGGTATCTTCTGAGAGGGTGCCGTGCACAATGCACATAGGATCGAACCTATCAATCGAGGGGGACAGCTTGTAGAGTGAGGGTTTATGGAGTTTTATGAGCAATTCTCAGCCGCTCTAAATAGGAATTGCTTTAAGGCTTGTAGCGTTGTTTTGACTGAGGTTATGCAGATCTTTATTGGCTAACGTTTCGGCGGTATCGCCTTCTTCAGAGCCTGAAAGGAAGGATCAAATCAGGGCTACCACGTCAAAGGTCGCCTCAAGCTTAGAAATTCAAGACTACCTTTCGATCACGTAGTCAATAGAGAGATCGAAGCCCTTACCTTCAGGATGCGAGACAGGCCAATCAGTCGGTAGCAGGGCCGTTTTCGAGACACAGGCGCTCCAATTAGAATGCCAACCTGATGTAGGGCCTGAGCTCCCGCGTTATATAGAGGCCGACCCGACCTTCGGGTTTAGCTTGCGGTCTTTGGCATGAATCCAAAATGCCTCCAGAGCATTGAGGGCGGCAGTTTGGGCTTCGACTGCCAGTAGCTTGAGCCTGACCTCAAAGTCCTCCCCCGTATGCCCGTCTATGGTGACCCACTGCAGTGGACGTCCCGGACTTGGTCTTGCTGTCAAGGTGTTCCTTGACCCTAACATGTAGGGGTCGCGCCGTCTCACCGATATATCCTTCGCCACAGCTCTGGCAGGTAATGAAGTATACCACACCTGATAAGGTGCAGTCTCCTTCCCTGCCATGTGGGCAAACGGCGCAACCAGGGGTGACACAAGTGCGATCGTAAGGGCGATTCCGAACTAGCTGCCGCCTTAGGCTGTCTGGTGGCACACCCACAACAGTTACCACTTCCTCCAGCCAGCTCTCCTCACACACTTCCGAAGGGAAGTGCTTAAATCATCGGGGATGAATGGCACTTTGAATAGTACCTTTCCAGACATGGCGCGTCTACTGTTTTGTTCCTGGAAGGACCTCCGTAACGACATTAAGCTGGTGCTTACATCCGCTGCAAGCCGCAATTTCTTGTGCCAGCTTCCTTGAACTGGTTGTTAAGCAGGCTAAAGCACAGGTCCATTTCTTCCTGCGTCGTGGAAATAAGAAAGCAGTCGTCGATATAACGACAATAGAGCAATGGAAACCTTTGTAGCACCGGGGTTTCAATTTTGGCCGTGAAGGCGATAGCGAGTGTAGGTGCTAGTCGTTGCCCCATCGCCAGTCTTCTTATCTGAGAGAAATAGTGGCCCGACCATCTGAAAATGTTGCAACCAAGGCAATCTTTAAGGAGGACCATTAGTTGTCTTATAGAGAATCCATATGTGCCTACAGCCTCTTGGTGCTGCGCGAGAAGCTCGAATATAGCTTCCATAGCGCATTCGTTGCTGACATTGGTATACAAGGCTGCTACATCAAAGGATTCCATGACGCAAGTGGGGTCCGCTCTTGCAGAATGCAGATGATCCAGGAATAAGATCTACGATGCCGAGGTTCATAGAGAGTCGTACATGGCGACTTCTTCGCAAAGTGCTTTAACACTCTCCAGCTAACCTTTGGAATGCGCCGAGAACAATGCATATATAATCGAACCTTTCAATCGAGGGTTGGGGAGAGCTTGTAGAATGAGCGTTGGGAAATTTTATCAGAAATTTGCAGCCGCCGTAGTCAGGAATTGCTTCAATTTTCCCAGCGAGACTTTGGAGTGCGCCGTAAACAATGTATATAGGCTCGAACCTATCAATCGAGTGGGCGAGACCGCTCGCAAATTGCGTGTTCTGAGCGCGGTAACTCTGTAAATTGTGAACCTTTCCGGTTGCCACATGTATGTTTTGTAGGCAGCAAAAACTTCTAGTAGCGCGCTAAACCACGGTAGTGCAGCTTATGACTATACAAAGATACAGTGGTGCGAACAAGAGGTTGTCCTTGTGTGACACGATTTTTCCCGAATTCAGCCGACCCTTGTGGGAAGTCTGGGAGAGCTAACAGCTCAAAAGTGCGTAGGCGAGCAGAACACTAAAGGTAATTTGCATGGCATGCCCATAGCTCCACTGCTGCCTAGACTGCTTTAGCTCCATCTGCCATTTTAAGCGGTAAGACAGCAGTGAAGTTTCAAGCGCTCTTACTCGTCCATATCTGAGTTTTCGACACTAGAAATAACACCATTTTCCTCAGCTCGAATAGTATCGATCTCGTAAAATTCTGAGAACATCGATTTTTTGACAATTTCACGTCGAAGACGAGAGCGCTCAAGGCCGCGGCAGAGGGACGCTGACGTCAACGAAAACCCACATCCTCGAATTGGGTCATGCTTAACACCATTTGATAGAGTTTTTTGAACGGTGCTCCTATGAGTGGCCATCGACCGTTATTGTGCTGAATTGCACGCGGGGCGTGTTCGGAGCGTGTTCGTATATGGGCAGAATCGCGTCTCTCTGAAAAACAACAAAATGCAAATATCTCTACCCCAATACAATTTTACGCGGAGTTACGGACGACGGAGAGCTGGGCTGTTGACGGCGTTAGCCCTATGCCTGCAGGCGGAGGCCGGGCTCAAGTTGTCTGGAAACAGCGATGACGAGCGAGCGACGGTTTTGGTGGTCCACCAACGGATGCGTCTGTGGTGAATTGTAATAAGTACTTATTACTTCACAACTATCAGAGCAGAATACAAATAATAACTCATAGCAGTTTGTATTGGGAATTCCTAGAGGAGGAGCCTAGAAGTATGACATATTGGTCAGGGAGGCTGATAACAGCTAGTCTTAAAAGGGTGTACCGCGGCTAGACTGTAGTATTTGTGCATTATCTTATTTACCTTCTTGCGGTATCGTTAGGTCATACCTGTGGATGCTATGCAACGATGCTTATCTTATATTGTTCACCTAAACGTGTTATCAGTCATTGCTATTTGTTCATATTATGATATAATAATACTACACATTTATAGATGCAGACCCTAGTTGGGTATTCACAACAACGGTCGCGCAGTGGGTAGAGGGGCGGCGTGATCCCCATAATCACTGTTTCCAGCCGACTTGAGCCCGGCCCCGCCTGCAGGCTGCAGGCTAACGCTGCCAACGGCCCAACTTCCGTCGTCACTCTGCGCAGAGTTGTATTGGGGTCGAGATATTTGCATTTTGCTGTTTTCCAGAGAGACGCGATTCTGCCCATATACGAACCTTGGGCCGTTCCGACCTACCGTTGAGATAGTCTCCTGGGGAGGGAGTTTAATCAGCTAGGGAGTTGTGTGCATGTCATCGGAACGCACCATAAGTGCTCTGCTAAAGTGCGCATTTGTAGGCCGTTAGCTCCCCGCGTCATCTCGCAGGCGTCGACTGAAATTGGAAAAATCTCGTCACACATGGCCAGCCTGCATATTCGTAGCGCTGTAACTTCAAGCCTCCTTCTAAGCTACAGCATTCTGCTCTAGTGTACTACTAGACCGCTTTAATGCCTACAAGACCCATGAGCTGCAGCCGAAACTACTCGAACTTTACAGAATTATTGCGCTCCGAACACGCCCGCGCGCAATTTAGCACAACAACGGTCGATGTTCTCCTCGCTCTTGCTCGCCCAGATTACAGCTTTTCCTACAACCAACAACACCATTCGTTTCAGCATGAAAAGCTCTATCGAAAGGTATTAAGCTTAGCACAATTCGAAGATATCGGTTTTCGATGACGATGAAAACCGATATCTTCGTCTGCCGCGGTCTCATCTTCGATGCGAAACTGTCAAAAACTCGATATTTTCATAATCGGCCGAAATTGAAGCCGTTCTATAATGCTTTTCATGCTGAACCGAACGGTGCTATTGCGAGTGTCGAAAACTCAAATCTTGGCCTGTAGGGGCGCAAGAAACACTAACCGCTATCTTCCGCCACTTTAAACTGGCAGCTGAGGCTAAGGCAGTTTAGGCTGCTGAGGCGTCCTGAGCACGTCGTCGTATAGCACCTTAAGCGCTCTTTTCGCCCACGAAGTTCGTTAGCTCCTTCCGAAGTGGTCCGCCGAAATCGAAAAAAATAGGTCACACAATCCTCATCTGCCTTTTCGCACCCCTGTAGCATTGCCTCTTCCTAAGCTATACTATTCTACTTTAGTGTACTAATATACCGTTTTACTACCTACAAGACCCACGAGTTGCAGCCGAAACGATTCGAACTTTACAGAGTTATTGCGCTCCGAACGCGCTCCGCGTGCAATTCAGCACAGTAACGGTCGATGGCCACTCATAGGAGCACCGTTCAAAAAACTCTATCGAATGATGTCAAGCACGACCCAATTCGAGGATATGGATTTTCGATGACGTCATCGCCCCTCTGCCGCGGCCTCGAACGCCCTCGTCTTCGACGTGAAATTGTCGAAAAATCCATGTTCCCAGAATATGACGAGATTGATACCATTCGATGGAGCTTTTCGAGCTGAGGAAAACGGTGCTATTGCGAGTGTCGAAAACAGATATGGACGAGCAAGAGCGCTGGAAACTTCACTGCTGTCCTCCCTCCACCGCTCTAAAATGGCATGCCATTGCAAAGTACTTTTGGGGTTCTGCTCGCATACGCACTTGTGGGCTGTTTGCTCTCCCAGATTTCCCGCAAGGGTCGGCTGAATTTGGGAAAAATCGTGTCACACAAGGGCAGCCTGCATCTTCGCACCACTGTATCTTTGTCCAGTCATAAGCTGCACTACCGTGTTTTAGCGCACTACTAGAAGCTTTTGCTGCCTACAAAACATACAAGTGGCAACCGAAAAGGTTCACAATTTACAGAGTTACCGCGCTCAGAACACGTAATTTGCGAGCGGTCTCGCCCACTCGATTGATAGGTTCGACCCTATATACATTGCTCGCGGCGCACTCCAAAGCCTCGCCGAGGAAACTGAAGCAATTTCTGACTACGGTGGCTGCAAATTACTGATAAAATTCCCCAACGCTCATTCTACAAGCTGTCCCGCCACCATCAATTGAAAGGTTCGATTATATATGCATTGTTCCCGGCACATTCCAAAGGGTAGCTGGACAGCCTTAGAGCAATTCCTGTTCAGGGCGGCTGAGAAATTCCCATTACCTGTATCACCTGTCGTCCCGTTGATCATCGACTTGCTCGAGCGGGCGCCAGCGGCGTCTCCATTCGTCCCTGTCGCGTGCCAGAGGGCTCCAATGGATCCTCCTCGCTCGAGGGACACGAAGAGCGTCATAGCGGTCGTTCAGGACTTTCACGAAGAAGTCCGACCAACGCGTTGGTGGGCGTCCTGGTGTTCTCTTGACATCCCGCGGAATCCAGTCGGTGACGGCTCTCGTCCAGCGGGTGTCTGCGAAGCGCATTACGTGGCCGGCCCACCTAATTTTCGACAACTTGGCCCACGCGACAGCGTCTCTGATCTTCGAACGTCGGCGAAGCTCGGAACTTCGGAGGCCTTCTCTCACTTGCGTGAGTCGTGTCACTCCGAGCATCGTCCTCTCGATTCCACGCTGCGCGACGCTGATCGCGTGTTCATCCTGCTTTCGTATAGCCCAGGTCTCTGAGGCGTATGTTAGGGAGAACAGTGGAGTCGAATAGGTGGGCACGGAGTCGGACGTTCTTCGTCTTCTTCACGACTTCTTCGACGCTCTTGAAAGCTCCCCAAGCCGCTCGTTTCCTCCTGCTCAGCTCCGGCGCTAGGTCGTTGGCCATATTGACTTCGCGACCCAGATAGACGTAGCTGGAGCATTCGCAGATATTCGTTCCGTTGAGTGAGAATGGGACATCAAAAACGTGTCCGTTCCTCATGAACATCGTCTTCGTAAAATTCAGCTGCAGTCCAACGTTCCCACATACACGACCGAAGTCGGCCAGCATTCGCTCCGCCTGGCTGATGCTCGATGTTACGAGCACGATGTCGTCAGCGAAGCGAAGATGATGTATTTGCGGGCCGTCGACCTTCATTCCCATGTCTTCCCATTCTAGTTCGCGCATGACGTTTTCGAGGGTGGCGCCGAAGAGCTTCGGGGATATGATATCCCCCTGCCGAACCCCTCTCTTTACGTCGATGACGACGTCGTTGTAGAATGGAGAGATCTTGGTCGTGAATCCACTGTACAGCTCTCGAAGGACTCTGATGTACTGAGTAGGAACACCCTGAGTGAGCAGGGCGTCGATGACCGCTTCGGTTTCGACGAAGTGGAATGCCTTTTTCAGGTCGATGAACGTAAGGCACAGCGGCAGCTTATACTCTCGCGACACTTCGATGAGCTTCGTAATGGTGTGTATGTGGTCGATCGTGCTGAATCCTCTCCGAAATCCTGCTTGTTCGCATGGCTGTCCTTCGTCCTGCGTTCTGCTGATCCTATTCAGGACGACTCGAGTGAACAGCTTGTAGACTACGGACAGCAGGCAGATCAGGCGATAGTTGCCAATGTCGTGCACGTCTCCCTTCTTGCACAGCAAGGCGGTGCTGCTGGTCTTCCACTGAGATGGAACCTTGCACTCCGACAGGTAGCGCGTGAAGAGCCGCGCCAGGGTGTTGATGAGCGCTGGCGGGAGGTTCTTCAGGTGTTCGGGTCTGATCCTGTCCGGACCGGGTGCTGTACGTTTCTTCACAGACGAGATGGCGTGTCGGATCTCGGAAGGGAGAACAGAGGGGACGACGTATCCATATTGCGGAAGATGGCGTGGGGGCAGGTGGACGCGGCTATAGAAGAGATCGGAGTAGAACTCGTGGATGACCTTCTCCATGGTCCTTCTGGAAGAGGTGACGGTTCCGTTGAGACGTCGGAGAGCGGTGATCTTGGTCTTGAAGTTGGCGAAGTCTCGGCGGGCATTGCGTATGCTCAACCCTGCCTCTGCAGCTTCAGCCAACACTTCCGCTCTTCTCTCCTTAAGATCCTCCTTTATCGCCGCTCTGCATAGCTTCACAAGCTCGGACGTCAGTTGGTAGTTGCCTGACGCTCGTGCTGCTCCACGCTGGCGTGTGAGTTCGGGAGTTTCCGGAGGCAGACGTCTCTTGGTGGTCTTCAAGCTATCGGCTCCCTTAGCACTATCGCGAAGATGGTGCCAAAATGGTCGAATTCCTCGTCGATGTTGTCCATAACAGTATCTTCCCAAAGGCCGGCAAGAGATGTGTAAAGGTCCCAGTTGATGGCCGTTCTGGGATTCTTCTTCTTGAACTTCGCGGCCTTCTCTCCTTGACGCGAAAAGCGAAACCTCGCGCGAAGGAGGCGGTGGTCCGATCCCGTGTAGAAGTTGGGGACAACGGAAACGTCGGTCAGACAATACTTGCGATTGAAGATGATGTGGTCCATTTCGTTGTGGAACTGGCCACCGGGAGATTCCCAGGTCCATCCTAGGTAGGGAGGCTTCTGGAACTGTGAGTTCCCATGGATGGTCTTGGTCAACATGATAAACTCAGACAGCCTTTCACCTTGCTCGCTCCACTCCAAACCGTGGGTTCCGATGTGAAGTTCTTCCGGCGACCTTCGCGGTCCGATCTTGGTGTTGAAGTCGCCGACGATCACCTTGTAGAAGGTGTGATCTTCCTTATAGAACTTCTCCAGCTCCACGTAGAAGGCTTCGACCTCTTCGTCGTCGTAGTCGGATGTTGGGGCATACGCGACGAATACAATCAAAGCTGGCACGGAGCCACATAGCTTCAGTCGCAGACGTCCGATTCGGCTTGTCAGAGACTCGTACGAATCGATGTTCATGGCCAAGTGCGTGTTGACGAGGACAGCAACGCCGCCTACTCCCCTGCTGTCGCATGCTCCGAGGAACGGTTCTTCTCCGGAGTCGTAGGCGGAGTGTAGGGGCGGTGTCTTCTCGTCTCTGTCAGTCCGATGACGACGTACCTGATCTTCCTGACTTGGCTCATCAGGTCCTCGACGGATGCTTCCGATGCGAGCGTACGGGCGTTGAAAGTACAGGCCGTCATCCTAGTCCTTCTCAGTTTGCGCAGCCTTTGACTGGTGTACACAAGGGTAGCTAGTCGGGCTCTGTCGTGCGGGCGAAGAACTCCGGGCAGCCAGCCAGACTACCCGAAGGGACGGGGCGAGACTTAAGGCGGACTCGAATCGCCTTACATGTACTCCCAGTCTACCGAGTGCAAGCTTTTGGCCGGACCGACACAGTTACAATCCGCACAGTCAGGGACACATCCACGCCCACTGTCCATGAACGCTCCGCTCCCACACACAAGGACGAGTCGTACCGACACCAGGAGCAAGGAGTCCATCCCCTGCATCCCACCCGCGTCTCTGGGCAGCACACGGTCGCATTTGGTTCGCGTATAATTACCCTGTCCACCAACTGAGGACGCGCCACGTGGCTGTGCGACAAGCGGCCCGAGATCCCTCTTAACAAGAGAGCCCGAAGGTTCTCTATCGAGGGAGATCCGTGGGAAATTCCCATAAAACTTCATAAACCCTCACTCTACAAACTGACCTCCCTCCCCTCGATTAATAGGTTCGATCCTATGTGCATTGTGCAAAGCGCATTTTCAGAAGATTCCTGGCATGACAGAGCGCTCTATGCTGTGCTAGAGGTACTCAGAGAACATGCAAATCCTGGAATATAAGCTTCTCTAATCGCAAAAAGTCTGCTCCAGTCATTTTTGACCACACGCTGCGAAAGCGCGGTGGTCTGGCGAAGATGTGTAGATGCTTGTGTAGATCTCGAAGAGACGAATCGAACAGTACCGACCTTCTCACAGAAAACCTAAAACTCAAGGAGTTATGAGCAAGCAACGGTTTTCGACGGCTTGCGACCGTCAACTCATCCGCGACCGCCCTTCGCAATGGAGCACGATTTTGTAAGTAAAACTAAAAGATAGGGAAATTCTATTGAACTTTGAAATTTTTGACAATTTTTTACGCTATCTGATAGAGCCTGAGCTACTGAATGTGCTTGTCTTTTCAAATAGTTAACTTTGAAGGGAGTTATTTCGAAAGGCCGAAAAAGTCGGGAAAATGCGGCTTTTTCGGCATCTTTGAAAAGGCTACGGCCAAAATGTAGAGAAGAAATTTTGCCATATAATATTTCAAGCCTTCTTTAAGATACAGCAACAAAAATTAAATTTTTCTATAAGGATAAAGGATAAAGGACGGCGTTACTCAATCCCTTCTGGGATGCGCCAGCGCATTCTACTTCTACGGGATGTCGTGGAGGCGACATGAATGCGTATTTGGCCATACAATGACTTGCGGTGGCCAGCCGATGAACAAGTCAGCGCTCTATCCTTCCCAGACAAGTCTGGTACCAATTCACCGACCCCGGAGGGATGGAAGGCTTGGTTGGCCTGGGCGGGAAATCCGAACCAGGAACCTGGTATCGGGTGCACGCGGCAGTCGCGCCTCCTCCGGCTGCGCTACACGCGCCCCTTAAATTTAAAATTTTTCTATAACGATCTTTAATGTGATCCTTAAGCTGGAAGTGTGTGGAAAGCGGCCTATGTAGAGGACGCCCGAAGCAGCGCTGGGCTGATAGGTTACATATGGACTTGAAAGTAGTTGGTGTCCACCCTGATCTAGCGCTGGATCGGGAAAGGTGGCGTCATGATACCAGAAGAGTGGACCCCGCGGCGAAGAGGGACAAGCGCTGAAGAAGAAGAAGAAGAAGAAGACGACGATCTTTAACATGATCAGCAGGTTCTATTTTGCATAGTTTCACGGAAAACCGATGCAAAAATCGAATTCCCTGATCATATCGAAGATGGTTGCAAAAAATCCTTGATTGCTGCTATGTAACACTGATTCCTGGTCCAGGGATGCGATTCCAGTCCGTTTTGCTGTTATAGCGCGGAAAACCCTCGACGCATTCTGGATCGCGTCCCGAAACCCCAAAATCGATCGCAAGGACGAGTGCGTGTTGTGACGAGAGAGCTGCACCCTTTGTCCGCCTCTGTTTGGGCGAAGAACCCCTCTCCCTCCCTCCCAAAGGGGTCTGTTCGAGAACCTATTCATAAACGTCGAACTCCATCCGACGGTGACTGGTAGAGACCTTGGATCGTTTCCCATCAGCGGTTCTGCTCCATTCGCCTTTGAACCTACGTTGGATAAAGTGACCTTTTGGGATCACCGTCCCAACTTTTCGTCGGTCAATATTCCACTATAGGCTCACAAATAGGTGTTGAATAAGAGCTTTTTATTAATTGCCCTCCCTAAATACGGCCTTTCGTATTTTGCTGCAGATTTATTATTATTGTTATTATTACATGGCTAAAATCCATGTGAAGAACAATGTAATTGGAAACGATATAGCATGACATCCACATGACGTTGGCAGATGCCTACGACAGTGCGGCGTATGCCAGCCGGTCTTTTTTTTAGCTCAACCATGGGCGATTGCCTGCGAACCTATAATCTTGGCGGCGGTTCACCCAAGTTTGCGACATATTCAGTGAGCAACACGTCAGGGTATCAATGGGGACCAAGTGCGGAGCGCAGAGATTCAGAAGACGTGCCCTAGACGTCGTTCGTCGTGCGTCAGGATTCAGATGACATACTGAGGGCGTCGTTCAAAGTACGTAGGGATTCATAAGACGTGCCGAAGACGTCCAATTTGCGTAGCGATTCCGAGTAAGGGGGTCCAGGAGGAAGGGGACCAATGAAGATGGAATCAGCTAAGGAGGACCACCAGATAGGGGGGGGGGGGGGGGAATAAGGGGGGACCAGTATTTGCCTTCAATATCGTCCAATATGCGTCGAGTTCCTGAAGACCGGTCACACAAGTCGTGACACGTGTGTAGGGGTGCAGAAGTGTCATATACGTCGCGGCAACGTGGTGACACGTGAGTCAGCACTCAGTGTGACATGTGCGTGCTTGGCTCTCACTCCGTTTCTTTGCCAGCACATAGGGTAGGAAGTATTAGCGAGGGGGGGGGGGGGTGGAGAGGAAGGAAGAGTGATTATGGGATTCGGAGCGGTATTTTGGCTGTTGGACAGTAAACGGTATTGACCAATACCGATATGTGTTTCTGCGGATTAAGCACTTCGGATTGGGACTCTCATGATCTGTTTCTCGCCACGTAGAGAACGGGCAGTTCGGAGAATAAATCGCGTACATGCGATAGAGGGTGGATGGGCTTCATAGGAGCAGTGTAGATTCTGCCTTACCATATCTCGCTGCACTAAACTATATACTAAAACTGGGTTTTTAGTTAATAATAGTAATAACACCTAAAGGAGAATGAAGGAAGATTGGGGCTATTCTATACTTGGGGTTTCGGGGGCGAAGCCCCCAACCAGATGTTTGGCGACCGCTAGGCCGCTGGAAGTCTGGTTATGGAATAATTAGAAAGTACATGCGATAGCAAACACCCAGAGAATGAAGAATAGAAGGAAGAACAAACCAAGAGGGGTTCTGCCACAGGATCTCCTTATGTCCTAGAATTAATTATGAATCGACTAGCATTCGTAATAGATGGTTTCAGCATGTCTGGCATAACTGTTTCTGTCAAGCTTCATGTAATCTATTAGCCTGCTCTATTAACAAAAAAATGTCGAATTGAAGATTTTGGGATCTATCCTAGTCCGGGGGGGGGCACATAATTAAAAAGTAGGTAGCAAAATGAATTGGGACTTACCGAGCTGCTCCTGGGGAACAATATGAAACCTAAAAGAAACCAAAAAACGAAAGAATAAACAAAAAATAAAAAATCGCCGTGGTTTTACAACCGAACCAGCGGGCAAAGGACGACGGAATGGAGGCCTGCCGCGTACTGACCACCGCCTGACATGTTGTAACCAGGATGTAACATAGTGAGGGCGCATAAGGACGCATGCCACGTGCTGACCGCCGCCTGACATGCTATGACCAGGATCCAACATGGTGAGGAGGGCACACAACTTTGCCTGCTTACAACCGCAACAAATGTATTTTTTCGTTTTTGTTTCTTTGTGACTTTTCTTGTTTAGGTCCCATGTTGCTCTGTAGAAGCCGCTCGGTAAGTATCAAGTGGATCTGTTACATATGATGCTTTTTAGTTATGTGGCCCCCGGTCTAGGATAGATCCAGATTTTGCAGTACTTAATGAAAGCTTCCATCCTCCACCTCGAGTTCTGAATGGTCTCACTATGAAGAAGTCACGTTTATGAAGTCCACAGGAACCGTGGAGAATTTTGCGAACCATTACGAGGTAGTATATTCTTCATCTGCATGAAAGTGTCTGTAGCCCAAGTTGTTTGTTTCTTACTTCACTGTTGGGAATAGCATAGTAATCAAAGCCTCATTTCGTGATAAATAGTTCTCTAGTGAAGCCATTTTGGACTTTTTCAAGTCTAAGTGTAATTTCCTTGGAGTATTAACCTTCCCAACTATCGACATAAGCGACGCAGCAGCAGTCACGAGCAGCTCAGGATGGAACCAGTCCACAAGAATGACTGCCTCTCGACGTCTCCCGGCATGTGCCACACGTTCTCAAAGAAGAGAAGCCGAATATATAATACACAGCAATGACCTTCTTACTCTTTTTGATACTATGGTGTAGTAGAAGTCGCTGGTGATCGAAACCTGTGGGCAGTGCAGGAACCTCTTTCACTGATACCTTTTCTTCGCCAAGCTCCTCCCAGCACCTACCGTAAAAATCGTAGTCGGGTGAAGTTTCAAAAAACGGATAGCATATTCGTGCACTTCATACGCCCCCGAGAGAAGTCCCTGGCCTTTGTGTGATTCTTTCGATCGCTTCTCGATCTGCCTAACTCACTCCTGCGCCACCGCTCTGCTTACAGCCGAGGTTTGGCCGCCTCTCTTAAATCAGCACGCGCGGCATAGAGCGCGTGAGTACGTGCCGACGGCGTGGAACTGGGAGGGCTCTAGCTCCTTAGGTTCGAGGACTCAAAAACGAAGCTCTGCTACAACATGGAGGGAGGAGATCGTCGCAGTGCCATCTATATTTCTGTGTTCGGACCTGAGACTCTTCCCTAGTGAGATTGGAAGATGAGCTCAATCCGAAAAGTTCAAATTGGTATTGTTTCTTAACAGGTGTCTTGAGAGGCAGATATTGAGTGAGAGAGTAGAAAACGTCAGAAAGTGGACATTTCCAAATTTGCATTGACATGCGGAAAGCCGCCAATAGAGTTCTGCTTGCCTAGCCGAAATTGCCATATCGATGGAAAAATGTGCGCCTGTTAGGAGCTTATCGTGGTTGGAGGCTTTTGTTCAGCAGGCTTGTTTCTCGCAGCCGTCCGAGTAGGTGGAGAGCAACCTTCACTCTGGACAACATGGGAACACTTCTCTGTTTCCTCTGCTTCTTCTTCAGAAGAAAGGAGAAAACGATGCGGCACGTTAACAACGTGCACCGAGCACATCAGCCTTCTATCGCCAACCTTCGTAAATGTGGCATGGAAAAAACTGCGGTGGCGATCTTACTTCATCTCCGGTGCCAATGAAAGCTGTTTGCTTTTGGGAGCTGAGCTGAACACGGATACCCGAGCCAGGCTCCCGGTGCGAGAACCTCACCGGGAGGGCGTTCGATTTGCTTCCTAAGGCAAAATCCCTCGGAGGGAGTATTGTAAGCAGAGGTGTAGATAAAAAGCTTATTTTTATTATTTAATTAATAAAGTTTTGACGCAAATAAATTAATTAAATCAAGATTTTTAGGCATAGCAACGACATGGAAACACCCTGAGCACCACTTCTTCTACGGTAAGAAGACGCCATTCGGATTTGAAACTGTATTTAATAAAAAACTGAGTAGTTATTGCATTCGATAATAATTTTTGAAGCAGACTTCAAAATAGCTCAGGAGTGATTGCTGCTCAATTTTCGCTGAGACGGCACGACACATTTATCAGTTCAGAGATGTAACTACAGTACCGCCGCTAAACATTCAACCATTTAGCGTTTGCGACGCGAAAACGCGTTTTTTGCGTCGCATCATGATAACTTATTTTGAAGCTAATGATTTTCCTCAAAATTTTATAGCGGGTTATAGCATCACTTGCTCTACCATATGGCATGCGATCGCCATCTGAGAGAGGCCGGAAGCCTGAAAAGCAACAGTGAAATTAATGCACTACCTAATTGCTTTGACCCGACCGATATCCGCCGCCGTGTCTCGCTTAATTAGGCCCTGTGGCAAGACTGGCCTTCTTAAGTCAATTTTTAAAATTCTTATTTGTGCTTTAGTGTTGTTCTATTAACCTGATCTGGATTCGTCTTGCTACGAGAACTCATTTGAGACCAAGCTTGACCGGAAGACACCCATTTTGACCAAACTGCTGCTTCGCGAGCGTCGTTTCCTCTCATTTTAACGGAGAAATTCTGATATTTTTAGATGAGGTTATGGCCTGTTATATATTCATCTTAAAGGCAGAACAGCAAATGTAATGAATCTATGTTTTGAGTTCGTTTGAGGCACTTGGGTGCGAGTTTCCAGCAGTCAAATCTGAAGGTGAGCAAATGTCGTGTGGAGAATACTGTATTTCGACGACTTCAGGCTTGTATATCTACGCTTTGACTTCGTGAATTAGTACAGAAATGCAAAGTCTAATTGAACATGATATGAGGACTGTCCGGAACAATAGCCAGTAAACCACGTGGTAAGGTAGCCGAATTTCAGCTCCTCAAAGTGACACCTTCTTTCGAAATTGTGACTTACCATTTCACGCGTTTACTACTCGCATTTCGCAAAATTGAGCAAAAATCAATACGGTGAATCAATACGGTGGAGAAAATAGAATCAAACGGGTCAGTAGTTGTGAGAAGGACGAAGCAGGGCTCCGATGGTCATCCAGCCGACCTTAGCGTTTCTACAGGGCATATAAGGTCGGCACAATTACGACAGAATACCACTACGCAGGCGCTCGAACTGAGGCGTGAAGGAATTAACGTCCCGACAGATTGAATTTTCTAAGGGAAAAATTAGAGCATTACAATGCTCTACACGCCAGGCTCAATTTTGCGAAATGCGAGTAGTAAACGCGTGAAATGGTAAGTCACAATTTCGAAAGAAGGTGTCACTTTGAGGAGCTGAAATTCGGCTACCTTACCACGTGGTTTACTGGCGATTGTTTCGGACAGTCCTCATATCATGTTGGTGGCGATGTCCGTTCCTCCACGTGGTGCCACTGGAAACTGCTTGCTTCTGCGAGCCGAGCCAAACACGGACATTCGAATGCAGGCGACAGGCCCTAGTGACAGGCCGGCCTACGAACATCCTGTGTCACATCATATGGTTGATGACGTTTAAGAGCTTTCGAGATAATGCTACGGCGTCCGCGGGAGCCGACGCGCACTCGCAAAGCTCGGCGAGTGTGAAAAGTATGCGAGGGTCCCTGATGCGAGGACGGCATCGGGGGGCAACTGAGCTAGTCCGAAAGTCCCGTAACGTAGGCAAGACCCGCGTAGCAACGTTGAATGTGGGTACGTTGACGGGCCGCTCGTGCGAGTTGGTAGAAGCACTGGAGCGAAGAAGGATAGATTTCTGTGCGGTGCAGGAGACGGGGTGGTCCTGCTGCAAGTCAAGGGACATAGGCCGAGGCTTTAAGGCCATTTTGTGTGGCAGTCCCAGGACCACCAGCGGTGTTGGTATAATCGTCTCCGAACGCTTCCGAGACGCGATTGCAAGCGTAGAACGTTTCGATGACCGCTTGATGAAGATTGTTGTCGCCGTAGAAGAGCGACGATGCCATTTCTTTTCTGCGTATGCTCCGCAGACAGGCTGTTCCGAGCAAACCAAGGACGAATTCTGGTCCCTGCTTGATGAGAAGACAGCGGAAGTGCCGTCAGAAGATATGATTGTTGTGGCAGGTGACCTTAATGGTCATGTCGGAGCAACGAAAGACGGTTACAGCTGTCATGATGGTTTTGGATATGGGTCGCGCAACGCCGATGGTGAGCGTATACTTGAGTATGCAGACTCACATGACCTCACCATCGCGAATACCAAAGTTCGAAAGCGTGACTCCCACCTCATCTCGTTTTATAGCGGGAACGCTAAAACGCAGATTGACTATGTCCTTGTTAGGCGTCGCGACCAAGGTCTTGTCACAGACTCGAAGACCGTGCCGTATGAGACGGTTGCCACGTAACAACTGATCTGCTCGCTGAAGATCACACCTCCGAGGTGTAAACGTGTCGAGCGATGCGGGACGGCTAGAATCAAATGGTGGCGACCGAAAGAGAAGGAAGCAGCAGTTATTTCTCGCATTCGGTTGCCGACGGTAACAACTGTCGGCGAAACCTGGAAGGATGCTACCGATGCAATAACTCGGGCTGCGCTCCTCGAACTCGGCACAACGAAGCCTGGACGGCGTTGGGTCGACAAGCAGGCTTGGCTGTGGACTGACAATGTCAGAGAGAAAGTCCGAGAAAAGAAACGGCTCTATCACGTATTCATCGGTGATAAAACAGTCCATAATTGGCGGAATTATCGAGAAGCGAAGAAAGCGGCAAAGAAGGCAGTAGCCGCTGATAAAGCCGCGCACTATGCTGATGTGAGCGAAAAACTGGAAACGCGCGATGGTGAGCGTTATCTTTACCGACTTGCGAAAGCTCGCTGTCGCCAAGCCGAAGACATCGAGAAGTTCTTTGGCATTAACGACGACAACGGACGTCTTCTGATGGATCGTAAGAGGGCTGTGAAGCGATGGCACGACTACTTCGAGGAAATCTCGAATGTTGAGTTTGACCATCCTGCTATTCCTTTTGCATCTCCTGTATACGGCCCCGTTCAGAAGATCACAGTGAGCGAAACCGAAGCAGCTCTGAGGAAGATGAAGTCAGGCAAAGCCACTGGTCCCGATGATCTACCAGCCGATCTGTGGAAGTCGAAGGGCCGGTGCCCTGCTGACTGGCTGACAGAGTTTTTCAATCAGGTTGTTGCTGAGAAGAAAGCGCCCGAGAGCTGGCAGCAAAGCACGACCATCCCGATTTGGAAGAAGAAGGGCAGTCCTGCGGACTGCGCTAGTTACCGTCCAATTCGCCTTCTTTCGCACACCATGAAAATCTTTGAGCGAATTGTCGATGGACGTATCCGGGATGTCGTCCAGCTTTCCACGAATCAGTGTGGTTTCGTCTCTGGCTGTGGCACTGTTGATGCCATCCACACTGTTCGTCTTTTGCTAGAGAAGCACCGCGAGAAACAGAAACCGGTGCATTTTGCCTTCCTGGACATGGAGAAGGCCTTCGACCGCGTTCCGCGAGAAGTTATATGGTACGCGTTGCGAGAACATGGTGTTCCTGAAGAGCTTATTGAGTGGGTGCGCACTCTGTACTCTTGCCCAAGGAGTCGAGTGCGAGCGCCAGCGGGTACCTCGACGGAATTTCCCATCTCTGTAGGGGTGCATCAGGGATCTGCGCTATACCCACTGCTCTTCGTCGTCGTGATGGATGCAATATCACGAGATCTCCAAATGGCGGCACCTTGGACATTGCTGTATGCTGACGACGTCATGCTTGCATGTGAAGATAAAACCGAACTCGAGCGACAGGCACGGGCGTGGTGCGATCGCTTGGCATTGTTCGGACTCAAGCTAAACATCAAAAAGACGGAATACTTGACGACGGATGTGAATGAGCACGGATCTATTAAGATCAATGGTACTGAGCTCTCACGAGTTACATCTTTCAAGTATCTCGGATCAACAGTCACGTCCGATGGCAGCCTAAAGCTGGAGGTGAACGCGCGCGTGAGTGCAGCCTGGTCCAAATGGCGCTCATTGACTGGGGTGCTTTGCGATACCTGAGCACCTCAAATCGAAGGTTTATAGAACAGTCGTCCGCCCAGTAGCGACGTACGGTGCTGAGTGCTGGCCCGTGACGAAGGAAATTGAAAGCCGCCTCAGTGTAATGGAGACGAAAATGCTACGGTGGACGGCTGGTGTTACGCGTTTGGACCGCGTTCGCAACGACGCCATACGACAGAGATTCGGTGTCTCCCCGATAGCCGAGAAGCTGCGCGAAGCTCGTCTTCGATGGTACGGCCATGTCCTTCGCGCTAACGACGACACCGTCCGTAAGATTGGCCTGAACCTTGAGGTCCCTGGAAAGCGGCCCAGGGGACGACCGAAGCAACGTTGGCTAGATACGTTGCACTTGGAGTTAAGATGGCTGGTGTGCACCCTGATCAAGCATTTGATCGGGAGAACTGGCGTCACCACACCAGAAGAGCGGACCCCGCCACCAAGCGGAACAGACGCTAATGAAAATGATGATGATGATGATGAGTCCTCATATCATGCTCAATTAGACTTTGCATTTCTGTACTAATTCACGAAGTCAAAGCGTAGATATACAAGCCTGAAGTCGTCGAAATACAGTATTCTCCACACGACATTTGCTCACCTTCAGATTTGACTGCTGGAAACTCGCACCCAAGTGCCTCAAACGAACTCAAAACATAGATTCATTACATTTGCTGTTCTGCCTTTAAGATAAATATATAACAGGCCATAACCTCATCTAAAAATATCAGAATTTCTCCGTTAAAATGAGAGGAAACGACGGTCGCATGAAGGTACTTTCTTTGAAAGACGCTTTGTGATCATCAGAAAGCATATTTTCTTTAGTTTTCTGAATGGGCCCTCATTTGCGCATCTCTCAAAAAATAAGTGAGTTATGAGTTATTAAAAATATCGGCTGAACAAGGTACAAGTATAGCACCTTCCAATCACATCGACGAGCGATTGACCAGTGATCCATCCCTCTTGATCTCATCGAAAATATGTAGCTCCAGACGAGCTCCTTTTTTTTTATAGACATCGTTTCCTTCAGATAGAAAAATCTTTATTTTTGAAAAAAGAAGGAAAATTTTGAGCATGACCTCAGCTTATCACAAGGAAGATCGCTTAGGAAAGACTCGATTTCTTGAACAAGTGCTAGATAAAAACTGTACTATTGTGAACTCGAGTTTCAGCTCCAGCGGTCGCGTTGTTCAGGAAACTTTTTTTGTGGAAAATCCAGGATGTTAAGTCACTCCACGTGATCAGATGAAAGGTTGCTTAGGAGAGGTGTCATTTTTTCCTGGTACAAATTGAAAGTTAAATTTCGGTAATATCCATTTTCAGCTTCAGTAGTTACATCAGTCAAGTAAAAAATGTGTCGCGCCGTCACTGCAAAAATTGAGCAACAAACGATCCTTTTCAGATATTTTGAAAACTGCTTCAAAAAAATTTAGCATTGAAATCCATCGATTTTCTCGAGGTGGGGGGATCATACCAAGACCTTCCTGAAGGGGGGAGGGTCGTAAATTTTTGGCAGAAATCCAGCCCACGCTTGAGCCTGACCCTAGTTAGACGACAGGCATTCCTGGTAGGTCCTCGTAAGGGAATCCAATGTTGTGTCAAACGGTGTATGTCAGTTCGTGATTTCCGAGCTGCTGAACTGCGCGAAGCTGAGCTGCTACGGCACGACCGAGTTTTGTGACGCTACAAGTCGCATTTTTATAACTTGCTTCGAATTTACTTATTGGAATTATGGCTACTACAAAACGATTTCCGTTCTCAAGAAGTATCCGACAGCTTTTGGAAACGTTCAGTTTGGCAAACTATACCTAGTTATGAAGCATTTTGGCCTTCGGTGTGTCGGGAAAACGGCATGGGAGCACACGAAGCAGCAACACTCGATGAGGACTTGAAAACAAGCCTCGACTCTGACAAGGCACTAGATTGCGAAACTTGGAAACATTGCTCCAGAAAAGAGGACCTTGCCCCCATTTGGGGCAATCATTGTTCAAAGGAGTTGATGAAATGGGTCGTTTGTTTTATTCAATTTTCTCTAAAATCATTTATTTGCGAAAGAAAGAAGACCAACAGGGAGGAAAATACTAACATTTATGATTGTACCAGAAACGCCTTTAAGTCTTCTGGTTTGGTCCCAGTGTTTGAAATAGATTTTTTGACGAGTTCGCCAATTTGCTGTTCTGGCTGTACTGCCTGCTGAAGCCTGTAGGCGTAATGAGGTTCAAGTCTGGGTTAAAATGCGAAGCGCACTTCAGAACCTCAAGCCTGAGTTAAATGCCGAGGCATATTTGAAAATGCATCCGACCTTCCAGAGTTTTGTGTCCATAAAATCACCGACCCAGCATCTCTCGGTCTCGCTAAAGCACCTTAAACCCTTCCCGTGTTCACCGGGAGGAGCCGCCTGAGTTACTCGCTTGGATTGGCCGGATTGTCCGTCGCGTAGATCTCGTCTTGTCGCATCATCCGCCCCGTCCGTCCTCCCTCCCTTCCCCAGTGGATCTCCAGGCGGCTTCAGCGAGCGGAGCTGGCATCGGCGGTTTCGACGCCGTCGGGCGGCTGGAGGCGAAGGCGCACCGGCGGAGGCCGTCGCGCCGGGTGGCGCCGGCGAAGCGGCCAATCAACGCGGCAGCCGCCGGCTCCGTTCCAGGAATACTGATAACTGACTATAAAGCGGCCCGCGCGCTGATAACGTCACAATGTCACGGCTGCTCACCGCTCCTCCTCTCGTGCTTGTTCGGCTCGCTGCCCCGCTAGGCGCCCTCCCCTTCGCGTGAGTGATTCCCTTCCTGTTGCAGATCCAGATGGAGGACGAAATCGCAGCTTTGGTAATCGACAATGGCTCCGGAATGTGCAAGGCCGGTTTTGCCGGCGACGACGCTCCTCGTGCCGTATTCCCCTCAATTGTGGGACGGCCACGACACCAGGGCGTGATGGTCGGAATGGGCCAGAAGGACTCGTACGTCGGAGATGAGGCCCAGTCTAAACGAGGTGAGACCTTGACGCTCAGTCTTTGATGGAGAGGTGTCATCCGATCGAGAGCTCTTTCAGGTATCCTTACTCTGCGATACCCTATCGAGCACGGCATTGTCACCAACTGGGACGATATGGAGAAGATCTGGCACCACACTTTCTACAACGAGCTTAGAATCGCACCCGAGGAGCACCCAGTCTTGCTCACTGAAGCTCCTCTGAATCCCAAAAGCAATCGCGAAAAGATGACGCAGGTTCGAATCGCTCCTCAGGCTGCAGAGGTTGTTCTGAGTTACTGAGTTTTAAGGCTTCTTTCAGATCATGTTCGAGACCTTCAACACGCCAGCCATGTATGTCAACATTCAAGCAGTGCTGTCGCTGTACGCCTCTGGACGTACCACTGGCATCGTGCTGGACACTGGAGACGGCGTCACGCACACCGTCCCCATCTATGAGGTGCGTCGAGGGCGCTAGCCATCTGAGCAGTGCTCAATGCTGGTTTTGCAGGGATACGCTCTGCCCCACGCGATCCAGCGCCTCGACCTGGCCGGCCGCGACCTCACCGACTACATGATGAAGATTCTCACCGAACGCGGCTACACCTTCACTACCACTGGTGCGTCGGCGCGATAGTGGGAGGACAAATAGTCCTTGGACCATTTCGCGCTGATAGCAGCCTGCGTTACGAGCATTGCGTCACCTGAATTGTTGCAGCTGAACGAGAGATCGTTCGCGACATCAAGGAGAAACTGTGCTATGTGGCGCTCGACTTCGAGCAGGAACTCGCCACTGCCGCCAGCTCCTCGTCTCTGGAGAAGAGCTACGAGCTGCCTGACGGACAGGTGAGTCTTCACATAGAACTGTTATGCGTCCGAGTAAAACACAAATTACAGGTGATTACCATCGGTAATGAACGTTTCCGCTGTCCAGAGGTTCTCTTCCAACCGGCCTTCATTGGAATGGAGTCCCTTGGAATCCACGAGACTACTTTCCAGTCGATTATGAAGTGTGACGTCGATATCCGAAAGGTGAGATGAGCTATAGCTCACTTTCGCTGCTGGGATAGGGTACTTAACAAGTTGCTTTTCCAAAACTGAGTATTACAGGACCTCTACGCCAACACCGTCCTCTCCGGTGGCACCAGCATGTTCCCTGGTATTGCAGACAGGATGCAGAAGGAAATCCAGCACTTGGCACCAAGGTGGAATCTCTTACCATGATTCTCTCCGCAGTGATAACTAAGCCACACCTTTCAGCACGATGAAGATCAAGATCATTGCACCGCCAGAGAGAAAGTACTCAGTATGGATCGGAGGTTCCATTCTCGCCTCGCTGTCGACCTTCCAACAACTCTGGATCTCAAAGCAGGAGTACGACGAGTCCGGCCCCTCGATCGTCCACCGCAAATGCTTCTAAAGAACAGACTATATTTCACACATGTAAATTACCAGAGAATAGATATTTGTTTGTTAGGAGAGCGCGGAGCACAAGTGGTAATGGAGCTCAGTGTAGTAGTGACCCGACAAGAGTAATGACGCAGCTGCAGTCTCTGAATACCCTTTTTAGAGGTGCTGCTTTATTTCTGAACACGAACGCGATTTTCTGAACATTCGAATTCGAACACATTCGAAGAACACGACTTTTCGATTCGAATGTTCGATTCGAATGAAAAATCAGGCTGCATGATAGACATGATAGACGACAGCCCAGAAGAAAAAATGGAGGCAAGCCATAACGGATCCCTTCCTAGTTAAGCACGAGGTTTTTATCGACAAGCCTCTTATAAACCTCTCTGTGCATCGTGAAAATGAGGTAGAGAAGAAATTAGACATAGTAGACTCAAAAGGCTTATGGAAGAGTCAAAATTTCTTTTTGCTGGAACACGATTTTTTCCAAGGAGTGTTTACTTGCTGTAAAGTGGGGAACAAACGAAAGGTTTTCAAGACATTTGAAGGCGACACAAACTGCTTCAGCCACTGTAAGCTTGGAGGTCACTTCAAAACGATCATTTTTGGAATTGGTGGCTGACGGACTGCTCAAGAACTTTCATGAAACAATGTTTTCGCCTAACGACAACTAGTGACGAACTGACGACGAAGTATTATACCTAAGTCTGTGGCAAATGTGCCCTACTCATCTAAAAACGTGAAATACCACACTGTTTTGAGATGAATTTGTGAATGTAACTATGCTCCAGAAAACTTGCTGATTAAACAGTTAACTTAACAAAGATCGAACGTTAAATAACAGCCAGTCGACTTACACCCGCTCGCATTTGTGAAGTCTGGCATACAGCCGACACATCCACGTGACTCCAGCTCCCAGTGACCAATTCAAAGCAAAAATCGACAACGTCGATCGATAACACCCGGTGGAAAAACAAGTCCATGCACTGTGCCACTGTAAAAGAAGAAAGAAAAGAATAACGTCGGTACTAAGCGGGCTGGTGCGCTCTGCACACCGGCACGGTATCTTTAAACCGGTAAGTTACACCAGCCAGACCTTGGAGTTCCTTCCCATGTAGTCCCCACCACTGAAGCGTCAGCGGAGAGAGCACAGAAGCCGTGTTTATGTGAGTGCTCCATGTCCACGTACCAGGCTGTCCAATAATTCCTGTCCGAAAATTTTCAAAATTCTATAATTTTCCTTAGAAGTGTTATAATATCAGGCAAGTGTAAAAACCTTCTAGAAGGTTCTCCAGAGTTCCACGCGAGGGGTATATAAGGCGCAGTCGCCGCGTCTAGCTACAAGTACAAGCTAAAATGGACCAATGTCGAATTCCTGTCTGCCAGTCCCTCCTCCTTCGTCCGCATCGCAAGGAGTTTCTCGAGGACCTGGTCAGTGGGGATGAGAGCTGGGTCCTCTACGACAACGTCGCCCGCCGTGCCGTCTGGGTCCCGCGCGGAGAAGAGCCTTCGACGACGCCGAAAGCCGACCTGCACCTGCTGAAGATCATGCTCTGCTGCTGGTGGGACGCCAAGGGCATGCTGTACTTCGAGCTGCTCCCGCAAGGCAGGACGGTCAGCGCCTCCATCTACACCGATCAGCTCGAGAAACTAGCCGCCGCCATCCGAGAAAAGCGTCCCCGACGAGCCTCGGTCCACCTGCTGCACGACAACGCGCGCCCCCACGTGGCGAAGGAGACCCAGCAGAAGTTGGCGACGCTCGGCTGGGAGACGGTTGCCCATCCGCCCTATTCCCCGGACCTCGCCCCCTCCGACCACCATTTGTTCCGCCGCTGAAGCACCATTTGTCCGGAAGAAAATTCACCAACTACGACAACCTCAAATCCGACATCGCGGACTTCTTCGAGTCGCAGCCCCCGAAGTTTTGGGCGAAGGGCATCGCCGACCTGTCCAATCGATGGGCCACTGTTGTGGATAACTGTGGTGATTATATTGTTGATTAGACTTGTTTTTCAATAAAGTTGAAAAAAAATTAAAAATGGTGAAATTTTCGGACAAGAATTATTGGTCAGCCTGGTAGAATCTCGCAGCGGGCACCAACCCGCTAAGTACCACAACGCCTTTCTTTATCACATGGCTTAGACAAAAATGTGTCCATATTATAGTTTCACGTTACTGTATGTTTACAGGTGCATGGAAGCACATCAGGAGATGCAGGCTTTAGCGTGCACCCCAAACAAGGGTTCGGGTCGCGCCCAGGCCGAGCAAGCCTTGCATCATTTTGCGGTTCCTGAACTGGTACCACATTTCTTTCGAGGGGTAAAGCAGGGACTTGTTTAACGGTTGGCCAGCGCAAGTCAATATTTAGGCCAAATACGCATTGGAATTGCACCTACAACATCCGTGGAGGTAGAATGCGCGCCGAATCTCAAAAACGACTGGGTAACTTCGTCGTTTACTTATATTATAGCTTTTACGGAACCGTAGTTGTTGTAGAAACGAAAACGAGAAGCAGAGCATTCAGCGACCACGGAGAAGCAGTAGAGCATGACGAGTAGCGTGATGAAGACCGACTCACAAGACCGACTTCATGAGGAACTGTTCTGCATAAGGAGATATCGGATGTGGCACAAGACCGAGGCGCACTCCTCTTGACACTCGCGCGCATCCTGCAGACATTTGATTGTCTCAGACTCCTAACTGCAGGTGAAGGACAAGTAGCGTCCGTCTGAAACACCGTCCAAATCTTCATTTCCAAGTATGCTCGCATTTAAGATTTCCTACCCTTCCTCGGCCGCCTTGCGCATGAGCAGCAATAAAGGTGGATTTACCAAACAAGAATTTACTTCTACCTTTCCTTCCGCTGCCCTCCATCCCTTATTCGCATACGTTTACAGCTAAAATAGCTTCAAAACAGCTTGACCAGAATGTAGAATTGGTCCAGATCAAATTAACCCTTGTGTCCAAACTCTAAGACGATCGGAAAAATCTCTCGTACGCGTAAGGAAAGGATGCATAAGAAGTAAGCATGACGTCATCAGGATGCGTTAAGAGCTGTGTCAGAAACGACTGGCAGAAAACAGGTGAAATTAGCGTAAAATAGATAGCCAAAATACAGGAAAATATCCAAACGTCTCCAGCGAGCGCCAGAATTCAGAAGACAGTGTCACAGATCGATCAAGCAATCGATATCGATAGAAATTATCGATCTTTTTATCGGTGATATCGGTTTCCTCTCACAAGGGAAGGGTCTGAAGTATATGTTCGCATGAGGAGAACGAGTCACATAGGAAGAATCTCCACCTCCTATTTGCCACGTCTTTGGCCCCAAGGAGTGAGGGGCCCCCAGAGCTATGGAATCTGTGCCTCACGAGTTCGTAGGTCTTCTGCGGCCGCGATGCCTCTGCCGGCAAGCGGCTCTGAGCGCCGGGGATAGTGACGTTGCTTCATGGGATGGAGGCCGGGAGTTCGATTCCACTGCACTGCTGCACTTTGCATTTCAACTGATTGGTTGAGAATTGAGGGGTTCTGACATCTATACGATTTCCAGACGTTTCCTATGTAGTTGTCCAGCTGTATGCTGTGGAGAGTAACTTTCTTGCGACTTGTTCATTACTGACCGGTTTTTTAACCAAACCGCAATGAGAAAGCTATTCAGAAAACTTAATAATGTTTAGACGTTCAACATCAGTGGTACACAGGCACAAAGGGCATGAAACAGAAGCACTGGTCACAATACGGACAGCGTATAAAAGCCTCAGGTTCCTCACAGTTTGCTTCCATAATGGACAAATGTCATCGGCTTCATAGACGAAATGCAATTGAAGACGCACCCTTTCCTCCGAAACAAGAGTTCCACCCGGAAACGTTATCATATGTTCACTGCTCGCTTGTCTCTCTACGTCTATCAGCTCATCTTGCGGATCCCAATCTGCTTCCTGTTTCTCCACCACTTCCAGTTGTTCGTCTTCGTCAACTTTAAGTTGACGTGCTTCGAAGTCCTTGAGTATGCTACCCATCCGTTCGGCCAGCTTGATTTCTTCCCTCAGAGACTCCTTGTCTAAAGCTGGGCCACACTTCAGCGTGAGCAGGTCGATCACCACTCGAGCATCGGCGACATTGTTAGCGTTAGGTTTCAGAAAGGCTTCAGCAGACCTCTGGTTTCCAGGTGACAGGCGAAGCTGAGGGAAAGAGTGTATTGACCGTTTAGGTCAACTTGCGGAATCCACAGATCTTGTTTCACATTTTAACCACCTGTGACGTCACACATTGGTCCCTTTGAAAACCCGAGCAGGATGTTCTCGATGTCATTGGTCCTGTAGGGAACCAAACTGTGAGGAGCCTGTAGCTTTTATACGCTGTCCGTATTGTGCCCAGTTCTTCCGTTTCATGCACTGTTTGCCTGTGTACCACCGATGTTGAACGTTTGAACATCATTACGTTTTCTGAATAGCTTTCTCATTGCGTTTTGGCCAGTAGTGAACAAGTCGCAAGAAAGTTACTCTCCACAGCATACAGATGGAAAAAATGCGCAACAAACGTCTGAAAATGATATAGACGTCAGATTCCCTCAAATCTACCCAGTATCTCAAGGATCACGCCTGAACACAATGAGCCGTTAGGAAAGGGAGTCGACCAGCTTACACAGTGGCGCGAACGTTGCGCCGATCACCTCACCGAGCTGAAGGCTGTGCTCGAGGAGTGCAATGACCGCGTGAACAGTCGCACCAACACTGAGGAGACATGCCATCAGGAAATGAGCGACTTCGTGCATCATCTCGATGAATGCGCAATGCCGAAGGCCTTCGCAGCACTAAAGTAATCCGATCCGAACCCTCATACAGGAACGCTGGAGCTCTAGGCCTTAGGTTTTCAATTTGCCGAGACACATTGCTCGATAGATGGATGATATGAATAAATCTCAGCCAATTAGTTGAAATGCAAAAGTGTAACAGCGCAGAAGTATTGAACCCTCGACCTTCCTCGCTTTGAGCAACATCAGTATCCACTGCGCTTCGATCTGCTTGACGGCAGAATCATCGCGGGTGTACAAGACCCCCGAACTCGTGATTCACCGATTCCACTGTAACTACAACGACCCCCTACTCCTTGGGATTAACGACTTAGCGAAAAATAAAATGAGAATTGGTGGGAATTCTCCCTATATGACTCGCTCCCCCCCCCCCCCCCCACCCCGTTCAGACATACGCTTCAGACCCTTCCCTTGTTAGTGTCGTCAAAAGTGTGTCGGGATGTTAAATACCACAGCATTCATACCACAGAAAATTAAGTATAAAAACGTCTGAGAATGGTATAGACGTCAGATTCCCCAAATCTCAACCAGTCAGATGAAAAGCAAAAAATACAGCAGAGCTTAAGAACCAAACCCGACCTTCCTTACATGAAGCAACCACAATTACACTGCGACCCGGTTCCCGGCAGAGGCATCGCGGGCGTACAAGACCCTCAAATTCGTATGCGCCGATTCGATTGTAATTTCAAGAACCCTCTACTCCTTGGGTTTAACGACTTAAACGACGAATAAACGCATTTTTATACTAATTGAGGGGTGGGGATTCTCCCTATATGAGTCGCTCCTCCCTTCAAACATACGCTTCAGACCCTTCCCTTGTTAACCGATCGGAGTGCGAGAACGTGATTATGATAGCCGACGGAAAGGTTTCACAGCAGGGGGAATTTTCGATCAGACAACCATCATTGATCGATATTATTGATGTCCAGCGTGCGTTGCGATTCGAAATCGTGCTGCAGATGTTGTTCTACACTTTCTGGATTCAGAAGCCCTGCCTCAGATGTGAATCAGAAGACGTTTCACAGATCGATCAGGCAATCATTAGATAGTTTTTTCGTCGATAACGATTAGGCGTCTCCCATCGGTCATTCACTGCTGCAGCAATCCTGCGTGGAAAATTTTTGCCGTTCAGCATTGTAAGACGTGGAAATTCTCCATTTTGACAGAATGGGTTTTCGGGAAGTGACCAGAATCGATGAGGCGCTCATTATCCCGGCACGGGCTACTGTCACACCAAGCTTTGATTCAGAGACAGAACTGTTTTAAAGTTTCTAATGATATGAAAATCTAACAACCATCTTCATAACACGCCGTTACACAAATTCTAGATGGGCATTCGAATGACACTTTTCGAATACTCGAATAATTTTGGCTTTCTGGGAAATTTTGAATATTCGAGCGGTTTCGAATACCGAAAATCTTCGAGCATTCGAAATCGAATATATTCGAAAAACGCGATTTTTCGAATATTCGAATTCGAATGTTTAAATTCGAATAAAAATCATTCGAATACCTATTTGAATGGGTCATTCGAGCATAAGTATAGTACGTGGCATGTGACCCACTCCCTATTCCCCATCATTCCTCTCCTGTCTTTGGTCGAGAGCCCTGTTGATGCATCCACTGGTGACCTCTGTTAAACTCAGAGGAGGGCGTAGGGGTCGAAATCACAATTTAAAATTTTCACATCTATCTGGGTACTTTTCAAAAGCAAGCCGGCTCCAAATGAAGCCAACTTGAATACCTTCAAAATCCAGTGAGACGTCTCCCAGATTAAACCAAGCACTATCTAAGAAAATAAACTTTCGATCGAAAACAGTTAAGACGGCATTCCTCGAAAATTTGCAGTTGATCTGCTCCAAAAGCGAATGTAGAAGGTCTCCAGCTTCTCCTTTCATAGAACCTCGGCATTTACCTTAACTGTTGATAATAGTGAGAGCAGTGTTTGAATTTTTGTTTGCAAAACAATAAAAGTTATTTAAAAACAGGCTAAAAAAATAGCTTTATGCTCATCTCAAAGTGCAGAAAATCTGCCGTTTTTTGAGTGCAGCACAAGAAGAGTGCCATGCACTCGTTCAGCAGGTCACTTGTGCACCACACCCACAGTGTGAATACTATTCATTCCAAGCTGCGAAGTGGAGATATGCGTGTTTTGCTCAACTTTTTTGGTCCTACATTAATGAAATGGAAAACACAAAGAGCTGGTATTTGGCGCGACCTCTTCTCATGCATTGTTCTCTAAAAAGCGCCTTGTAGGATAGGGAAGGAGATCAGGTGAAGGCAAAGCGCCGCAAATCTTAAGGCGCCGTGGGTGGTCTAGAGGTCAATACGTGAAAGCGCGTTATTTGACAGGTGGTTCTGAGCGCGCGAAAATAAACATATAAGAGAGATGTGTTTAGGACAGAGTCCAGCTCGAGGATCGTTTCCTGGCCATCCCTCCTCCAGTCTCCGTCCAGCCCGCCTGCTCATCCAACAACCGGCTGCCGCCGAAGCCGAAATCTCCCTCTCTTGGGTTATTTATTTAGTTTTTTGTTTTGTTCGTTAAAAAATGTTCTTAAAAATCGGTGTTTTCCTCGTCTTGAGAGTGGTAACGGCAAAAATATAGAAGCTCGGAGTCATCTCGGCTTACATGGGGCCGAACCGGTCAAGCTGCACTGGACGTCTGGAAACGCCGATTTTAGGAAGTCTTGTATGCATACAGCTATACTGAGTGTTCACTTATGAGGGCTGCCACGACGAAAGGGCCCCTTTAGTTTCAGCTTTCAAGCATCCTGACACTACTACGGAATAAGGGTAGTAAGAGCAGTTGTGACCTGAAGTAAAGGCACATCGTTCGTCGTACACTCGTGATAAAAGGGCCCGCAAGCAGTAAACTCATACTGCGCATTGCAGATATGGTCGCCGGCAGAATGGAGTTCGAGGAGGACCTCATTCTAGATTAGATGAGGTGAGCAGAAGCATCTCTTTTACTTCAGCAGGAGTGGAGAGTGAGGTCGCAAAAGTAGTAGAAAGGGTTAACAGCTTTAAAGCAAAGGTTGACCACGCCAAAGGAGGCGTGCGCCAGCAAATGCCAGAGATATTTTAGTAGAAGTAACAGACCCGGAGTTCGCTAGTTTAAAGCAGCAGCTCGAGCTGCTGCAGAGAAACAAGCAGCGCTATAAAATCCTTAGCGGTGAGCTGAACAAAACCCTTGAGAGAAGGAAATTGATACAGTGGAGGAATCGGAGAACTATTAAAGTAAAACGGAAGCGGAAGGTGAAATCATCGCCGAATTGTGCCAGATATTGAACACAGTCCCATTGAGATCAGACAGGATGTCAAGAACATGCGTGAGGAGCTATAAAAAGCCCGCCGAAAGCATGACAGTGGTGAGTTACATGAGGCAAAATTCGAGACTGGAATCGGTCAAGAAAGCAAGAGATTGCAGGCGACGATGAGAACATCGACTGGACGTCAGTATGCGCAAGCCTCAGCGCGTTCCTCAACCCAGATGAGCGAAGCAGCACCAATCATGGAGGGTCAGGGTCATAACCTGTCCTATTTGCAATGACTAACATGCACAGACCATGTCGTATTCAGAAGATAGAAAAAATGAAAACTTTAACGAATTTTTAAGGCGCTTCAGGCGCAAGTACCTAGGAGTGGTAAGAGATGATGCCACTCTAGTAGAAATCTTGGGCGATGATCATCTTCAGGGCCGAGCTAGGAGTATATACCAAACTCTACCACCATCAGTGAATGGTCAGAGCTTCGAGGCAGTGATGTTTGAGCTCGAAAAGTTCTTAGCGAACTACTTTACAGCTAGTAGGATCAGAGCTTTGAGAGAGCTAAGGAATCTCAAGATCATGCTCAACCAAGAAGTTTCCGAATTCTGCAACACACTTGAGATACTGACAGTGCAAGCGAACCCTGGTGGCCATATCAGTGATCCATGGAGCTAGCTCAAATTTTGCTCGACAGTTTAAGGCATTAAACACCTCATTAGTGCGTTAGGACCAGCTAACGTGTACGATGAAGTCAAGCAGTTAGCGATTAGTATTGAACAGTCAAAATCATGTATGGTTTAAGCCATTATAACGCCCGCCCACATTGGAAGCCCAAATCTGAATCCATTGCAGGGTCAGAAGGAATGAAAGTAAATGAGTTCCACCCTCGCAAGCTGGAGGCGCGAAGGGCTAACCAATTCTACCCCAATTGAAGGAAAAGCAAATGCTAATTTAGAACGCACGCAGCGGCCTAGAGGATCACATGAGTATTCTGCTGAAACCCGCAAGTGTTATAACTGTTCCCAATATGGGCATATAGGGCGAGAGTGTCCCTGCATCAGAAAAGAGCAAGCGAACAACAGGTGTCGAAGAGGCTCCCGGTGAGGGATAGGACGCCACAAAGTGAGGGCAACTATATAACGGATATTGTAGAAAGTGTCCAAAATTTTGGAATAGTGACGAAAAACATTAAGGATGTTAAAAATAAAATAATAGGAAATTTAGTTGTAGCCAACGTGAAGGGGCCCAGCACTCCCTGCCCTCCTTTACGACAGTGAGTGCTGGGCCCTGGGTAAGGCGCAGGAGCGGCAACTGCACGCGGCGCAGATGAGGATGCTGAGGTGGGCATGTGGATGGACCCGTTGGGACACGGTGCGAAACGAGGATGTTAGGGCAGTGATGAAGACAGCCCCGATCCAGCTGAACATGAGAGAGCAGCGCCTAAGGTGGTATGGACACGTCCTCAGAAGACCAGAGGATCACCCCGCAAGGTTGGTCCTAGATTTCGGGGCACCCGGAAAGCGTCCGAGAGGAGCCCCAAGGAAAAGATGGAAGGACGTCATCAAGAGAGATCTCGTCGAAGTCGGCGCCACGGCAGATGACGCCCTTGATAGGATGAGGTGGCGACAGATCACAAGAACAGCGGACCCTGCGACCGCGCGGGACTAAACGCTCAGGAGAAGAAGAAGAAGAAGAAGAAAAAAAACATGTAGCCAAAGTGAAGCTCCTCAAAATCCGGCAATCAGTGATAAGTATAATCCCACCAGAAGTCTATCGTTAGTAAAGGCCAGAGAAAGCGGTTTCGATGTCAGTTCGTCAAAGCCGACCGAAAAGGGACAAATAGAGCCCGTGTTCGGGGCTTCCATCAACCTAATGACATTCATGGGATCCGTTTAGACTGAAGTGGAGCTAGAGGCGGTTACATTAGCCCAATAGCTTTCAATATAGCCAATGAATACAAGGACGAAATTCTTTTGAGAACGATTGCTCTACCAAAGCTTGTCTCAGCTCTCAGTGTCCAGTAAAGCACAGTCGAAATCAGAAGACACTTGCCAACGTGATATTGCAAAAGCACATAGGTTGTACGTCCCACCGCATCAGTCTGCATGATTTTAGTTCGATGTGAGGCAACATGTGACAAAACTGAAAAATATTCTGGCCAATGAGAGAGGGTGTCCCAATAGGAGTGTTCAAAATCAGCCATCAGGAAGCACTTGTACCCATCACGCACAGTTAGCATAAGCCCGTGCTTCTTAAGCAGGGTAAAGATACTTGATACTGGCGTACAGAAAACTGGAAACAAAATTGGGAAGAACTGAACACCCTTATGCTAGACCAAGAAGTTAACCCGACATCGGGCTTTAAAAGACTTGAAAATCTAAGGGAACAAATGGAATCCAATAGAAGCCAAAACGAAATGACGCTGATATTGAAGTTCTTCTTGAAGAAATTACTGATGCCTTTGCTATAGTGGAATGCGACCTGTCGAGAAGAGGTTTAGTAGAAATGGATGTAGACACAGGGGAGCATGCTTCTATCAAAATGAATGTCCGTCCATTGTACGACCAAAATAAAAGGAAACCTAAGCGATTTGGTGAAGAGAGATATAATTGAAAATAGCAAGGCTAGTTTGGCCTTTCCAATTGTCTTAGTAGAAAAGAAAGACAGTAGTCTACGACTATGTGTAGACTACAGAAAGCTAAACATGCGCATAAAACTTGGCTTTTATCCATTTCCAACTCTTGATGCTGTAGAAAAAGAATAACCAGCATAAGCATGACCGGCAAGAAGTGCTTTTCTACTCTTGCTTTGTGTAGTGGCTATTGACAGATACCGCTCGCAGAAGAAGCGAGGGAAAACCAGCCTTCACCATGCCAGAAGAGCTGTTTCAGTTCCGTGTAGCTCCGTACGTTCTTAGCGATAGTCCAGCAGTTTTCAACGTCTAATGGACGCGGTTTAACCAAACCACCCAGGGTCTGAGGTTTTCTGTTATATTGACGACACGATGGTGTGTACCGACGCCCGGAGCGCCTCTTTGAGCTCCTCCGCGAAATTTGTGGAAGGCTTCGTGATTCAGGTCTAGAGCTAAAGACACAAAAGTGCATTCTCCTGCAAGAAAAAGTCTACTTCTTAGGGCATCTTTTAAAGAGAGAGCGGGTATGCAAGCCCGGACAAAGTGAGGCGATATCCAAGTATCCAACACCAACTAACGTTAAGGAGCTGCTACATTCTTGGCGGCCTTTCTATCGAAAGTTTTGTTTGGGGTTCTCCAAAGTTACTGGATGCCTATTCAGTTTGTCATCAACAAGAACGAAATGGTGCTGGCAGAAGCAACACGAGGAGGCATTTGAGAACGTTAAGAGGATGATCAGTAGTGCGCCAGTCCTAGCCCAACCTGATGTCGAAAAGGCAAGAAGTGGAGAAAAACCCTACGTGATTTTTACTGAAGCCTGTACAGAAGGTCTTGGAGCAGTACTTTCTCAAGAAGGCACAGACTAAATACTCTATTCTATATACTTTGCTTCAAAGATTTTGGGCAAAGCTCAGAGAAGGTACCACATCACGGACTAGGAAGCAGTGGCTGTTGTGTTTGCTGTTCGGCGTTTCCATATGTTCATATCTATGGAACGCATGCGGTAGTTAAAACAGATCACCAGCCTTGACTGCACTATTCAAGCGATTTAACGTGTCAACTCGCTAAGTAGGGAAACCGTTGAAGATGGTCAGGAAGGTTCACTGAAAGGCCTAGATGATAGTGTTGCAAGCAGAGTTACTGTGAAGGAAAAGACAAAACGGATGCGCGAATTGGAAAAGGAACCTCAGTTTGCCATAATAATTGAGTTGCTGCAATAGCGCGATACTGATGGCACGATTAAGATGGCGGAAGTGAAGGACCCTGTCCGGTCAGTCGTTTTGCCTGGCCTCATCTTCTTCAAAGCCGCTACAGCCCCCGTGATCATCTGCTCCCGACTGTGGGTTGGAGATCTTAAAGCTGAAGAAATTGTACTGAAGGGTTTTCCACAAAATCACAACAATCACGCCTCGCATCAATGCCTTCTTGCGCAAGAAGCTGACCGTTCCCATGATTGACGTCAAAAACGTCTCCCCATCTTCGGTCTGTCGACGGCTATTGTCCGTAAAGATACCGTACACCATCGCGCGACTTCTGCTTCTCGTTGTCGTTTTCATAATGAGTGACTTTTACAACAGTCCGACCTTTTAAGCAGCTTTCATCGCTCCTTGATACTTCTCCCAGTTATTGGCTGTCTCTACGCCGGGAAACACGTGATAGACCGACTTCTTCTTTCGAATTTGAGTCCTCACGTCGTCTGTCCACAGCAAGCCTGCTCGTCGACCTTGCGTTCCGCAGCAGTAGAAAGCGCGGCAGATCCGACTAAGAGACTAACTGACGCAGTCCTTTTCCATTTTCGTCCTTCATGTGGTCGTGCTTCGAGATGTCCTTCGTCGTTCTAAACGAAGGTCTTTGGACCTGATGCGTTGTAGCCTGCTGTGGCTCGCCTATGTTCCAGCATGGTTTCGTCCCGTGTTTGAATGCGTGCTCTACAACGTACCACCCTTCAGAGAGAGCCTTACCCCACAAGCGTACCATACAAGGTAATTTTTCCGATTAGGGCTAGTCCGACACTACAGCCCGCTCTGAACTCCACCAGACCATGTGGAGCAGCTCAGTGATTCATACAAAAATCTCTGCGGCGCCATTTCAAAAATAAAACTTCTCCAACGGGAGGTGGTATTGCTACTTAGTGCACATGGAGTTGCTATGCTACTGCTGACTTGCATCTTTCTGGGCATTCCAACCACCAGCGTTGTACGCCTTCTCTTCAAACGATTCAAAGGATGTTAGGCTGAACAGTCCTCATTTCCCAGTGCAATCGTCCAAGGTACCATAGTGATGAATTTGGTCGGTCGTGACATGCACTGCCTTTCCGAATGCTTATGACGTGTTGCTCTCCTCCGATGGCATGCGTTGGACATCGGGACAGTCACGGTCTGTGAGTATGAGGAACAGCCCCTGCGACAGGTGGGCTATAGGAATTGCAAGCTCGCAGAAAGGTAAGGGGAAATAGTTCCAAATACTAACAAACAACCGAACGCCCACCTCTGTGGAGTTTGTAGAAATAAGGGGATGAAATTGTCTGCTCATGTGTTAGGCGCACCCTGTAGACCATCTCGTCCTTTGTCTCTAGACGTGCCACGGCGTGAACAGATCAAATGAGGTTTATTTCATCGCAGTCGTACTCAGACATGGAACTCGTAATGGACGTATCACAGTCAGACCGCTTGATAGGGAGGGATCAAAGGTATTAGCTACCAAATAACAACCATACACAATCTAAGGAGTAGAAAGTGAACGTACAAAAGCACAAGGATCAGAAACAAAAATATTCTAATAACCGGACTAAAACACAAAGCAGGGGTCCCTGCAGACTTGTTTGAGATATCACTTCACAGTAACCGCCAGCAGTCGGGATCGGTGGGCGATGGGTGGCGAGCCAGGCTCTGCAACGCTGACGAAGAGCCCTACTACGAGTGAGGTAGGACGCTCCCGGAAAGGGCAGCCAGTAGGAAGGGAGTCTGCTCGACGGAGCACTGGGCGACGATGTGAGACCTCTTTGATTACCCGTGAGGAAAGAGGCGGCCGCCGGCCGCCACCAATTCCGCTTCATTCTGGTTGAACACCGTTCGCGAGCACCGCGTCCTACTGCAGGTTGAACGTCGAGGCGGAGCTCTGTAAGTGTGTTCGTTAGGAACTGAGGAAAACAGCCTTCATTAAGAACACCACCGAAGTTTTCAGAGCAAAGATTCGCTAGAGAGGCAGGAGAGACGAGGACCCCTATTGTGGTCAAGTACGGCGTGTTTACGTTTAATTTTGTTCTGGCCAATAAACACAAGAGAAACAAAGCTGAGAAGCGTCGGCTCGACTGCGGCGAGATCAGACCCGAGGCGGCCGCTGAGGGGGTACACTGTCGGCTAAGCCAGCAGGTTTTAGGGAAGAACGAGTGTCGGGCGTTTATAGGAGCGTTCGCCAGTACAAGAACAACTCTAGTTACGAAAAGAAGCTGCTGTTAAAGGGAGCTATCCGGGTTCTTCCTGTTCTCCAGCAACTCACCAAAAACAGATCTCCAGCACTGTTCCGCTTCATCAAAAGGCATTTTCCCAATCACTCACGGCAACCAACGTCTGAATGTTACAATGGAAAGGCGCCCACGGCATTTATTTAGATATGCCTTCACAAACTCTTATACTTTTTGCGAAGCCCACTATTTAGTAACGGAGCGTACGAAAAGTAACTAATCTTGTAAATGGGCAACCTACGCTATGTATTCTAAAAATACAGTCTCCTCTCGTTATAACGCGTTTGGAGTGGAGGAACTGGAGAAAATCCGCCTTATAATGGGAGTCGCGTCCTAAGCGGAGCTGACCTTTTCAGACTCTTTCACGCGTATATCCATTTAGAATTGCATACAATATACTTATTAAGCTTAACAAGCTATAGTAAAGAAACATGTGACCAAGAAGAGAGTGTGAAGGCATTGAACAATATTACATCATTAATAAAGTCCTGCCCTCAGAGATGCTCTCTGCTATATGCAAAGTATGACAGATGTATGTGTGAGGAATAACGACTACCAGAGGAAAGCTGGAAGGGATCAACAACAAAACTGTGTAACCTGATGTTACATGATCTTTAGTTGCCATCAAAACTCTCGCGCCAGGCGGGACATGAACCCGCACTCCCAACCTTCCAAGCAGAGTGTTAACCCATTACCATTACGCTATCAGCGCTGCTAAATCGAGCGCCGTATCCGCGATATCCGGGCCTCTCAGCACTCTCCCACGATATCGGCAAGTTGCGCGTGATCAGACAGTGCTGATGGTGTAGTCCTGCCAGGAAGCAGAGGGTGCAGGTACAAGTTCTGCAGGGCGCGAGAGTTCTGATCGCAACAAAACATCCTGTGACTGCATACAGCCTCTATAGCAGCTGCTCTAGGCTTAAAACAAGTATGCAGGATACTATTTTGAATAGTCTGACCACGGAACTGTCTGAATGGCGAAAATGAATAGCACCATGAGAGTCTCCACTCTTCACGTAGCAGGAAACTAGGTTCCATTTTTCAAAGTCCTTGAACTAAAGGAGCTATGAGCCCTCAAAGTTTATTATAGGAGATCGCATGCACACGTGCGCGATTTTGACGTTTCTGTCGCGTGGGACAGCGCGTATTTTGCCCGCGCGCCGAGTGTCCGACGACGTCGTCGGACAATGTCCCAGGGAGCGGACAAAATTTTCCGGCCTATCATGAACGAGGGATGCAATGCGCGCGATAGATGTGAATATACCAGTAACCAAAGAGGATTCTTGAGTACAATGTTAGATGTACATACCAGTGAATTCTATTTGAATTATTATACCATCAAGTAGTCAAAACCTGCTTATGAAGTGTTCTTATAATGGTGTCCCATGATGTCGTTTCTTGCTTTATTTGGTAGATATGAATAAATCACTAACCAATGAAGTTTTCCATGGACCATCTTGACCACATATATTAGTGAATTCAGTGATTAATATTGTACTATTAAATGTTTGATAACTTTCTATGAACTGTTTTTATGAGGGTGTCCGACGACGTCGTCGGACAATGTCCCACGCGGCAAAAAAAGTGTCCGACGGCATCGTCGGACAATGTTGTGAAAGGGCTAAACTACCGTAATTGGCAGAAATTTCAAAAATGGATATCATATTCGTAAACAGCGCCCGAGATAACCCCATTAGCCAAAGTCTGGATGAATTTTTTCTACCCATTCTCGACCTCCACCAATGAGCTACGAGTTGCAAACGCGTTAATAGTGCCGCTTCAGTTTTACCCATGACAGTCGCATACTCAGGGGAGCGTACGCTCATGCCACGGCGAATCACCGCGGTCAATTTTTAAAAGATACCTCTGCACCCTTTCTTCAATTTAAAAAAATCTTTGTATATTGAACAGTTTTCAAATGGTCGACTCACCAGAGGAGTTTCAAGACCAACTTGCCGCCGTCTACCGATACCCTAGATGACGGTGACCTACAATTGATAACCTGCTCTAGTAGTCACCAGTGTATCTAGTTGTACACCTTACTCCTCGGGGGCAGACTCCAACGCCGCGCGAACCCCTGGCGTCACGCACGGTGCGCGGCGAAATTGGAATTGTTACGGTGCGATGCTTCCGACGTCTACAAACGCCTCCTACAGGGACATGCGGCACGCATTTGCCTTATTTCAACGTTTCTTGGAGATTGTATATGAATGTGGCTTCAATAGGACGATCGGCGACAGTTTATACATGAATCCTGGTCATGTGGATGGCTTCTAGCGTCAGTATTTGCCACCAACAACTTCTTCGGTCAATTTTTACCCGTGATTATGGTTATACTACGGAAAAAGGTCACTATCACCCATTCTAGGAGCAATTGTCCTACGGCAGACTGTTGCCTACCACATTCTGTGGGATAACTCCAACGCGGCTGGCGCGCGACGTCGCGTTGGAGTTAGATCCTGGAGCCACACTTTACCATTAGATGGGCAGTAGGGTACAGCTGGACTTATGCAACGATCGGCTGTCCCTCTTTGAACATGTGGGGACAAATGTTGTGTGAGATCGAGTGCAACCCATTCTCGACTTGTGGACTGGTGCATTAATATGCTCTCGTAGTTGATATAGCAACTATGTCTTGTTGGTTTTTTTTTCAAGGTTTATTTCCTATTTAGCCAAGGGTCCTATCAAAAGCCTGCAGAAAATACAAAGTGTCGCCTACAGAGGGGGCAGCTGATGAAAATCTCTTATTGAGCACGTACTCGTATAAGCGAATACAAGCATAGGAAAAGTTCGGAAGGTGATAGATATCAAACAAGGAATGGACATTAAGAATGCAAAAGTTCGGCAATGCGCTGGAATCGAGCACCTAATCCTGCACCTGTGAACCATCGTCACTGCTCGCTGAGCAACCGAGCCGCTTGCATCGGTATCTTCCACCACCTCCCTTATCTCCACGTAGGGCGCGCACAACCGTGCTAGGTGTGACGTAACAACACAATACTGGACTTTCAGAGACCCCTAACTCGTTAGGACGTTGCAGAAAACCTTTCCACTATCTTAAGGGTAGAGAGATTCTCGTGATGGCATTCATTTTCGCCACTCATGCACGCGCCTGAGATAGTTCCCTTGTGAGTTTTAATCCTCAGTTTCTGTTGTTTTTGTCAGAAGAAAACCCTCATTTTACGGCAGCTTCTAACGACTGCCGGGAGTCTTGTACTGTGCTCGACATACTATGACCACTTTTGTGGGCCGCGCACGCATGGGAAACGTCTACATGCATCTAATTTATTGTCGCGCACGGTTGCAACTATGAACGAGGCAATGGAACGGTGGGTCTGATCGCGGGCGCGGTAAGTGTCTTGCTCCCCTTCATTTTCTGAGCGGGACCGGAACCCTGGCCGCGTTATAAGGGAGTCTTTGAAACGCAAGTTTTGAACGCAGCGTTCCTCCCAAAGCCGCACTATAACTGGTGTAGCGTTGTATCCGACGCGTCCTAAGCGGAGTTGATTTGTGTTGGCGTAAAGGTATGCTGGCCGGCGCCAGAGAAAATCTGCGTTATATCGAGAGTCGCGTCTTATCCGGAGGCGTTGTAACGGGGCTGTGAATAGATACACGTCATTTTTAGTTATGCCTGAGCGAATGGAAACGGTGAGTTGAGCAAGCCAATGGGAAAGCAAAGCTCGTGGCGGATTCGCAGCTACGAAAGCAAGCGTTGCTTGCATGCTCGTTCTTTCGGAGGTTCACCATCACACATTTGAACAAAAGTTCATTACAAGGCTTAGAGATACGGTTTCGCACTTCGACGTCCTTTAGAAAGGAGATCACTGCCTGAACCAGGAGTGCACAATTAACGATCAAGCTTTAATGAATTAACGACATTTTTCGTTAAAATCTGGCTTAACAACTTAAGAGAAATTTTCAGAAATTTAACGAAAATTTTAACGGACTGTTTTCTCAATAAGTTTATCACCTCTCCTCGTAGTCCTCACTAGTATTGCAGGCCTCACTCTCTCTATTAGTACTGCTCCCGAAAAGCTATTGAAATCAGTAAGAGTAAACAGAAACAAACTGCTCTAAAGGAACGTTCAGAGCGTTCGCGTCGCTCCCTCTTCTGGAAATCGCGGCGCTGTGAACGCTACGCGATTAGCAGCGCGATTAGGTGTATGTATTGTGTCGGTAATACGTGCGGGGAGAAATAAGTTCATTGTCGAGCGATGACTTCATTGTTGCACGAAATGGGGCGATATAGCGTGGCAATGCTGATAATTGCGTGCGATGAAGTGTTTGCTGCAGAGCACTTATGAACACCTCGCGAGGGCGCGACGCAATGTCGCGTGATCGATATGGAGGATTTCCGTTACGTGCGTCGCACCGCGATGACACTCTGAATGTCCCTAAAGGCCCCCACAGACTTCTGCGGCGCCGCTCGGCGGCGCCGCTGCCCTATGCTTAACCATAGGGCAGAGACGCAGAGCTCGCCTCCAGCGGCGCCGTCAGCGGCGCCGCTGGGCGGCGCCGCTGGCCGGCCGGAGGCACCGGCGGCGTCGCTGGCGGAAACCTTTCGCGGCGGGATCCAGAGCGGAGACGGTCGATGCGGGCGCGCGATCGTCATCGGGGCGCGTTATTGTTAAGCACCAGTCGGTCCCCACTAGAAACAGTACAGTACCTCGCCGTCACCGCTCCCACTGATGATGAGTCAAGCCGCTGAGCGGAGCGGCGCCGCCGGTGCCGCCGGCCGGCCAGCGACGCCGCCCAGCGACACCACTGAGCGGCGCCGCCGAGCGGCGCCGCAGAAGTCTGTGGCGGCCTTAAGGCCCGTTTATATTTCGTCGCGGCGCGACGCGATGGCCACGCCAAATTGATCGATCGCGTCGCACAATCAATATGGCCACTATACGTGGCGTTGCGTCGCGCCGCGATGAAGTATAAACGGTGCCTAAAGGCCCGGTTTATACTTGCGCTGCCACGCGGCGCGGCGTGATGTTCGCTATAGGTATCGATTTTTCACGCCGCCCGGTCGATATTTATTTCGACTATGGTGTCGCGCCGCGCTGCGGCGCAACTATAAACCAGGGCTAAGGCACTGTTTATACTTCGCCGCCGAGCGACGCGATGCTACGGCCCTATGCTTAATCATAGGGCAGGGAGGCAGAGCTCGCCGCCGGCGGCGTCCCTGCCCTATCCTCAACCACAGCGGCGAGCGGAGTTGCCGCAGAAGTGTGAGGGAGCCTCAGCCCTAGTTTATACTTGCGCCGGTGTGCGGCGCGGCACCACAGTCGGAGTAAATATCGACCGAGTGGCGCGAAAGATCGATATCTATGGCGACCATCACGCCGCACCGCGTGGCGGCGCCAGTGTATACCAGCCCTAAGCCCTAGTTTATATTTGCGCCGCCACGCGGCGCGGCAGCACGGTCGCCGTAGATATCGGTTTTTCGCGTCACCCCGTCGATATCTATTTCGACCATGGTGCCGCGCCGCGCAGCGGCGCAAGTATAAACTGGTGCTCACACAGCCGTTAGAGCCTGTTCATACTTCACTCCCGTCGACAAGTATGAACAAGCCCTGACGAGAAGATATTGCGCTCCAATGTCAAGTTGGGTTTGACCTTTGGGCTTGCCCATGACGTCTTCCACAGTGCGCGAATCTTATTTTATTTTTACTTTCATTCTATTTTTCATGGCTTCTATGGCGCATTTGAATTTTTAAAAGTGGCACATTTAGGAACTAGAAAAGCGGCACTATTGTACAACTTTGTACAACTTTCACAACTCCACGGGTCGAGGAGAGGTCGAGAAAAAGATTTCGCCCAAACTCTAGGGGGGGGGGGGGGGGTTATTTGGGGTGCTGAATAACGAATCTGACATCCGTTTTTCGTTTTACGCTGGAGTACGGTAGGTTACGGTCGGTAAGGGTGACTAATGCTACCAAGGTCATGATCACCGATTTCGCCCAAACTTCGGCTAGGGGGGTTATTTGGGTGCTGATCACGAAAATGACATCCGTTTTTTATTTTACGCTGGAGTATGGTACGGGTGACTAAGGCTGCCAAGGTCATGATCACAGATTTCGCCCAAACTTCGGCTATGGAGGTTATTTGGGGTGCTGATCACGAATTTGAGGTCCGTTTTCAAAATTACGGCCGATTACGGTAGGTTACGGTAGGTGTGGGCGACTAAGGCTACCAAGCCAGCCTACCCTACTCCAGCGTAAAACGAAAAACGAATGTCATATTCGTGATCAGCACCCTAAATAACCTCCCTAGCCGAAGTTTGGGCGAAATCGGTGATCATGACCTTGGCAGCCTTAGTCACCCGTACCGTACTCAAGCGTAAAACGAAAAACGGATGTCAGATTCGTTATCAGCACCCCAAAAAACCCCCTAGGCGATGTTTGGGCAAAATTGGTGATTATGACCTCGGCAGCCTTAGTCACCCGTACCTACCGTACCGTAATCGGCCGTAATTTTGAAAAGGCGCTGATCAAATGCGTGATCAGCGCCCCAAATAACCCCCTAGCCGAAGTTTGGGCGAAAAAATCTTTTTCGACCTCTCCTCGACCATTGGAGTTGTGAAAGTACAATAGTGCCAGAAAAGGTCTTCGCCGAGCCGCCGAGAATCCACAAAAACGCTCCAACGAACGAATCCACAAAAACGCTTTCTGGTCTCGTAAGATCTGCCTATCCCTAGTTGGCGCTGCTTATCCCAAAACGCGTTTGCCCGCCACCAGGAATTGTCGAGACCGAGAGAATGTTTTCGGCCGCTGAAAGTGTTTTGAATGATTTGCGAAAAAATGGAGAGCACTCTTCCTAACGTTAATATTCCACTGATAGTTTCTTATTATTTCCTTCCACGCAAACAGGAGGCTCGGACTTGGTTACCTTGTAGTACAGCCCCGTACAACGTTTTGCTAAGCCATTTCTAATTTAACTGGACGTGTATGTGCCTTCTGGCCAAGGCGATTATCCACTATGTAGAAGGTGACTCCCCCCTATTGCGTCGTTCCTTCGGCGCTTAGGTGGGGGCTGCTGCCCGCATCGAGATTGTACATGCTCGTAGCACAGTAGCATAAAACGGTTTTGCAGAGAACTAACAAGAGAAGGGTCTGAAGCGTATGTCTGAACGGGGAGAGCGAGTCATATAGGAATTCCGCTCTCTCAATTAGTATAAAAACGTGTTAATTTTTTGCCAAGTCCTTAAACCCAAGGAATAAGAGTCCTTCAGTCCGGGGGTTTTGTGCGACGGCAGATGCCTCTGCCGTCCAGCGACTCGGAGCGCAGTGGATAGTGACGGCGCTTCATGCGGAAGAGGTCGAGTGTTCGATACTTTTGCGCTGCTGCATTGTTGCATTGCAACTAATTGGTTCACATTAGAGGGATTCTGACATCTATTTCATTTTCAAACTGTCACGACTGTCTTATACGTCGTAATAAATTATTCTTATTATTACAAGTGCTCCGACACGCCTGTCGACGTGTCTCGCAATTGCGCGCTTTGCGCGACCTTAGAGAGTCACTAAGCCAAGATCACTCACTTCAAACAGCTGCTCTGCTTGTGCAGCCTTCTCGGCACCTTAGCAGTAAAAAGAGGTATTTGAAAACCTTAATAATTTCGAACCTTGATCTATCTTCTTTAAGATCAGGTGAGTAGTTCTTCAATATGAAGCCGTCCAGCACTCCCTCCCTCCATCCTCAACATCTCTTCAACGTCGGCACTATCTTCAGACAGTTCAGAAACGTAATTTATTTGCGTTAATCAGTGCTTTCGTCCTCAGACTGTTGTGGAGCACTCCTTCGGCCATAGTACCCACGTGTCTCCCACCCACTCCCCCCCCCCTTCACCCCGATCGGTTAAATCTGGGAGAAAACCACCATAGTGTCCCACCCCCCCCCCATCTCCACCCAGATCGGTTAAATCTGGGAGAAAACCACCGGCGTGACTCTCCCCCTCCCCACTCCGATCAGTTAAAACTGGGAGAAAACCACCGGCGTGTCTCCCACCCTTCCCCCCCCCCTTCACCCCGATCGGTTAAATCTGGGAGAAAACCACCATAGCGTCCCACCCCCCCCCCCCCATCTCCACCCTGATCGGTTAAATCTGGGAGAAAACCACCGGCGTGTCTCTCACCCCTCCCCACCCCGATCAGTTAAATCTGGGAGAAAACCACCGGTCAGGACCTCGATTAGCCCCAGGCTGAAGTTTCGTGCCGCTTGAACGACACCCACAGAAGACCGATAATATTGATCGATATCGATTGGTCGACTTCCAATTCGTGTTCAGCGAGCTCGATTAGCCCCAGCGCTCAAGTTTCGTGCCGCTTGAACGACATCCGCAAAAATCGATAATATCGATCGATATCGATTGTCTCCCCTGCTGTGAAGGCCTTCCGTCGCTGATCATCTAAATGCCCAGGCACGCTTGCCGACGTCCTCGGCACGTCTACGGCTCACCATGCACGGTCGCCGACGTGCTCGGCACGTCTACGGCTCGCCATGCACGGTCGCCGACATGTTCTGCTCGTCCACTGAGTGGCCAGGCGCGTAGAAGCCGTCTGGGTATTTTACGCTGATTTCTTGCCTTAATTTGTGCCCCGTAATTTCCCCTATTTTATGACTCATCGCCGATCGATAGTGTGACTCATCGCTTAGCGGATTATTATATAGTATGATAGTACGATGAGGGAAAATAACGCAAATGCGCCACAAAGCAGAGCTGGGAAGGAATAACGAGGTATGACCCACAGACGCGTCTTGCGAAACCTCGTCATATGGGTGTTCCTTAGTCTTCGTATATAGCCAAAAACAATAGAAACGTCTTTCGAGACGTCGTCATAGGGGTGCCACCACCCGCCTGGCAGTGAGACGTCGATAGTAAACAACAGTATTGGAAAATTGTCAAATATCCCTCAAACTTAAAGAAAGAAGTACACAAAGTCCAAGGGGCTAAATTCGGACCAAACACCCTTCCTCTTTTATACATAGGGCGATTTTGTGGTCACTCATTACTCCCCCTTAGTAGAACTCGCCCCCATTACTACTGGTCCCCCTCAATGGTCTTCCTTAGCGGACGACATGTTCGGCACGTCTTCTGAACCCTCAGGGATGTCGGACAACGTCTTCGGCACGCCTTCTGAATCTCCAGGCAAGTGGGCGACGTGTTCGGCACGTCTTCTGTAATTTGTTCAATATCGATCGATGGTGATCTACACTTCAAAAACGAACATCATAATCGTGTTCAGCGACCTCGATTACCCCTAGGGCTGAAGTGTCGGACCGCTTGAACGACATCTATAAAAAATCGATAATTTGATTGATATCGATCACTGGTGACCTACGCTTCAAAAGCGAACTTTATAATCATGTTCAGCGACCTAGATTACCCCCAGGGCTGAAGTTTCGAACCGCTTGGACGACATCCATAAAAAATCGATAATCTGATCGATATCGATCGATGGTGATCTACACTTCAAAAACGAACATCATAATCATGTTCAGCGACCTCGATTACCCCCAGGGCTGAAGTGTCGGACCGCTTGAACGACATCTATAAAAAATCGATAATTTGATTGATATCGATCGATGGTGACCTACACTTCAAAAACGAACATCATAATCGTGTTCAGCGACCTCGATTACCCCTAGGGCTGAAGTGTCGGACCGCTTGAACGACATCTATAAAAAATCGATAATCTGACCGATATTGATCGATGGTGATCTACACTTCAAAAACGAACATCATAATCATGTTCAGCGACCTCAATTACCCTCACTGCTGAAGTTTCGGACCGCGTGGACGACATCCATAAATAATCGATACTTTGATCGATATCGGTGGATGGTGATCTACACTTCAAAAACGAACATCATAATCGTGTTCAGCGACCTCGATTACCCCTGGGGCTGAAGTGTCGGACCGCTTGAACGACATCTATAAAAAATCGATAATCTGACCGATATTGATCGATGGTGATCTACACTTCAAAAACGAACATCATAATCATGTTCAGCGACCTCAATTACCCTCACTGCTGAAGTTTCGGACCGCGTGGACGACATCCATAAATAATCGATACTTTGATCGATATCGATCGATGGTGACCTACGCTTCAAAAACGAACATCATAATCATGTTCAGCGACCTCAATTACCCTCACTGCTGAAGTTTCGGACCGCGTGGACGACATCCATAAATAATCGATACTTTGATCGATATCGATTGATAGTGATCTACGCTTCAAAACGAACTTCATAATCGTGTTCAGCGACCTCGATTACCCCCAGGGCTGAAGTGTCGGACCGCTTGAACGACATCCAAAAAAATCGATAATTTGATCGATATCGGTCGATGGTGACCTACGCTTCAAAAGCGAACTTTATAATTATGTTCAGCGACCTAGATTACCCCCAGGGCTGAAGTTTCGACCCGCTTGGACGACATCCATAAATAATCGATACTTTGATCGATATCGATCACTGGTGACCTACGCTTCAAAAGCGAACTTTATAATCATGTTCAGCGACCTAGATTACCCCCAGGGCTTAAGTTGGCGACGTGTTCGGCACGTCTACGACTCGTCATGCACGGTCACCGACGTGTTCGGTACGTCTACGGCTCGTCATGCACGGTCGCCGACGTGTTCGGCACGTCTACTGCATCGCCTGGCACGGTTGCCGACGTGTTCGGCACGTCCACCGAGTCGCCAGGCACGTTTGGCGACGTGTTCAGCTCGTCTACTGAGTCGCCAGGCACGTAGAAGGCGTCATGGTATTTTCCGCTATTTTCTTGCCTTAATTTGTGCCCCGTAATCTCCCCGTAACTTCCCTTATTTTACGACTCATCGCGTCGATCGATAGTGTGACTCATAGCTTAGCGGATTATTATATAGTATGATGATTATTCCTCGCATGGAGCTACACACTATCCACTGCGCTCCGAGCCGCTTGCCGGCATAGGCAACGCAGGCGTGCAAGACCCCCAAACTCGTGGTGCGCTATTCCATTGTGACCACCACTCCTTGGGTTTAACGACTTGGCAAACAATAAACTCATCCTTATTCTAATTGAGTGGTAGGGATTCTGCCTATATGACTCGCTCGCCCCCCCCCCCCCCCCCCCGTTCAGACATACGCTTCGGACCCTTCCCTTCCCTTGTAAGAAAAGGTAGACACCGCGGTCTGTCTGATTTAATTTGATCGTTAGTTTGTTGTTGATAGCTGGTTTATTTTCAGTCCACTCATAGTCGGTGGTGAACTGCTCATGTTACTTTGCAGTATGTTACATTGCGTTGGTTATGCGTTAGTGGCTCCCTTGTTGAAGTAGAAACACAACGTTTTTCCTGACATTTTCATTTGAAATTATGCTTAGCTTGCAGCTAATTGTATGTTTTAACGAAATTTGACGATTTACCGGAAAGTTAACGAAAATCTCCGCTAAAAAATTCGTTGAAAGGATTTAACGCCCAAAACTTTGTGTGCACTCCTGGTCTGAACAGCATGCAAGCTATGTTCTCTTGGAAAAACTACCCAACAGAAGGACTTCCACTCCAGACAGGAGCTACTTTCAGCCTTACTTCCGAGGCGGACTGTCGAACATTTCTGGATCCTACCCATGGCGACCCTTGTTCCAAATGTTACAGAGATGTGGCTAACTGCATGCTTCAGAATTACTGTTTGGATGAGAAGTCTCTTCTGTGTGACGCTGCAATTCCCGCTATCCGTATGCTAAGAAATGCGAGAACACCAACGAGCGAAGTTCTTGCAGTGATTTAGCGAACAGCTTAAGACAACTTCATGATACTATAAGATTGGCTCATGGTTCACATATGAAATAACAGCCTCTTCTCTTGCCTCGAAGCAACTAAGATCAGTACGTGTGAGTGACAAAAGTAGAGACCTTTTCTTAAGGTAAACCTAGAGACGAAGAGGAGGGCTTCATTTTTAGAACGAAGGAATTTTGCTCGAAATTTTGCCATGACCATGATCAGCCCCTAAAACGGTGAAAGCAAATAGGGGAATTTCCGGCACATCTGATTGTGAGGAGAATTTCGAGGCGCTTAAAAGAGCAGGTTGTGTTCGACAGGCTCAAACGTAGTAGATTCGGAGGGAAGAAGTCGCTTGATGAGGCGTGTTTCCGCTGACCAGCTGGGCAGTGCTGGTTTCAGTCCGAACGACCAAGCAATCTGACCTCCATGCCACACCAACATTTAAGGACGCACATGGAACGGCCGGCCCTCTTTCCACCACACTTACACTGTGCCGACGCAGAGACACCACAGTGCCTCCAAGCATCGAGGCGAAGAACTGTCTGGTTATCAATGCTGAAGCGCACAGAACACCGGAAAGGACAGTAAGGGAGGAGACAATGCATTTACAGGATAACGACGCGGTCGTAGAAACATTTGGCAAAAGTTCTACCCTTGCTTTTGCTTAGAATACTTTACGTTTTTACCTCGCAAATAGGGGCAGCACATCCGGGTGATGCACCGGCCGTCGCCTACACCCCATCAGTTCTTTGTTCAGGTTCCCGCCTAGGCCAACCATGCCTACCATCCCTTCGTCGGGTGTAGGTCGGCACGACACTTGTACTGGAGGGGTGAAACTCTGGCTTTTCATCGGCTGACCACTGCAAGTTACTGTGAAGGCCAAACTGCATTCAAGTAGCGTCGACAACATCCCAAAAAAGTGGAATGCGTGGCGCATCCTGAAAGGGATCGAATAACACCGTCCTTTATTCTCTTGCTTTATCTCACAAATTCAAGTAAAAAAGAATGGGCGAAGCGGATACCGAGAAAACTTGACAGGTTGTCTTAGCTTTGCGCATTTACCATTAAAAGTCTTCTGAAGGAGAAGGTGGGATACTTCTTATTCCCTTGGACTTCTTCCAAACTCTAACCAAGTTAACAGTTGAACCCCACCTTTTTAAGAAAACTCCTTATAAAAAGTCACCTCCGCAGAGGGAATAACGCCACACTATTTTAAAAAAACACTGGAAACGAAACTCCTACCATTTTACCCCAAGCAATATTTTTAGGCTCATTTCAAAGTGCTGGGAAACAAAGAACTTGCTGGTGATGCGTAAACTCTAAAAACAGCAAACGCAACTACAGGGTGCGCAAAAATTACCCGCACAAAGATATCACCGTGTAACTTCAACATAAATGCGGATTTGACAACGAAACTTAACACGTATCTTCTTTATTCCCTTACTAATAAAAGACGTTAAAGTCATTCGAAGTGGCTGCCTTTCCTACGAACACAAGTCCTCAGACGAGTAACGAACGCATCACGTATGGCACGGAGGTAGTCTTCGCTCATTTCGTTCCATGCTTTAGTCAGGGGAGCTTTCAAAGAAGCCAAGCTTGCGTGTCGAGTAAAGGATTCAAATCCGGTGTATTCGAAGGCCAGTCTTCGTGCACAATAAAATCTGGGAGCTCACGTTTCCACCACTGCTGCGTTGTCTTCAGCTTGTGCGCAAGTGCAGAATCCTGCTGGAAACACCATCTGTCATTACCGTAGTGTGCATCGACCAGGGGTTCAATACGTCCTCTGAAATCGTTTTCTGGTACTCGTCCTTGTTAATTTTGACGCCAGATTCGACAAAAACTAATGGCGACTTGCCATTTGAAGTAATCGCACCCCAAACCATAACTGAAGCGGAATGTGCCGTTCTACCGATCAATTTCCCATCGCGGATAGCAGCTCCAACATTCTGTGAAAGAATGCGATCGTGCTAACGATTCACCGTGGGTTCCAGGGTGAAGACTTTCTCATCAGAAAAAACGATCGCGCGGTGCGTGCCATTCGCGAACCACTTCAGCAAGTTCTTGCATCTTCGCAGTCGCTGAGCTTTCATTCTCTCAGTTAGCGTGTGAGCACGTTGAGTACGATATGGATACAACTTAAGCTTGTTCATGACGATGGTTCTAACGCTGCTTGCAGAAATATTGAGTTCTTGAGCCACTGTTCGCATCGAACGGCGAGGATTACGACGAATCCGCTCGCGAACCTCTTTTATCGTTTCCGTAGTCATCATTTTCAGTAGCGTTTCTCCCGCTTGGTGGCGGGGTCTGCTCTTCTGATGTGGTGAAGCCATTTCTCCTGATCAAATGCCTGATCAGGATGCACACCAGCCATCACTAAGTCCAAGCGCAACGCATCTAGCCATTGTTGCTTCGGGCGTCCTCTGGGCCGTTTTCCAGGGACTTCAAGGTTCAGGCCAATCTTACAGACGGTGTCGTCGTTAGCGCGAAGCACATGGCCATAGCATCGTAAACGAGCTTTACGCAACTTGTCGGCTATCGTGGCGACACCTAACCTTTGTCGTATGGTGTCGTTGCGAACGCGGTCCAAACGCGTTACTCCGGCCGTCCACCTTAGCATCTTCGACCCTACTACACTGAGGCGGCTTTCAATCTCCTTCGTCACGGGCCAGCACTCAGTACCGTACGTCGCTACTGGGCGAACGATTGTTCTATAAACCTATGTTTGAGGTAATCGGGTATTGCCTTATCGCAGAGCACCCCAATCAGCGAGCGCCATTTCGACCAGGCTGCACTCACACGCGCATTCACCTCCAACTTTAGGCTGCCATCGGATGTGACTGTTGGCCCAAGATACTTGAAAGATGTCACTCGTGAGAGCTCAGTACCATTGATCTTGATAGATCCGAGCTCCTTCACATCCGTCCTCAAGTATTCCGTATTTTTGACGTTAAGCTTGAGTCCGAACAATGCCAAGCGTTCGCACCATTCCTGTGCGCGTCGCTCGAGCTCGGCTTTGTCTTCACATGCAAGCATGACGTCATCGGCATACAGCAACGTCCAAGGAGCTGCGTTTTGGACATCTCGTGTAATTGCATCCATGAAGAGCAGTGGGGAGAGCACACACCCCTGATGCACTCCGACAGAGGTTGGAAACTCCATCGAAGTGCCCGCTGGTGCTCGCACTCGGCTTATTGGGCACGAGTAGAGGATGCGCACCCACTCAATAAGCTCTTCAGGGACGCCGGGTCGTAGCAACGCGTAACATATAACTTCTCGCGGAACGCGGTCGAAGGCCTTCTCCAAGTCCAGGAAGGCAAAGTGCACCGGTTTTTTTTTGTTTTTCGCAGTGCTTCTCTAGCAGAAGACGGACGGCGTATATGGCATCAACTGTCCCACAGCCGACAACGAAACCACATTGATTATTGGAAAGCTGGACGACAACCCGTACACGTCTATCAAAGATTCGCTCAAAGATTTTCATGGTGTGCGAAAGTAGGCGAATCGGACGGTAGCTAGCGCAGTCCGCAGGGCTGCCCTTCTTCTTCCAAAACGGAATAGCCGTGCTTTTCTGCCAACTTTCAGGCACTTTCTTTTCAGCAACAACCTGATTGAAAAATTCTGTCAGCCAGTCAGCAGGGCACCAGCCCTTTGACTTCCACAGGTCGACCGGCAGGTCATCAGGACCAGTGGCTTTGCCTGACTTCATCTTCTTCAGGGCTTCCTTAGTTTCGCTCACTGTGATCTTCTGAATGGGACCGTGTACAGGTGAGGCAAAAGAAACAACAGGTGTTCAAATTCAACATTCGAGATTTCCTCGAAGTAGTCGTGGCATCGCTTCACAGCCTTATTACGATCCATCAGACGATGACCGTCCTCGTCGTTAATGCCAAAGAACTTCTCGATGTCTTCAGCTTAACGACAGCGAGCTTTGGGGAGACGGTAAAGATAACGCTCACCATCGCGCGTCTCCAGTTTTTCACTCACATCAGCGTAGTGTGCGGCTTCAGCAGCGGCCACTGTCTTCTTTGCTGCTTTCTTCGCTTCTTCATAATTCCGCCAATTATCGACTGTTTTATCACCGATAAATACGTGATATAGCCGTTTATTTTCCCTGACCTTCTCTCTGACATCGTCAGCCTCTAGCCAAGCCTGCTTGTCGACCCAACGCCGTCCAGGTTTCGCTGCGCCGAGTTGGAGGCGTGCAGCCCGAGTTATCGCTTTGGTAGCCTCTTTCCAGGTTTCGTCGAGAGTTGTTACCGTCGGCAACCAAATGCAAGAAATAACAGCTGCTTCCTTCTCCTTCAATCGCCACCATTCAATTCTAGCCGTCCCGCAGTGCTCGACACGCTTAAACCTCGGAGGTATGATCTTCAGCGAGCAGATCAGTGGACGATGTTGCGTGGCAACCGTCTTATACGGCACGGTCTTCGCGTCTGTGACAAGGCTTTGGTCGCGACGCCTAACAAGGACATAGTCAATCTGCGTTTTGGCGTTCCCGCTATAAAACGAGATGAGGTGGGAGTCACGCTTTCGAAATTTGGTATTCACGACGATGAGGTCGTGTGAGTCTGCATGCTCAAGTATGCGCTCACCATCGGCGTTGCGTGACCCATAGCCAAAGCCAACATGACAGCTGTAGCAAACATGTCTTTTGTTGCTCCGACGTGACCATTAAGATCACCTGCCACAACAATCATATCTTCTGACGGCACTTCCGCTGTTTTCTCATCAAGCAGGGACCAGAACTCGTCCTTGGTTTGCTCGAAGCAACCTATCTGCGGAGCATACGCGGAAAAGAAATGACATCGCTGCTCTTCTACGGCGACGACAATCTTCATCAAGCAGTCAAAGAAACGTTCTACGCTTGCAATCGCGTCACGGAAACGCTCGGAGACGATCATACCGACACCACTGGTGGTCCTGGGACTGCCGCACAGAACGGCCTTGGAGCCGCGGCCAATGTCCCTCTTCTTGCCGCAGGACCACCTCGTCTCTTGCACCGCACAGAAATCTATCTTTCTTCGCTCCAGTGCTTCTACCAACTCGCACGAGCGGCCCGTCAACGTACCCACATTCGACGTTGCTCGAGTCTTGCCTACGTTACGGGACTATCGGACTAGCTCAGTTGCCCGATGCCGTCCTCGCACCAAGGACCCTCGCATACTTCTCACACTCGCCGGCTTTGCGAGTGCGCGCCGCTGACGCCGTAGCATTATCTCGAGAGTTATGAAACGCCATTAACCATATGATGTGACACAAAATGTTCGTAGGCCGGCCTGTCACTAGGGCTTGTCGCCTGCATTCGATTGTCCGTGATTAGCTCGGCATGCAAAGGCAAGCAGTTTCCAGCGGCACCACGTGGAGGAACGGACTCGCCACCATCGTTTTCGGAGTGATAGCAGTCAAGTTTCTTCTTCGTCCAGTCCTGTCTGATAAAGTCCCAAGATCCTTGCATTGTTTTATGGCATCATACACCGTTCGTCGAGGAACAATGTGAACATTGGCGATAAAAGCAGCGCTGGGACCAGAAAGGTGTAGGCTGATGATGGCCGATCGTTTCGGATTTCTCTTTGCCATTACTGCTCTGTAAGCATTCATGAACTGAAAATTTAAATGAATTTGCGTATGGTATAAGTGTATAAAATACTCCAATATGAAGCTCGGAATCCAGTTCTGCTAGTAGTTGTGCACTGGGTCGTATACTATGCGGGTAATTTTTGCGCACCCTGTACATAGGAGAAACACGCCACCATTCTGATTCAGCACTGATACTATCAATCCTATCGCAATGTATCAGACAGGTGCACGGCATTTCCCATGAAAATTTTTGTGCGGCAGCACTCCAGAATGAACCTAAAAATATTGGTTTGCTAAGGAGATTGAACATAATATTTTTATGTTCAATCGAAAAGAATTTCTTTCGAGATACCGTGTACAGGACGTTTTCAGCATAAATTTTCTGGAAGTAAAAGAATACTTTGTTTTAACACATTTGCTTAAGCCTGGAGCTGCTGGTAGAGAGGCTATATGTTGTTACAGGATGTTTTTGTTGCGATTCACAAGTGTCTATTCTAGCTTTATAAGTCCTCTTTTGCTTGAAAAGCACCGACGCCTCAGGTGCAGACCGTCTATGCCTGAATGGCTCAATATGTTGGCTCTTTCGCTTAGCAGCCAAGAAGAAATCGGCGGCACGAAGAGGACATTTGGTGTTACCACCCTATTGTCCTTGCAGGAGGAACACTAAAGTGGTACCTGGGGGAAGCCGACGCGCTCTTACGGTGCCTCAGAATGGCCGTGCAATTCAACGTACTATAGAAATTTGCTTATGGTGCTTGAGCGCCCGTTCCCGAAGCAGCAGCCGCAGGAGCCCATCAATCGGAAACTCGAACTCATTCTTCACCCTGAAATTGAGGACAGTGCATTCAAGTGCTCCACTCTGTGCTTTCCCACTCCTCGAAACAGATCAGAAGATGCCAATTGAGGGAAAAGCAAGATGACGGGAAGAGATGTACTCACTTCCCGGGAACTACATCGTCCTCGAGCCACTCGACGATCCAGAAAATCCACAGCCCGTACAACACTGACTTGCGCCGCTCCATGAACACGTCCACTTCACAGAATGCGTGGTAAAGTCTAAAAACACACGTGCAGAAGCCCTTCGTTTCTGATCGCGTTTGCTAGTGACATTGTGTAGCACTATCTGAGCGGTGACGACAAAGGGGAATCCTCCTTTGTCCTCACCGCTCAGATAAAGGGGCTCCGAGAGAATCCTAGAAGTTGAAGCTCTGTGCTACGGCTCTAGGAGAGAACGCGATAACTGGCAGCAAAGCTTTGCTCTTTCAAACAGCGTCTACAGTTGGTGGGACGCTGTATATGTGTGATCCACCTGCCGGTTGACCGGCTTCCGTGGCGCATATCCGGAACGCCTCGAGGGCCTTGCGCGCGGTCTGTTCAACCTCATGCACCAGGAGGAAACCGTCGGTCCTTATGGCCCTATGATGACAAGTCCTATACACTCTCTTCTCCTCGTGATCTTCTTGGACGCCGACATGAAGTGTTCGGTCTGCATTCCTGTGACTCGAAAGCTCAGCTGCTATGAGGGCAATCCCACCCAGTCACACCAACGATAAGTGCCTGCAACCTATTGCATCGTTTCTGCTTTTCGGTAGTCTCCAAAACAATCCGAAGCGCACCACTGGTCGGGGGGGGGGGGAGAGGGGGGAGGGCAGGGTCTTATCACAGCGACTTATTCTAGCCTTCGTTCTAAGCACAGCACAGCAGAGTTCGCAGTTGCACCCCTAGCGCTGGGATAGGCTACATCTGGGAGCAACACGCCTACTTGTAGCGTAGCCTGCTGGCTGTTTCCCGAAGATTTCCGCGACAGGGAGAGTGCCCCTCCCCCTAATTGCACTGCGTCCAATCCACGACCGTCTTCTCCCCATTACCGAAGCTCTTCCGCGGTGTTAGCGCCTCAGCGACTGCCGGTCATAAAGATGTCGGAAATTCTGCGATGTGCTAAGGAAAAGGAAAAGTCGACTCTGTATCGCTCGCATAAACACATGGCCAGCCCGAGTTCGTTGAACAGGTACACCTTCGCAATGTGTCACCTGTTTTAAGAGCTCCATTCAGCGCCGAGGGCACCTCGACACAGCTTGACGTCCTACCCTGTTCTTTTTCTCAGTGGCTCGGTACTGCTGCGAAAACTATGTCGGAAGCCTGGACAGAGTCGTAAACATACCGGAAAACGAAGTTTGTCAGGAGATAGGCGATGACGATGTCGATGGTGTAGTGCGTCCGCGAGATGATCACGCAGACTACGCCCAGCACTGTGAATGCGACTGGAACGTACTGAAGTAGCTGCCACCTCGACGGCAGGTAATAGGCAATGAATAGCGCGCTCAGCACCTGAAACAAGCATCCGTGCGCAAAGAGACGCTTCAAGGGTAAGGCACTTGGTGGAGTAGAACGCAAATAAGAAGTGGTGCGCCACGTTCAAACCTCTAAATACGACGAGAAGTCGAAATGTCAGGCCATGCTAAATGAGTGAAGGATAAAGGACGGCGTTACTCAATCCCTTTTGGGATGCGCCACGCATTCTACTTCTACGGAATGTCATGGAGGCGATTTGAATGCGTATTTGGCCATATAATGACTTGCGGTGGCCAGCCGGTGAACAAGTCAGGGCTTTATCCTTCCCAGACAAGTCTGGTACCAATTCACCCACCCCGAAGGATGGAAGGCTTGGTTATTTGGGCGGGAAATCCGAACCATGAATCTGGTATCGGGTGCAGGCGACAGTCGGTGTCTCCTCCGACTGCGCTACATGCGCCCTCTACACGCTAAATGAATACCCCCTCCAAAAAAAACCTTGTGAATACCCCCTCCAAAAAAAAACCTTGGCACAAAAAAAGCAACATCGTCCGTCCGTCGTTAGGAAGCGGTGCACATTAAGGCAATGGGCAGTACGACTAGAGCTCATGCAGATCTATCGAGTAGATCTGCGGACGCTATTCAGTTATTCATCACCAATGAATCGCCAAAGGATGTGGATTTCAAATAGCTTATTATTATGTTGAAAAGAGCACTCACCATGCTGAGGGTGTGGCCGGAGAACAGCATATCGCCGCAGAGCAATTTCGTTTTGTTCTGCAACAGTCCTGTTTACACAATAATTTGCTCCTCTGCGCGGATTTCCGTTCTTTAATCTTCCTTTTCAGGACAAAAACAGGACGGTCTTTAAGGAAACGCTGCTCCTGCGCAATTTTGGCTGCAGGCTTCTATCGCTCTTTGAGTGCATGCGCTATACGCTGCGGTATAGGGAACTGCATAGGCGTACACTATGGGAGCGGAATGGCGGTACTACTACTTTCGTGGCGAAGAGGTGGGCAAGATATCAGCATTTCCCCAAGAGTTCAGAAAGCAGCACCAGTGAGTTTTGGGGATCGGCGCGACAGAGGGACGAGTGGAGGATATCAGCGAGCATTTCGATGCGTTCTCAAGTGAGTTGGATTCTGGGTCAGCTTCGACTGCGGTCTGCATTTAACGCAACTTTCAAGAAGTTTCCGCTTTTCATCCCAAGCGCTTTCGTATAAAACCGATTTTGACCAACATGGGACTTCTGATTTTGGTTTTTGAAGAAAAAGCTATGTTGCTAGCCAGATGTCGCGACAGGGGAGGGGTCCTAAGCGTATGTCTGAACGGGGGGAGCGAGTCGGAGAATCCCTACCACTCAATTAGTATAGAACTGTGTTTATTTTTTGCCAAGTCGTTAAACGCAATGAGTAGGGAGACCTTGGAGTTACAATGGAATACGGCGCATCACGAGTTTGGGGGTCTTGTACGTCCGTTGTGCCTATGCCAGCAAGCGGCTCGGAGCGCAGTGGGTAGTGTGTTGCTTCATGTGAGGAGGGTCGGGGTTCGGTTCTTCTGTGCTGGCGCATTTTGGCATTGCGACTGATCGGATGAGATTTGAAAGATTCTGACGTCTATACCATTTTCAGCTGTGGTATTCAACATGATGATGTATAAATGTTCAACATCAGTGATACACAGATACAAAGTGCATGAAGCAGCACTGGCCACAATATGTACGGGCAGCGTATAAAGGTCACAGTATGTTTCCATACATGGACCAATGATCTCGGGAAAAGCCATCCTGCTCGGATTTTCAAAAGAGACCAGAATGTGACGTCAGATGTGGTTAAAATGTGAAACGAAGTCTGTGCATTCCGCAAGCTGACCTCAACGGCCATCGATCACTCTTTCCCTCACCTTTGCCTGTCGCCTGGAAATCTGCTGGAGGTTTTCTAAAACCTAACACCAACAATGTCCGCCGATGCTCGAGTGGTGATCTACCTGCTCACGTTGAAGTGGGGTCCACCTTCAGGAAGGAGCCTTCGAAGGAAAAGGTCAAGCTGGGCGAACAGAATGGCCAGCACACTCATAGACGTCGAAGCACGTCGTTGTGTAGCAAGTTGGCGAAGACGTTGGTTAAAAAGACTGTTAGTAATAAACAGGTCACAGGAAAGATACTCTTCACAGCGTACAGCTGGAAAAATGTGCAGAAAACGTCTGAAAATGGTACAGACGTCAGAATCCCCAAATCTCAACCAGTCAGTTGAAATGCAAAAGTGCATCAGCGCAGAAGAACCGAACCCCAACCTTCCTCGCATGAAGCAAAACATTATCCACTGCGCTCCGAGCCTCCTGCTGCCAGGGCCGTACAAGACCCCCAAACTCGTGATGCGCCGTATTCCATTGTAACTCCAAGGTCCCCCTATTCCTTGGGTTCAACGACTTAGCAAAAAATAAACACATTTTTACACTAATTGAGGGGTAGGCATTCTCCCTATATGACTTGCTCCCCCCCCCCCGTTCATAGATACGCCTCAGACTCTTCTCTTGTGAGACACTAGCTCCAGCTCCATGTGCTCTAGCTTGAAGTCAGGTGCGGAGCTCTTAGCAGCTGGTTTGGCGACAACAATTCAATGCACATATTTGTTACTCGGCTCAGACGTTTTTGCAGTAGCTGTTCAGCAGACCCGCTAGCTTAAATGAGGACTACTGCTACTGAACGTCTCCAAACAGATGAGTATACCTGAAATCCTGCACGAATCGCCTGCTCGAACACTCTCGATACGAGCATATCGGCTGTAAGATTCACTTGATCACGGCAACGAAGGGCGTTGTCCTCGTACCCTGAAAGAAGCCTTCTCTATACGTCAGCCATCACTCTTCTTCGCTTTGAATATCCCCATTGAAATGCAAAATATAACAAAATATAGTATCGTTTTGATATACTGAGGTCTTTAGCAAACTCTCTGTTATGCCGAGAGGAAAAAATCTCTGCTGAAGTACAAGAAACCATTTTTCGACTAGACAGGTATGGCTAATTTTCGGATGATAATTTCGATAGTTGCTGCTGTAGTTAGGAGAATAAAGCAGTCCGGAACAGCGGAAGGCGCTCCTAAGTCATGTAGCCCATGGATTACGATTTCTAAAGACGATTCTTTCATCCCGAGGATGTCGAGGCGTAGACGATCGCTGTGCACCGTGGATGTAAAGGAGTCTGCAGCCGCTCTCCACGGCTTAGATGTGAGCATGAGCACACTAAAACGTCAACTGAGATCTGCGATCTTCTGGACTCTATGGAAAGCGTTCTGTTAAAAATCTTTCGTCGGCGAGAAGAATAGGAAAGCTAGACTCCGGCTTGCCAAGGAGCATTTGAGCTGGACGATAGACGATTGGAAAAAAGTGCTTTGCAGTGGCGATGGCAAGTTCAACCTATTTAGATCTGATAGACGCACTACGTAAAACGTCCAAAAGGCGCGAGATGCGGCAGACCGTATCAACTGCCAACTACTAAACGTGGAGGAGGAAGTGTTATGGTTTGTGGATGCTTCAGTGCACACGGAACGCGTCCTATTTACCACATTCAAGGAGTTATGGCCTCCAAAGGCTACCAGGAGATTTCAAACAGTGTTTTGCTTCCACCCGCCAGACAACTTCCCGCACGCCGTGGATCTTCCAACAGGACAACGACCCGAAACATGTTTCGAAGGCGGTGAAGGAGTGGTTGAATGAAAAAAGAATCCATCTTATGGAGTGGCTTTCTCAATCACCAGATCTGAACCCAGTCGAACACCTTTGGGTACACCGTGCTAGAAGCTTAGCAGATCTTACTGCAAGAAACGAGACCGAAAAGTTTGAACAGTTGAGGTAGAATTGGGAAGATATCGGACCCGACGTGATTAACGAACTTCTAGATGGCGAGGAGATGTGAAGCTGTAATCAATGCAAAAGGTTTTCCAACTCGCTACGGGTAGAGCTACATTGTTTCAGTGTATAACTTGTCTGATTTTGCTGCCAGGTTCGACACTCGATGAATCTCGGCGTTTACCACCGTCCAATTGTTTAATGTGGTGTTGAACTCGAAACCGAGATAGTACACGCTTTATTGGCGACTAACGTTTCGGCGATGTCGTCTTCTTCAGAGTCTGAATAATCCAAACATATGTTGCAGCTATCAGGCCAAACATCGTCAAGGACCTTGTGAAAATTCAAAGACCCCGAACAGCAACCTTTCCAGCAGAGAGAGGTGACAGCAGCCCAACATTTAGAATACCCGAGGAGATCCCACAAGGTGAAACTGTCTGAAAGGCGAGACTGATGTAAGGGTGAGCTCGCGGGTTATATAGACGCATTCCCCCGCCGATTCAACCTCGTGCTCTTGGCCTGTATCCAGAACCCCTCCAGGGTTTTGCGTGGGGTGGTATGGGCCTCCCGTGCTAGAATTTTGAAAGTGTCCTCAAAGTCGGCGCCGTTACTTATTTATTTATTTATTTATAACTGTACCTTAGTGCTCTCATAAAACATGGAAGTGAGGAAACAACAATGTAAAACCAACGTAGTACCACTATGCCCCGCAATTTCGTTCTTTTTAAGTGTTCTGCAGCATTCAGAAGCTCAGATACAGGAGCCTGACCTAAAGAATTGCAATAACATGAAAATGACAGTACTAAGTATTCTAATTTAGTATAGTTTACGCAATTAACTTGATCGTGGTATAATGATGCAGAGGTTATGGTCGTTTACCCAGTGGCAGCCTAGAGCAGTTGATGGTCGTGACCTGCTCTTCCCCTAAGGTGTTCCCTAACGCGAACGTACAAGGGGCGAGCTGTTTCACCGAGGTATTCACCTCCACAGCTTTTTCAACTTATTAGGTAGACAATCACCGAAATCATGCAGTCTCCTTCGTTACTTGCAGGAGAGGTGGTGCAATTTGGGACTATAAAAACGCGGCTACTGAAAGAATGACTGAGCTGCAACATCTTCAGAAGGTCGGGCAGGTATTTTTCGCAGATAAGAGGGTTAACTATGAGCCAGCGTTCGGCTCCCACTTTAGCCATCCCATGCATGTCCAAATTTGAAGCTTACGTTTTAGCTAGGCTCCCTGCTTTATGCTGTCGATATATCGATGACTGCCTAATCATCTGTTCTACCCTAGAGGAGATGGGACGTGTCATAAACAGGCAGTGTGAGTGTATCAAGTCTACATGGGAGACTCTAAAGGATGATTGGCTTCCGTTTTTGAACGTCCAAATACAGCTGAATGGAGGGAGAAAGATAACTAGGGGTGAGCTGTAGTAAGTGGGATCGTAATCCCACTAGCAAAAATATCTTGGTTCATAGCAAGTCAACTCATCCGACACAGACCAAAACAGCTGCGCAATATGTTTCGCACAGCAGGCAGAGTATCTACTGAAGAAAACTAGAGCAAGGAATCGCTAGGGCTTGCTCATCAAATCACGGCCAAGAATGGGTATACATTCTTTGGTTATCAGCGAAGTAGCACCAGCAATCGCTCACGTAATTCCTCATTTGACGACAAAAGCTCATTTGTCATCCCTTTCGTTTCAGACAGCGTCAGCACTTCTATTATGAAGTGCGTTAGAAGGGCAGGATTAGCAAACGATGTCAAAGTGGTAGATACACCTCCTGCTAACCTGAAAAGTCGTTTAGTGCGCAACCGGCTGTACGACCGAACTTGCGTAACACCAAATTGCACCATCTGCCCTGCAGGCAGCGAAGAAGACTGCATGATTTCGGGAGTTGTCTGCCTAATAAAACGCAACAGCTGTGGAGGTGAATACGTCGGTGAAAAAGCTCGCTTTCTACGTTAGCGCTAGGAACACCTGGAAGGAAAGAGCAGGTCACGACCATCAACTGCTCTGGAGTGCCACAAGGTAAACGAGAATAACGGTACCGACTTTGGGCTCGCCTTCAAAATTCTAGCACGGGAGGCACATATCGCTGCACGCAAAATCCTGGAGGGTTTCTGGATACAGGCCAAAAGATTGAATTGACGGGGGGAATGCGTATGTATAACCCGCGAGCTCACCCCTTACCTCAGTCTCGCCTTTTAGACAGTTTCACCTTGTGGGGTCTCCTCGAGTGTTCCAAATGTTGGGCTGCTGTCAACTCTCTCTGCTGGAAGGGTTGCTGTTGCTGGATCCCGAAAACACTAGTGTCGGACAATGGAAGTCAGTTCACCTCAAGGGAGTTTGCCGACTTCTGCGAAATCAACAGCATCGAGCACGTCCGATCGCCGCCGTTCCACCCTCAATCGAATGGACAGGTAGAGCGCGTCGTCGACACTTTCAAGAGGACGATGAGGAAGATGGAGGGCACGGAAATGGATGCGGACGCACATCAAAAATTTTGGGCAGTGTATCGGAGAACGTCATGTCCGTCACCACCAAACCGACGATCTCCAGCCGAAACCTTCTTGCAAAGGAACATTCGATCACCGCTATCTCTGCTGACCACATCAACAACTCGGGACACGGCGAGAAACTACCCCATGGAAGAGCAATTCAACCGCCACCACGGGGCTAGACACAAAACCTTTGCACCAGACGAAGTGGTATGGGTGCGTGACTACGGAAGGCACCAAAGAAAATGAATCCCTGGAAGGATCGTTTCCCGTCATGTATGATGTACTCGTCGACGGCACTATCCAAAGACGCTACACAAATCAACTGCGCCACAATATCCAGCAAGGCGTCGGTTGAAAACGAGCCAATTTGAACGATCTTCTCGTGGACATGTTCACAACCACGTTATAACCTACAACGGCCACTACAAGGGAGCAGCCGGCAGAACCAAAAAACCATAATCGGAACCAGGAAATGGATCGGAGCCGGACACGACGGTACAAGGAGAACAACGACGTCAATGCGTGCGACGACCCCCATGTCGGCTACAAGTGGACCCATCACTACGATCATAGCTATAGCATATACAGCATATACATAGCTTATCAGATAAATAAAATTTGGTTGTTTTAACTTTACAATGTTTATCGTAAGAGGGTGTTAAGGAAAGGATGATCACATGGTGAAGTTTCAATGCTAGCTGATCTGGAATGTCATTGTTGTTTGATCTGTGACAACCAAACTAACCAATCAGGCTGCCCGTGGGCCCTATATAAGGCTGTCGTTCTCACACTAGTTGTTCTGTATTCTTCTGCCTAATAAACCTCTATTCCGATCTTCTTCATTTTTAGAACACATATGTTGCCTAGCTGACCAGGCCTCAGGCTCTTTCAAGTGTATGGCTGGAAAGAGGCTGTTATTTTTCAAGATTTTGATTAGCACTTTGTTGCTTTTTAGGTGCTGCGTTTAAGGACGGGGTGAAGTGAACAGCGACGTACCTGGCGGAAGCTGTGTGGCGATGAGAGTGAGTGAGCGGAACGCATACAGCGTGGCGGCGGTGAATAGGAAACGGCGCGCGACGATCGCTCGAGCTCTGTGGAAGACGAGCAGCACTACGAAGCAGGCCACGGTCACCGACACCATGTAGTCGCCCACTCGCGACGCCCACTGCTGCTCGGGGAACAGCGAGAATAGGATGTCCGGCAGAGGCTCTCTGGAAGCTGATTCATTGGTTCCTCCGAAAAGCAACGACGGGACAGTGTGAAACGGTCTGAGAACCTGCTTCTGACAGCGCAAGGCAGCACACTTTCTCGTCAGCCATCGCAGCCGCAGTTAGCAGCCCAGTTTCGTGCAAAAGCTGTAAGTTTCAGATGGATACTCCAGGGGTCTCCCTCTCAGCTAAAGGCTCGTGTCCTATCCACGTCAACCAGGCCAATTACCCTAAAGCTATCAGAAGTTTCCGAGAACGATGAAGCACTGACTTAAGGCCCTCCCAGACTTCTGCGGCGTTGCCGCTGCCCTATCCTTCATCATAGGGCAGGGACGCAGAGCTCGCCGCCAGCGGCGTCCCTGCCCTATCCTTAACCACAGCGGCGAGCGGCGTTGCCGCAGAAGTCTGTGGGGGCCTTTAGGCCTGTGTTATACTGCCGCGGGAGCATCCATGGAACGTCCGCGGACGAAGGGTGCACCGCAGGCGACGGGCGTGGTGGGGCGCGGCGACTGGCCTGGTGAGGGATTTCGGCGCGATTCCCGCCCGTCCGCGGATGCTCCCGCGGGAGTATAACTCAGGCCTTAACCATTGCCTGCGCGCGTGCTAGCGCAGTCGGAGGAGGTGCAGGCTGCAGTGTGCACAGGATACCCAACTAGATCTATGTCCAGACATATTAATGTACTACTGTAATATAATACCTTTGTATTATAATATAGGACATCTCGATTTGAATGATAAGACTTAAGATACTTAGATGAGCAATATAAGATAAGCACTATTGAATATCGTCCACAGGCATAAACTAGCGATATCGTAAGTAGGCACTCATGAACGTAATCTCCCACGGTGCTAGAGTGCGGCACCGTCTTTTAGGTTTACACTTGTGATACTGATTGCGACCAGAATGTCGCCATATCGTGGCTACGCCCACAAAAACTGTGTATATATACGATGCGTGTACCACTATTGTGGGTTCTACTATAAAATCGTGAGAATAAACCTTTGTTCCACTGAATAGTAAAGCCACCCCAATGGTGATCCACAGGGTGCGGCAAAATTACCCGTGCACTAAAGATTCAATGGCACTTCGAAATTAAAGTTCGCAGATTCTAACTATCGAATATATCTACTCCAAACAGGACAATTCAAAGCATGCTAACAGTTTTCCGAATTATCGTCTTCAGCCTCCACACAGTATTTCAGACGTTCTACAAGCGCTTCGCATGTGGCACGCAGGCACGGTTCATCGATTTCGTACCAGGATTTCGAAAGCGCTTCTTTGAGAGTCCAAATTTGGGTATCTGGTAGAGCAGGCTTTTTTCTCTAAGACGGCTCACAGAATAATCATCGGGCTAAGGTCCGGAGAACTGGAGGGCCATTCGTCGTGTGTGATGAAGTCAGGCAGCTGCTCGGCGCACCAGTGCTGGATCACCTTTGCTATGTGTGTTAGAGCAGAATCTTGTTCGAAGCACCAGTAGGCTTCTCCGAAGTGGGAATCGGCCTACGGCTTGAGAACTTTTTCCAGGATCTTGTAAACCGCTGCGTTGATTTTCAAGCCAGCTTCGACGAAAACAAGTTTTCCTGAAGATGTGACTCCTCCCCAAACCATAATGGGTTGAGGATTTTCGCACTTTCCTGAAGTTGTCTTTTAGGTAGCATCAGCAAACAAGTCCTCAATAAAGCTCTCATTTTGGGAGTTGAAGACTGGATTCAACGTGGAAATCTTTTCATCGCTAGAGACGATGTCTCGAGCTTGTGCCACCGTGAATCGTTGCAGCAACCTTTTGCATCTTTCCAACTCCTCTTCTTCATAGTGCCCGTCAGGAGTTGGCATTTCTGCAGACGATAAGAGAACTTCTTAAGCTTTCCCATAGCTATCCTCCTTATTGACTTTCGCTTATTCCTACGTCTTTTGCCATCTGACGCATCGATTTCCTGCCGTTCCTTCGGATCTTTTCTCTCACCATTTTCACATTTTCCGGTTCGTAGCTGTCGTGGGACGCCCTCTTCCCTTCCTATCCTCTTCGATCTTCAATTGTTTGTGGCGTTTTACTGTATCTTGAACCGTTCTTGGAACGATCCTCACGATATCTCTCGTTTGCTCGACGGCCTTATAAAGTTCGATAATAGCGCTTCATAGGTTGGAACACCTAGCCATTTTGTACTCAAGTACGTATGGGTTCCACAATCTTCAGTCAACATATATTAGACGAATGAAGCGGGAAAATTTCGGGAGAAAAAGTGGGAAAATTTCAAAATGTTTAGGTGCATGGGTAATTTTGCCGACCCAGGTAGTTCGGGTTTCCCGTGCAGGCCAACCACGCCTTTCATCCCTTCGTTGCCAGCGAATTGGTACCAGACTTGTCTGGAAAGGATAAAACACTGATTTGTAAATCGGGTGGCCACCGCAACCCAGTGTATAGGCGAAGTACGCGTTCCAGTCGCCGCCACGACGTCCCGTAAAAACAGAAAGCGTGGCGCACCCCAAAGGGAAATGATTAGCGTGGTCTTCTGTCCTTCGCCCTTTATCCATTGTCCGATTCCTCAAATATCATGCTGAAAGATGCATTACGCATCCTACACGGTATGAACTACGGCAACCCTTACCCTTGATCGACTGAACATGAGCATCAAAACTGAAGGTCGGTGTTGATCCATTCCTTTGCGGGATTTGCGACGTATTTTACTTTTGTGGGATATTCTGGAGGCAATCTGAAGGCGTTTTTGACTCGTACAGTGCTTTACGGTGGCCACTTGATGAACAATTCGGTACTCTATCCTTCCCAGGCAAGTAATAGGGTACAAATTCAGCGACAAGTCGCCGTGTTTACTGTAAGACCACTGCACCATTTTTCGTGTTTCTCTAGAGCAATAGGTCCGCCTCTCTCACAGCTCTTGCAGTGCACATACTCCGTCCCACCTACCGAACAAAGAACAACTTTTTACCTGCCCTCTCCTTTTGTCACAATTCAGAATCTTGTGCCTTGCGCGAAAGGCTTTCGAGGTGGCGTCAGCATCCCCTATGGTTCCTCGTACACTTGATTTGGATACGCATTAAGCAGAGCCCTTTCGAAGAGCATCTCTTGTAGATCAACGCGGCACAAGTGTTCGCGTCTCGATTCTCCACTGGTGCATAAAATTTGCCTTAGGCGCACGTTACTCTACATGGTGTTCCTGATTAGCCGCAATCAAAACTTGTGCAAGGCGAGACTTAAACTCAGACCCTCTTCCTTGTGGACAGGATGCTAGCCCATTACACCACCAGCGCTGTTTGATCGCAAGCAACATCCGCAATAGCTTGGTGCAATAATTTTGAACATCAAGCATCCAGGAAAAATACCGAACGAACAACACTCAAAAGTCATAATCAAAAAGAACTAACCGCGTGGAAAAGTCGTGGGTGTAGGCAAGCACCGCCCAGTTAGAAAATCCGGCAACTACAAGGGAGGTTACGAGGAAGATCCATTTCACCAGCTGGCATTGCGACATTACCGCCGATGAGCTCACCAGCACAAGTGTTCGCCGGGTGCCGTTTCTCGACGTCTTCTGGAATCCAGAAAGGATGAAGTAGCATCTTTCAAGGCTGCACACGCTGCATATCTCAGCAGAAGGAAACCCTGTCCTGAATGAAAACAGCTAAGCAACAACGCGATGAATTCTTTAGAACAGATTGAAAGATACTGCTGGAAAAAGGAAGTGGACAGCTGGAGATTAGGAACAATAACAGGACGGACCGAACCCTTCGGCCGCTTTCGTGTACCTACGGTTCACGCCTGGTTTATGTTCTTTTGTCGTGGCAGCTCCGCAGTTTTGTATATTTGTATCGGGAAACTCTAGTTTTCAGCACTCCTGGAACATACAGGATCTCTCAAAGAATGCATACACGCTTTGAAAATAAAGGTGCTTCCATATCTTGAAGACCTTCACTAACAACAACGTTAGCACTTCTCAAAGAGTACGTGCATTTCTGAAAATACCCTCATGCTCCTGCGCTGCAAGCTGTAGTGTGATTTAAGTTTTAAACTTCAAAAGAAGCCAAATCAATCGATGCGGCCATTTCATGGAGAAATTATACCGAGTGTTCAAGCGAATTCCACAGATCGCCCTCGATAGAGAGCCTTCGGGCTCTCTTGTTAACAGGGATCTGGAATCGCTTGTCGCAGGCCCACGGGGCGCGTCTCCGAGTGCTGCATAGGGGAACGAATTGCGAACCAAACGCGACCGTGTCCAGAGACGCAGGAGGGATACAGGTGATGGACTGCTTGCTCCTGTGGTGTCTGGCAGACGCCCTCCGTGTGTGGGAACTGCATGTTAATGCGCATGTTCGAGCTCCTTCGACATACTTCAATAAGCCCTTCAAGAGCAGAAATATAGAACAACGTTGAAACAAAAATTATTTAGTCAGATAGAGCGAAAAAATCTGTAGTGAAAGTAACAATAATGCATAATGCAAGTTGAATTTTTATTTAATAATAGTAGACGAATGAAAAAGAGTAACACAAAACACTGAGAACTTTCCGGACAACCTAATATGTGTACATGCTCAACTCTACAGATCTGAGGATCGGCTGAATGATTGGAAATGGCCTTCAAACTCTCCTGATGCACGTGTTCTTTTGCTGAGGACCTCAACCTCCTGCAGCTCAGCAGCGCTGTGCTCGCTCCCAGTCATTGTGTCAGTTTTGTGTCCGCTTGCGTTCCTTTGCAAAAAGTTGAACACGTTTTCTACAACGACAAACAGCTCATGCATAAAAATAAGGAACCCTGAGGAGCCATAGTTGACTCCATGAGTTCGAAATTTTCTGGCCACGGACTGATACCGTCACCCCGTTACTCCTGGAACCGCTTCTATTGAAGCGGTTTATGTCTGGATCCAGTCAATAAAGCTTCTCTCAGAACAGCTGAATGTTCGTTCGAATGTCACGAAAATACGGCCGTTACGTACCTGTTTTTGTTGATGACTGAGATCGGGAACATAATCGTGTAATTTCCATTACTAATCCGGTCCTGCACTTGGTGTGTCGGCCGGCTCGCGCATTCGGGCGTGGTAAATCATGCGTAGAGTTGCGGGTGTGCTTGCGCCTGTGCGGATTGTAACTGCGTCGGCCCGGCCAAAAGCTTACACTCTTTAGACTGGGAGTACGTGTAAGGCGATTCGAGCCCGCCTTAAAAAGTCTCCCTTCGGGCAGTCTCGCTGGATGCCCGGAGTTCTTCGCCCGCACGACAGAGCCTGACTAGCTACCGTGTGCACTCCAGTCAAACACAGCAGCACTAAAGTGCCTCATTCCCCGACCCCGAAAGAGCCCCCATTTCTGTAGCGATGGGAAGGGCGAGTACGGAAAGGCTGCTGTTAAAAGTACTGAGACCTTACCACCTATTAGATCTAGCGATCACCAAAGTATTTATTTTCGTATTCAATGTTTCATAAATAAGCCCACTTTCCGTCTCAGAAGATCATTTTATAAGGCTAGTTATGGCACTATTTGTCAGTTTCTGTCGTCGTTGGATTGGCGAACGCTCCTTGAAGGACATCCTTATGTAGGTGACGAATATGAGCTCTTTTTATCTATTTTACATGCATGTATCGAAAAGTCCGTACCTATAGAAAGGCAGTCTACGAATTATGGTAAGCTACCGCCCAGTTTGGTCAGGCTTTCTCAACAAAAACAAATGAGGTGGATGAATTATCAAATTTATTCAACCGTGAACAACTTTAATAGTTTTAAGGCTCTAACCAGGGAATGCCCTCAGCTTCCCATGTAACTTCGGATTGAGACCTACATCAGGTGAAAGAGCTCGGTACGCTGATCACAGATATGTGGACCAAATCTGCTAAATGGCTAAATAGTTCTCCTAAGCAAGTTGTGGCCGGCGAAAGCCGCCAGTGTTGCGTAATCAGAGGTGCGGTTGGCGGCGCTGACAGTAGCGGCAGCGGCACAGTGGTAGAGTGTCCGCTTCGCTTCACAGAGTTGGGATCATAGGTTGGGTTCCCGTCGGTGAGGTGCCTTTGCATTTTGTGACCTGTCTTCGACGAGGACCTATAACCTCATTTTTAGCACATTTTGAGCGAACGGCTGATGGCGGCTTGCATCTACGTCTATTATACTCGAAGTTAGAAACATGTTTCAGGAAACATGTTTTATTCATGGCATAAAGGAAGTTGACTGAAAATTCGAATTCTGCGTAGAGAAAACACTATGTGTAGGTTGCAGTAACACCTGGTCAGGGATTATAGCGGAGGTGCCAAAGTAAACTTCGTTCCCACTCGTTGTGCTTCCATCCTCGTCATCGTTGTAGTTCCAGTCGGAGTCGTTATCAGTGGAATCGCCCGCATCCAAATCTTCATCCGTCTCCATTTCTGCGAATATTGCAGCATCCTCATAGTGCTATCGACAGGCGATCCGAATTCAAACAGCAGAATGGAGACTACCCTTGCTGGGGAAAAAGGTATAGCGAATGAAGAAAAATCAACATGGCACATCGAATTTTTCAAAATTGATCTACCAGGCCAAACACTTGGCCTACTCGCTGGGCAACGCATGAGATTAGAAGCCGTTTAGCGTAAGTTTAGGTTTATGACTAAGTGTACAGTTGGTCAACAGCATGTCTGTTTACAAATTTTTTGTGTTCAGTGTTGGCGAAGGTTTGAACATACACAGGGTGGCCCATAAGTCCTGCAACAAAATTCACCTGTATCACCTGTCGTCCCGTTGATCATCGACTTGCTCGAGCGGGCGCCAGCAGCGTCTCCATTCGTCCCTGTCGCGTGCCAGAGTGGTCCAATGGATCCTCCTCGCTCGAGGGACACGAAGAGCGTCATATCGGTCGTTCAGGGCTTTCACGAAGAAGTCCGACCAACGCGTTGGTGGGCGTCCTGGTGTTCTTTTGACATCCCGCGGAATCCAATCTGTGACGACTCTCGTCCAGCGGGTGTCTGCGAATCGCATTACGTGGCCGGCCCACCTAATTTTCGACGACTTGGCCCATGCGACAGCGTCTCTGATCTTCGAACGTCGGCGAAGCTCGGAACTCCGAAGGCCTTCTCTCACTTGCGTGAGTCGTGTCACTCCGAGCATCGTCCTCTCGATTCCACGCTGCGCGACGCTGATCGCGTGTTCATCCTGCTTTCGTATAGCCCAGGTCTCTGAGGCGTATGTTAGGGCAGGAAGAACAGTGGAGTCGAATAGGTGGGCACGGAGTCGGACGTTCTTCGTCTTCTTCGCGACTTCTTCGACGCTCTTGAAAGCTCCCCAAGCCGCTCGTTTCCTCCTGCTCAGCTCTGGTGCTAGGTCGTTGGCCATGTTGACTTCGCGACCCAGATACACATAGCTGGAGCATTCGGAGATGTTCGTTCCGTTGAGCGAGAATGGGGCATCAGAAACCCATCCGTTCTTCATGAACATCGTCTTCGTAAGATTCAGCTGCAGTCCAACGCTTCCACATACACGATCGAAGTCGGCCAGCATTCGTTCCGCCTGACTGATGCTCGGTGTTATGAGCACGATGTCGTCAGCGAAGCGAAGATGGTGCAGTTGCCGGCCGTCGACCTTCACTCCCATGTCTTCCCATTCTAGTTCGCGCATGACGTTTTCGAGGGTGGCGCTGAAGAGCTTCGGGGATATGGTATCCCCTTGTCGAACCCCTCTCTTCACGTCAATGACGACGTCGTTGTAGAATGGTGAGATCTTGGTCGTGAATCCACTGTACAGCTCTCGAAGGACCCTGATGTACTGAGTAGGAACGCCCTGGGTGAGCAGGGCTTCCATGACCGCTTCAGTCTCGACGGAGTCGAATGCCTTCTTCAGGTCGATGAACGTAAGGCACAGCGGCAGCTTGTACTCTCGCGACACTTCGATGAGCTTCGTAATGGTGTGTATGTGGTCGATCGTGCTGAATCCTCTCCGAAATCCTGCTTGTTCGCATGGCTGTCCTTCGTCCAGCGTTCTACTAATCCTATTCAGGATGACTCGAGTGAACAGCTTGTAGACTACGGACAACAGGCAGATCGGGCGATAGTTGCCAATGTCGTGCACGTCTCCCTTCTTGCACAGCAAAACGGTCTTGCTGGTCTTCCACTGAGATGGAACCTTGCATTCGGACAGGTAGCGTGTGAAGAGCCGCGCCAGGGTGTTGATGAGCGCTGGCGGGAGGTTCTTCAGGTGTTCAGCTCTGATCCTGTCAGAACCGGGTGCTGTACGTTTCTTCACCGACGAGATGGCGTGTCGGATTTCGGAAGAGAGAACAGAGGGGACGACGTATCCATCCTGCGGAAGATGGCATGGGGGCAGGTGGACGTGGCTATCGAAGAGATCGGAGTAGAAGTCGTGGATGACTTTCTCCATGGTCCTTCTGGAAGAGGTGATGGTTCCGTCAGGACGTCGGAGAGCGGTCATCTTGGTCTTGAAGTTGGCGAAGTTCCGGCGGGCTTTGCGGATGCTCAGCCCTGCCTCTGCTGCTTCAGCCAACACTTCCGCCCTTCTCCCTTTGAGATCTTCCTTTATCGCCGCTCTGCATAGCTTTGCAAGCTCGGACGTCAGTTGGTAGTCGCCTGACGCTCGTGCTGCTCCACGCTGGCGTATCAGCTCAAGAGTTTCCGGAGACAGGCGTCTCTTGGTGGTCTTTAAGCTCTCGGCTCCCTTAGCACTATCGTGGAGATGGTGCACGAAGCGATCGTATTCCTCGTCGACGTTGTCCATGACGGCATCTTCCCAAAGGCCGACAAGAGAGGTGTAGAGATCCCAGTTGATGGTCGTTCTGGGATTCCTCTTCTTGAACTTCGCGGCCTTCTCTCCTTGACGCGAAAAGCGGAACCTCGCGCGAAGGAGGCCGTGGTCCGATCCCGTGAAGAACTTGGGGACAACGGAGACATCGGTCAGGCAATACTTGCGATTGAAGATGATGTGGTCGATCTCGTTGTGGAACTGGCCACCGGGGGATTCCCAGGTCCATCGTAGGGAGGGAGGCTTCTGGAACTGCGAGTTTCCATGGATGGTCTTGGTCGACATGATAAACTCAGACAGCCTTTCACCTTGCTCGTTCCACTCCAAACCGTGGGTTCCGATGTGAAGTTCTTCCGGCGACCTTCGTGGCCCGATCTTGGCGTTGAAGTCGCCGACGATCACCTTGTAGAAGGTGTGATCTTCCTTATAGAACTTCTCCAGCTCCACGTAGAAGGCCTCGACGTCTTCGTCGTCGTAGTCGGATGTTGGGGCATACGCGACGAACACAGTCAAGGCTGGCACGGAGCCACATCGCTTCAGTCGCAGACGTCCGATTCGGCTTGTCAGAGACTCGTACGAATCGATGTTCATGGCCAAGTGCGTGTTGACGAGGACACCAACGCCGCCTACTCCCCTGCTGTCGCATGTTCCGAGGAACAGTTCTTCTCCGGAGTCGTAGGCGGCGTGTAGGGGGTGGTGTCTTCTCGTCTCGGTCAGTCCGATGACGTCGTACTTGATCTTCCTGGCTTGCATCATCAGGTCCTCGACGGATGCTTCCGACGCAAGCGTGCGGGCGTTGTAAGTACAGATCGTCATCCTAGTCCTTCTCAGTTTGCGCAGCCTGGTTAGGCCCTGAGATTTTAGCAGCCTCTCCGTACTCGTCCTTCCCATCGCTGCAGAAATGGGGGCTCTTTCGGGGTCAGGGGAATGAGGCCCTTTAGTGCTGTTGTGTTTGACTGGAATACAACACGGGTAGCTAGTCAGGCTCTGTCGTGCGGGCGGGGCAACAAAATTAGGCGACCTTATTGGTTGTCTTTTTCCAGTTTCAAAGAACCGCATACCAACTGTTACGTAGCATATACTTGGCGCTATACTTCCGGAAAGTATCGTGGTTGTAGCCGCTCTTATTCCAAAGTAATGTGCTCTCACGTAAAACTACCGAAAATTCTTCTCTGGCCCGTGGTGGAGCGCCCCCATTCCGATGTGACTAAATTTCGGAAGATTGATTGTCGAACATACGGTATGATGGTATTGTGTAGGGCAGTTCAGAGGCTTCTAAAAAGTGAACATTAGATGAGCGGATCTGAACTACAACAGAAGAACGCTATTAATTTTCTGATCATACACGATGCAGCAACCATCTGGAACAAATGCAATATTCAGCCGTGTGCGTAATCTATTACTAATGGTAAGCAATATGTAGTTTCTAGAAAACTACAAGGAAAGCTCTACAAGCCCACAAGTGAGGCGAAGACTCAGCTATGAGGCGAAGAAAGAAGAGAGAAAAATTTGTAAGCGCAGGTGGAGCGCGTCGTTCGAAATGGGTATTCAGCCTCTGCCTCATTTGATGAAAAATTTCTCAACGTTGAGCGATCCCAGAAAGGTCAAAATAAAAGTGCGTTTACTACTACCTTTGCGGGAACCTGGTGATATAAACACAATGGCCACGCATGGCAGGTTTTTGTCATACACGATTTTCCAAAATGCCTCCCCTCACACCCTAGGTTTTTGTGTAAAAAGAGTGAAAATCAATAAAAAAATGTTCGTTTGATGGGAACAAAAACATAACACCATATATTGGAGACGCAATCGTGCTGTATAAAGGCAAAATGCACATTCTAGTAATGTGATTCTTCTAACAGCAAAAGACAAGGACGTGGTAGCGGTTCTCAGTCCATCTGCAAAATATTGCACCTGCGAAAGACTAGCTGTGAAATTCCAGAAACTTTAGATTTTCAATCCTTGTTTAATAATCATCTTAAAGAAAATGTCCTGCTCTATAAAGCCTGGAAAAACAATTGTTCAATATCTTCTTTGGAACGAATAAGAAATAAAACTCCGTACGAGGTGCTGCGACGCGAGTGCAAAGCAGCCCACACGATCTGAAGGCTCTTATCAATCCAGGAGTGGTCCATTATGAATAATACCGCTCCACCATAATCTACAAACCATGGGCAAACATGGTTTAAAAATGTACCAAATTTAGTGCATTCTTAGCCGTTTTATGCGCCTATGTTTTTGTTGCAGGGCTTATGGGCCACCCTATATATATATATATATATATATATATATATATATATATATATATATATATATATGTATATATATATATATATATATATATATATATATATATATATATATATATATATACGTTTCCAACTTCGTATATAGTAGACAAAAATCAAGCCGCCATCAACCGTTCGCTCAAAAGGGTGCTAAAAATGAGATTATATTTAGGTCCCTCGTCAAGACACGTCACAAAATGCAAAAACGCCGTCACACAACGGGAACAGAACCCATGACACCAACTCTGTGAAGCGAGCATTCTACCACTACGCCGCTGCCGCTGCTGTCAGCGCTGCCAATCACACCTCTGATTACGCAACACTGACGGCTTTCGCCGGCCACAACTCGCTTAGGAGAACCATTTAGCAAATTTGGTCTTCTACATATCTGTGATCAGCATCTCGAGCTCTTTCACCTGATATAGGTCTCAGTCCGAAGTTCCATGGGAAGCTGACGACATTCCCTTGTAAGTGACAAGTTTGATCGACTTTTGAATGGATACCATAAATATGTCGAGTAGAAAGTTCTTGAAAATCTGGAAAATCTTCCCAAAGTTTTAAGATCAACGTCTTGTGCAGACTTCCCTTAAACGTGCCCAGCAACGAAAGTAACTCACTTGACTTTAAAGGTGTCCAGTTGGTTAGAAAACCGATCCGCTTAAACTAAAATATTGGAATACTTTAATTACCGCTCACAGAAAAAACATTAGGAACATCGCTGCGCTACGCGATATGTACCTCTTATGATTCACGGTTTACGATTTACGGAATTTCGGATTTCATTTATGCACACCCCTGAACCCGACGAAGAACGAAGCAGAAACCTCCGCGTTTTTCTAAACATCCTTAGAACACGGTAAAATGTTGACCAGGAACACCCCTGATGCTAACTGATAGCTGTCATATCCGGTACGAAAAACGTCCTTCTTAGTATTCAACCGCTCAAACAGGGACACATTAGCGCTCACCTCACAGCTTTTACCCCGTGGAACGTCTGCCCTGTTCACAGCAGCGATAGATGGATTAAGCCTGCGTGCAGCTCAACCAGACTTTTGGCGACCTACTGGCTGAAGCATGTGGTTGTGCACTTCACCTCAAACCCCGAAGATAGATTAGCTCGAAGCAAGGGCTTTCGCCTCCATTTTTGGCCTTCTGATCCTCAATACCGGAGAGAAAAATGCTGGGCTGAATAAAGTGGGGTCCTCAGACTGGTTGCTATGAGGCCTGTCCAACCTCTATCGTATTAGAGCGACCACTGCGAAGTGTTCAATGTAGAGGAAAATCGATTTGATTGAAACTGATGCTGGTTGTTTCCTGTGAAGAATGTCCAAGTGGCATAGCATTCGAGCGATTCGGTAGTTTCCCCGCCCCGAGCTCATGTGTGAAGAAGCCCAGACAAACCGCTTTTGCTGCTTGCTGTTTTCCTCTCCTTAACGTGAGACTGTGCTCTGTAACAATGCGCACCCAGTGGAAGAATGACCGCCAAAACGCTGGAACAATGAGGATGAATAAGATGATGGAAGCGTGGGCACGGGGGAGCGCCCAAAATTCAGGTGGGCGAAGGTGAAGTGGCGTGCCAAGCCGTCGATACAACTTCCTTCCGACGAACAATTATGCAGCATGTGCGCACTCGACAAGCAGCAACCAGACCCGAGCACCATGCAGACGGAGGCATCCGGGAACGGAGTCGGGTCAGCATGCTCTTCTATTCTCACTCCGTTTTGACGTTGGAATAATTCAACAAGCGCAGAGGAGGGGAGCAGGAGAGAAGCAGAGCAGATTAGCGGCGGAGACACACGTCACGAACTGGTTGCTCGTGACGCGGCCCCACTTTTAAGTGTTGAAAACACCCCGAGAACGAACAGAATGATCAGCTAGCTGATTCATCCGAAGTGAACACTGGGCGCCATCCAAGGTGCCGCACAAACACTGGTAGGCAATTCCGTCTCGCACCATTGTAGGCAAAGGGAGAACGGGCTATTCTCGCATAAGAAAGAGGAGCACAAGGCAAGGTGAATGTAAAAAATGATGTGGAGCTGGGAAGTGATGGCCGGAAGGACAAGTGGTCTCCTGTTTGGATTCCCGATTTGATGGCTTCTCTGCGCTGCATCCGCTGTTCCACCACTGAGCGAAGGGGCTAACAATTACATTGCTGTGGTCAGTTGTTAGCGACTGAGGTCGTGCGTGAAACATCAAAAGCTGCAGCTTCAGGGAAGGAACGGGTAACAGGAGACACACAGATCGGATTTAACGTGAGAAATGTCTGAACGAAAGTAATTAACCTACTCATGCTCTCAACGGGCTAACTGCCCTTGCCATGGAAAATATCTATGGAGCTGTCCAGTTTGTTGCCAAACAGGCGCTGATGCAACTGTTTGTCCTGAAACTGAGCTCTACGGTTAACCGACTCTTCGAATTCAGGAGTGTTAACATTGCGATGATGTCGAGCTCCACTCTACTAAACATTGCCCTTCGTCCAGCGTTCTGCTGATCCCATTCAGGATGACTCTAGTGAACACCTTGTGAAAAACGGACCGCTAGTTGTTCGGGCGCTAGTTGCCAATGTCGTGCACGTCTCCCTTTTTTACAGCAAGACGGTCCTGCTAGTCTTCCACTGAGATAGAACCTTGCACTCCGACAGGTAGCGCGTGAAAAGCCGCGCCAGGGTCCGCCAAGACGTCGGAGAGCGGTCATCTTGGTCTTGAAGTTGGCGAAGTCCCGGCGGGCATTGCGGATGCTCAACCCTGCCTCTGCAGCTTCAGCCAACACTTCCCTTCTCTCCTCTCCTTCTCTCCTTACGGTGTTTCTTTATCGCCGCTCTTCACATCTTCACAAGCTCCATGGTCTCTCTGGAATCCCCTCGATACAATTACGAGAGAAAATGCCCGAACCGCGCCGCGTCTGTTTCGGCGCGAGAAAATGCCCGCAGCCAGGGGAGAAAATGTCCACGACCCCTGGGCGGTTGCGCGATAGGAACACGTTTGATAAAACACATGGTAGTTGCATGCACAGGGATACGGTATTTTCTCACTCCGTCATGGACAGGACCTGTGAAGGGCACGGCAACTGAAGCCGTGAGAATATCTCATCCGCATTCTCAAAATTAGCGATGTGGTTATTTTCTATCACTTAAAGTGCACGAAATGTCGTACAAACCCCAACCAGCAAAGCTTAGCTCTTCTCGAAAAGACTGTACCTCTGTTGCTGTATTTGCACTCGATCGCATGATTGAGGGAAGTGATACGAACACACTTTGAGAAGGAAAAACAACAATGATGTTTCCGCCTAGGTTTGCAGTGGCTGCCAATGCATGAAAATGTTCGACCCAGCAAGGAGCCCCCGCCCGCTGTAAAGATGAAAGGATTTTTGCGTATTGTGTCAATGTGACGTTGTAATCATACATTTTAGTTAGAAGAGACATACTTCATAACAGATCCTCCTCGTGGTCACTACTGTCAGCCCAAGAGCACCACTAAAGTTTCTATGAAACACGAGATAGTTAAGAATTGTTCCTAGGAAACGATACACCTAAATCTTCATCAATCTCAGCTCGAATGCAATTAGTACAAGCCAATGGTAAACCAGAACAAGGCGAGAGGGTAACAATTGAAGGCGCCGTTCATCATAAATGTTGTTACTGCGTTTTTACACATCCTGATGATGCTGAAACAAAAACTATGACTAGTGTGTTGTCCACTGATACGTGATTATACCATGACAATTTCCGAAGATGATGTCTTTGGAAAAACCTGTACGAAGGGGCCGAACCCTTACGGTCTTAGGAGATGTTAGATTCGTATTTCGTCGCCACTTTGCTTTTAAAGCATTTCACCCTCCTAAACAACGCTGGTATCGTAAATATTTTGTATGCTTTTTCATTGACGTTTCTCTTAATACAAGGGTTCTTTTTGGGTTCGATTGGGAACCCTGCTTTGTTCTTTTCTTCTTCAGGGATTTCCATACAACTGCAGAAATAATTTATATATGAGAATACATGGTTGGTTGCTCGTAAAATGTTTTACAAAATAAAACCTTGAAATGAGGCCATCCCAAGCGTTTTAGCTGCCATCAAATGAACAGAACCTACGGTGCAGCACCTCAACACAAATCTGTCGCGCTCTCTTGTTTTGAAATGTTGGGCATTTTTCGGGCATAAATCTTTTTTCGATTCACTTCTTATTGAGGCTTAAATTTATTTGAAACGCTAAGGAAATTAGATTGGCAATGTACTAGATTACCGATGTAACCGGTTAAGACTCTTCAAACGAACGGCTTCCCAACAGTTTCGCCTTTAATCTGAGTTTGCTTAATGGCGTTTACCGCCCACAGTTGTTTGCTTTACCAACGTACATTTCCTAGTTCTCACATCACAATATTCTGGTGTACTATACGTTTTCTCATACTATACGGCTATACTATAAGCTTTGGTGTACCGTTCGTTGGACCAGGCATTTTCATTCACGGTTGCGGGCATTTTCTCTCCTGGTTGCGAGCATTCCCTCCCTAGTTGCGGGCATTTTCTCCGCACACATCGCACACCATGAGATTCGGGCATTTTCTCCGTAGACCTCTCGGTGCCACGGATCTCCCTAGATGAAGACCCTTCGGGCTCTCTTCTTAAGAGGGATCTCGGGTCGCCTGTCGCAGGACCACCTGGTGCGTCTCCGATGGCTGGATAGGGGAATGAATCGCGAACCAAATGCAACGGTGTATTGCTCAGAAACGCAGGTGGGATGCAGCGGATGGACTCCTTGCTCCTGCTGTGTCGGGTCAAGCGTTCCTTGTGCGTGGGAGCGGCATGTTCATGCTCAGTTTGCATGGATGTGTTCGCTATACATTGGATCCTATCGAAAATCCTTCCATATGTCTTCGGATAATTGGATGATTCGGATAAGGGAAACTTTGAGTACCCCGGATTTTTGGATGATTTGGTTATTGGCAATTTCGTGGACCTCGGATTTCGGATATCTGAATCGGATATCCGACTCATTAACGCAAGATGCAGTTTATCAGAATACTATCATTCCTTAAAGAAGAATCCACCTTCAGCAACAACAACAACACTGTATGTATCGAAATACTCTCACTTCTCGTCAAGGAAAGAAACATCAATGAGCCGGACCATCCCAAACAGGGTAGCGCGAAATTTCCGTTTCTGTGTTCCTAATTTCGGTCTCCGGTCGTTTTTAGTCCTTTCGTTCTGTTCCGTGCTCCGCTCTCTTTTGGGCCAGAAGACGGAACGAAAATGGTGATTCATCACTCACTAATTGCTTTGCACTGCCATCACCAAAGGGGGAGCGGATCGAACTTACGAATGGTCATCGCGGCTGCGGCAGCCACCGCGCGCCGTAATTAGCGGCTCCTGCGCTGCTATACCTTTGTCCTTGAGAAAAAAATTTCAAATTTCGGATGATCGAATAATATTCGGTTTCGAAAATTTCGAATTTCGAATGATCGAATTTCGAATTGTCGAATATTCGAATAATCAAATGAACACCTTACTTATTGTGGTCACCCAATGATTGACATTTACTTTTTTTTATTACCCACTGTAAACTGCGTTCGACAGAGCGGCATATACAAAGGCTCAGGTTGTCATTACTCTTATACCAGTTGGTTAATTGCGAAAAAGATCCGTAATTATCAATTGCGGTGCATCGATTTCTATCAATGGATCTTCTGTCCCGTGGCCGACATACTCCCGCTACTCTTCCGTTAAATCAGGGCTAATAGAGTGGAGTGTGGCGAGTCCAGTGAGTGATAAGCGCATTACCCACTGTAAACTGCGTTCGATAGAGCGGCATATATGAAGGCTTCAGATTGTCATTACTCTTGTACCCGTTGGTTAATGCGAAAAGGATCGGTAATTATCAACTGTGGTACTTCGATTTCTATCAATGGATCTCCTGTCCCGTGACCGACATACTCCCGCTACTCTTACGTTAAATCGGGGCTAATCGAGTGGAGTGTGGCCAGTTCAGTGAGTGATAATCGCTACTGAGGCTGAGGGAGACGAGCGAGGCGAGGGCGAGCTGAGGACCGAACCGAGGTTGTAGAAGTCGGTGTCCAGGCTCAGAGGCCGTTGTTCAAGCGGTGCGAAGGCTGCTCCATCCATTTCCTTCGCGAGACCAAAGGGCGATGACAAAGGTATAATGGCAATGAAGCACCCTTTGCTTCCCTAAGAATTGTGTGCACCGAGAAGAGAGAAACACCCTGGATAGGCAGAGCTAGATTGTTATAGATCTTGCTCCATAGGTTACTGTCTTTCCTTAGCTTATACTGAAGCTTCTACGTGGTAAAAAGAAAGGCTAGCATGGACGAAGAAGTAACACATTGGCGATCTTGTGCAGAAGAGGCACATTGGAGGCTCATGAATGGCATTCAGTCTGCGTTCTGGCTCCGTTGAAGGGCTTAGCTTCACTTATAAGCAAACAGACTCGAAGTCCATGGTTGGACTCTAATCTGGTAAGACACTACGACTTGGACAGTGTTATAGCGAAAATGTGGATGGCTCGCTTTCATAGAAAACGGAGTATGACTGGCTCTTGTACTCCGTTTCCTATGAAAGGCATTGCTCCTCCTCTCTTCTTTAAGGTCTTTGCTGGCAGAAAGCAGGAGCTTCCCAGGCTCCAGAAAGTGCTACCTCCCTACCGCAGCTCCTTCCGGCTTTAATCGTTCCGTCGCTGTACTTGGGGTAGAAATACAAAGCGGAGATCCTCCCGTATTCACGTGACTGGCCGCAGGAGGCTCGATGGCGTTCAACGGAAGCAGGGACGCAGCGGAGCGTTTGCCCGCGCTTACCTCGCGTGCACTAACAAAGGAAGTGTCTGAAGCGTATGTCTGAACGGGATGAGCGAGTCATATAGGGAGAATCCCCACCCTCAATTAGTATAAAAATGTGTTTATTTTTTTTGCCAAGAAAACCTAAGGAGTACAGGGTCGTTGTAGTTACAATGTAATGGGCGCCTCACGAGTTCGGTGGTCTTGTATGCCCGCGATGCGTATTCCGCAAGCGGGTCGCAGCGCAGGGGATAGAGACGTTGCTTCATGCGAGAGAGATCGAGGGTTCAATTTTACTGCGTTGCTGCACTTTTGCATTTCAACTAATTGATTTGATGGATTCTGACGTCTATACCATTTCAGAGATTTTCTACTCATTTTTCCAGCTGCATGCTTTGGTATTCAACATAATGATGTATAAACATTCAACATCAGTGATACACAGGCACAATGTGCATGAAGAAGAAGCAGTGGTCACAATACGGACGGCGTATAAAGGCTACTGGCTCCTCACAGTTTGTTTCCCTAGATGGACCGATGACCTCGGGAGAAACCATCCTGCTCGTATTTTCAAAGACCAGGATGACGTCGCAAGTGGTTCCAACGAAGAAACGAAGTATGTGGATCCCGCAAACTGACGTTAACGGCCATCGATACACTCTTTCTCTCATCTTTGCCTGTCAACTGGAAATCAGAGGTAGCTGAAGGTTTCTTAAACCTACCACCAACAATGTCCGCCGGTGCTGAGTGGTGATCCACCTACTTACGCTGAAGTGTGGCCCACCTTTAGGAAAGGAACCGTCGAGGGAAGAAAGCAAGCTGGCCGAACGGATGGCCAGCATACTCAAATACTTCGAAGCACGTCAACTTAAAGTTGACGAAGACGAACAGCTGGAAGTGGTGGAAGAAGAAGATTAGGATCCGCAAGATGAACTGATAGACGTGGAGATGCAAGTGAGCAATGGACATATGATAACGTTTTCAGGTGGAATGATTTCATTCCCACGTCATTGTGCACGACCCTCCTTTTGAACTGCAAAAAAGGGACAACATCCTGAAAGTAGATGTCGAAGCTGCGGGTAGCTGCGAGTAGCTGAAGGAAAAGGATTTGTTATAATGACATTGAAGGTGGTGTCGCTGGTATACCTGTGAGGAGCCTGTAGCTTTTAAACGCTGTCCGATTGTGACCAGCGCTTCTGTTTCATGCACTTTGGTCCTGTGCATCACTGGTGTTGAACGTTTATACATCGTTGAGTAGCTTTCTCATTGCCTTGCGGTTAAAAAACCGGTCATAATAAACTAGTGGCAAGAAATTTACTAACCACGGTGTACAACTGGAAAATTAGGCAAAACATTTGAAAGTTGTATAGATGTCAGAATCGTTCAACTCTCAACCAAACATATGAAATGCAAAAACGCAGCAGAGCAGGAGAATCGAACCCACGACCTCCCACCCATGAAACAACGTCTCTATCCACTGAGCTCCGAGCCACTGGCGGGCGTACAAGACCCACGAATTCTACTGTAACGGACTCCCTACTCCTTGTGATGCTCCAGACCCTTCCCTTGTCAGATTGCATACACACGATTCGGCCACTTTGAGTGACACGCGAAACAAAACATCGTTCCTATCAAAAGGTCACAATTCCCTGGTTTTCGAAGAGGACTGCCATTAACTTGTTAAGAGATTGATAAAGAATATTCGAAATTCGAATCCTTCGAATATTCGAATAAACGAACATTCGAATATTGGACTTTCCCGAATTTTCGAATAAGCGAATATTTCGAATATTGGACTTCCTTCGAGTAGTCGAATATTCGAACATTTGAAATTCGACTATTCGAAATTCGAAAAGGACAAAGGTATATGCGCCGAAACTGATCACTGTCGCATGTGCGGAAGCCGCTGCCGCGAACGCGTCGACTACTCCTTTGGGCTTTACATAAAGTTCTCACTGGTTTTTGTCCAGCTATTCGGCCAACTATGATTTCCTTTCGTCAGAAAGGCCACTGGATACCTTCTATCGTAAAGCACCATAAGCGCTCTGTTCGCGTACGCATTTTAGGGCCGTTAGCTCACCGCGTCTTCTCGCAGTGGTCCACGGAAGACGGAAAAATGCTTCACACAAGCCTCACCTGAATTTTCGCACCCCTATAACATTGCCCCCTCCTAAGCTAAACCATTCTACTTTGGCGTACTAACAGATCGCTCGACTGCCTACAAAACTTACATACAGCAACCTGAAAGGTTCCAACTTGACAGAGCTATTGCGCTCCGTACACGCCCGCGCGTGCAATCTGCAAGCGGTCGCTCCCTCGATTGAAAGGTTCGAATCTGTATGCATTGTTCACGGCGCACTCCAAGAGCTCGCTGGACAGCCTTAGAGCAACCCCTGACTAGGTCGGCTGCAAATTTCTGCTAAAACTACCCAAACGCTCAGTCTCCCAGGTGTCGAATCCACTCCTTTGATAGGTTCCTCTCTGTACGCATTGTACACGGCGCACACCAAAGTTTCGCTGGGACAGATTGGAGCTAATCCTGAGTGTGATGACTGAAAATTTCTGAGAACATTCTCCAAACGGTTCAAAATAGTCTTCAGGATTTCGCATTTCCCAGTAAGAGAAGATAGAAGCGCAGTGGATATGCGCTCGCCCACTCGATTGATAGGTTCGATTCTGTGCGCATTGTGCACGGCGAAAACGTGGGCGTTCCGGTAAAGTTGTGTATAGGCTTATGTAGATCTCGAAAAGATGAATCTAATGATGCACATCTTTTTTCAAAAAACCTAAAACTGAAGGAGTTATGAGCATACGACGCTTTGCGACGCTATTTTCGCTTTTTTCGCCCATTTTTGACCGTGCGGCGTGAGCGCTATTGTAGTAAGACACGTAGGGAACAGAATTAGACACAGAATTATTGTAAACGTTGTCAACTTCCAATCCTCTCGTCAGGTGAGTCGCCAGGATAGTGAATGGATACGGTAAGCACTTGACGCCGGCCCGTCGTGACTCATTTGAGCAAAGCTTACCAAAGGAGCAGAACAGCGACCAAAGAGAACCGTGAGACACCAAAGAAAAGACATTGATGGCCCTTATGACGAACATCTCATGTCTGAATCGACGGCGCCGTTATTCATTTCACGGGAATTCTGATGCTGCCCTTTGCACGCGAAGACGCCGCATTCCACAGCATCGATCGGGGATATTGCTTTGAAGCGACGGGCATAAAAAGCAAGTTAATCCCTCTTCCTGATGTATCTGGTCAGGTGCGAAATCTTCAGCATCTGGTGTGGACCAGAGATGAGCGGATTAACCGTTGTCCGTTATCCGGTTTCCGGTGGGTTTTGGCCTGTCCGTTTTGTTGTTCGTTATCGTTCGGGGATTTTTCGCCGGATAACGAACAACAAAATGTGGCAAGCTTGTGATTACTTGGTTGAATACAAGGATAATTTCGAAAAAATCATTTTGTGTTTTTTTCACTGGCAGTCGAGATAGGCTTGCAATGCCAGGTCGGTGCCTTCTCAGAGTTCTCAATCCTATAATTAGACTAGACTATCTAATTTCTTATAGCGCGCATTGAAATGCTGAACACTGCCTTGCTCATTTCTATTTGTGGGGTTTTCACCAAAATTCCCTTCAGCATAATGTACGATCTGGAAAAAACCAGTCGATCGGTGGAGAAAAGGACAAACGTCCACACGAATCACTTCGTTTTAAGGATGTGCCAGATACTACGCATCTACACGACCTTTAGCGCTTTTTGAATCTATGTTTGGCGCTAGCAGCAAATTACAATTTACCGTTTCCAAAGCAATAGAGAGAGAGTTTTATTCGATATGAGCAAGAATTAGTGTTATATTTAATTGGGGAGTGAACAAAAAGCGACTCTTTTTAACGACTGCCCTACCTGAGCCCAGAAATTAACGTGGGATCTATCCATGGTAACTTCACTGCAAAAAAGAAACTGAGAAACATGAATAAAGGATATAAGACGAAGGTGTGCGGGAGGGTGCCGAATGCGACACGCATTCTACTCTTTCGTGATATGCTGGAGGCACTTTGAATGCGTATTTGGCCAGTACAATGAATTGCGGTGGTAAGCCGATGGACAATTCAGTGCATTATCTTGTCCGGACAAGCCTGGTACCAATACATCGAGCCCGAAAGGATGGAAGGCTTGGTTGATCTGGAGGGGAAATCCGAACGAAGAACATCGAGTCGGAGAGCATGCGACAGGCGGCACTTCCGACTGCACTACCACGTGCCTTGAAGAAAAAACACCAATAAGAATGTTATAAGTGGCTTATCTGACATGTGACATGGACAGTGTTACAATTACCGACCTGCCATTAGAGAAAGAATGGTTTAAAAGTAGTTTTAATCTTTGTTGTTTGTTCGCTATCCGTTTTTCCGTTATCCGGCCATTTTTAGGCAAAATTTTCCGTTATCCGTTAACCGTTAACCGGGTTTTAAACTTTTATTATCCCCTCATCACTGGTGTGGACAACAATGTATCCGCCCGACCACTTCCTTATTCAGCACGCACTTCCAGCCTCTGTCTTTTAGGCAATCTAGGTGTACATTTGTTCCATGCTCTATATTTGCCTTCGCAGCATCCGAATCGGGTTCCGCTTAGGTCATCCAAGCCCTCCATCCTTCCACAGTTGGTGGATCTCGTCTGCGAAGAGTAAAGCACTGAGGTTCTTCCAAGTCACATCACTCATTCTCATATATCTAGCTGGCAAGTTCAGGGCGAGAATGGAACCCCGTATCAGAAAATCGAAGGTTGCGGAGGCTAGGTAGAAGTTAGAGAGTGTGCTCGAATCGGGATTCACGAATCCAACTGAACCCTGAAGTAAACGAGACTTGCGAATGAACTTCTCAAGCAGTCTTTTCACGTGCCAAAGAGACCATGGATGACATAAGGAGATGGGGAAAGGATGATAAAGCGTACTGTTTCTAGAACGACGAAGTGCAGACCAGGGTCAAGCTTGAGGTTCGGGAATCGAAGAGGGGGTCGTACTGTGGCCTCGTCTGGAGGGGGGGGGGGTCGTGCTCTTCCGGTTTTGGCGGAGGATTCTCTCTTATCCTTCAGATTTTTAGGTGATGTTTTTAATTCTTAATTTTTTTGTTTTGTTTTTTCCAGGAATGCCTACGAAGGCGTGGAGTCTCTCATTCGTCCCGCAAAGTTGTAAAAATTAATATAAAAATGTTTCAAATAAAGATTTATTACTTGTTAAAAATAAAGATTTTCTGCACCCAGATTTGGAGTCAATGAGAAGTTTCCATTTTTCAGTTTTTTTTTTTCAGGAAGTCACGGACGCGACAGTTTTCTGCCTGGACGTGCGACATCTACGTCCTAAATTGCCGTCTATAAAATTTGAATTGTCAATTGCTAAGGAAAATTAAGTGCTTTTCCTACAAGATTTTTGGAAGCACTCTTCGAAGCGATGACCGAATGGCAACCGGAGGATGGACTTGTCACGGAACTAATTTTCTCTCTTCTGCAGTAAACAGTATCAGAAAGTGGAGTTGTACGCAATAAAGTTTTAATCCACAGTTTGACAACGGTAATAAAACCTGTTTTTCTGAAAGGATCCACTGTATGAACAGACGCTCCGATTTGTATGATTTGCCGAAATTTTTCGACACCGTTAATTACATGGAGGCCGCTATTTTTACAGCCTGCTTTTTAAAGCGTAGAACCCACACTTCTTATTGTTTTAAAAGCTTTGTGAATTTGTCAGAGATGTCGCACAAACTCCGAAATATGGTAGGTTACGTCGAGCCATTGCGTTATCCGATATCACCGATCGCCACTGAAGGATGGACTTCTCGCGGCAAAAAATTTCTACCTTCTGGAGGAAGAGCATCAGAGAGTGAAAACTGTGCCATCTTAGAGTTCAAGATGTGATTAATATACAATCAAAAACTAAGCTTCTTCGCAGTGACCTCCGATATGATCAGGGAAGATCGATTTGCAAATTCTCATGTTTCATGAAAAATAATTTTTCACCTGAACCAGATCGCGCACACAGTTGAAATCTTGCCACAAAAATTAACAGGTCTTGTTCAATGCACAGTGTAAAAATCATGGTTTTCTGAAACGAATAGATTGGATCGACCACTGGTCGATATGCACCGACGTCATGGGAGCGACGAAATTCGACGTTCACAAAAATGACTATAACCCGGTAAGTTTCCACAATTTGAAAAAGCCAAAGGATTTTTAGAAACCAGAAAAAAAGAGTCTTTACATAGTATAAAAATCTGTTTTCAAGAACTAGATCTTCATACGGGGCTGAGGCCTTCGATTTTTGAGCGAAAAAATTGAAGTGATTTTGTATAAATAATTATATCCCGGTGAGTTTTTCGAATTTTGAAAGGTCTAATAGCTTTTTGAAAACTAGAGGAAAAGCGCTTTCGAACCATGTAAAAATTAGTTTTCAACAGGGAGGTCTTCATAGGGGGCTGGTGGGGTTCGAATTCTGGTCCATTGTTGCAAAAATACGTGCCAAAAATCGAACCCCCTCGCCCCGTATGAAGATCCCTTTTTTGAAAACTGGTTTCTATATGGTTAGAAAGCATCTTTTATCTATTTTTCAAAAGCAATTGGGATTTTTGAATTTCAAAAAGCGAACCGAGTTATGATCAAATTTGTGAAGAACTGCTCGTAGACTCTGCACCGTCGACACCGGAGTGATTTCATAAAAATGATCAT
>OX375867.1:60668109-60713455 GCA_947359475.1 Heligmosomoides polygyrus bakeri | reverse complement strand
ATTGATTTTTGTTTTCTATGACGTTTTGGTAATTTTGGGGCGAACGATTGGGGCAAGTCTACTAAGGCGGTTGTTGTTGTCGCGCTCACTCTGAGAATGAGGTATAGTTTCGTATAGTGTATGCAGAGCACTACTAGGATTATAATCCCTATTGCTGGTATAGTTATCCTCATCACTATACTTGTGCTTTTTTAAAATTTTTCGAATGAACGAATAATCGAATAACCCCATTTTTTCGGTTATTCGAATTTCCGAATAATCGAATAACACCATTTTTTAGTTATTCGAATTTCCGAATAATCGAATAACCCAATTTTTCGTTTATTCGAATTTCCGAACAATCGAATAACCCCATTTTTTGGTTATTCGAATTTCCGAATAATCGAATAACCCCATTTGTGGTTATTCGAATTTCCGAATAATCGAATATTCGAAAAAATCAAATAATCGAATAAACTTTATTATAACTTAATACGCCCGGTGCAAAATAGGTTCACCCCTTGTTTGTCCATTGGTACCCGAAGAACCCGCTGCCGAGGTCCAGTAATGTTACCATCGTATTCCCCACTATAGGAAACTTCTATAGGAGAATTCTAAGCAGTTTATCTTATCAGTGCAGGATACCACGAACTTTAACTGAAAATTTAAGAAATGGGGACCGGTGCAAAATATAAGTTCGCTTCAAAGATAATCTGGTTAATCACAAAAGTACCTACAAACAAGGTAAGATTAGTACTACGTCACATCACCTTTGTTGCTGCCATATCGAAAATTCTATTTTGCATGCTACTGATTAGGTTATCAATAACAGTTCGATCAAAGTTGGCCCATGCATGAAGTATGGCGTTCTTCAGATCAGAAACCGATGTCTCAGCGGTTCCATTTTTGTACACTGTGTACAAGAATGTCCCACTAGCTTTCTAGTTTTCGGGTTGAGATCTGAAGAACGGCTAGGCCACTTCAAATGTTGAGTTCTGCTGGAGTTGAGCCAACCTGTAGTTGACTGCGATACGTGTATGGATGCATTATCTTGTTGGAAAATAAGGCTGTGCCTACGAAATCTTCTAAAATATGGCAGAAGGTAATCTCCGAGCAATTTCTGGTAGTCTTCACTGTTCATCCTACGCGAGACGAACTCCAAGGCAACAAGTTCGTATCCAGGAAACGCAGCCGAAACCATGAGACTTCCACCGACAAAGTAGCGCCTGTAAAATACTCGCTTCTCTCTCTCCTCAAATCTTTCGAATAGTGTCTGCACCCGTCGGGCCCATCAAGATTCCACTTCTTTTACACTACTGGAGAGATCTGAGAGAAGAGGTCGAGTATCCTCTAGGCGCAACTTTGACGGTGAAAGTCTCATGGTTGGGCTGCGTTTTCTGGATGCGGACTTGTCTCGTTTGTTTCGGAAGTTCGTCTCGTGTAGGATGAACAGTGAAGACTACCAGAAATTGCTCCGAGATCACCTTTTGCCATATTTAAGGAGACTTCGTAGGCACAACCTTATTTTCCAACAAGATAATGTGCATCCACACACGTATCGCAGTCAACTGCAAGTTTATTTTATTTTATTTATTTATTTATTTAATACGTTCGTGATAAGCGCAAGCGGCAGAAAAAAGTATTACAACAACACAACAACATGAAGACACACCTAGAGCGAGTCAAGCCAATGTCCTATGAGGGCCACCTTCAGCTTACCCCTAGGTCGACTGATAGGAAGCTTCTCAGAAAAACTTATAAACCCGAGAAATATCAAAGAATTTCCTGCGAGAAGCCAATGTGTGAAGACCCAGGTATTTGTTCCTTATCGATGCTTTAAGTACCATAGAGTAAAGGAACCCGCCAATGCAAATAAGAACCTTGTAGTTAATTATTCCGTACCTTTTCCACAAGGTTTATAAGAGGTTGTCTCAACTCCAATACAATTCAACTTTTGCAGTGGTCTAGTTTTCCTCCAGATCTCACCGCTGATAGAGAACTTGTGGGGCACTCTTGTATACAAAGTGTGCAAAAATGGAACCACTTACACTTAGGTTTCTGATCTGAAGAACGCCATACTTTATGCCTTGAATTTTTAGTCAAAGTTCGTGGTATCCTGCACTGATAAGATAAACTGCTTAGAATTCTCCTATAGAAGTTTCCCATAGTGGGGAATACGATGGTAACATTACTGGACCTCGGCAGCGGGTTCTTCGGGTACCAATGGACAAACCAGGGGTGAACCTATTTTGCACCGGGTGTATTAAGTTATAATAAAGTTTATTCGATTATTCGATTTTTTCGAATATTCGATTACTCGGAAATTCGAATAACCACAAATGGGGTTATTCGATTATTCGGAAATTCGAATAAACGAAAAATTGGGTTATTCGATTATTCGGAAATTCGAATAACTAAAAAAATGGTGTTATTCGATTATTCGCTCATTCGAAAAATTTTAAAAAAGCACAAGTATAGTGATGAGGATAACTATACCAGCAATAGGGATTATAATCCTAGTAGTGCTCTGCATACACTATACGAAACTATACCTCATTCTCAGAGTGAGCGCGACAACAACAACCGCCTTAGTAGACTTGCCCCAATCGTTCGCCCCAAAATTACCAAAACGTCATAGAAAACTAAAAATCAATTCAATTCTAGTAAATGCTAGTGCTCCTAGTTCGGAACGCCTCTTCGTTCCCCGAGTGTACGCCCTAATGTATATTATCACTAAGAAGAACTGTACGCTGCCATATATTGAAATATTGATAAACAAGTGCTCCGACACGCCTAACGGCGTGTCTCGCATTTGCGCGCTTCGCGCGACTTTGTAGCATCACTGACCTATGAAAAGTAGTTTTTGTAAAACAATAAATTCGTCGTCTAGGACTTGGTGCGTATTTTATCGGCATCAAGCCCTTCACCACTTCTGCACCTTTATCATAGACATTCTTTCCTAACCGGTCAGCAATGTCATCGGTTTGTGCTGCGCAGCACTTCTGTCCCTCAGGTTGTTCCTCCGTAATCGTTCTCATGCTCAACAGCTAGCGTTTCAAGTTGTCGTTAGCATGTCTTCCGAAGCCAGGTTCATCTCTCTCGTTTCTTCTTACTAGATCTAACTGCTGGTCCGCCTTTACAGGTCTTCCCTACCTCTCTTTAGTCCCCCATTTTCCTGGTTCCAATTACCGGCCCACTTCTTTGTTTCCACTATTGACATCTGCTGGTCTCTTCTTGCTCGTTTTCCCGTCCTGGCCGCTCCTCCGGGTTCTTCCTTTCCTTCCTGGTCGCTCTCCTGGTCCACCATAGAGGTCCCCTTACCGTCCTTCTCCACCACCCCGTTATTGGTCCTCCCATGCTCACGGCACTGTCGGTGAAACGTATTCAGAATCAAGATGCTTGCTGCGCGACGTAGGTGGCCCGTTTTCTGGATCAAGTCGCCGCTGTGTCGAGCATGAAGAGGCTATACATATGGCAGATTCCTTGTTCTCCGTATGAATTCCCTTACGGCTCCCTTCTTGTTGGTTCCCCGTCCTGGTCCCGCCTCTAGGTCCCTTCTTCCAAGTAGATTCCTCTTCTCCCCCCCCCCCCCCCCGCCCCTCGGGATCCTCCCTACTACTCTACCCCAATTAAGTAGGCCTCCCACGCTCACGACACGACGACGGCAAGCGAACGCCCATTGTGTGACATCGGTGTCACATCCTTTAAATCCGGTCTCTCTTAATGGTAATGGATCCCCTTGCTGGTCCTCCTTACTGTCCCCCTCCCCTGATTGGTAACTCCCTAATGATCCCTACATATTGCCTAAACTCTTCTTGGTGCCACCTCCTGGCCTGCTTCCTTGTTCCCCCATCGACCATCCCGATGCTCCTCCTGTCCTGAATCTTGATCGCTGTCGGTTCTCCACCCTCAAAGTCCCCCTTCTACCCTTACCCCTTTAGTAGTCTTCTTATGCTAATGGCACGAAGTTGCCTTCTGAATCTCGATGCTCAGAAACGCGCGTAGGTGCTGTTGTGTTAAGCAGTAAAAGGCTGCGTTTCCCCTGCTGCAGCAACATCCCACGCTCAATAGCAATTTTTGCCCGCGCTGTAGATGATGAGGCGTACCTCACTCAGGTTAGATCACTCGACCGCCCTCGTTGTGGATAATGCGGCGTATCTCATTCGGTTAGATCACTCGACCGCTCCCGCTGTGGATGACGCGGCGTATCTCACTTCGGTTTGATCACTCGACCGCTCTTGCTGTGGATGAGGCGGCGTACCTCACTTAGGTAGATCACTCAACGGACAAACTTATTTATATATAGGTGGTGATCTTTTATATTTCGGTGGTGATGGTGATATGGTGATGTCTCACATAGATTAGATCACTCGACTCCCCTCGCTGTGGATAATGCGGCGTATCTCACTTCGGTTAGATCACTCGACCGCTCTCGCCGTGGATGATGCGGCGTACCTCACTTAGGTTTGATCACTCGACCGCTCTTGCTGTGGATGAGGCGGCGTACCTCACTTAGGTTAGATCACTCGACCGCTCTCGCTGTGGATGATGCGGCCTATTATTAATCACCTCTTCTATATATCATCAGACAGCGAGTGCCCGTCACCAGGCTCCGATTTAACTCGAAGCTTAAATGCAAAAGGATCGCAAGTGACGCTATACCTATTCAATAACGCAAAATAGGATGTAAGGTTCATAGAACCATACAAATAAATAGTGTATCGGTCCTTCCTCAAAATCACTACGATGTTAGAGTTCTTTAGTCTAGACCCATCGTCAGCCTACATAACATTTGCACAGAGGGGCAAGAACTTTATTGCGGCATACACTGATGGACCCCTTCATGTGCCACCTTACCGCGGTGAAGGGGTGAATATCACTTTGTGATGGCTAACGGCACAAACGGTCACGCAGTACGCGACGCTTTGTCGTGTATGGGCGGCTCTCCTGTATTCCTGGCCAGGAACATGTGAGTAACCAGACCACCGGTATGGCTCAAACAACTAAACCCGTGCCCCAGTCCTCCGCGCGCCGGAGGTGGACTTCTACGACGTCCGTTGCATCCACCTCCGGCGAGGGGCCATCTAATTTCGGAGTTAAGCTATCAGGACGTCATTGGAATCGGACTACCGGAAACTCCCTCCCACCACGACACGGAAACTGCCTATTCGTCTGCACTTATAACTGTCGTTCGATCGCATCTGAGCAGGATCTTCGGACACTGCTTTACAGAAGCCGCAACATCAAATACGACGTTATCGCCCTGCAGGAAACGAAAGGCAGAACGGAAACCATAAGAAGGACCGACCACAACGAGCTTCTCATTATCGGAGCAAAGGTGGACAGAAAGAATATTGGCGGAGTTGGATTTCTCGTCAATTCGACAGTGCACCACCTAGTAGACTCTTACAAGATCATCAGCCCGCGAGTAGCTGTTCTTCGTCTGGAAACCAAAGATCAAGGAACCATCTCCATCATAAATGGATATGCTCCAACATCTGCGGCCACAGATGAAGAAAAGGAGGAATTCTACAAGCTGTTCGAAAGGAGAACGACGAGAAGAGCTACTACAAAGTTGTCGTTGGTGACTTTAACGCTATCGTCGGTACGAATGATCACGACGAATGGAGGCTAGGACCACATGGAACTTCCTCAAGGAACGAAAACGGAGAGCGCCTGATAGACTTCCTATCCGCGTGCCGTCTCTACCATGGAAATTCTATGTTTAAGAAGCCTTCAAACCGACGATGGACCTGGGAAAGCCCAAATGGAGAAACACGTTCGGAGATCGACCATGTTCTTACAAACAGACGCTGGAGTCTGTTCGACGTCTCCGTGCTGCCTTCATTTGACACCGGCTCGGATCACCGTCTTGTCCGTGCGAAGCTGACTCTCCAAAAGAAGATGTTCAAGCGTGACACTCATAAACCGGCACCGGTGAGGATCCCCACATTCAAGTCTGAGGAGTTGGAATATGCAATAAAGTCGTATGATTGGAATCTTCTTGAAGATCCATCGGAAGACTACGACCTTCTCTCCAAAGGACTGTTGAAATGTGCTAACAGCTCTTGCGGAGCCACATCACCGCCTGCTTCAAGACTCAACGCACATGCGATTAAGCTCTTGGAGCAAAGAAGAGCTGTTAAACTGGATCCTAATGCTTCCCATCTGGAAAAAGTCACCATCTCGAAGGCCTGTCGAATTGCAGTGAAGGAGTCCATTCAAGCCTACAGAAGATTGAAGCTGTTAGAAGCCGCTGGGAAAGGTTCAAGCATAAAGCGCTGCAAACGAGATCTCTGCGATCAGAAGGCAATAATGTCAGCCCTTGTGGATAAGGATGGAACAACGCAAACGTCTCGAAGAGCGATGGAGGCCATCGTTCAAGAATTCTACACAGATCTGTTCCGCTCTTCCATCACTGTCCCGAAATGCTTGATGCCACCAGCTGAGGAAGTACCTCCCATTCTGGAATCAGAAGTTGCTCATGCCATCAGAAGGATGAAGCCGGGCACTGCTCCCGGACCGGACGGCATTTCTGCTGATCTCCTTCGTGCGGGTGGCAGTGCCCTCTGCTCACTTCTTGCCAAGCACTTCAACCACTACCTTCGACTTGGTAGGATTCGGGACTCATGGAAGGAGTCGAAAACAGTTTTAATCTTCAAAAAAGGTCAGCAGGAGGATATCAACAACTATCGACCCATCAGTCTTCTCTCGGTTGTGTACAAGATCTTCACCAAGATACTGCTTAACCGCATGGAGCGTTGCTTGGATGAATATCAGCCAGTGGAGCAAGCAGGGTTTCGCAAGGATTTCTCCTGCATGGACCATATTCAGACTGTCTCACAGCTCATCGAGAGGAGCCGCGAGTACCACCTCCCACTTGTCCTTGTCTTCGTGGATTACAGGAAAGCGTTCGACTCTGTGGAAATCAACGCCGTTTTGAACGCACTTGTGCACGCTGGTATACCATCGCCCTACATCCGACTTCTCGACGAATGCTTCTCGAACACATCGACTACCATCCAGCTGTTCGATCGAAAGCTTAAAATTCCTATCGGGAAAGGAGTACGGCAGGGAGACACGATTTCTCCTAAGCTATTCACAGCGGCACTCCAGAATGCCATGAAAGACTTGAACTGGGACGATAAAGGCTACCTTGTCGACGGTAAACGGATCAGCAACCTTCGCTTCGCCGACGATATTGTTCTCATCTCTACCAGCACGGCAGAAGTCGAGGAAATGCTGAACGAGCTCAATGTGGCAGGTATGAAGATTGGATTGGACATGAATATGTCCAAAACGCAGTTTATGGTCAACCAGTGGTGTGACACGGGACTCGTAAGGTTAAATGGAGTCGCTCTACAACAGGTCGACTCCTACGTCTATCTGGGAAGAGAGCTGAACATGGATAACGACCTCGCTCCTGAAATCGCCCGCAGGAGACGCGCAGCATGGGCAGCCTTCAGTTCGATTCGCGAAGTCACCGATCAGGTCGAGGATCCCGGCCTCAGGGCCTCGATATTCAACGCCTCTGTACTGCCTGCGATGTGTTACGCGACTGAAACCTGGCCCGACAACAAGACAATCGCCAGAGCGATGCAAACTATGCATCGTGCACTGGAGAGATGTCTTCTAAGGACAAGCCTTCGTCAGCAATGGCAAGAAGGCCTACGAAGCTCGGAGCTACGGGAGAAGTCGCAATTAGCAGACCCGCTGCAGTACATGAAGAAGTCCAAATATCGCTGGGCCGGACACCTGCTTCGACGAAAGGACGATAGATGGAGTCTCCGTGTCACGGAATGGCTCCCGAGAGGCCATAAGAGACCACTGGGACGACCGCCAACGCGATGGGCAGACTCATTCTCAAGATCTTTCAGAGAGCGGAGTCTGCCTCACTGGATGCAAACAGCCAGAGATCGAGCGGTCTGGAAGAGTTGTGGTCCCCGCTGAGAAGACCTCCAGCCGACAAAAGGACCATCAAAGTATCAAAGTAAGTAAGTATACACTGATGGACAGTTGCCGAACGAATCCAATTGCTCTCTCATCCAAGGCAATAGGGGTCCTCTAATCCTCTTTACGCTGTAATACGTTGTCGGTCAGCCCCCAAGAATGGCTAGTGCCCAATAATGATTCTAAAACCATCCTCAGCCTAGATAATGCTTTATAAGAACATGGATATCGCTAAGGCATTTCATATTTCCCATTTCGAGAATAATATAGCGACTGTGAAGACTGGCTCCTTCAACCCTTATATCCCACCGGGAGCTGTGGGAATCAAAAAAGCCTCAGTTTCCTCTATGTTATATAGGCTGCTATGACGTTGCGAACGAGGTTGAGGTTGACTTAGCTCAATCAGATCTTACACCCATCCAGAAAAACAGTTAACATTATAAGGAAACAGAAAATTATAAGCAGATTCCTCTAGTATATGGAGAAAGACTCACAATTTTTAACCTCAAAAGGTTCTTTATAGGCGTCTCTTCAACGACTTAATTTTCTGTTTCAATTTTCTCAAGGGTGAATCAGGGCTGAGAGCTAGCAAGTATTGGGTTTTCGCGCCATCGCAAGGTTGTCATAACAAGTACTGCTTTCGCTACCCCATGGTGAAGAAGAAAAATAAGGAGAAGGTTTTCCATTCACTTTTCTACAGTGAAGCTAGTTGGCTGCAAATGCTCCCTCCTCCTTACTTGAAGCGCCCAACCACAAGGATTTCCGAAGTCAGCTGAAAAAATTTGACTTGCTTTCTACACTCCAGATCCCTGACCTTAGCTAGAGTGAGGCACACGTTGTTTATACGTTTTAAACATATTTTTTATTATCATTCTTTTTTAAATTCTTTTTTTTTCGAATTTTTTCGTTCTCATTGCGTGCTCTTTTTTATTCATCAACATAACTAGGTTTTTCCTTCATTATACATATACATCATTCTAATTGCCCTTCTATCAGTTAGTGTTTCCTAGTTGCTATTGTTCCTAGTTCTCTTGTCTTAGTTTCCTAGTTGCTCTTCCTCCGTTTGTTTACTGTTTAAGAGTTTCAAATATTTCATGTTGCTCTATCACTTGTTACCGGCCTTGTATGGTTGGTCAGACTGTCGTGAGTGTACATACCGTCTTTCGTTGTTTCCCCAACAGCCGAAGGTATGAGATTTGTTCGAGTTGACGAACCTACTAAGTTGGTATCCGGAGCCGATGTCACGACTTGCAGTGTTGACGGATCACTACTCTTCTCCTTCAAATTATCAACCTCCCTCAGTCTCCTCCTATTTAATTCTTTCTAGTTGGTTTTTCACAGAATTTGTCGCTGAAGAAACATAGTTTCTATTTCTATTTCTATTTATTACGCAGCATAAGGCACACATCAGATAAAACAAACTCGATATAAACATCAACACAATAAAACCAAAAACAAGCAAGAACAATTAAGTTATCTACGGGTTACTCAAAAACCTAAAAGCCGCTTCCCTGCTATCCGCTTATAGGCCGGGAGACACCGAGGAATTGGCGCAACTTCCTGTTTGAGTGCAGCCGAATACTTGACCTTGGAACTCGACACCTAATTTTCACCGAGTCGCCCCTAGTTCTGGATTCAAAAACATTGAAAAATTTGGAGGGATCGACTTTGAGGATGCCAGATATTATTTTGAACACCATGCAAACATCGTGAAATTTCCTGCGAGATTCAAGTGTATGTAAACTGAACACAGCATACCTGGTATTACTAGGAGAAACTCTGGAATAGGTGCTCTTACCAAATCGTATGTGAGTCTTTCGGGTGAAGTTATCTTGAATTTTTTCCAAGAGAAGAATGTCTTTCTTTCTATGGGGCAAGAATGCCGGAGTTCCATTTTCTACAATCGGCCCCACATATGTAGTATACGCCTTAGGCCTCTGTTATACTCCCGCGGGAGCATCCGCGGAACGTCCGCGGGCCAATGGTGCACGGCGGAGGCGGGCGTGGCAAGGCGCGGCGATTGGCCAGGTGAGGAGTCTCGGCGCGATTCCCGCCCTTCCGCGGATGCTCCCGCGGGAGTATAACTCAGGCCTTAATTAGCACCTTTTCTTCGCATGTAGAAAGGCCTTTAATGATTTCGTATGTGCGAACCGAGGCCTTTCTGCACAGCTCTTTGTAATGCTCTGTAAAGTCAAGCTTGTTATCATACCGAAAACGAAGATCCTTTACAGAACATACTTGCTTCAAAAGGCATTCTCCCAGAGAATAATTCCCTTGTAATTGCGAACCACCTATCCTCGTATGCACAGTTTTTTCAGGAGCCAATGGCAAACTCCAAGTTTTAGACCAATCATAGACCTTATCCCATGCCGACTGAACTTTTGCCCTGTCGTTGTCGCCTTCTAGCATACGTTATATTTTTAGATCATCAGCAAACTGCTTGCAAATTACTCCACACTCCTTTATAACAGGAGGTAAAGCGGCAGAATAGAGAGTGAACAAAATATGCGACAGTACACCTCCTTGAGGGACACCACTAAATGCGGATTTGATTGACGAAAAACTCGAACCTATTCTCACTTGAAAAGTTTTTTCTGATAAAAATTCTTTCAACCAGCGAAGAATGACCGGATGAAATCCAAATTGAGAAATTTTCAGCAGAAGCTTGGAATGACTCACTCTATCGAACGCTTTTGCAAAATCAAGGTAAACAACGTCACAGGAGTTTTTCTCATCTAGATAATCACTCCAATCATTAATGCTTTCCAGAAGATTTGTCACGGTCAATCTTTCATTAACGAACCCATGCTGATTTTGCGGTATGACTGAGTTCTTTTCCAGATGAGTCATTATGTGGGCTTTCTAAACCTTTTCAAAAATTCTACAAAAAACGATGTAATACTGACTGGTCTATAGTTGACCACCAAGTTCGCAGGATCTTTTTTTCAAGAGGGGAGTAACAAATGAATGCTTCCATCTTAGTGAAACTTCTAATAGCGACTGATTAAAAATATATGCTAATGGCCCCGCAATAACATGAGCTACGTTCTTCACAAAAGTAGGAGGAATAAGATCAGGAGTAAGAGATAGAGAGGAAGGTAAGTTCTTTAAATAGCCATATAAAGTGGTAGCGTCGAAATTTGGAAAGGCAAGCATTGGAAAATCAATAGAGAATTGGAAGGAAGGAGGATCACCGTCATAAACAACGAAAACCTCACAGAACATGTTTTCTAATAAATTAGCCTTGTCGACATCTGAATGTTTGTCAGTTAACGAACTTCAGTTCGTGTCGGTGAGGGGTTTCGATTTTTTGTTTCTCACATTCTGTTTTCTGCGTCTTACTGTGTCCATTTTGTGTTACTTTTGTGCACACTATATTATGCAAATAAATAAATAAATAAATATATCACGCGTTTCTCAGCGACAAGACAGCCGACAGTTGGCGTATATACCAGGAGGCGAAGAGGGCGGCTAAGAAGGCTGTTGCCGTTGCAAAAGCTTCTTATTATCATGAGGTCGACAAGAAAATGCGATGTCGAACGGCAGTTTTATCCGCTTGCCAAAGCACTCCATCGCCAGAACGAGGATATCCCGAAGTTCTTTGGCATCAACGACAAGAACGGCCATCTACTGATGAAACGCAAAAGGGCTGTGGAACGATGGCATGACTACTTCGAGAGAATTTCAACAGTAGAGTTTGCCTGTCCGCCTATCCCTTGCATTTCACCCATGCACGGTCCTGTGCAGAAAACCACTGCGGAGGAGACGGAAGCGACTTTGAAGACGATGAACAAAGGTAAAGCAGCCCTGACGACATAGCGGCCGACCTATGGAAGTTGAGGTGCTGGCACTCCGCTGAGTGGCTGACGTAGTTTTTTAACCGAGTTTTGCGGAGAAGAAGGTGCCGGTAGTTGGCGGCAAAACGCGACGACCCCGATCTGGAAGAAGAAGGACAGTCCCGCGGACTGAACAAGTTTCTGTCCAATCCGATTGCTCTCGCATACATGAAAATATTCGAGCGAAATGTGGATGGGCGTATTCGTGAGATCGTCCGGCTTTCCACCAACCAGTGTGGCTTCTTAGCCGGCGTTGGCAAAATCGACACCACTCATGCTGTTCGCCTTCTTATAGAAAGACATAGCGTGAAACAAAAATCGCTGCATCTTGCTTTTCTCGACCTGGAGAAAGCATTCGATCGTGTACCGCGTGAGTACATATGATACCCCTTGCGACAGCACAGTGTTCCCAAAAAACTTACTGAGTGGGTGCGCATTCTTTACTCTGGTCCTAATAGTCAAGTGCGAGCGCCGGCCGGCACATCGGCGGGGTTTCCAATCTCCGTTGGTGTACACCAAGGTTCTGCGCTTTCCCACTCCTTTTTTGTTGTAATGAATGCGATTTCGCGAAACCTTCAGAAGTCTACTCCTTGGGCGTTGCTTCATGCAGATGACGTAATGCTTGCCAGTGAAGACAAGGCCGAACTTGAGTGACAAGTGCAAGCTTGGTGTGACTGCTTGGCGGCGTTCGGGCTCAAGCTGAACGTCAAAAAATCTGAGAACTTGACGACAGACGTAAACGAGACCAGGTCGTCACGGTCGCTGTATTTGTAGTCGCTCGTACGAGCGACACATTTCAAGTACCTTGGATCTGCAATTGCGTCTGATGGTAGTGTGACGTTCGAGATGAACTCACGCGTGAGCGCAGCGTGGTCCAACTGGTACTCAATGACAGGCGTTCTGTGTGACAGGAAGATACCAGAGCCGGAGCTTAGATCTAAGATACTCAAAACAGTTGTCCGACCAGTAGCGATGTACGGTGCTGAGTGCTGGCCTGCAACGAAAGAGGTTGAGAGCCCCTCAGCGTAATGGAGGCGAAAATGCTGCGGTGGACGTCTGGTGTCACGCGTTTGGATCATGTTCGCAATGTCTCCATACGTCAAAGGTTTGACGTCACTCCAATTGCCGATAAGCTACGCCAAGCTCGCCTATGGTGGTATGGCCATGTTTGTGCGAATAGCGAACCGTTCTCAACATTGATGTGCCCGGAAAACGGCCTAGAGGAGGCCTAGGCAACGCTGGCTTGATAAGTTGCACACGGACTTAAAGGAAGCTGGTATCCACCCCGATCAAGCGTTTGATCGTGCGAAGTGGCGCAACCATACCAAAAGAGCGGACCCAACGCTAAGCGGGACAAACGCTGAAGAAGAAGAAGATTATAAGCAAGCATTCCATGCCATTTGTGCGTCCAGATGGACATTTTGGCCATTACGATGGCCCTATTCGTCATCGTATTGACCTCATAGAGAATTTCACTATCCCTGCGCGAAAAATGTATCGCGTGCCCTTGGAAAAACGACAAAAAATAGAACGTGAAATAGTACAAATGCTCAAAAACGGAATTATCCGCGAATCCGCATCACCTTTCTGTCGCCCTGGTAAGGAAACGAGACGCCGATAATTGGCGCTTCATCATAAACTTTCAAGGTCTAAATGCTATCACAAAGCCACAACAATCTATCCTACCAAATATCTTACTATATATATTTCGCATAATCCGTGGATCACGTTGCCAGTCACGGGAAGGAGGGATTGAAGCCAAGAGATGCCTTGACAGTGCGACGTATACCAGCCGGGCTTTCTTTGGGCTTAACCATAGGAAATTGCTGGCGAACTATATCCCTTGCGGCGGATCGCCCAAGTTTTCGATATATTCAGCAGACGGTATGAATGGAGGGGGTATGAATGGAGATCAAGTGCAGAGCGTAGGGATTTAGAAGACGCGCTGAAGACGTCGTTCAACGTGCGTCAGGATTCGGAAGCCGTGCAGCAGACGCTGTCCAACGTGCTTGTATTCAAAAAACGTGCCGCAGACGTCGCTCAACGTGCGTATGGACTCAGAAGACGTCCCCTAGACGTCGTTCAACGTGCGTCAGGGCGCAGAAGACGTGTAGCAGATGTCGTCCAACGTGCATTGAGATTGAGAAGACGTGCTGCAGACGTCCAACTTGCGTAGGGATTCCGAGTAAAGGAACCAGTAGGAGGGGAAGCGTAGGGATTCCGGGGAAGAGGGGCCAGTAGGAGGGTTCCCAGTGAAGAGGAGATCAGCAAAGAAGGACCAATAGAGAGGGAATAAGGAGGACCAGTATTTTCCCTCAATACCGTCCAATATGTGTCGGGTTTCAAAGAACGGGTCACAGACGTCGTGGCAGGAGTAACCCCAATTTTCAACGGTTTTCCCGTCTTCGAGGCACCTACCAACGTGGTTCTTTACAGGATAACCGTCAACGTCAACGACTTCAAGACAGACCGTCGCGAAGTGTCTTCTGCTTCAACTGTGGCAGCGTGGGTCACTTCGCCTCTCAATGTCCATCGCCGTTGACATATTCGCGTACAGTCGCCGGAGGTTCCGGTCGGTCGCTTCCTTTTCACGCGCCTGAGCGCAACTCTTCCCCTCCCTCAGGTGATAGCGCGGCGCTTTTGTCTTGTGAACCGTCCGGCCTTCACGCATCGCATCCGGTAGACTCATGGCGAGAGGCGCATCAGCGCATCGCGGAGCTTTCCCTCACGGTGGACAGTGCGCGCGCCCAGCTCGAAAACTCTAACGCCAGGCTCGCGGCTCTTGCGCGTCGCAACGACGAACTACCCCAGTCGGCCTTTCCTCGTAACCCCGCGGCCTCTCCTGCTTCCGTCCTCCCCAACGCTCGCACGCTATTCTTCGCTTGCGTCATGGTTTTGTGTGTGCTGCCTTCGTCCGCAATTGCAGACATCGGGTGGTTTTCGAAAGCCAGTGTCTCGAATGTTCCCATTTTGTCATTGCTCAAGGATTTCTGTCTCCCCTACCCGGTTCTACGGCCTCAAGCTACTTTTCCACTCTCCTTGGTCAACTTTTCGACTCCTTCGCCATCGGTTACTATTTTTCGTGATCCGAATTGCTTTCATTTCAGTAGTCAGCTGGTGGATACCGCGCACGAACGCCTCTAACGTCGATGATTGGTTGTCCGCGCATGACATCGGTTACGGCCCTCGTCTCAGGATTGTCTACCGATTTCGCAGGTCGGTCAATCACTATGTGTGCTTTTCACCTCATGGGTTTTCCCTTGCTACTTTGTGGTTTCCTGGTTGTTGTGGAAATACATTATGCTCCCCCTTACTCACGTGTTCCGGCAGCGGCTGATGCCCCTTATCCAGAGTCTGTGTGGTTGGCGGCAGCCAGCAAGCCTAAAGAGGGTGGAGCCTGATAGGCATACCGCGCCTCTCGTACACACATTTCAGATTGATCGCGAGTCCCTGACTCCAAAGAACGTCGGTGCCAACCATCGCTTCTACGGTGGCTGTTCCATCAGTACGTCCACAGTTACGGTCAACGTCCTCAAATCAGGATTCAGTTCGGATCGACATTTCTTTGTGACCCAAATTCCCATACGCGTCAATGGCATCTGGCTTCTGGCTTTAGTTGACACCGGCGCAGGACTCACGGTGGCTAGCAAACCCTGCTTACACTATTGGGCATCTTTGAGTCCAATCCCAGTGCTGCTCCGTCCGCACTGGGAATGGCCGGCATCCCTGTTCATTTCATTGGCAGTGCGCTGGTAGATATTTCGATTGGCAGCGAACAGCTCAAGCAGCAAGTGCATTTTACCGCGACCGAATGCGCCCCTACCCAAGCATCTGCTTATAAACTTTTATTAAGCAACGATGTCCTCGCTCGCCTTCCACGATGGTCAGTCGATTATATACAATGCATTTTCCATATGGGAAACGAGGCTGTCCATATTTATACTTGCGCGGTCCCGGACTCACCGCCCATTCCTGCTCAGGAGGCTAGTGCACCTAAGCAGTTAGCGGTTCGGGCATCCTCGACGACGCTCGTACTCCCTGGGACTGAAGCTTTGGTCCCATGTTACGTCGCCAATGTTAATCCAACTACAGACGAGAACTCCGTTCTGGCGGCCCACGCTCAGTCCCGCAACGACGATTCGATCTTCATTGCCCCTGCAGTGTTCTTCAGCAATAAGGCTTGGCTTTCGGTGACCAATGCGTCTTCGATAGCCTACGTAATGCGCAAAGACGAGCACCTTACAGATGCTCGTCCCCTGCAAGAGTCTGCTGAAAGCACCTCAGTGAATTTGGATGGCATTTTTAGCGCTGGGAACCCTCAAATCTGCGCGTCAAACTTATTCACATCTGAGGACCCTTCCACTGCTGCTCACTTCGTCATTGACTTCTCTGAAGCGGAGGTAACCCCCGCGGAGAAGCGTCAACTGGAAGAACTTTTTCAGGAGTTTCAGGACCGTATTTCTCGATCTGCCTACGACTTAGGATCGTACGAAGTTGCGCCTATAACGATACGTACAACTACGGATATTCCACCCAGTCGCTACCGTCCGACTCGGATCCCCAATCGGTTCCAAAAGGAATTGGACGAGCACATTAATAAGCTCTTGAAGGCAGGCAGAATCGTGGAAAGCGACACTCCTTGGGTCCACAACACGGTTCTCGTTAAGAAACGGGATGGGTCTCTGCGCGTCTGCTTAGACTTCCGTCCTCTTAACGACGTCACCATTCCTGACCACTTCCCGTTGCTTCGGATAGAGGATTGGCTCGAAAAGGAATCCGGTAATCGGTATTATACCACCCTCGACTTGGCATCAGGATCCATGCAAGTGCTGCTGGACGAGGATAGTCAAGCCAAATGTGGATGGACCACGCATCGTGGATTCTATCAGTTCGTGTATTTTCCCTTTGGTCTTCGGAACGCTGGCGCTTATTTTTCACGGGCAACGGCGCGTATCTTGTCTGGACTAGAGGACAATTGTCTCGCGTACCTCGATGACATTATCATTTTCAACAGAGACTTTCCCTCCCACCTTCAGTCCCTTCGCAAGGTCTTTGAGCGGTTTCGTGTCTTCAACATCAAGGCATCAGGTAAGAAGCTTACGTCGATTGCATAGTCAAAGATTACGTTTCTAAGCCACGAAATTTCTCCCGACACATACCGTCCGGCTGAGCGTAACATCAAAGCCATCAAGGACATACCGCGCCCAACAACGATGAAGGGCGTCAAAACCTTCATAGGTATGGCGAACTTTTTTCGCAAATTCATCCGAAATTTCGCCTCTATAGCAGCGCCGTTGTACGACTTGTGTAAGGCCAAATCTGTTTTCGAATGGACGGCTGTACAGGAGAAAGCCTTCCTCGACATCAAGGAGGAGCTCGTGTCGCGGCCATGTTTGACCTTTCCCAGAGACTGTGATTTTGTTCTCCATACAAACGGTAGTAAGATTGCAGTTGGCGCGACTCTTTTCCAGGAGCAACCCGACAGCAAGGAATTAGCCGCTGTTGGATTCTTCAGCAAGACATTATCCGAGTCTCAGAAGAAATGGGCGCCCGTCCAAATCGAACATTTCGCGATGATTTCCGCTCTACGTTTCTTCCGTACCACCATCTATGGAAACCTCACACGCGTACTCACCGATCATAAGCCCATCACCTTTTTGCTCAAACACCAAAACGGGTCATGACAATTTGCTAGATGGGCCGTGGAATTGCAGAGCTATAACATCAAGATTGAGTATCAGCGCGGTTCCTCCAACGTAGTACCTGATTGTCTGAGCCGATTGGCTAATACCAGCAGCCGATTTGTCGATGGCACCCCAGAGGCCGAGGACATAGTGGAATTCCCAGTGTGTTTGGTTGGACTTCCTATTCAAGTTCGTCCTTATGACGTGTTACTGGAGCAGAAGCAGGACAGTCTGCGTGCGGCGTTAATTTCTTAGAAACTGGTGCATTCCTTGCTCAAACGACCGAAGAAGTCAAATCGAACGCTCTCGAGCTTGCCAGCACCACCGTTCTCCGTAACAACGGATGTTTGTACAAGGTTTGCCAACACCGTTCGCAGCATGGAAGAAGACACGAGGTCCTTTTCTTACCTGCCAAGCTTCGCGAACCAATTTGTATCGCGTTCCATTCATCGCCCAGTGCTAGAGGAGACTCCATTTGGAAGAAAACACTACATAGCTAAAGTCGCCCGTAAGTACTTTTGTCCCACTATGCGCGAGGATATTCATAATTTCGCCCGAGCATGCGAAGTATGCCAACGGAAGCGAGGTCACCAGCCTAATCGCGAGCTTCTTCTCCCGGTTGCGGCTAACGCTGTATTTCACATGGTGTACTTAGATTTGAGTGGTCCATTCCATGCTACCGCGTCCAGCAATAAGTACATTATGTGTCTTATCGACCACTTCTCTAAGCACGCCGTCGTGGTAGCCCTGCCCGACTGTACAGCGGTTACGGTTGCTCGTTCGCTGATGACTTGATAGGCGAACTTCTTACAGAAGTTGGCCGTCTTCTTCGCATTCACCGTTACTATTGTACGCCTTACCACCACAAAGGTAACGGTCTTTGTGAGCGCGTCTTCGCAACTTTTCAGGCGATGCTTCGAACATATGTGAGTGAAAATCATTTGGAATCAGTTTTCTTTTGGGATCAGTTTCTCCCGGCTTGTGCTTTTGCTTATAACACCAGCGTGCATTCTCTACCAATGAAACCCCGTTTTTTCTCATGTTTAGACGTGATCCCGTATTCAACGTCGACCTCATGCTTAAACATCATGTTTCAGGTCATGTACCTGCAGATGAGGACTCCAGCATCTACAAGGCATCCCTCCTGTCAGCGCTACATTCCGCATAGACGATGGCAACGACTTTCAACGTGAAACGGAGTAGCGTTTACAGAAACAACACGATAAGTTCGGACTTACCCCACTTTCAGTTTTAGTCGGTGACCGCGTTTATATGCGAAACTTCGTGCCTACACCAGGACGCTCACCTAAACTTTGCTTTCCCTGGTTAGGACAGTTTCGGGTTATTGCTGTGGACCACCCTCATCTCACTATCGTTAGTGTTACTTCTCCTCAGTCACCACCCAAACGGGTCCACTTCAACCAAGCAAAAAGTGCTTTGAATTAGGCGGTCCCGTGTTCACAAGTTCGCGGGTTCTGGTTGAAGAGGATGCTGCATTAAGTAATCACGGCGCGTTCACTGTTACTGTGACGGGATATAACCATGACGTTCCCCCAGTCAGTAGCCAAATCCCGGTCCCCCAGTTTGCGCATTATCACGCTACTCGTTTCAGGAAGACGGCATCATCGCTCTGACCTCCAGACAACAACTTCAGCTTGCCCATCTCTCTTGATTTCACTCTCAGTGCTCCTTCAGTTCCATTTTTCAACGTCCTTGCTTCTTTGGCGTGATCACCATTTTCAAGAGACTACCGCGTTGTAGGACAGCGCCACCACTTAGTACCTCGCCTTTTTTAAGCTTTGTTCCGCAGCATACAGTGCGTCACAATGGACTCTTCCTCGCTTGACCTCTTCCATTGAAGGCGTATCTTTTAGGTGATGTTTTACTCCGCAGGTAATCTTTCCGCATTTCTTCTTTTTCTTTTCTCAGTTGTTCATTTCTTAGGTTCGTTCATTTCTTTTGTTTTTCCCACCGTTCTCCCCTGTTTCTCACTATTCTTTCGGCTGAAGGCCGAGGACGGACTTTTGTTAAAGGGGGAGGTGTAAGGGTTTGGAAATATCGGAATCGTACTCCCAATCCCATGACCTAGAGTTGACCAGCCGCGATCATGCCACAGGCATTCATGGAAACTATTTAAGGCGCTGTGGCAGTCCACTAGAGCTCCGGATATCGATACGCCACCGAGCCAGCCAGACCGAGACGACCGCCGCCCCGGACACCGACGACGGACGACCACGACCAGCCCGCTGCCGACGGACCCTGTCGGCCATTTCCGTCGCCACCGCCTACCGTCCCGTCGCCGACACCATCCACCTGCTTTCGACGACGTCACCTCTAGGCCCGCCGTTTCTGATCACCGTACATCAGCCCATCAATAAACATTAAGTCCGAAGTGTGTCGCTCCGCACCAGGGTGGATCACCCGATCTATTACTATATCAAGGGGTTTGGCGGTATTTTCACCGTTAGAGAGCGGTAAGCGATTGATGAATCCGGCCCTTGGGCTCCATTCCCGTCCCATACAAAATTAGATAGGAACACGACGCTGGGACTTCCTTTATCAGGAACAACAGAAAAATGCGGTGCAAGCTCAGACCACTCATGGACAGATTTCCGGTTGATCGCTGTTGATTGAAACTTGACTGTGGTAGTCGTCATACATCGCTCATGCCTACGAGCTAACTTCGTGGTCACATATTCCATAGCTACTTAGCCGTTTTATGCGATTTTAGAAAAATTAGTAAATGAGTGTGAAAAAGGCCAGTCATCGTTAGAACGCGACTCCAGTTTTAACAAGGACTTTCAGCGATCTTTTAGAGCGCGTGCAACGAAGAGGAAACTGTTCATGGTACAGATGACGCCGCAGTCAGTTGTAAAGCAGCACTAACTTCGCAATATCGTCCAGCTTACAGTGTACTCTGCAAGGAGAAAAAACCCGAGCTATGCAATAGTGCCGTTCCTCAGGAGAAGGAGAATAAAATCCGATCTTGGGATGATGTTCAAAATACTGACAGGCAGAGTTCAAATAGAAGCTTCAGACTTCTTTTCAGTGTTACCTGAGGCCAGAACAAGACATGGTTACCTAGGATCCACTGATCCTGTTCAGAGTAGCCAAAGCCAAACCCGGTCAAACTTCTTCTCTAACAGAAACCATTCGAGTTTTCCGACAACTACTCAAAGATGTGCTCCAGATGTCCCTTGCTCCATTTAAGAAATTCATTGACCAGCGGTTGAAATAGCCCCAAATTTAGTTTTGTTTTATTTAATTGTCTCTTTTACCTTCTTGTAATCCCCTCTTTGGATATATTAGTGTTGTCATGTTATTTCTAGTTTGTGGCAAGGGTTGTGATGTATGACACTGCGCGATGAACAATGAAACTGCGACTGGACCAGGAGCCCGGTCCAGTTTTGTCATTACTTCTTGCGAAGCACACTGTTATTCTTGGTCACCACCCTCCTTTGCTTCAGCACGACGCGCATTTCGCTGCATAGTACCCATGCTCGGCCTTCAATATAAAATTCATTTCTATTTCAATACAATCATAGCCAACCAAACATTGAAGTAAAGAAGATGGACAACTATTGCAGTGCATGTACACACTTTTTTTTTTTACAAAACGCGGTTAGTCACTAAACCCAACGTTAACCCTCTTGAATGCAAGCAAGACTGGAAGCAATTATGAACTAGGCAGATTCGAACAGTTCTATCACAGGATGAGCAGACAATGCGGCGCGTACTCCGGAAACGAGCGATCGGCATACAGTGAACCAGCCCCGTTATTCTGCCAAACAGAAGGAAAGACTAACCGCACGGAACGAATGACCGGAACGGAAACAGCTGAAGGAAAATCACGACAACAGTGAAACAGAGGGCACAGACAGAGAGGCCAGTTCTTGAAGAGCAGTCGCCAGCAGCTCAGCGTTCCCAGAGAAATACGCAGCTAAAGCTCCCTGGAATTTCTCCAGCTGTTTCGTCATCACTTTGACGCGGTTCTCCTCCAGCAGACGGAGCTTGATCTGTAACGATTCGGTCAATCGATCGACTCGATTGTGTCACGAATCCCTGAACGACCGAGCAGCTAGCTAGAACCTACTCGGACGTCCGCTTTCAGTCCTTCATATTTATCGCGGTGTTGGCTTGCCTTCTCAGTGGCAGCCTGAATCGCAGTAGGACTGGCCGTCGGCAGGCTGTGCAATGACTCCAGTTCATGGCGGCTAACATCGAACTCAATCCGTGCCTGAAAGGCTAAACATCTTAGGAGGTGGATGAATCACAGCTTCGAAACTCCGTATACACTGAAGTCCTCAGACATAGCATGCAGATTAAAATGATTTCATACTTATGAGAGACAAGTTAAGAAAACTATCTGATCATTTACATCTATAACGTGAAATAGGTCATGAGGATTCGTCAAAATGGAAGATTGAAAGGCAATGTTGCATCACAAGTTCGTACTTCGTGCTCCAACACGCCTGTGGGCGTGCCTCGCATTTGCGCGCCACTTTGCTAAGGTCACTCTAACTGATCTACTTGTGCAGCGATCTTCCCTCCCTAGCAGTATAACAGACAACATTTGAAAAGCTTAATACGTTCCAACCTTGTTCGACCTTCCTTAACATCAGGGGAGTAGTTTTGCGGTATCAAGCCATCCACCCCACCCGAAACTTTCCACCTGCTATGAATCAATTCCGTCGACTGTAAGGCGCCTTTTATACTCCCGCCGCTGCGCGATTGCAGTTAGAAAGGGGAGCGTCAGCGCCGCGCGGCCACGAGCATCTGCGCACTACGGCCTGTGCTCCGGAAACGGTCCACGAGTCATTGAGGGACCAAAACAGAAAGGAGTTTTTGGGTGATCAGCGCAATGCATCTTGTCAATGTTTGTCGTGTTATTCCTGTGGGGAGCGACGAATCCTCTCTTAAGCCTGGAGTCGAAGTCGTTCGCTCAACCTACAGTTGAAACTGGTGAGTGTGGTATTGGGTCGAATCCCCTGCAATGCGAACGGCACTAAACCACTCTTTATTTTGCGACATGTGCGGGTCCAAAAGTAAAACTGCTGGAACGTACCCATCGTCAAGAATCACTCAAAATTCTTTCTCATATGGCCATTCTAGGGTCACTGTGCACTAAGCATATCTTTGGCGTGGTATATGAAGCTTCGTGAATGTCTACAGATCTCTATTCTGTTCCTAGGTTACAGAAGGTACGGGCTAAGGTCATGGTCACCGATTTCGCCCAAACTCCCTAATCAACCGAACCTACCGTAATCGCCCGTAACTTCAAAAAACGATGTCAGATTCGTGACCAGCACCCTAACCCCCCCCCTCCTTCCTTCCCCCGAGAAGTTTGGTCGAAGAGGTGAAATCTCCCACCCCACGCCGAGTCTGCCGCGGCTGATCGCGCCGCGCCGCGCCCTTCCCCTCAGCGGGGCGGCTGCGGGACATTATGTACGAATGGTCGCCGCGGACGCGGCGACTCGTGCGGCGAGCGCGGCAGAAGACGTCGCAACTGGGTGACTTCAGCGGCTAGTGGTATCTAGACCTGCATCAAAACTTGCACATCAACTGTTGGAAAGTGTATACAAAGTCAGTTTCACTGCGATAGTGTGTCATATTTTCAGATTTTCCTGAAGAAGCATCATATAAAATTGAGCATTAGAACGTTGCTTAGTTTTGAAGCTCGAACTCAATTTCTGAACCAGAGCATGTTTTCCCCCAGCTCCTGCAACAGCAGAAAGGGATATCAACAACTCAAACCTAGCGTCTGCAGCAAGTCATGAGGCACAGCTCCCACGACCGCAGCTGAGCTCATCGCGCACGCGGCAGTCGTCGTCGCGGGCGCGGCGACCGTTCGTACATAAAGACCGCCCCTCCAGCGGGGCGATTCGCCGAATACCGTAACCCAAAATTCCGTCAAGTGTGGTGTTTTGCGGCGGCGAAGTATAAAACCGATGCGGCGCCGCCTGGCGGCGCGAAAAATCGATAGCCATGCCGACCATCACGCCGCGCCGCGCTGCGGCGCAAGTATAAAAGGCACTTAACACTGCGTGTCTCCCAACCAGATCGGTTAAATCTGGGAAATCCAAAATCGCCCCTCAGGAAATCGAAAATATAGATCGACATTGAATGCCCACTACCTTACCTTCGTTGATCCCAATCACGCAAGCCCCACACCGATCGGTTAAATCTGACAGAAAATAATATCAAACGATATTGATTGCCTGATCGTTCTGTGACACGTCTTTTGAGTCCCGACGCATGTTGGACGATGTCTCCCATTTACTGGTTCCCCTTACTGATCCCTTTACTGGTACCCCTTATCCCTTCCCCATTTGCTTGGTGTTTAATTTGATATGTTTTGTATCGCATTTTATCATTTCATCACTGTTTTGTTGTTTTCTTTCGCAAGCTTGTCTTATGCGAACGTAATAAACTTAATAATTAATATATAGGTAATGATTATGCAATTTGGAGATGGATCTGAGATCTGCGTTTGAAGTGAATCTTGCTTGACAACAGAGCTGTTTACCGCTTCAGTTGCATAGATCGTGTCCAGCGTATCAACGATAACCTTTCCGTGAAGGGTTTCCATTGAAGACAGAAAGTACTGCAAGCAACTGTCAAGAGCACAAGCGTGGTCGGCTACGCGTCGCATTGATTCCGAAGTTGTGACGCATTGCGACTGAAAAGGATCACATTAATACTACAGCAAAATCAATCCTGCCAAAGCGAAGCAACGGAGCGGTCTCTGTGACAGCAGGCCATAAGTCGTACAACAACTGGAAATTTCATACAAAATAACACACTTCAAATTAGACCGAGTAATAACTCCATGCATCGCGGTCGCTTTAAGTTCCCTGTAACTCTCTTAACCGACGAAAACGATCAAATAGATAGTTAGATAAAAGATTATAAAATAATAAGACACACAAGAAGATCTCCTACTGCTCTACCATCAAAATCTCCTTCCGTTTTTCTATAAGCTAAGGTCTATATGTGATCGAAAGTCATTTTAAAACGTCAAAGCGCCATGCCGAGTGTTTTAAATTCCCAAGAAGCCTCAAGGTAACTCTCTGGCTCTCGATATTTATACACATACCTTAATAGAAGTCTCCTTGACCGACAGTTGTTGGAAACTCTCCGCGAGATTTCTCTCTGCCTGCGTTAATTGCGTCAGAAGCTTGGTAAATTCGCGTGCAGCAGTAACTATACTTCCATACCTTCAACATATTCGATAACCTAGATATATGCAAAACAAAATAAGAATCCTTACGCTTTGTGTAGTTCCTTGATACCTCCACATTCTTTTTCGAAATCCTCATCAACAGTCTTGTCTACCTAAAGCTTTCCTTGCTATGTTCGATGTTAACATGCCCAGGTTCTTTCACAGACCACCTTTCCCATATGCTCCAAAATTTGCTGACGAGAATTCTTAAAAGTGCCGATAGTCCACTTTTTCAGCGACTCGACCTTTGCGACCACGTCCACACTGAAAAAATAACGCTACTGAAACCTAAACAAAACAGCACAAATAGGGTTGAGGTACGAACTTTCCCACAGCCTCTGCCATTTTCGGCAAGTTTGGGAAGCGACTCATTGATTCTAGTCCGCTTGCACTTGTCTCATTACTGGGACCTAAAACCTCCATTTACATTTTCTGCATTTCAAGTACGACGAACTTTGTCTGGGACGTACTTATGACGGTGGCAATACCACGCAAAACATCTTTACGGCCTGCAAACGCACTCACACAGAGCTCAGACCTCGAACTTTCTCCGATAAAATACAACCTTATGTTCCAATTTATCTGACGAGAAGTTAACCAGGAAAGTGTCCACTGACGTTGCTCGTTTTATGAGCTAACAAAATCCACATCACCAGCAAAACATACGCCTGTCCGCTCCACACGAATACGTTACGCTCTACGTGTATTAACACATTTTGCTCACTTTGTTCTCAAGCTAGCATGCTAGATTACCAGACAGATACACAAACCTACTAAAAAATGAGAAATGACTGGAATCTTAGGAAGCACAACCGATTCTTTTCCAGAAGAAACTACAATACTCTTCTACTCGAAGAATAGAGGCATTGCAACTCAACACTTTGAAGGATAACCTGTCGACGCCACTCCATCACGACATTGCACAGTAGGTGGTTGAAATATGGTGTGCCCAGCCTCTGACATCATCTAAACAAGGGCAGCATAAAGAAATCCTAAAAACAGTATTGAAAGAGACACAGGTTTTATAATCCCCTAAAGCCGTTTGCAAGACCACATGACCAATAGAAGTTTTATAAAATGATTAATATCAACAATTATTATGTACACTGTGGCGACGCTACAAACAGTGCCAACATAAAACGTCGTTATGGATAAATATTCCAGAGTAAAAAGGATTACGGGACAACATTTTGTGCATGATGGTACATGTTCTCGTCAAGACATCAGCATTTTCCTAGCCGTAGCAGCTCACGAGTAATGTCTTCACAAACGAAGACACGGTATAGCATGGCAAATGCGAGCAATAGCAAGTGAGAGAAATCAAGACCTAGGATGAGACTTCAGGAAATGATGCATTTGCTGCCAGACTGCTCGCTGATGTTTCCTCTCGAAAGCTCAATTTGATGGAGCATCTTGTCGAATATTTGTTGTACCGCCTAAAACACAAAACCTGTTTTCTGAGATGACACCACATGTTTGCAAGAGTTGGAAACCAATGGCACCATAACTCAATAAACAAATCATCGCGACGTAACCGACTACGAGAAACGAGAATGCAGTACGCTGCGACACACTTCGAAGCGTGCCTTTTCCGAACACGAGAGCGCTGCCAGTCGACTGCGATCCAGCTGGCAGCAATCGTACGTTCAAAAGTAGGCTCCTGAGGTTAGAGCGTCACTGCTATCAGGCATCTCTTACGCCGTGATTTCCTCCCACCCATTAAACTCTACCATAAACACCCGAAACGTAGTCTTCGCTTTCGCAGGCGTGAATATCGTATAACACGCATAAATTACCGCCAATAGGAAACGTACCGTGTTATCCTTCGCCGAAGTCTCTATAAAGGCAGCTCTCCATTTCTGAGCTAATTTAGAACCATCTTCCTTCGTCACCATTCGTGAGGCGTGTTGTAAATCCACCTTGTTACCCACTATCACGATAGGAACTCTGAAGTTAATCATGAAGCAGTTATTCTAACAAGCTCGATTAGAATGTAAAAAATTACTTGTTATCTCCTATAGTCTCCATAATCTTGTCATGAATGATTTGTATTATCTCAAATCTGTAAATATCCCTCTCAATAGTTCCAGAGTTCGCTATTAAAGCCACAACTGAGTATAAATACTCACGATTTTTTATCATCGATAGCGTAAACCAGAATGAAGCCATCGATGTCAACAGAACAGCTTCTCGGAAAAATCGAGTACTCTTGTTGTCCAGCAGTATCTGAACTGCTCAAAATTACCCCTTCGAGGCACTAAACCAACAAGAAAAGAACCGCAAAGGAAAACGATAAGCCGCAGAATGAACGTAGTGTCCGTCAACTGTTAAGTAACTTCATTTGTTTTACGTGATCGCTACACGAACACGACTGAATGCGACACAAAAAACTCAGAAGCGGAAATACCTACACAAATTACAGATATTACATGGCTGCAAGATCAAGTAATGGACGACGTCTAAGGAAATAGAATGTTATGAATTCCAGGGCTAATGGGAAATTTTTCCAAGCTTCCACAAATTGTTGGAGGATTTGCTTTTGGCGAAAATGCTCACATAAATATAGGATTAAGCGTGTGTATGTGTGTATCTTAGTGTAAGCCAAATAGGTTTTTACTGCCTCATAAGGCTAATCAACTACTTTTATAACAGAAAGAATGAGGCCGTTGAGGTATTTAGTTAACAAACGGTATCAACTCCATAAACGGTTCCCGAAGCTTCGTTCAGTGATCATTTTCCAACCTCTCAAACCCACCTCTTTTGTTGGAACGGATCAATTTGATTCAGAGAACGAGGGATACGGGGTAAAGCTCCACATTCCTTGTTCAGAGTTTTAATATGACCTGCCTTGATAACAATAACTCAAACATTAAAGACACTAGAGCTAGAAATAATAGAAAAATAGCATTTTAAGAAAAACTATCAGCTTAATAACCATTTGCGATAATGGGGCAGTGCCAACAGATAAAACGAAAACATTTTGGGCTGACAGGTTTAGAAAATGCGTCTATATTCTTAGCTCAGAGTTGCCTTAGACCATTTTTTCCTACCATCATTAGGGTATACGTTATTAATGACAACTCATACTTTCACCCAAACATCAACAATGACTTACTGCCGCTTACGGCCCTTTTTAATTTCAAATTCGAATTACATTCACTGATCTGGTGAAACATCTCATAGGTTCCTCTTGTAGCATAGATGATGTGCCTTAATCCTTAAATTGGAGTTTTTCAATGTTACAACTGATGCTAAATCTGAGTGCTAGTGATGATATTATTAATCTTAAAACCCTATTACAACTCGAAGAAGAAACCAAGGTTCAATACTTCAGTAACAAAAGAAAGGCAACACAGGGCTTCAACTGCACCTCCTCCCCTAATCCCCACGACATTTTATGCTGCTTGCACTAATGCTGCAACCATGACAGTTGAAAACTTCAGTAGCAGAAATCATAGTAACAGAAGAAGTTCAGTAATAGATGATCAACGAAAATGATGAGTAAGAGACGTTTAGAAGAAATAAGTGCGTTCAAGAAGAATTGAGGCAACTGTCGGCTAGAAAATCAGATTACTTCCGCCCATCAGCCAAGCCTGTCACCAATACAAAGTCACCAAGAATGGTCGCCTCGGACACAAACAGCTACTAAAGGGATCACTAAAGAGCCTGTGTGGATGCTTCGTCCTTGTTTTAGAAATCCGAGTTCCCTTCCCCTTGCAGTCTGTGTGGCTGTCAGCTAGCTCCTACATATCTTTGCAGTGCGTGTGTCCGATCGCCTCATTTTGCTAATCTTGGAGCAAGCCTTTCTTATCTAAATGTGCAGATTCGTTTGCTCGAGCAATAGAAAAAGACCAACATCTCGACTCTCGCCCCAACTAGGATTCAATACTAATCATTTCTAGAGAATCTTTTCATCCGTACCTTCCAGTTCTTCCTGTGGAGTGAATTGGCTGACACGGTTCTTCAACAGTTTCGATAGAGGGTAAGATGCCGGATGACTGAAGGGACAGCACCATAGCCCCGTCTTCAAGCAGAAGTGCGACGCGTCCGAGTACTCCAATTACCGCGGCATCAAACTGATCTCACACACGATGAAGGTCTACGAACGGCTGCTCGACTCGAGGCTGAGGGGATGGTCACCATCTCCCAGGAGAAGTGGGGCTTCATGCCTGAGAGATCCACCACAGACGCGATCTTTATCGCTCGCCAGGTGATGGAGAAGTATGGGGAGAAACGAAGGCCTTGCTACATGGCATTCCTGGACTTGGAGAAAGCCTATGACAGGCTACCCCGAGCCATGCTCTGGAACTCCCTTCGAGGGAAAGGTGTCTCGGAACGTCTGATCTCGGTAATAAAGGACATCTACGAAGGCTCGAAAGCGGCGGTACGAACTCCACACGGGATGACAAAGAAGATGGATATCACAGTACGGCTCTGAGTCCGTTTCTCTTTGTGCTGACGCTTGATTGCATAGTGAACCACCTTGACGAAGGCCCTCTTAGGACCATCCTCTACTCGGACGGTATCGCCCTAGTAGCCGACAGCCGAGAAGAGCTGGAGGAGAAGGTGCAGTTGTGGCAAGGAGCTCTCGCAAGCAAGAGCCTGCGGCTGAACGTGAAGAAGACGAAGTTCATCAGCTTAGAGCAGTGCGCTGGATCGATCCTAGACTGTCAAGGAGAGGTGATCGAAAAGGTGGAACAATTCCGCTACCTCGGAAGCGATCTATCGGAGGAAGGAAGCGTGGACCAGGCAGTTAAGGGACGGATAAGTGCAGCATGGCTCAAATGGAGGGAGTGCATAGGAATCCTCTGCGACCGTTGGTGCTCCAGGACACTGAAAAGCAAGCTATATGGAACAGTAGTGAGGCCGCCCCTCCATTAAGGCTGTGAGTGCTGGGCCCTAGGTAGAGCACAGGAGCGGCAACTGCACGCTGCGGAAATAAGGATGCTCAGATGGGCATGTGGATGGACCCGCCGGGACAGAGTGCGAAACGAGGATGTTAGAGCAGTGGTGAAGACAGCTCCGATCCAGCTGAAGATAAGGGAGCAGCGTCTAAGGTGGTACGGACACATCCTCAGAAGACCGGAGGATCATCCCACGAAGTTGGCCCTAAATTGAGAGGACCCGGAAAACGTCCGAGAGGCGCCCCAAGGAAAAGGTGGAAGGACGTCACTAAGAAAGATCTCGCCGAAATCGGCGCTGCGCCAGACGACGCCCTTGCTAGGATGAGATGGCGACGGATCACAAGAACAGCGTACCCTGCGACTGCGCGGAACTAAACGCTCAGGAGAAGAAGATATACATATTTATTTATTTATTTATTTATACGTGGATATCGACGCAAAAAATAGAACAAACAGAACATGCACATTAAGAACCAGAACAGAGCGAGTAAAAATATACTGCTAGGTACAAGCGACAGACAGCGGCAACAGTTGGAAGCAAACTATTAAGGAACATCCTGGAGATACCTGTCAATAAGTCTTTTGTATTGCCTTAGCGATTTTGGTAAAATGTTTTTCTTCGAAAACTTTTGAAATATATATATATATATATATATATTTCATCCATAATATATAATAATATTATATATATATACATATACAGGGTGGCTGAAAAGTTCGGGCAATTTTTTGCGGCGCTACTTTTGGCCTTGAAATTGAGGTTTTTTGTTATTTCTGTTGTTTCCGTTGTATTCCTCGCGCAATTTTGATCTAGAATCTGTTGCTCCAGTTTTCTCGTTTTCAGTTGTGCTTGCGTTATGTCTCGTGAAAGTGAGCGTATCACCGTCGTCGAGCTGCACAAGACGGGAATGAGGACCGCGGACATAGTTCGAACAACCGGCTTCAAACAAAGGACCGTCTACAAGATTGTAAGACGCTACAAGGAGACTGGCGGGACCTCGGACCGTCCCCGCAGCGGCCGTCCCACCACTGCGACAACACCGGAGAACATCAACAAGGTTCGTTGTCGCATTCGCCGTAATCCTGAGGTGTCGATGAACAAGATGGCTACGGATCTCGGGATCAGTAGGGAACGAGTCCAGCATATTGCCAGGAGGAAGCTGGGATTACGCAGCTATAAAGTAGCTCGTATTCACTTCCTCAACGACGCGATGAAAGCTGAGAGGTTGAGGAAATGCAGGCGAATGCGTCAGCTGGTCGGCGATGGTCGCTTGTCGAAGGTGCTGTTCACCGACGAGAAGATCTTCACGGTCCAGCCGGTTCACAACCATCAGAATCGCCGGCAGCTGCTTAAGAAGGGTCAGCAGAAGACGTCGGCCGCAAGGACCATCAGCCGCCGCCATTTTCCAGCCTCGGTGATGGTGTGGGCTGGAATATGCGCTACCGGAAAGACGCCGCTGGTCTTCATGGAGCAGAACGTCAAAATTAACGCTGCCAGCTACCAGCAATATGTCCTCCGCGACGTACTGGAGCCGTGGGCGACGAGCCATTTTGGCGAAACCGGATTTTCTCTTCAGCAGGACTGGGCACCAGCGCATTCCGCCAAATCCACGATCGCCGTTTGCGAGGAGCTCTTCCCAGGGTTTTGGAGCAGGGACATCTGGCCATCCAACTCGCCTGATCTCAACCCGATGGATTATTCTGTGTGGTCGATCATGGAGCAGAAGATCTCCACTACAAGATACGCCACCGTTGAGCAGCTGAAATCGGCGTTGTTGAGATCCTGGGACGAGATTACAGCGGAGCAGTGTGCGACCATCATCAGCGACTTCCCAAAACGACTGCGAAAATGTATTGAAGCCAAAGGAGGAAATTTTGAGCACTTGTTGTGAATTTTCCTGTTGTATTATGTTGTTGTTCATCTAATGAAGTTTCTGTTATTTTTGTTTGTAAATCTTTGGCGTTTATGTAGTTTTTTCGTACTGCTGAAATACTTTGAAAAATTGCCCGAACTTTTCAGCCACCCTGTACATATCCTACTATATATAATCGGCTAATGTCACGTGTCCGTCACGGAGGACTGGAACAAAGAGATGCCTACGACAGTGCGGCGTATGCCAGCCGGGCTTTCTTTGAGCTTAACCATGGACCGTTACTGGCGAATAAAAAAGGCGAATAATAACCTTGGCGTCGGATCGTCCAAGTTTACGATATATTCAGCGGGCAACGCGTCACGGTATGAATAGGGATAAAGTACGGAGCGTAGGGATTCAGAATACGTGCTGAGGACGTTGTCCAACGTGCGTATGGATTCAGAAGACGTGCAGAAGACGTCGTCCAACGCGCGCAGGAATTCAGAAGACGTGCCGCAGACGTCCAACTTGCGTAGGGATTCCGACTAAGGGGAGCAGTGAAGAGGGGATGAGCAAAGGGGGACCAACAGAGGGGAGGGGAATGAACGGGGCTCAGTATTTTCCTGCAATATCGTCCAATGTGCGTCGGGTTCATTGAAGACGGGTCACAGAAGTGGCGCGCGTGTCGGAGTGCAGGAGTGTCATACACGTCGTGGCATCGGCGTGACGCATGAGTCGGGACTCAGTTACACATGAGCGCGCTTGACTTGACTCTCACTCTCGCCAACTCTTGGGTAAGGAGGTAAGGAAGAAGGGGGGGGGGTGAATATAGAATTCCTAGGAGTATCATTGACGTCGGACAGTAAACGTTATCGACCTGGGACCGGTTCCATCAACGACTTACAGAGATTTGACAGAGAAATTACAGCGGAAATTCCTGATAACGCCAACATTTCACCATATCGCTTGTTGATAAGTCGCGTTTTTTCAGGAGTTTCCATTGTAATTTCTCTGTCAAATCTCTGTAAGTCGTTGATGAATCCGGCCCCTGACGACCAATGCCGATTAATTTTAATTATTTTTCTGCAGATTAAGCACGTCGGATGGGGACTCCCATGATTTGCTTCTCGCCACGTAGAGAACGGGCACTTCGGAGAACAAATCGCGTACATAGAGGGTGGATCGTAGTGGGTGTATGAGCGTCATAGGAGCGGTGAACACTCTGCCCTACCATATCTCGCTGCAACTAATCTATATAGTAAAACCATTTTTTACTGTAATAAAAGTAAAAAGGCTTAAAACGAAAGGAAGAAGATTGGGGTTGTTCTATTCCCCCCCCCCCCCCCAAACCGAGAGTAGAATAACCCCAATCTTCTTCCTTTCGTTTTCATTTTTTTAAGGCAGGAGCTTGCTTCAGGCCGCCAAACGTCTGGTAGCGAGCACAAGGTTCATTCGAAGGAGGTCGAGCAGGGACATTGCATCTGCTTCCAGCTTTTCGCTTAGGACAACCATTGTCCCCTAACTCATGCATAAATCAGTGAGCACTTTACTTGTTCGTGATGTTTAATACATTTTCTCTTCTCTTTTCTCTGCTCGGGAATCTGCCTATCAGGAGATGCGAAGTAGTGTAGGTAGTCAATTGCGTTGGAAAAAATTAAGCACTCCATGTTGCTCCCCATACGAGGAAAGTTACAGCAAGCGGCGAATTCTAAGAGTTGACTACCTACACTACTTCGCATCTCCTGATAGACAGATTCTCGAGCAAGTAAAATTTCGTCTGGGAAAAGCAAATTAAAGATTTGCACAGTAGGTTCGTTCCCATCATTCTGAGCTACAATACAGATGGAATAACCACATTGTAGAGTGTGGTGCAGTTACCAACTTCACTGGAAAGGGCTAGCTGTTCTTTTTTCATTCTATTTTGCTGGGTGACTAAAAAGCTTACTTCGAAACTGGGGAGGTTAGAAATTCTTTGCAATGTTGGAGGAACTCCATGATGAACTCTTTCGCTCCGTTTAGACTGAGGAACTTTAAAGGTTCGTGAATGATCAGATTTGCTGTAAATAGCGGCCTGCCACTAAAAGCGCTATTGTAAAATCTACGAATGTTTTACAAATCGACGAACATCGTTCCTACAGGTGCTATTGTATGGCAGCAGACATTTCTACGTTACGTCACACTTCCGGGAACTCTTATACTTTTATAACAAATAACAATATATATTACAGTAGAACTAGCTCTAAAACTCGCACACCCACGATTTCTAATTAAGTTAGACACGTCCACGAATTAGCTCGTAGACATTAACGTTAGAACCGTGAATGGGCGCGTGGAAGCGCAGTCGAGTGTGGTGCCAGCTGTCGACTGCACTCTGATTCAAGCTCCTTCCTGCCGGGTCTACCAAAAGACCTACCTGCCGGGTCTACCAATCTTTTCACCCTACCGTGGACTAGCACGATCCTGACGAACACACCAGCGAATGGTTATAGTATCATTTAGGCGCGCGTAGGCGATGGAGCGCGAATCCTTCATTCCTAAAATTACACTCTCGTCGCCCGAGGAATGCAGATCTGGGCTCTGCTCTCTTCGAGCGCAGAAGAAGGGTAGGGAACGTCTCCAGTGTGAGTGCCATCCAAGCTGCTCGTGTGGAAACTGCAGATGCCTCAAAGTTACGTGCACGTCGAAGCTCCCCAAACCCCAAGTAGTCAGCTGAAATGCAAGTATGCCACAACGCTGGGGAACCGAACCCCCCCCCCCCCCTCCACCTCCCTCGCATCAAGCGACCCACTATCCACTACACCCTCCACTGATTCGCTTGCCAGGAGTGCCACCGCGACCGCACAAGATATCGATCGAATGTCAAGGTAGACGCCGACGCGCGATTGAATGATTCACCTAGGATGTGACTGAGCACATCCTAGATGAACCTTCAAATCGAGCAACTCACGTTTATGCCGTCAATTTAAGAGAAAAAATAGTAAACTAAATAGACAATAGTAAAATAGTAATACTCACCTAGGTCAGTTTCCGGGACTTCCCCTGAGCGACGAGAGCAGTTTCCACGTACCGCAGCTGCATTCTGCGCTCGAAGAGCGGAGAATCAGGCTAGGGAAGGGACTCCAGGGCGGGTGCCATCCAAGCTACTCGTGTGGAAACTGCTTTCGTCGCTCAGGGGAAGTCCCGGAAACTGATTCTTTTAAAATTCTTTTAAATTGACATCATAAACATGAATTGCTAGATTGGAATGATTCATCTATGATGTGCTCAGTCACATCATAGGTGAATTGTTCAATTTCACCAACCCCTCTAATGTGCGATTGCGCCCGGTAACCATTCGGGGTGCATTCGTCGGAATCGTGGAACTAAAGCTGATTCCTCTGAATCTTTGTGCATTTTTCCTGTAGATAAACGTGGTTACCTGACGTCTAAAACGAAAATTATTTGCTTGTTAACTGAGTTCCATTGCGATTGAGAAAAAACAACCGAAAATGTAGAAAGGTTATCACCACCTATATATAAAAGTTTGTCCATGGAGTGATCTAATCTAAGTGAGGTACGCCGCATCATCCACAGCGAGAGCGGTCGAGTGATCTAACCGAAGTGAGGTAAGCCGCATCATCTACAGCGCGGGCAAAATTTGCTATTGAGCGTGGGATGCTGCTGCAGCAGGGGAAACGCAGCCTTTTACTGCTTAACACAACAGCACCTACGCGCGTTTCGAGCGTCCAAATTCAGAAGTCAACTTCGTGCCATTAGCATGAGAAGACTACTAAAGGGGTAAGGGTAGAAGGGGACTTTGAGGGTGGAGAACCTACGGCGATAAGGAGGCAGCGAGCAGGAGGAGCATCGTGATGGTCGATGGGAAGAACAATGAAGCAGGCCAAGAGGTGGCACCAGGAAGAGGGTTAGGCAATATGTAGGGATCATTAGGGAGTTACCAATCAGGGGAGGGGAGACAGTAAGGAGGATCAGCAAGGGTATCCATTACCATTAAAAGAGACCGGATTTAGAGGATGTGACACCAATGTCACACAAAGGGCGTTCGCTCGCCGTCGTCGTGTCGTGAGCGTGGGAGGCCTACTTAATTGGGTTAGGGTAGTAGGGAGGATCCCGAGGGGGTGAGGAGGAATCTACCTGGAAGAAGGGACCTGGAGGCGGGACCAGGACGGGGAACCAACAAGAAGGGAGCCGTAAGGGAATTCATGCGGAGAAGAAGGAATCTGCCATACGCATAGCCTCTTCACGGACGACACAGCGGCGACTGCGCGCGCTTCTGAGCTTCTTGATCCAGAAAACGGGCCCCCTACGTCGCGCAGCAAGCATCCTGATTCTGAATACGTGTCACAGACCGTGCCGTGAGCATGGGAGGACCACTAAGGGGGTAGTGGAGAAGGGCGGTAAGGGGGACCTCTATGGTGGACCTGGAAAGCGACCACGAAGGAAAGGAATAACCTGGAGGAGAGGGCAGGACGGGGAAACCAGCAAGAAGAGACCAGTAGGTGTCAATAGTGGAAACAAAGAAGTGGGCCATTAGTTGGGACCAGGAAGGTGGGGGCTAAAGAGGGGAGGGAAGACCTGTAAAGGTGGACTAGAAGTTAGATCCAGTAAGAAGAAACGAGAGAGGCGAACCTGGCTTCGGAAGACATGTCAACGACATCTTGAAACGCTAGCTGTTGAGCATGAGAACGATTGCGGAGGAACAACCTGAGGGACAGTAGTACTGCGCAGGACAAACCAATGACATTACTGGCCGGTCAGGAAAGACCGTCTATGATGAAGGTACCGAAGTGGTGAAGGGCTTGATGCCGATAAAGTACGCACCAAGACCTAGATGCTAGCGAATTTTATGTTTTACAGTAACTACTTTCCATAGGTCAGTGATGCTACAAAGTCGCGCGAAGCGCGCAAGTGCGAGACACGCCGTTAGGCGTGTCGGAGCACTTGTATGAAATAAGAGAAGACTGAAGAGCGTGCCACTCAGAAAGAAACTGCCAGTCTATCACACTCCAAACAATAAAAGCAAAAATTCTACGAAACTTGTCTAATTCACCTGTAATCTTAAGGTTATAATCCCGTCCTGACCAACGATAAGGCTTGTTGTGGAGATCCTCTATAGTGGTGTCGTAAGCATCGGGAAAATGTCCCTGCACAAATCGTAAAGTGATTGAGGACTTTCCTTAAAAATACATGGGCGATTGCTTCTGAAAAACTTGGTCTAACGGTGAGGAGAAACCTACCAACACATGGATAGCCCATCAACGCAATTTTCCTGGTGATTATATTCTTGCTAGAGGCGGAGGCCATTCTAGAAGCGCCGCAACAGTCACAGCTAAACTCACGAACAAAACAAGAGAAAGTGAGGCCGTGAAGACACCAGCGTGCCAGCCACTCAAGGTTTCTGCGAAACTGCGTCGACTTCGTTGGCAAGGCGCGTGCGCTCGCCCAGCGGCTCCTCGATAGAGCGCGCCAGCCGTTCCCGAAGGTGAACGGGAATACGGGAAGGCAGCAGATTGAACTCACCGGCGAGTTTATCGTCGTGTTCCATCGCTGCCTCTCACCGGCGGATCGCTTACCAAAGGCCGGACTCACTGAGATCCGGCGGTTCTTCCTCAAAGATGGGACCTCACCCAACTCATCAGTTGTGACAAACTAGGAAGGCTATTCGGAGAAGTCTTTTGACGTAGAGAAATGTCGTGAATTGAATTTAAAGCACCGCAAAGACTTGACGGCGCAAACAGGGTCGGGGGAGGTCACCCCTATTCAGGGGTTGTACGCCTTGGTAAGAAGGCATGTGTATGTCCACTTACATCATAAATGGCCTACTCGGTTCACTGTAGCGGTAGAACACACTATTTACTATTGCTAAAAATTTCGGTTTCAAAAATAAAATAGGGCTGTACTAAATGGCGACCCCCCCTCCCGACCTTATTTGCGCCGAGTTGACAAAGAACAGATCAGCTAATCAGACGTAGAGAGAACTCGATTCTTAAAGCCTTTGATACATGGACAAAGGCCTGAGTAGGCAAACCATGTTGGGCACTTAACGGACCCCGGCGTTCCTTCCGTGCCTAGATCTGCACACGGGAAAGAATTCCGCGGGTCTGGCTGATATAAACCATCTGTTCTAAGATGCCTTACCTGTGCGGTGTGGGCACCGCCTGCTAAGTACCCTTTTTTGTTCAGAATCCGAAGTAAAAAGGTAAGACCTATCCGGAAGTTCTAATCACTATTTCGCTCGAGCTGTCGGTTTCCCGCTAGCACCAAACGGCCGCAAGGACTGCACAGAAATAATACGAGGAGACAATGAGGAGTGCTCCTACTCGGCAACGTAAGACTCGGCGTCAGCCAATGCATGTGGTGAAAGGAGAGAAAGCACATCAAAGCGTCCTCACTCATAACGAGACCACAGCAGACACTACGCGCCTGCTGGGAGCGCAGCCTTATTTCGTAACCAGCGGACGGATGGGCTATGGCTCACAAAAACACCTACGATTGCGCGCTCTACGGTGAGCCCCCGCGACCGCGCTCTCCGGAACGTTTTCGTGATCAACTGGGAACGGGTGCAGCTAGGCGGCGGGATCGATAGCAGCGGAGAGTTGCGAATCTGGCTGGGCCGCCGACCTCGGCGATCTTGAGATAAAGCCAACAAAGGACGACGGGAGTATACGCAAGCCAGCCGACAGAGGATGACATCCCAGAAACACTGAACGTGGATTTCCGAGAAGCCCTGCAAGTCTTGGAGCTAGTGGACCGGATGTGTGGTGCTTGTCGAAGTAGAGAGCAATTTTCGGGTTCTCGGCACTCGAGACTTATTAGTTAAAGCAATGTGCTCGAGTTGGGTGAGCGTGGTCTAGAACGGATTGCCAACTCATTGGGAGAAGGGAAAGACGCTTCTTTCCATGAGACGTGGAGCGCTGGTGCTCAGCTGTGTACTGCTAGCTCACCGTGTTTGCAAGATTGTCCCATCAAATCCTCCAAACGCTATGGGATACGCCAGTGCTCAAAAGGGTTCCGACAGCCGAACAAGCTTCTCGCGCCATCGCAATCCGGGTATTAAGATAAGGACAGTTTCAGAAATCGGGGAGAAAATAGGGGCGGGGACTGGGGAATCGAGGGAAAAATAGTGGGGGGGGGGGGTGGGCAATCGGGAGAAAATTAGTCATAAAATAGCGGAAAATACCCATACGCTTTCTACGTCCCTGGGGCACGGTCAAGCTTGAGGTTCCGGAATCGAACGGGTGGTGGGGGAGGGTCGTACTGTGGCATCGTCTGGAGTAAGGGTGTTGTAGTCTCTCTGTTTTACTAGAGGATTCTCTCCAATTTCAGGTTTTTAGATGATGTTTCCATCTATTAATAAGTTGTTTTTTCCAGGTGTGGCTACAACAATGCGGAGACATACAAGCACTTGCGTTTCCTGGAGTTAAAAAAATATGATCGAATATCTAAAAAACTAATGCCGATTATTGCGCAGTGAAAAATAAAGATTTCCTGTCTGCAGACAAAAGAGTCAATGAGAGAATTTCATTCTTTCAGATTTTCTCAGGACGTCATGGACACGGCAGTTTTCTGTCTGAAGGAGCGACATCCACTTCCAAGATTGCACTCTATCGAATTTCAAGTGTTATTACTGAGGACTACCTAAGTGCTTTCCCTGCAAGATTTTTAAGATTACAAGATTTTTGGAGCGCTCTTCGAATCGATGACGGAATGACAATCAGAGGACGGACTTGCCTCGAAAAGAAATTTCGATACTAAGAGCGCTGGTGCCCGCTCCATTATGAGACCATGCTCGTAGAACACTCAAATAAACACTGGCTGATCTTATCCATTTTAAGATACTTTGCCACCAGTCCATTTAGTACAGAGTTTTCTCTCCTTTGCAAGAAACAGCATCTGAAAGTGGAATCGTACCCTTCAAAATTTTAGGCCGTTGAACATACAGTGATAAAACTTCGCTTTTCTAAAATGATCTTCTATATGATGAGACGTCTCGATTTAGCGTCATTTGTCGAAAAAATATCGACCTACTAACCACGTGGAAGATGCTGGTCTTAGAACGTGCTTTTTAAAGCATAGAAACCACATTTATCGAAGCTTTTTGAATTTTCCAGAAGCCTCAAAAATCTCCGAGTTGTAGGAGTTTACATGCGGCTACTGCGTTCTCTGAGATGATCGATCGCAATTGAAGAATGGATGGACTCCTCGCTGAAAAATTTTTCGGCCTTCTGAAGGAAAGGACGACCGAGAATGGAATTGTGCCATATAAAATTTTAAGCCGTGCTTATTATACACTTATAATTATACTTCCACCTAGCGTCCTTGATGCTCGAAATTCCTCATCATTCAAGAGTAGATTGAGAAAAATAGACCTCATGTCTACGGTTCGTATTGCAGGTTGGAAGGAGTACTGCCGGCAGACTTCACCAGAGTGAATTATGTGCCTAAACAGATTTTCGTTTTCGCATGCCGCTCGCTACGAAGCTCATTTTTTCAAGTTCTAGAAGGTCGAAAGCCATTTTGAATAGTAGGTTTTGGTCATATATAACTCTCCTTAATCGCAGGGATGTGGTACCAAAGAAAGCGAGTCTATCTCGATAGCTGACGTTGAACATACCATTTCCAACGAAGATTTGATTCGTAAACCTCCCTTGGACCTTCTCGTCTTTTTCAATATACCTACATCACCTTAAACCGCGACCAAAGCGGTGTGCAGTATTAAAGTAGAGGTCTAACATACGCTGTGAAAAGTCGGAATGGAACAGGTATTTTACGTGTCTGGAAGGCACGTAGAATAAAATCGCACTTCCTATTTGCCGCCGTTGTTATGCCATCAATATAGTTTTCGAATGTCAGCGAATCAGAGTATACAACGCCAAGATCACGCACAGTATTCGTAGCATTCTTGCCCTAGACAAAATGATAAACCACGTGAATGCGATCTACCAATGCACATAATGACTGTTTTTCGTGGGAAATATTCAACATCCATTTCGTTGACCATGCGTAGACCATTCTTAGTTAGAATCAAATCCATGCGGAAGGGTGACCGCGTTGCTAAATGAAAATATCTTGAAGTCATCTGCGTATATTGAGCAGAATACCCCATCAGGAAGACCTTCTGGAGATCAATGATGTAGAGTAAAAACATAAGTGGTCCAAGACACGTGCCTGAGGAACACTTCGAGGTGTTTCGTACGTACCGGAAAAGGCATCATTCACTACAACTGTTTGGGTGCGTCCGGTTAGAAAGTATATAAACGATTTTAAAACGCATCCCCTCCAAACCGTAAGCACCAGCTTTGCTATAAGAAAATCTAGATTGAGCGAGTCAAGAGTTTTAGTTTAGCCGAGAACGCAAGTAGTAGCGAATCCATATGAATCTAGCACTTTTGCCAAGAAGAAATAGTAGAAAAAAGCTGTAACCGTAGATTTTCTTCCGAGAAAGCCGTGTTGTGACTTTGTGAGATTTGTTGTTACAGGATGTTTTGTTGCGATCAAAACTCTTGCGCCAGGCGGGACTCGATATCCTCCAGGTCTGTCAGCACCCACCATTCCCGTATCACAGGTGGGTGCTGACAGAACTGGAGGATATCGCGGATGTTATGTGCGGTCAAACAGCGCCGGTGGTGTAAGGCGAACATCGCTGCCCGGAAAGCAGAAGATGCGGGTTCGAGTCCCGTGGCGTCTTCAAAAACACCGAGTGTGCGGAAAGTACGTTCTTCACATGAGTCACTGCCGAGTGCAAACTACCTCCGTTGTGAACCCCGTACTTTTCCGATTTTCCCTTTTGGGGTAAAACGGATTTTTTAGATTTATTTTTATTCTATGTTAATAGAACTTCGCCTATTGGTGACATTACCGTATACTAGGTAATGTCACCAATAGGCGAAGTTCTATTAACATAGAATAAAAATAAATCTAAAAAATCCGTTTTACCCCAAAAGGGAAAATCGGAAAAGTACGGGGTTCACAACGGAAGTAGTTTGCACTCGGCAGTGACTCATGTGAAGAACGGACTTTCCGCACACTCGGTGTTTTTGAAGACGCCAGGTCGGAAAATACGATGCGTTCGCTTCAAATTGCTTTCGCGAATAGCGAAAATCGTACTTTTCGCAATCGATAGTTACAGTTTAAAAAGTAGCATAAAGTAAGCGAACTCAATTTCTTTGAAAATGCAAATAGTTATTCTTTGAAAATAGCCGTTGAATTCCATGGACTGCCTCATCCATGCGCCACGACGAAGACAAACGAAGAAATAGAAATGATACAAATATCGTGCTCAGTGCAAAAAAAACCAGCATGTTTTGTGAGAAATATGCAGTGTGCATACGGTGTGATGCGTATATCTCGAGATATAAATACGTTTTGATGTCTCCCCTACTGAAAACGGAGTCTCCCCTGCTGCTAACTTCTTTTAGACATTTTGAGCAAATTTTTAAAAGGATCTCCCCGGGACCTCCATGTCATGCTCCTGCCTGGGAGTGAGGGTTTACAAACCTTTATTATTAGTCTATATATTATATACAACAACCAGCAAGAATGCAGTTAGGGAGACTGCCAACCTTCCAGCCCATGTCGGGTCGTGGCTTACAGAGGCGGTGGCCACTATACCGTGACAAAGTAATAGTTCACGAATAATAGTATTTTTTTACGAAACCTGACGATATACCGGAAATTTAACAAAAAATTTCCGTTAAAGATTCTTTTTAAAAATTCAACACCCCAGAACTTTGTGTGCACCTCTGTTACCGATCAGGAGCGAGGGACCGGCAGCGTGGCTTGGATGACGCGGGGTGCGTAACGTTCGTATCGGGTGGTTGTAGGCGCCGCGCCCGCGCGCCCAGGTGGCCTCCGGCGTCATCCCTCTGTTCGCCGTCTCGGCTCACACTGTGACACCCGTCGCGCGCGCTGCGGACAACGGCCCGACGGAGGCCGTCGTCGGCGGCCCCACGACGGCGGCTTGACGGACGAGCCGAGCGCGCAGGTCGCTCAGATTTGCTGGGACTGCCGTCAGTAAGATATTCAGAGGGTTTACAAAACTAGTGTAAATATGTATACATGTTGGTGTGAAACAAGCATAGCTTTACATCAGAATTTCAAGCTCTATCTAATTAGTTCTACCTCAAGCTTATAAATACTACCGTTGATGCGGTACTCTCCAAATTTAAAACTGAAAATAATTCTTCGCAAACCTGCGACGAAGCTGTGAAAGGTATATTTCCAGGATAACATTTCACATAAAATTCAACTACGTCGTCTAAATACCTTCTGGAAGAGCTCATTTTTTGAACAAAAAAATTGTGTGTATCACACCGTTGGAGACATGTCTCCAAGCAAACATTCTACGCAGAATTCAATCCCGAAGTTGATATCCTATCCTATTATCTATCTATCTACTCTACCACTATATAATTGAGTTAGCTCCCCGCCCTATAGATGAGGCGTATCTCAATCAGGTTAGAAACCTGGCTGAGATACGCCTGACGGAACTACGAGCAATCTCATGGAATTCCTTGCGACGCCTCTGCGTACTTCGCACGGGCAACGTTTGCCGTTCAACATGGGATGTTGTTGCAGCAGAGGACGCGTAGCCTCCTCCTGCTTGACACAACGGCGTCTGTGCGCGTTTCTGAGCGCCTGCATCAAAAAGACGGGTCCCTTTCGTTGCACAACAACCGTCTGGAGTCAGAAGAGGAGACACCGTCGTGCTACGACGTGGGATCGCATTGAGAATCGAACATGAGATGATGCTGCAGCACAGGAAGCGTAGCCTCCTCCTGCTTGACACAACGGCGTCTGCGCACACTTCTGAGCCTCTGGATCCAGAAAACGGCTCCCCTTCGTCGCGCAACAAGCATCTGAAGTCAAAAGAGGCGACACCGTCACGGCCGCATCCAGAATTCAACGTGGGATGCTCCTGCAGCCGAGGAAGCACAGCCCCCTCTTAATTGACGCAGCGGCATCTGCGCGCGTTTCTGAGCATATGGATCCAGAATGCGGGTCGCTCAACAATCGTCTAGAGTGAGAAGCGGTTCACCGACGTCTTTTGGCGAGTGACCGCATTCAGAATTCGGTATTATCCCACGTTGAACGGAAAATGTTACCCGCGCGAGATACGCCTCCGCGTACCTCGCGCGGGCAACGTTTGCCGTTCAACATTGGATGTTGCTGCATAAGAGGAAGCAGCCCTCTCCTGCTTGACTCAGCAGCAACTGTGTGCGTTTCTGAGCATCCTGATTCCGAATACGTGTCACCGACGTCTGCCGTGAGCATGGGAGGACCACTAAGGGGTGGTGGGGAAGGGAAGTAAGGGGCCTCTACGGTGGACCAGGTGAGCGTCCAGGAAGGAAAGGAACAACCTGAAGGAGGGACCAGGACGGGGAAGTCAGCAAGAAGAGACCAGTAGGGGATCAATAGTGAAAACAAGGAAGTGGACCAGGAAGGTGGGGGGGGGAGGGAAGACCAGTAAAGGCGGACCAGCAATTAGATCTAGAAAGAAGAAACGAGTGAAGGGGAAGCTGGCGCCCGGATTCGGAAGACGTGTCAACAGTGGAGGGACCGAAGTACTGCGCAGCACAAACCAATGATGTTATTGGACGGTGTGGAAAAAATGTCAATGATGAAAGGTACTGAAGTGGTGAACGGCTTGATGCCGATGAAGTACGCAGCAGCTCCTAGATGTTAGCGAATTTTAAGTTTGACAAAAGCTACCTTCTTTAGGTCAGTGATGGTGCAAAGTCGCGCGAAGCGCGCAAGTGCGAGACACGCCGTTAGGCGTGTCGGAGCACTTGTGACTTATGCCGATGAAGTACGCAGCAGGTCCTAGATGTTAGCGAATTTTAAGTTTGACAAAAGCTACCTTCTTTAGGTCAGTGATGCTGCGAAGTTGTGCGAAGGGCGCAAGTGCGAGAGACGCCGTTAGGCGTGTCTGAGCACTTGTGTATGTATAAAAGAGTTGTATGTGTTTTTGTGGACGTCACTCAGTGGTCTGGAGCTTTTGCCCTGGGGGTAGTCGAGGTCTCTGAACACGAATCTGAAGTTCGCTTTTAAAGTTTCGATCGCCGTCAATCGATATTGATCAAATTATCGATTCTTTGTGGATGTCAATCAAGCGGTCCGAAACTTCAGCCCTGGGATAATCGAGGTCGCTAAACACATGTGGTCTTTCATTGCCCTTCCATAACACCTCTGGAGGCAGTGCCTCCGGGGGTCGAGGTCATGTTTATTAATCTGTCCTTACTTGGTGCTAGCGAGCCCTGAGGCAATACCTCCAGGGGTTGAAGTCATGATTGTTAGTTGCTCCTTGTTCGCTGCTACCAAGCCCTGGGGTAGGACATGTTCATTAATCAATCCTTGCTTACCGCCGCCATAACCTCTGTAAATCAACCGTATAGTGAACTAGCACCAATTCTCCATTCCACAGTCAATACAGACATCGCCGAATCGCCATGCACTTCGACGATGTTTTCGAACTTCCAAGAGCACTTCATGATAAATTTCTGGTCCTCGAAGAAAAAACTAGAGCCAGACCTGATTTTTGTTACGGGCATAGATATGTAGAAAGGGTTATTAAAGCGAAAGCGATAAATTGTGCAATCAATAAACTCACATGCCACGTGCCTTTCATGTACATAGTTGTCAATTTCTCAACATTAAAAGAGGCACAGCACAGGTTACTGTAGCTAAGTAGTAACAGGATTTTAACAAACAGTAAGCACAAAACAAGCAATCGAGTTTAAAATACAAGGTATCAGTCGAGTGCACGGCGCAATCTTGGACTATTTGCACAAACTTCTTCAAAAGCTTCACTTCTTCTTCTTCTTCTTCTTATTTTCAGCGTTTGTCCCGCATCGTCGCGGGGTCCGCTCTTCTGGTGTTACGACGCCACCTTTCCCGATCCTGCGCTTGATCAGGGTGG
>OX375867.1:60604490-60667909 GCA_947359475.1 Heligmosomoides polygyrus bakeri | reverse complement strand
TAAGCTAATGTGTTAAAGCTTTGTGAGATTTATTTCTTGTACAGATTACAGATGTGACTGCGTACTATCCTCTCCAATATGCTTGCTAGTTAGACTGATTTCGAAAGCTATAGACAGGCAGGTCTATAGTTTTTGAAATCAGTCTTATCTCCTTCTTAAATATCAGCTTAACGTGGCTTCTCTTCCGTACTAACGGGACCTCTCCGTGAAGTAGACAGCAATTGAACAACAGAGTCAATACTGGGGCAAGCCCTATTGCTCTCTTCTTTAGAAAAACGTATGAAATTTCGTCGGGTGATGTGGAGTTTCGCTCTGGCAATCTCACAGCGTTCTATAAACTAAGTCGGTGTCGATATCGAAAAAATCTAGATTTGAGGAGGTGAAAGCTGTACAGTCAACATTTTCATAGGGACAGTTTTTGAACACTGACTTGAAGAAGTAAGCGAATATAAGGGTGTCCAGAAAGTATCTGCAGAAACTTCGCAATCTTCCAGATTTTCTCTAGAATGTTCTGAAGATTTCAATATAAGTGCTATATAAAAACACTATCTTGCTGTATCTGCATAACATATGCAGCTCTGTCTTCCTCGCCTATTTCACTGTACGATGCCCGAACTGTCTACCCATATTAGACACGTACTCCTTTATGAGTTTGAATCTGGGCACTCCGCTGCAGAAGTCTTTCGAACTTGTGTCGTGTATTCGGCTCTGGAGCTCCTTCTGTACGGTCTGTGTATAGCTGGATCGAACGCTTCAGAAGGGGAACAGGAGTCTCAAAGGTGAGTCTCGCTCTGGTCGACCGACAACGATATCTTTGGACGAACTGAGGAAATTGGCGGAGCAGTATCCATATGAAGGTGTGCGTTATTTTGCTGCTGTTCTTGGCTGTTCCCTATCCACCGTGGACAAAGGACTGCGATCTCTTGGAATGGTTAAAAAGCTCGGTCAGTGCCTTCCACACGAATTGATCGACGACAACCGGCGAAGACGTCTGGACATATGCACTCAGCTGCTCCCCCGGAGTCGCACCTTCATCTGGCCAGACACCATCGTCACAGGAGATGAAAAATGGGTCCTCTACGTCAACCACGCTCGTAAACGTGCGTGGCGCCAACGCGATGAAGTGCTGAAATCATTCATAAAAGGTGAAATTCACGCGAGGAAAGTCATGCTGAGCGTCTGGTGGGGAGTTTATGGGATCTACCATTTCGCGCTGCTGTCTGACATCACGACGGTCACTGCCGAGGTCTACTCCATCCAACTGCAGAGACTGGCCGACAAGATGCGCAAGGAACAGCCAGGCTCGACAAAGTTCGCTTTCTACACGATAACTCGCGCCCACACATCGCGAAGACGACTTCTCAGAAAATTCTGGAACTCGGATGGGAAGTTCTGCCGCATTCACCGTACAGCCCAGATTTGGCCCCAAGTAATTACAACCCTTTTCGATCACTTCAGCATCATTTGAAAGGGAGGCGCAATGAAGATCGTGACCACCTCGAAAATGACCTCCGTGCTTTTTTCGCCTCCAAGTGGCCGAATTTCTATGCCAGAAGAATTCGAAGTCTTGTAGACGTTGGCGAAGAGTAGTCGATGTTGATGGAAATTAAATGGTTGATTAATAAAATGTTGATAGAAAATTGTGTTATTTTGAAAAAATTGTCCTATTTCTGCAGATACTTCCTGGACACCCTAATACCTTCCCCTTCTCCAACTCAGACTCGCAGAGCTCATCATTAGCGTTGAATATGGGTCCAACGTTGTTCATTTTAAAACAATGCGGGCAGCAGCCCACGAAGTACCGTTACCTTTGAATGATAATTTCGTACCTGCTCTTCTTCCACACTATGAGGATAATTTGTTGCTGAAAGCTGATTTATTTTGCTGTCCATTCTCTGTTGTTTCTGAATTGTTTAGGTTACATTGTAGTATGCTGAAAGGTTAAACTCTAGTTACTGATTTTCTGAAGTTGGAACATGCAACGTTTTTCCTGATTTTTTAATTGAATGGGTCCTGCCTGAGAGTGAGGGTTTACAAAACTTTATTATTAGTCTATATTATGTACAACAACCATGTAGCAAGAATGCAGTTAGGGAGACTGCCAACCTTCCAACCCGTGTAGGTGCGTGGCTTACAGAGGCGGTGGCCACTATACCGTGGCACAACCGTCGACCTTAAATTATCACATTTTCATCGGGTTCCTGCATCACGTGATAAATTTTTGCTTTCGCTATTTCGACATAGTTAGAGCTACGAAAGTCTTTTTTCACCTCGTCAACAACTTTTCTGTAATCGAGCTTAACATCGTTATAATAGTTTTCGTATTTTATTTTGGCTGCTCCGCCTAATTGCAGAGGAAAGAGCCTCGCCAGTTTCTGCTCGTCCTACCCCCTGCATTGGCTTTTCGGTTCATCTCTCTAACAAACTTCACCGCTGACATGTTAGTTCCGTTATAATTCAGCCAGCATTGCAATGCGGGAAGAAGCAGATTCGCTATATACACCCGAATGTCAAGAGGCCTTTCTGAAATCTGGACAGGCCTCCCGATTGGTCCGTTATCATTTCTCGCCATGTTCGTAATGAGCAACCGTTTTATTAATTCCCGTGATTCGTCAATAAGTCGACTCGTTAGTTTCGCTTGATTTCTTTGCTCGGTGCGAGCAAACCGTTTCTCAGCTGGTGAGCTGCTCGGCACTAAGTAATTATCCGTTATGTTGATGAGTCGCTATTAAGATGAAGAAATAGGAAACAGACAGAGAGCTAAAGAAGCAGTAAGCAAAGAACGCAGTTGAAACCAACCGTCCAACTGCAGTCACGAAGACGTAGTGCCTCTTATCATTAGATGACCTCAGTATGGGTTACCGCTCTCTTTTCCCTTCGAGTGGGATTATCGTAGCCTCGTTGACGCCGCTATTTTTAAGTAGGTACTTACGCGAGTTCTGGTAGACGCTCGAATGTATGCTGGAAGCCACGTTTCGGCTCCTTTCTAATGCCGACATTACCTAGTATACGGTAATGTCACCAATAGGCGAAGTTCTATTAACATAGAATAAAAATAAATCTAAAAAATCCGTTTTGCGCCAAAAGTGAAAATCGGAAAAGTACGGGGTTCACAACGGAAGTAGTTTGCACTCGGCAGTGACTCATGTGAAGAACGGACTTTCCGCACACTCGGTGTTTTTGAAGACGCCAGGTCGGAAAATACGATGCGTTCGCTTCAAATTGCTTTCGCGAATAGCGAAAATCGTACTTTTCGCAATCGATAGTTACAGTTTAAAAAGTAGCATAAAGTAAGCGAACTCAATTTCTTTGAAAATGCAAATAGTTATTCTTTGAAAATAGCCGTTGAATTCCATGGACTGCCTCATCCATGCGCCACGACGAAGACAAACGAAGAAATAGAAATGATACAAATATCGTGCTCAGTGCAAAAAAAACCAGCATGTTTTGTGAGAAATATGCAGTGTGCATACGGTGTGATGCGTATATCTCGAGATATAAATACGTTTTGATGTCTCCCCTACTGAAAACGGAGTCTCCCCTGCTGCTAACTTCTTTTAGACATTTTGAGCAAATTTTTAAAAGGATCTCCCCGGGACCTCCATGTCATGCTCCTGCCTGGGAGTGAGGGTTTACAAACCTTTATTATTAGTCTATATATTATATACAACAACCAGCAAGAATGCAGTTAGGGAGACTGCCAACCTTCCAGCCCATGTCGGGTCGTGGCTTACAGAGGCGGTGGCCACTATACCGTGACAAAGTAATAGTTCACGAATAATAGTATTTTTTTACGAAACCTGACGATATACCGGAAATTTAACAAAAAATTTCCGTTAAAGATTCTTTTTAAAAATTCAACACCCCAGAACTTTGTGTGCACCTCTGTTACCGATCAGGAGCGAGGGACCGGCAGCGTGGCTTGGATGACGCGGGGTGCGTAACGTTCGTATCGGGTGGTTGTAGGCGCCGCGCCCGCGCGCCCAGGTGGCCTCCGGCGTCATCCCTCTGTTCGCCGTCTCGGCTCACACTGTGACACCCGTCGCGCGCGCTGCGGACAACGGCCCGACGGAGGCCGTCGTCGGCGGCCCCACGACGGCGGCTTGACGGACGAGCCGAGCGCGCAGGTCGCTCAGATTTGCTGGGACTGCCGTCAGTAAGATATTCAGAGGGTTTACAAAACTAGTGTAAATATGTATACATGTTGGTGTGAAACAAGCATAGCTTTACATCAGAATTTCAAGCTCTATCTAATTAGTTCTACCTCAAGCTTATAAATACTACCGTTGATGCGGTACTCTCCAAATTTAAAACTGAAAATAATTCTTCGCAAACCTGCGACGAAGCTGTGAAAGGTATATTTCCAGGATAACATTTCACATAAAATTCAACTACGTCGTCTAAATACCTTCTGGAAGAGCTCATTTTTTGAACAAAAAAATTGTGTGTATCACACCGTTGGAGACATGTCTCCAAGCAAACATTCTACGCAGAATTCAATCCCGAAGTTGATATCCTATCCTATTATCTATCTATCTACTCTACCACTATATAATTGAGTTAGCTCCCCGCCCTATAGATGAGGCGTATCTCAATCAGGTTAGAAACCTGGCTGAGATACGCCTGACGGAACTACGAGCAATCTCATGGAATTCCTTGCGACGCCTCTGCGTACTTCGCACGGGCAACGTTTGCCGTTCAACATGGGATGTTGTTGCAGCAGAGGACGCGTAGCCTCCTCCTGCTTGACACAACGGCGTCTGTGCGCGTTTCTGAGCGCCTGCATCAAAAAGACGGGTCCCTTTCGTTGCACAACAACCGTCTGGAGTCAGAAGAGGAGACACCGTCGTGCTACGACGTGGGATCGCATTGAGAATCGAACATGAGATGATGCTGCAGCACAGGAAGCGTAGCCTCCTCCTGCTTGACACAACGGCGTCTGCGCACACTTCTGAGCCTCTGGATCCAGAAAACGGCTCCCCTTCGTCGCGCAACAAGCATCTGAAGTCAAAAGAGGCGACACCGTCACGGCCGCATCCAGAATTCAACGTGGGATGCTCCTGCAGCCGAGGAAGCACAGCCCCCTCTTAATTGACGCAGCGGCATCTGCGCGCGTTTCTGAGCATATGGATCCAGAATGCGGGTCGCTCAACAATCGTCTAGAGTGAGAAGCGGTTCACCGACGTCTTTTGGCGAGTGACCGCATTCAGAATTCGGTATTATCCCACGTTGAACGGAAAATGTTACCCGCGCGAGATACGCCTCCGCGTACCTCGCGCGGGCAACGTTTGCCGTTCAACATTGGATGTTGCTGCATAAGAGGAAGCAGCCCTCTCCTGCTTGACTCAGCAGCAACTGTGTGCGTTTCTGAGCATCCTGATTCCGAATACGTGTCACCGACGTCTGCCGTGAGCATGGGAGGACCACTAAGGGGTGGTGGGGAAGGGAAGTAAGGGGCCTCTACGGTGGACCAGGTGAGCGTCCAGGAAGGAAAGGAACAACCTGAAGGAGGGACCAGGACGGGGAAGTCAGCAAGAAGAGACCAGTAGGGGATCAATAGTGAAAACAAGGAAGTGGACCAGGAAGGTGGGGGGGGGAGGGAAGACCAGTAAAGGCGGACCAGCAATTAGATCTAGAAAGAAGAAACGAGTGAAGGGGAAGCTGGCGCCCGGATTCGGAAGACGTGTCAACAGTGGAGGGACCGAAGTACTGCGCAGCACAAACCAATGATGTTATTGGACGGTGTGGAAAAAATGTCAATGATGAAAGGTACTGAAGTGGTGAACGGCTTGATGCCGATGAAGTACGCAGCAGCTCCTAGATGTTAGCGAATTTTAAGTTTGACAAAAGCTACCTTCTTTAGGTCAGTGATGGTGCAAAGTCGCGCGAAGCGCGCAAGTGCGAGACACGCCGTTAGGCGTGTCGGAGCACTTGTGACTTATGCCGATGAAGTACGCAGCAGGTCCTAGATGTTAGCGAATTTTAAGTTTGACAAAAGCTACCTTCTTTAGGTCAGTGATGCTGCGAAGTTGTGCGAAGGGCGCAAGTGCGAGAGACGCCGTTAGGCGTGTCTGAGCACTTGTGTATGTATAAAAGAGTTGTATGTGTTTTTGTGGACGTCACTCAGTGGTCTGGAGCTTTTGCCCTGGGGGTAGTCGAGGTCTCTGAACACGAATCTGAAGTTCGCTTTTAAAGTTTCGATCGCCGTCAATCGATATTGATCAAATTATCGATTCTTTGTGGATGTCAATCAAGCGGTCCGAAACTTCAGCCCTGGGATAATCGAGGTCGCTAAACACATGTGGTCTTTCATTGCCCTTCCATAACACCTCTGGAGGCAGTGCCTCCGGGGGTCGAGGTCATGTTTATTAATCTGTCCTTACTTGGTGCTAGCGAGCCCTGAGGCAATACCTCCAGGGGTTGAAGTCATGATTGTTAGTTGCTCCTTGTTCGCTGCTACCAAGCCCTGGGGTAGGACATGTTCATTAATCAATCCTTGCTTACCGCCGCCATAACCTCTGTAAATCAACCGTATAGTGAACTAGCACCAATTCTCCATTCCACAGTCAATACAGACATCGCCGAATCGCCATGCACTTCGACGATGTTTTCGAACTTCCAAGAGCACTTCATGATAAATTTCTGGTCCTCGAAGAAAAAACTAGAGCCAGACCTGATTTTTGTTACGGGCATAGATATGTAGAAAGGGTTATTAAAGCGAAAGCGATAAATTGTGCAATCAATAAACTCACATGCCACGTGCCTTTCATGTACATAGTTGTCAATTTCTCAACATTAAAAGAGGCACAGCACAGGTTACTGTAGCTAAGTAGTAACAGGATTTTAACAAACAGTAAGCACAAAACAAGCAATCGAGTTTAAAATACAAGGTATCAGTCGAGTGCACGGCGCAATCTTGGACTATTTGCACAAACTTCTTCAAAAGCTTCACTTCTTCTTCTTCTTCTTCTTATTTTCAGCGTTTGTCCCGCATCGTCGCGGGGTCCGCTCTTCTGGTGTTACGACGCCACCTTTCCCGATCCTGCGCTTGATCAGGGTGGACACCAGCTACTTTCATGTCCGTGTGTAACGTATCGGACCAACGCTGCTTCGGGCGTCCTCTAAGCCGCTTTCCAGATACTTCCAACTCAAGGCCTATCTTGCGGACGCTGTCTTCTTTCCCACGCAGAACATGGCCGTACCATTGCAAGTGAGCTTCGCGCATCTTGTCCGAGATCGGCGCGACACCGAACTTCTGCCGAATGACATCGTTTCGGATGCGGTCCATGCGCGTGACTCCAGCCGTCCAGCGCAGCATCTTCGTCTCCATGACCGCGTTTCAACTTCCTTAGTCGCAGGCCAACACTCAGCGCCGTACATCGCAACCGGGCGCACGACGGCTCTGTAAATCTTCGACTTCAGGTGCTCTGGTATCTTTCTATTGCAGAGCACGCCAGTCAGCAAACGCCACTTGGACCAAGCTGCACTCACGCGTGAATTCACTTCAACTATCGCCGTCAGACGCTATTGCTGATCCCAGGTATTTAAACACCGAAGTGCGTGCAAGTTCAGTACCGTTAATCTTAATGGAGCCGGACTCGTTCACGTCAGTCGTTAGGTACTCGGTCTTCTTGACATTCAATTTGAGCCCGAACCTCGCCAGACGATCGCACCAAGCTTGCACCTGCCGCTCGAGATCGTCTTTCTCTTCGCAAGCGAGCATCACGTCATCAGCATAAAGCAGCGTCCATGGAACAGGCTGCTGAAGATCTCGCGTAATGGCATCCATGACGACAACAAAGAGGAGCGGAGAAAGCGCAGAACCCTGGTGCATCCCAACAGAGATGGGAAACTCCATTGAGGTTTCAGCTGCAGCTTGCACTCTACTCTTTGGGCGAGAGTAGAGGATCCGCACCCACTCTATGAGTTCCTCAGGTACGTTGTGTTGTCGCAAGGCGTACCATATAACCTCACGCGGTACGCGGTCGAAAGCCTTCTCCAAGTCGAGAAAGGCGATATGAACCGGCTTCTGTCTCTCGCGATGCTTCTCCACCAGGAGGCGGGCGGCGTGTATAGCATCAGTGGTCCCACAACCATACACAAAACCGCACTGGTTGTCGGAGAGCTTGACGATTTCACGGATTCGTCTATCGAGCATTAGCTCGAAGATCTCCAAGCTGTGCGAAAGCAAGCGAATCGGACGGTAATTGAAGCAGTCCGCAGGACTGCCCTTCTTCTTCCAAATCGGAATCGTCGTACTGTTGTGCCAACACTCCGGTACTTTCTTCTCCTTTACTATCTGGTTGAAGAACTCAGCCAACCATTCAGCAGGATACCAGAGCTTCGACCTTCAAACATCGGCTGCCAGATCATCCGGCCCTGTCGCCTTACCGGGCTTCATCTTCTTCAGAGCCGCTTCTGTTTCCTCCACGGTGATCTTGTGAACGGGACCGTGGGTTGGAGCCGTTGAAGGGATGGCCGGATGAGGTAATTCCATAGTGGAAGTTTCCTCAGAGTAATCACGCCATCGCTTCAGCGCCTTTTTGCGGTCTGTCAGAAGATGGCCGCTCTCATCATTGATGCCAACGAACTTCTCAATATCCTCGGTTTGGCGATGGCGGGTCTTAGTAAGTCGGTACAAATACCGCTCACCATCGCGAGATTCGAGCTTTCGGTAGACACCACCATAATGATTGGCTTTCGCAACAGCCACGGCTTTCTTTGCAGCCTTCTTCGCCTTCTGATACTCCTGCCAGTTATCGGCTGTCGAGAAACACATGATAGAGCGACTTCTCTCGAACCTTCGCCTCTGTCATCGGTCATCTGTCCACAGCCATGCCTGCTTGTCGACTTTGCGTCGTCCAGGCTTCGTAGTGCCGAGTTCCGACCTTGCAGCTTGGCGTATCGCATCGGTTGCTTTCTTCCAAGTTTCATCGACAGTCGTAACTGTCGGTAACCGCACGCGAGAAATCACAGCTGCTTCCTTCTCTTTCATTCGCCACCACTTGATTCTTGCAGCACCGCATCGCTCGACCTGCTTCAGCCTCGGAGAGGCGATCTTCAAAGTACAGATCAGCGGTCGATGCTGTGGGGCGACCTTCGCGTCTGTGACAAGGCTCCGGTCGCGATCCTTCACAAGCACAAAGTCTATCTGAGACTTGGAGCTCCCACTATAATATGAAATGAGGTGGGAGTCGCGTTTTCGGAAGACGGTGTTCACAATGGTGAGGCTATGCGATTCCGCATACTCAAGAATACGCTCACCATCGGGGTTACGAGACCCGTATCCGAAACCACCATGACAGCTGTACCAGTGCTTCGCAGCACCTACGTGCCCATTAAGGTCACCAGTGACTATGATGACATCTTTCGACGGTACCTCTGCTGTCTTCTCATCAAGCAGGTTCCAAAACTCATCCTTGGCTTGATCGGAGCAGCCAGTCTGCGGAGCATACGCAGAGAAGAAGTGATAGAGCCGCTCCTTAGCGGCGACAACGATCTTATCAATCGATCGTCAAAGCGCTCGACGCTTACAATCGAGTCACGCAATCGTTCGGAGACGATTATTCCGACACCGCTGGTGGTCCTGGGACTTCCACCGGTATCGGAATAGAACGGCCTTGAAACCACGTCATATGTCCCTTGACTTGCGGCAGGACCACCTCGTCTCCTGCACCGCACAGAAATCAACTCTTCTTCGCTCCAGTGCTTCAACCAACTCGCACGAGCGGCCCGTCAACGTACCCACATTCAGCGTAATCACGCGGGTCCTGCTTACGTTACGGTTTTTTCGGACTAGCTTAGTTTCCCCCCGATGCCGTCCTCGCATCAGGGACCCTCGCATACTTCGCACACTCGCCGGGCTCTGCGAGTGCGCGTCGGCTCTCGCGGACGCCGCAGCACTATCTCGAGAAACTTGAACTGTCATACACCATGTGATGTGACATGGGTCTTCGTAGGCCGGCCTGTCACAAGGGCCTGTCGCCTGCATTCGAATGTCCGTGATTAGCTTAGCTCGCAGAGCGAGCAGTTTCCAGTGGCACCACATGGAGGAACGGACATCGCCACCTTCTTCAAAAGCTTCACTAGTACCAATTTTAGAACATCTCGAATAGTACATGTTTTTTAGGACACTCTGCATTTTTCGCAAGAAGTAGTGTGTTTTTAACTTTCAAACCTTTAGAGAAGCTCTTATCATTCAAAATTTCCACTTTGTGGGGAAACTATAGCAAGTAAGCGAAAACAATCAATCGAGTATAAAATGCAATGTTTCAGACGAGTGCGTGGCGCAATCCATACCGGTCATTTGTCAGAAAATTTCTACTTTCCTGCTTTCATATGAGCCATCAAGTTCTTTCAATATCTTTACTTTGAGCAAAGTTATCACCTTTCAAACAGTGTATTTTTTGAGACAATGTATTTTGTGAACATACAGCTTGTAACTGAATTCTGCGTAGAATGTTGTCTTGGAGAGATGTTCCCAGCGGTGGATACACACAATTTTTTCTTTAAAAAAGAGCTCCTCTAGAAAGTATTTAGACGATGTAGTTGAATTCTGTGTGAAATTTTAGCTTGGAAATATACCCTTCACAGCTTCGTCGCAGGTTTGCGAAGAATTATTTTTCAGTTTTGAATTTGAAGAATATCTCATCAACGGTAGCATTGATAAGCTTGAGGTTGAGCTCACTAGATAGAGCTCGAAATTCCGATGTAGAGCTATGTTTGTTTCACACCAACATGCATCTTTACACTGGTCTTGTAAATCCTCTGAACATCCATTGATTGCAGTCCCCAGCAAATCTGGTCGACTTGCGTGTTCCGTTCGTCCGTCGGGCCGCCGACAACGGCCTCCTCGCGCGCGACGAGTGTCACAGTGTGAGCCGAGACGGCGAACAGAGGGATGACGCCGTAGGCCACCTGGGCGCGCGGGCGCGGCGCCTACAACCAGCCGATACGAACCCCTCCCGTGACGCGGAGGTTCTGCTCCACGAACGTAGAGGATCTCGAGGGCTCGATTACTTCACTACGTTGATTTTTGCACATCTATCCTAGCATCGAATGTCCATAGAGAATATGGAACTGCGCGTCTTTTTGGAGTTGCTACAGTATGATGTTTCTACTGCCCTTTTCCTTGTCGACACTTCTTGATTCATTTCCAATATCCCGAGTCTGTAAAGCACGAAAATTTATGGAACAATTATGAAGGAACTTCAGCAAAAATGTACACATGTTATATGACCGATTACAGTATGAATAGCTTATGAAGGTAACAATTTCTTCAGATTTGCCGAGGTCTTCCACCGTGTAAATCGACAATGACAGCACTGACCTTATGCGATAAACTGAATATGTAGCGCAGCCCTTCCGCTATAAAGCCTCCAGATAAGACGCGGCTCCGAATACAGCGTAGATTTCTTCGGAAACCGTCGGGAGGCCAACCTACCTTTACAACAACACTAACCAACTCCGGTTACGAGGCGTCGATACAACGCTACTCTCGTTATAGCGCATTTTCGAGGGGAACTCTTCGTTCAAAGTGACTTCCGTGATAACGCGACCAGGGTTAAGTTCCGCTCCAACACAGAAAATGAACACTAAAAAGTTCCTGATCTGACTGCCCTTCTAGTGCCTTGTTCAGACGAAGAGCATTGTGCGACACCGTATTGGATGCATAGCGACATTTCCCTCGCGCGCGCAGCCCACAAAAGCGTTCATAGTTGGCAATATGTCAAGCACTGTGTAGGATATACGGTAGTCATTAGAAGCTGCAGAAAAGTGGAAGATTTGCTCTACTAGTGTGTGTTGATCCACACTCAGAGAATTTATTATCAAGGGCAGATTAAAAAAACTAAATACAACCTCAAATGAAGACAATGGTGATAACACTGTGGAACTTCTTCGAACTAGCTTTTTAGACTGTCGCAAAATTAATCGCCGAAACGGACCGCTTACTTCTTCTTTTTTGTTTCTTCTTCAGCGTTTGTTCCTCCTTGTGGCGGGGCCCGCTATTCTGGTGTCATGACGCCACCTTTCCCGATCCAGCGCTAGATCAGGGTGGACACCAGTAACCTGCAAATCCATATGTAGCGTCCCATGCCAGCGCTGCTTCGGACCCCCTCTAGGCCGCTTTTAAATTACCTCAAAATTAAGGCATATCTTGCGGACGCTGTCTTCTTTCCCACGCAGAACGTGGCCGTACCATCGTAAGCGAGCTTCGCGTAACTTGTCAGCTATCGGGGCGACACTGAACTTCTGCCTAATCATTATTTCGGATGCGGTCCAAGCGAGTGACTCCAGCCGTCCAGCGCAGCATCTTCGTCCCCATGACGCTGAGGCGCGTTAACTTCCTTAGTCGCAGGCCAAAATCAGTGCCGTAAATAGCCGGACGACTGCTCTGTAGATCTTCAACTTCAGGTGCTCTGGTATCTTCCTATCGCAGAGCATGCCAGTCAACGAGCTCCACTTGGACCAAGCTGCACTCACGCGTGAATTCACTTCAGCCATCAGTTCGCCGTCAAGCGCTACTGCTGATCCCAGGTTCATAAAAATGCGTGGAAGCCGATGCCGTTGAACTTGATGGAGCTGGACTCAGTAAAGTCCGCCGTTAGATATTCGGTCTTCTTCACGTTCAATCTGAGTCCAAACCGCTCCAAGCGATCACACCAAGCTTGCACCTCTCGCTCGACTCACCTCCATCTTTGCAAACGAGCATCACGTCATCAGCATAAAGCAACGTCCAAAGGACGGGCTTCTGAAGATCTCGTGTGATGGCATCCATGACGACACCAAATAGGAGCGGAGAAAGTGCAGAACACTGATGTATCCCAACAGAGATGGGGAACTCCATCGAGGTTTCAGCTGCAGCTTGAACTCGACTCTCTGGACAAGAGTAGAGGATTGCCACCAGCTCTATAAGTTCCTCAGGCACGTTGTGTTGTCGCAAGGCAACAGTCTGCAGGACTGCCCTTCTTTTTCCAAATCGTCGTGCTCTGGTGCCAACTCAGGAACCTTCCTCTCCGCTACAAGCTGATTAAAGAGCTTCGCCAACCACTCAGCATGGTGCTAAAACTTTGACTTCCACAAGTCAGCCGCCAGGTGGTCGGGCCCAATTGCTTTGCCTGGCTTCATCTTCTTCAAAGCCGCTTCAGTCCCTTCCACGGTGATCTTCTGCATTGGTCCGTGGGTTGGAGCCGTTGAAGAGATAGCTGGATGAGGAAATTCTAGAGATTTCCTTAAAATAATCGCGCCGTCGTCTCAGTGCCTTCTTGCGGTCCATAAGAAGATGGCCGTTCTCATCATTGATGCCGAAGAACTTCTCGATGTCCTCGGTCTGCCGATGGCGATTCTTAGCAAGTGGGTACAGATACCGCTCACCATCGCGTGACTCGAGCTTCTCGTTGACATCTCAATGAAAGATGTGCGGAAATTTTTCAAGAAAAGCGGAACAAAGAAAACGCAACGGAAAAGCTCAAAAATGGGCGGAAACCGAAATACGAAACACCGAAACGGAAATAACTTAAAACTGATTGCTTCGTTCAATTTCTCATAAATATAAATATATCCATAATGGTAGCTATAAAAAAGTTGCTATTAACAAATTTAGAAAGCGATCAAGGAAGTAGGCGACTTTTTTCCAGCAACATACAACAATAAAAAAATCCTTGAAGTCGTAACATTGCTAAGATGACTTTTCGAACTTTACTAGTGTAACAAATCAAAGTTTATGCAAAATCTTTCTGTAAATAGGAAGATATTAAACGCAATGAACCCACCAACTGACGAGTGAGATCCAGAGATTTCGCCACTCATGACACTTGATCGGTTTTACTGAATGCCCGGATCTGTCCTAATAGGGAGGGGCAGCGCTAAGGTTACAGTTGCGTTTAGCACCCACGACACGACACCCACTCTCTGAGTACCATAGTATCATATGGCAGTAGCCGAAGCTCTGGGACGAATTCAAAGGAGGGGTGGAGAGGTAATTCACCGCATTCCCTCCTCCAACTAGGACAGCTCCAGTGCCACCTATGGAAGCAATATTCACAACCTAGGGGTGTTTATAGAGCCCTGATCTAGAATTTCTGTTCCTGGCCAGACCTATGATTATTAGGGAAAAAGATAAGCATGCTCCGGATACGGAATATGATTCCTGATTCAAACACTCATGAAACCTGTGGCCTTATACTATTCGGTAATATATCGTTTCCACCGGTTTGAGAGCAACACAAAAAAAGGTGACGCGTACGTAGTTGACCTGTTTTCCAGCCTTTCGTTAAGTTCGAGAGGTGAATGAAGGCAGTGCAGAACAATCAAAGAGTGATGAATCACTGTTTCCGTTTCATCTCCTGCCCAAAAAAGAAAGCGGAAAATGAAACGGAACGGAAGAATTAAAAACGGCCAAAAACCGGAATTCGGAGCACGGAAACGGAAATACCGCATATCCCTGATCTCCACAATGAGCTTTTGCAGCAGCCACGGCCTTTTTTGCAGCTTTCCTCGCCTCTTGGTACTTCTGCCAATTATCGGATGCCTTTCGCCGAGAAACACGTGATAGAGCGACTTCTTCTCTCGCATTTTTGCTATCACGTCGTATGTCCACAGTCATGCCTGCTTGTCTACCTTGGGTAGTCCTGTCTTCGTAATGTCGACTTCCGACTGTGCAGCTTGACGTATCGCGTCGGTCGCCTTCTTCCAAGTTTCATCGACAATCGTGACTGTCGGTAATCGCGCGCGAGAAATCACAGCTGATTCCTTCTCTGCGACAAGACCCGGTCACAGGTCGTGCCGTGTGAGACGGTCGTTCACAAGGACAAAGCCTATCTGAGTCCTTGTATTCCCACTATAGAACGAGATTAGGTGGGAGTCACCTTTACGAAACACAATGTTCACTATGGTGAGGTTATGCGATTCCGCATACTCAAGGATACGCTCACCATCTGCGTTACGCGACTCGCGACCGAATCCACCATGACAGCTGTACCCTTTTTTCGTCGCGCCGACGTGCCCATTAAGGTCACCAGCGACTACGATGACATCTTTCGACGGCACCTCTGCTGTCGGTACCCACCGCCGATAACACTGTGGAACTGAACAATAATAATAGTAGGGTACAAGTCAAGAGGCGAGAGGAGAGGAGAAAACACGCACGTGTACAATTCATAAGGTAAGACATCACTGCTGAGTATACAAATTAGAATCACGTGCGGCGAGCTGGTTGTGAACGGCAGTGGGCGGTCAGCACTGCAAGTCGTTTAGGTGCGTTTAACTCCGGGTACCAACTTAGTAGGCCTGCCAACACCACCAATGCCGCACGTTAAGGTCCGGGGAGTGCATTTCTCAGCTGATTAGATGTAACAGTCGTGCGCTCCCGCAGCAAGACATAGAATCGTTTCAACAATCGGAAAGAAAAGTTGCTTGAAATTGTAGCGTAATTGTTCACATTAGTCAAAGGATGCTGAATCAAAAAAGATCCCTCTGCTTTAAAACGTCAAGTTGCCGACAGAGTCTATCCGGAGATGACGACATAAGTAATGACGCTGGAAGCTGGTTCCATGTATCTATCACTCGGCACCAGAAGGACTGTGCCAGAAGCTGCGCGGGAGGTCTTCCTGAAAGTAGTCGACCTGAAGTTCTACTGACTGACTGCGACATGATTAGTGGGAACTCACGGCTAATGTCAATGTATCCCATGAGCAGCTTAAATAGAAACGTTTGGTCTATGGTCGTAGATGTTCCTCAGTTTTAAGAAACTACCTCTCAGTCGAGTCAGCCCGATCATTAGTCCAGCCTTAGCTTCTCCGATGTGTTCGTGCAACATTCGTGACTCTTGCTCGTGAACTCTCTGATGTGGACAATATCGTCGGCAAAATATCGTCCACTATGAATTCCAGCAAGGACAACCCGTGAGGACTGCTGCTTCCAATATCTGCGCTGCATTAAATGACGATGTTATTCACTACAACACAGCCAAGGAGAAATCGACCGTTTCCTGTGAATCTCTTTTGTGAATCTTTTTTGAACGCCTTCAATTTCACTAATATACTGAACTCGAGACAGCGGTGCACAATACTTCAGGATTGGCCTTACATATGTCAAGAAAAGTTTGAAAAGCGTTTTCTTATTTCGTATCTTAAGAGCTCGCAGGATAAATTTTGACTTTTCGTATGCCACCGACACGATCTACTCAATATGCTATTTTGTCGTTGTACATAACACCAAGATCTCGCACTGACTTCTCGACTAGACGATAGTCTCCTAGGTAAAAACAGCAGTTGAGAGGATGCTAGCTCCCAACACACATTATTGATGTTTCTTCAAAGGAAATATCGAACTTCTATTTTTTGGACCAATTTAGCAGGGCATCTAACGCCTTAAAAGCACCGCAATTATTTATTGAGAAGATTTTAGAATTATCTGGCGTAAATGGAGCAGTAGACTTCCCTCAGCGCTCCTTAGAGCACTGACCATTCATATGTCGACGCTATCTTTATGCCGTCCCTTAACTATCCATATCGCGAATTCCTCTCATTCTCACTCTCTGCGTCCGTCCAGCTTCTACATGGCATTCAATGCGCTATTTTCCTTCGCTATGGCTATCTTTGCCATCTTTTTGAGCCTCCTGAAGCCAGGATCGGGGAGAAGAAACCCGCGACTAAGAAACAAACGCTGAAACGGCCACTTCTTTCTGTGAATCTTGAAAAAGAGAAGCAGAAAAGGTTGACTCGTGCGTGACGGCACTAAACCTGTTTTTCGAGCTGGGTTTAGAGTGTCATCGAGGGACACGATCAGCGAAGCATCCCTGTTCGCCATAGAGCAAAAGTGGAACAAACAGCACACCTTGATGATGAGTCAAAAGCACGGCGCTAGCATTCATTGCTCCGCGAGCATTTTCATGCCTCTGAGAAAGCGATATAATACGCTAGAAACAGTTGAGAAAGCATGCACCCCCTCTGGATGAAACAAATGCATAGGTATAGCCGTCCCGTTCCATAAAGCTTTATTTTATCTCACGAGACAAAATGTTTGAAATCTCACTATAATAAGCCATATAAGAGATCATCATCCGTTATCAGAGAAATATTTAGGCAAACAGTGGTGAACATTTAAATAAGGGCGCTTCATAACAATCTTCAGGTGGCTTAATTATAAGTGCTGGATATATTTACAATGTAAGCATGTACACGACCACGAAAGTGGATAGGAAAAGAAAGAATCAGGACAACCACCAAGTGAGTTTACTGTCGCCACCGCCCCGTTGGCGGTTTGACGACCATATGACGCTGCAAGACATCGTAGAACTCGTCGTGAGTGAACAGCTCACGCAAGCAGTCGAACTCGAGTAGGTGGTCCCAAATCTTCTGCAAATCCTAAAAACAATTGCCTTCTAAACTGACTAACCATGAGTTATACTAGTAGCGCTAGATGTGCGGCTAGCGCTAGAAAACATTAAGGAAAAATGCCTACACGTCGTCGCTTCCTGGTGATAGCCTTCTTGCACCTCCGCTTATTTATTAGCTCCATTGCCAAGTAATGCATCCAGAAACAGTTCGACTTCGGATTGAATGCCAGCCAATCACCCCTAAAACCGTTTTATCTTATGCAAATTTGTCCCAATAACAACATTCCACAGCAGCAGTTCAAGTCGACCATTATAAGCGCAGGCCAAACTCAAGGACGTACTGGTTGGACTTCCTCATCATTCTGTAGATGTCAAACTGATAGTCACTATCTCCGGCAAAGAGCTCTTCATCGTTCTCAAGATCTCGGAAAATAGTAGTTCCTTCTATAAGAGCATGGCGTTAGAAATCAACCTCTCGTTGAAAGTATAGATAACCAGACCTTTGCTCATGCGACTGAGAGTGAAGTCGATCAGGTGAACCTTCACACCTTGGGAACGTAAAATCATGTCTCCACCAGCAAACCGGTACCTACACCATTGCGAATGTAGGCAAAACATCAACAAGTAAAAAGGTAAAAAATCAATATAGCCGACTGCATACTGCACAAAGATTACACAGCAGTGCGACGAGAACACAAACCCACTCCAAATCATCACTGCTCTCCAGCACAAGTGCATTCCCAACGTGTAAGTCACGGTGTTCAAATTCCAAGCGCTCCTCGGCCACGACCAGGGAAATTGCTATTTGAAGCAATACCGACATCACCTGGTCTTCGTCCTTCATCTAGAAAAAGACAACTGGACTTCCCTGATGCATTTGTCATTTCCTCGATTTCCAGCACTGCTTCGCTTTTAAGCAGCAAACTAACCCGTACTACTTGAAGCACCCAGAATCTTTCCTAAGACATGTGTTAGTTTCTGACGAGGTGAAAGCATTCTGCCAAGACCTACCTCAGCACTCAGGGTCAAACATTGTGGTTAGGATCCCCCAAACATTACAACCAAGTAGTCATGCTGGAGCTGGATGCATTGCATTTTCCTCTACTATCATAGCATCCACGACCAGTGCACTTGAAAAACTACTTCTCTCCATTTCATAACTAAATACCTGGTAGTGCTCGAGATCTACACCGCCCATAGCCATACCCATCGTGACAAACAGCTGCTGTTCACTGGCGTAGTTTGTAGGTCGATCGTTCTCGGACCCATTAGCCTCATCAAATGCATCCCACGCGGTCAAAAATTGCTGAGGGTATAAGCCTAAAAAGCGTTTATTATTTCAATTCGAATTGCTATTCGAAAGCGAACAATGACAGCTGCATACCTTTCACTACATTAGTCTTTAGCAGCTGAATGAAATTCGGGGTGCTGAACTCCGCTTTCGGATCGAAAAGGGCAGATAATTCACGGTTTATCAAAATCTGAAACCAAGGCTGCTATCAGAAATTTAGGGTTCAGTGTGAAGTTTCGTGTTAAGATATCTACAAGGGGCGTTGCTTTTATGTGTTTCTTTACAGCGATTACAAACGGACAAGGAAACGCATAAGAAAAACACATCGCTGCTAGTACGGAAAACTTCAAACCTCAGGAAGAATGTTCGCGGCGTCAAGCAGATATTCCCCGTTTACCTTTTCCTTGTACACAATAGTGTCACCTTGGAACGGAATTACCTGCAACCAGAGTTATCTAGAAAACCGCTTGAAAGTTGCCAACGTATAATAAATAAAATAAAGCTTTTTGTTGTAGCAGAGCCAACTGACAATAAGAATGACCTTGAGCGCGGTAGCAATTCCATCGTACGTTGTGGCGAACACCTCACCATACACTCCTTCTCCCAATTTTCGAGGATTTGCGAACACACTAAAAACCCGATTAATCAGTAGCCAGTTGGTAGTGTTCGCAAGTGGCAACTGATGAACCCACTCTCTTGGGAGATGTTTCCACTCAATCACCTCCGTCTGCTCGATAACATAAAGAAGTTGAGATAATGGTGTGCCGGATTCAAGGTTGCTGTATCCGCAAAGATAGTAAGGGATGTTTACCTAATAAGAAGAAGAGATCAAAATAAAGACGACCACTCAGAGCAATCTAACAATGTAAGGTCGCAGCGTCACTTCGAGGTGAGATGGGTGCCGTGCGATTCAGCTTCGAGCGCTGATTCTAAATACAGTCCCTTTCCGTTATCACGCCTCCAGACAAGACGCGATTCTCGATATAACGTAGATTTCCTCTGACCCGGCCAGCTTACCTTTACGCCAATTCAAATCAACTCCGCTTAAGACGCGTCGGATACAGCGCTACTCCCGTTATAGCGCGAGGAACTCTGCGTTCAAAGTGAATCCCGTTATAATGCGACCCGGGCTCAGTTCCGGTCCCACACGGAAAATGAAGACGATCAAGATGCTGACCGCGTCGGCGGTCAGACCTACCCTTCTACTGTCTCGTTCGTAGTCGCGACCAGCACACAAAAGCTGTACCTGTGCGACAATGTCTCAGATGCATATAGACGTTTTTCAAGCGTGTGCGGCCCAGGAAAGTGTTCACAGACAGTCAGCAGTACTTCCAGCACAGTATAAGACTCCCGGTAGTCGTCAGAAGCCGACGTAAATTGGAAAGTTTCCTCTATGAGAAGCGACAGCAGATATAGATTAATACTTAGATTATTCAAAAAAAAAACTCGGGCTGCGCGCCTCGAACTCGGTACAACGAAGCCTGGACGGCGTTGGGTCGACAAGCGGGCTTGGCTTTGGACTGACGATGTCAGAGAGAAGGTCAGGGAAAAGAAACGGCTATATCACGTATTTATCGGTGATAAAACAGTCGATAATTGGCGGAATTATCGAGAATCGAAGAAAGCGGCAAAGAAGGCAGTGACCGCTGCTAAAGCCGCAAACTACGCTGATGTGAGTGAAAGACTGGAGACGCGCGATGGCGAGCGTTATCTTTACCGTCTCGCCAAAGCTCGCTGTCGCCAAGCAGAAGACATCGAGAAGTTCTTTGGCATTAACGATGAGAACGGTCATCTTCTGATGGATCGTAAGAGGGCTGTGAAGAGATGGTGCGAATACTTCGAGGAAATCTCGAATGCAGAATTTGAACATCCTGCTGTTCCTTTTGCATCACCTGTATACGGTCCCGTTCAGAAGATCACAGCGAGCGAAACTGAAGCAGCCCTGAGGAAGATGAAGTCAGGCAAAGCCACTGGTCCCGATGACCTGCCATCTGACCTGTGGAAGTCGAAGGGATGGTGCCCTGCTGACTGACTGACTGAGTTTTTCAATCAGGTTGATATTGATATTGATATTTACTACATAAGTAGTTACTTATGTAGAATAGTTAGAGGAATATAACAAACATCCACCGAACAATAAAACAGCAACTAAACAACTATTGAAGCACTAACAGAAATACAAAAACTTTAAAACAAACGTTAGGAAGGATGGAATAAAAGCGGAGTGAGAGAAACCGAGAAGGAAGGCCACGTAACTAAGGAAAATGGTTGACCACACCAGACTAAACGACGTAGGACATCAAGGAGCGATGCTATTGAGGATATGTTTTTTGAAGGTACCGTAGCTTAACATTTTGAAATTGTTTTTGGTAAGTTTCTCAAACAGCGGCAACGTTCTATTGGCAAAAAAGAAGCGACGGCAATTGGTTCTGGCAGGCCTTATTTGGAGTTTCTTGGCCCCTCCCCTGAAGGTAGACGGTCTAAGTGAGAAAAAATCCTCCAGCTTGATGCCACAGCTACCGGTAATAATTTTATGAAGCAGCAGAAGATCATTAGCAATTCTCCGTGTTGACAATCTTCGGAGGTTGAAGTTAATATTTCTCTCCGTGCTAGAGGGAATGTGGTCATAAACAAAACCCAGATGTCTAATCAGAAGCTTCCTGGTAAAATTGTTCTGGACTTTTTCCAGTCTATCAATGGTGGAACATTTGTGAGGGGAGAAGACCGGAGTCCCGTATTCAACAACCGGTCTGACGTACGATTCGTAGGCTGTGATTAGGACTGTGGAGTCCTTCGTAGATAGAGCCCTGAACAACCTGGAGACTACCGCTGTCGCCCTGTTAGCAACAATTTCACAGTGTTTATCAAAACAAAGATTCCTTGTAATTAGGAACCCTAGGTCATTAACCTCGTCCGTCCTATTAATTGGGATCCATCAATGTAATAAGAATTTTCAGAGTTCCTCGCACCTAAATGAAGTACCTTTGTTTTTGCTTTTGAGAGCGGTAGTTTCCAATCAATTGTCCAAGCATGTAATGCATCAATCGAATTCTGTAGAGCCTCGGAATCACTAGTGGACTCTATAACTCGAAAAATTTAAATGTCGTCGGCGAAAGCGCTAAACTCCACCCCACTAACGCTGAGTAGTTGAGCTAACTCATGAGTGCATATATTAAACAGAATCGGTGAGAGAACTCAGCCTGCGGTACGCCACTCGTTACAGGCCTGGGACAGGAGATGACATTGTTAATGCGAACAGAAAAGGTCCGCCTCTCCAGAAAAGCAGCAATCCACGCAACCATTCGAGGATGGACACCAACAGCGTGAAGCTTATGTACCAGTTCCAGGTGCGGAACCCGGTCGAACGCTTTTTCAAAGTCGAAATAAATTACATCAACATTTCTGCGATTATCTAAGGCGGCCGTCCACCTATTCAAATTCTGTAGCACTGCGGTTACTGTGGATTTCCTTTTTTGGAACCCATGTTGACACGAGGGAATAACTGAATGCTCGTCAAGATGAGCAACAATACGTTTTTTCAAAAAAATTTCGAGTAATCTTGCAAACAACGAGGTGATGCTGACGGATCTGAAGTTAGCCGGATTTGTATGCGGGGGCTTTTTAGGGATGACCGTTACCAGCGAGTGTAGCCACCTGCTAGGGACCTCTGTTCTCATGAAGCTAAGATTGAAGAGATATGCTAAAGGTCCTGCAATAATGTGTGCAACCTTTTTAATAAACGTTAGTGGGATCCCATCTAGCGTAACGGAGTGAGAAGGGGGCCATTTTAAAATCAGATCCAGAATCTCCTCTTTATGGAACCATAGCGAATCCTTCATCACGGGAAAACTGGACAGAGAGTTAGCGTGGGATGGGAGAGTGAGGGAGGAAATACTAGCGAACGTGCTAGCAAATATTTCTGAAAACAGTTCAGCCTTTTCTCCGTCGGTTCTGACGATTACACCATCAGCAGTGGTGAGAGCTCCAATCCTTGCTCTTTCATGAAGTCTCGAGTTTAGTAGCTTGTAAAACATAGACCTGCGTCCACCAGCAATGACTTTCCTTTCAACGTGCGAGTGGAATTTCTTCAATCTACGAGTGAACTTATCGTTCAACGACCTGAACCTATTCCAGTCATTGTCGAGGCCACTGTTTCAGGCAACGGCCCAAGCTTCCGATCGCAGCGGCGACAGAGTTAGAAGGTGTCGCGGAAGGTTGAATTTGGTGTCAGATATTCTTTTCCATGGAACAAATAGCTCAATGCAATGATCCATGATAGCGATAAAGAGCTCGTATTTTTCATTCACCGACGTAACAGAATTGAGGGAACCGTACCAGTCCACACCACTAAGGTATAATTGTATAGCGTCATAGTTGGCCTCTTTGAAGTTTTTCTTGAAACCCGCCCTAAAAAAGTGTCTAGCAAGAGATAGACTGAATTCAATCACAGAATGGTCACTGCTACCCAACGGGGGTTGAACCTTCAGTCCCCTTACGAGAGTCTCTCATTGGACAAGACAAGATCCAGAATGTTATGGCCACGCGTCGGAGTATGGACATACTGTGAAAGGGAATGAGCGCTGACCATGGTTGCGAAAGTTTTGGAAGCTGGGCAGGTGGTCGAAATTTTCCCACTGGATTTCCATTGAACATCAGGAAAGTTGAAGTCACCAGCTATGACGCAAGGTGAGTTGCACGAGAGGAGGTCGCTGATGGCCTTACACATCTGTTCAGTCATAGCCACCGAACAGTTGGGGGTTCGATAGACGACAATAAGTCTAACACTATCACCACCGATGATAGTGTTGACACAAAGTAAGTCGTATGCTGCTGCGACAGACTCCTTAAAAATAAGTGCTGGTAGGTACCATTTTCTCACAAATAGAGCCACTCCACCTCCTTTACTTCGTTGGCGATCGCACCGGAAGACTTCATAGTTAGAGCATACACCACCAAGGAGGGGGGCCAGGGCAGTGCCTGGATTTAGCCATGTCTCAGAAAGAGCAACAATGTCCGTTTTATGATTCTGAAGTACCGCAAGAAGTTCGTTGATATTTTTGGAGACAGATCGTATGTTAGCCACAATACAGGATATAAAGAGGGCATTGCTCCGAGGACGCTCTACTCGTTTCCCCTGTGTGGACTGACTGACATGGGTGATTGAGAGGAATGAGAAACATTCATAGAACATTCATCAGAAATGACAGGCTGGAAAGCCACCCTGTCAGCAGTGGAGGACGGAGATTTAGAGGAGACTCTAGCATTTCTAATACGATCCCTTTCGGGCTTAGTAAGAGATGGCCTTATAAAGATTCCTCTGAACGAGAAGGTACTAAGCCTAGGTGCTCTGCGTAGAATGAGATTGGTAAAAAATGACGAAGGAAATACAATTTTAATTAGCCGCGGTCTACCATTAACAACCCGACCCATGCGGTATACACAAACCGGATGACAATCGACCTGAAGGAAGTCAAAAATTTCACGAACACGTGCGAAATCATGTAAAACTCTAGAAGATGCAACAACTGAAAAATTCTCAGGAACACCGGAGACAACTATAGAACGTCTACGTTCGGTTTGATCACAAGGTACAGCAGGTGCAGCTGGTGGTGAGGAATCACTGATTGGAACAGAGGCTTTAGGCTTGTTAGACAATTGTGACCTCAAAGAACCGATCTCCGTAAGCAAAACTGAATTCTCATTTTGTAACTCAGTATTACGTTGTTGAACAGATTCCATTTCCTTTACCAACTCCTGATTGCGACGAAGCAAGCTAGCGTACTCGTTCTTGATCTCAAGCAAATGAGCGAGAACAATCCTTAAATGCGGCGGCAGGCTAGTGTCGTTCATGAGGAGGTCCACTGCCGAATCGAGATCGGACGCCTGTAGCGATGCAATACTCGACCCCTTGTGCTTTTTCGATGGAGGAATCTGAAGAGAAGGGGAGACAACGGAAGACTCCACCCCGGAAGTAGACAGAAATCGGTACAAAAGACCTTAACAGGCGGCTTAGGAAATTTAAAATTTCAATAAGTCCCAGCCGCAGGGACGACCACGACGATAGTCACAATCGATTCCAAAAATCAATCTCGAAACGCCAGCCAACGCGGCCCCAAACGAAAGATTGGGGGTTGGACGGTAACTAGCACAGATTGTTGCTGAGAAGAAAGTGCCTGAGGGTTGGCAGCAAAGCACGACTATTCCGATTTGGAAGAAGAAGGGCAGTCCTGCAGACTGTGCTATTTACCGTCCAATTCGCCTTCTTTCGCACACCATGAAAACCTTTGAGCGAATTGTCGATGGACGTATTCGGGATGTCGTTAAGCTTTCCAATAATCAGTGTGGTTTCGTTACCGGATGTGGGACGGTTGATGCCATACACGCCGTTCGTCTTCTGCTAGAGAAGCACCGCGAGAAACAGAAAAATGTGCATTTCGCCTTCCTGGACTTGGAGGCCTTCGACCGCGTTCCACGGGAAGTGATATGTACGCGTTGCGACGACATGGTATCCCTGAAGAGCTTATTGAGTGGGTGCGCATCCTCTACTCGTGCCCAATAAGCCGAGTGGAGCACCAGCGGGCACCTCGATGGAGTTTCCAATCTCTGTCGGAGTGCACCAGGGATCTGCGCTCTCCCCACTGCTCTTCGTGATCGTCATGGATGCAATTACACGCGCTCTCCAAAGGGCAGCTCCTTGGACGCTGCTGTATGCCGATGACGTCATGCTTGCATGTGAAGACAAAGCAGAGCTCGAGCGATAGGCACAGGCGTGGTGCGATCGCTTAGCGTTGTTCGGACTCAAGCTAAACGTCAAAAAGACGGAATACTTGACGACGGATGTGAATGAGCATGAATCCATTAAGATCAATGGTACTGAGCTCTCACGAGTTACATCTTTCAAGTATCTTGGATTAACAGTCACGTCCGATGGCAGTCTAAATTTGGAGGTGAACGCACGTGTGAGTGCAGCCTGGTCCAAATGGCGTTCGTTGACTGGGGTGCTTTACGACAAGACAATACCTGAGTACCTCAAGTCAAAGGTGTATAGAGCAGTCGTCCGCCCAGTAGCGACGTACGGTGCTGAGTGCTAGCCCGTGACGAAGGAAATTGAAAGCCGGCTCAGTGTAATGGAGACGAAAATCCCAAGATAGACGGCTGGAGTAACGCGATTGGATCGCGTTCGCAATGAAACCATGCGACAAAGGTTCGGTGTCACCTCGATAGCTGACAAGCTGCGCGAAGCACGTCTACGATGGTATGGCCACGTCCCGCGCTAACGACGACACCGTGTGTAAGATTGGCTTGAATCTTGAAGTCCCTGGAAAACGGCCCAGAGGACGCCCGAAACAACGTTGGCTAGATACGTTGCATATGGACTTGAAGTTAGCTGGTGTCCATCCCGACCAGGCGTTGATCGGGAGAAGTGGCGTCACCAGACCAGAAGAGCGTACCCCGCCACCAAGGGTCTACGGAGAAAATGCCCGAATCTCACGGCGCGCGTTGCGTGCGGAGAAAATGCCTGAAATAGGGAGAAAATGCCCGCAACCAGGAGAGAAAATGCCCGCGATCAGGGGAGAAAATTCCCGGGTCGACGAGAAGAATCTATAGCACACCATCGTGTGGTGAATAGCAAAAGCTCCGTAATAAAGAAAACAACTTTGAGCGGTAATCACCACTTAGGAAACTAAGAAATGTTTGAAACCGTGCAAAAAACCGTAGAAGAGCCTTCACCGGACGTATCCGCAACGTTTCATTTGTACCAAATGCTCTCATAAGAAGTTGATCGCAAATTTTCATGTTCGAAAAACACTCTATACTTCGAGAAGGTGGCTTAAAAGATTTTTGGCGAGGTGCTACACCGTAGGTTCTGGTCATTTTAATAGCGTTTTTGGTAAAACCTATGTTGCAACTAAGCATTCAGATATTTAAATCCTTTATTCAGATATGTGGAAATATCAGAAAAACAGCAACAAAGCAATCAAAATAGAAATCCTATACTGAGAAAACTTTAATAAAAAGGGCACAACAAGTATTTACGATACCAACGGTGTATCAGATAAAAATCACTTGAAAAGCAATGAATGTTGAAATATCTACGTTCAAATCCTGTTTTAGTAAAGAAGGAAATGATTGGTCAAAAATGAAGACTTCATCAGAAAGACTCAGTAAAACCTAAAAACCAAGTTGTAAATAAATTCCCAAACAAGTTCTGCCATTTTTTCATTCTCTACTTCTCATGACTTTGAAGTGAATGTACCTTACTGTTCACTCTATGTGGCGTTCATGTGGCTTAAAAACAAACGCAGCAATTGAGGTGGCCTACAGTTCCGCAGCTCAATGCTTCGAAAAATAATTCTAAGTTACCAGGCTCCGTCGATGTGCGTCTTCTAGTTTTACGTGCTAAAAATTGAGATCTGGGCGAAAACGCTTCTTTCGCTCTTTTCAGTGTTTTCAAGTGTTCTTTTCACATAAAACACCGTTGGTACTAATTTAACTGCTAAGCATGTCTGTTAGCTGTGTAACGAGAATCCTTCCTCGTATTCTCCAAAGCTTCTCTATCACGGTAAGGCCATCAAGTCTGCTAGGGAATCCAAGTGATGGTGCCACAGTTTCAGTTGCCACGCTCGCGATTTCTCATGCCGTCGAGTAGAGGCATGAGAAATCGTGGGCGTGGCAACTGAAGACGGCATGAGAAAAATACCGTATCCCTGTCCACGTGATTACCATATGTGTTGTTGTAGTGGTTGTTATAGTGGACCCTATCTAAAACCGTTCAGTGGCCACAGATATTTTCTCACCTGGCTGTGGACATTTTCTCCCCTGGTCGCGGGCATTTTCTCTCGTGGTCGCGGGCATTTTCTCCCCTGGTTGCGGGCATTTTCTCGCACCGAAACAGACGCGGCGCGGTTCGGGCATTTTCTCTCGTAATCGCCACCAAGCGAGACAAACGCTATTGAAAATGATGATGATGATGATTGATGATGATGATGATGATGATGATGATGATGATGATGATGATGATGATGATGATGATGATGATTGATGATGATGATTGATGATTGATGATTGATGATTGATGATTGATGATTGATGATTGATGATTGATGATTGATGATTGATGATTGATGATTGATGATTGATGATTTGTTCGTTATCCGGCGAAAAATCGCCGGATAACGAACAACAAATTAACGGATAACGGTTAATCCGCTCATCCCTGCTACACACCTTCTCCATAGGCATATATTAATTTACTTTACTATTGAATAAAATACGTGAATTGATAGATAATAATTCAAAAAAAATTTGCCTTTTAAATGTGTATTTAAATCACAACCTCCTTTTTCTAAGAAAGTGTTTAATTATAATACATTAATCAGAAACACAAACTTGTCAGAACTAAATTTAACCTTCAGTAGTGAATGCTTATGTATTGACGAAAAGAACAAAAAAATTTATTGACAAAACAAACATATTATCGCAGGTAATCTAGAAATAATTTCAGATAAAGTTATTCAAAATTTAATTAATAAAGGTATAAAATTTGCCCCAAAACACAATGTTTCAAAAGAAAACATTCACCTCTGGTTCAAAGATGTTTTTTCTTTATTCCTAGACAAAATTAAAAATAGATATATAAGTTAAAAGATTTTCACCGCAATTTGATAAAACTTCATCTTCTTCTTCAGCGTTTGTCCCGCATCGTAGCGGGGTTCGCTATTCCTGTGTTATGACGCCGCCTTTCCCGATCCAGCGCTAGATCAGGGTAAACACCAATAATCTTCAAGTCCGCATGTAACGTATTTAACCAGCGCTGCTTCGGGCGCCCTCTAGGCCGCTTTCCTATTACCCCGAAGTTAAGGCCTATCTTGCGGACGCTCCACGCAACCACGCAGAACGTGCCGTACCATCGCAAGCGAGCTTCGCGCATCTTTTCGGCTATCGGCGAGACACCGAACTTCTGCCGAATAGCATCGTTTCGAATGCGATCCATGCGCGTGACTCCAGCCGTCCAGCGCAGCACCATCTGGTGGCGATGTCCGTTCCTCCACGTGGTGCCACTGGAAACTGTTCGCTCTGTGAGGTAAGCCGATCACGGACATTCGACTGCAGGCGACAGGCTCTTGTGACAGGCCGGCCTATGAAGACCCATGTCACATCACATGGTGTATGACCGTTCACGTTTATCGAGATAGTACCGCAATTAGATAAAACAAAAGCTCAATATTTTAAAGAAAAAAATCTGGAAGTCTTTGTTATATCACATTACTATAGAAAACAATAGATCCTTTAAAAAATTAAATATACATAATGTAGAATACCTAAACTTTTTTAAAGAAAATTTTGTTATATGCCCTCTTGACAAAGCAAACGATAATTACAGTTTCATTTGTAAAAAAAAAACCTATCTAATCACATTAGCAAAATAAATGGGAATTGTTTCAGAAAATAATAGGTTAAAAATTTCTGGCTTTAATATATATCAAGAGTTCCATTGATATATTATTTACCAAAAATCCTGTCAAATTCAGATTTATTACTGGAGCATATAGTAGCTCCATGAGACCTCTTTCAAAAGAAACGACTATAGTTTTTACTTTTTTGAAACAACATTTCATTAAATATAATAAATAATCACATCGAGAAATAAAAATTTGGCACTAGTGTACTTAGTGTACCGCACTTAATCTCGTTCAAAATGGTCTACCAGGGGTAATCTGCATGGGAAAAACGAATATCATAGTAGTTTTTTGCGGAAATGCCTTATAAAGTCATTATATTAAGTTCAAATCGCCCAAAGAGTTGCGAAATAGCGCGGTAAGAGACGCAGAGACTCCGCCTCTTACCAGCACGCATTCGCGACCGTCACCCGAAGGAGGAGGGGTCACCATAGCACGCCGTGGCGTGCAGGCGTGGCGACGAGCTACATAAAGCGAATGTTAGCGCAGTCTTATCTCCCCTTTTCGATTACAGATCCGCTTCTTATTTGCTCCCGAATTGGACAAGTGAGGGAACTCCAGGATGTAGGCAATTTTAACACGGATGCGCTAGTGGGACCACATCCCGGAGTTCCTTCCCCTGCCCAATTCAGCGCAGAGCAGAGCTTTCAGGGCTTTTCGAGATTTCAAGGCTTATGGCCTGGCTAACCTCTGCTGCAGGCTAGAGGCGGCGAAATAGTGCACATCGATGAGAGACGCGGACTCTACGTCTCTTACCAGTGCGCACTATTTCGCAACGCTTTGGGCGATTCGAACTTAATATAACGGGTTTATAAGGTAATTCCGCAAAAAACGTCTATGACATTCGTTCTTCCCAGGGCAGACTACCCCTATTAGCCCTATTTTGAACAAGATCAAGTGCGGTACACTAATACACTAGTATCTAAAATTTTATTGGTTATTGGTCTATTAATAACACAAACATACAGACTATACTAATATGTTTACTAGTCTTCCTCATATCATATTAAGAAATATAATAGAATTAATAAAAATATGTTTTCATAATGCGGGTATGAAATATATTGCATATAAAGGACACAACAGTATTTGTTATCACCTGTATCACCTGTCGTCCCGTTGATCATCGACTTGCTCGGGCGGGCGCCAGCAGCGTCTCCATTCGTCCCTGTCGCGTGCCAGAGTGGTCCAATGGATCCTCCTCGCTCGAGGGACACGAAGAGCGTCATATCGGTCGTTCAGGGCTTTCACGAAGAAGTCCGACCAACGCGTTGGTGGGCGTCCCGGTGTTCTCTTGACATCCCGCGGAATCCAGTCGGTGACGGCTCTCGTCCAGCGGGTGTCTGCGAAGCGCATTACGTGGCCGGCCCACCTAATTTTCGACAACTTGGCCCACGCGACAGCGTCTCTGATCTTCGAACGTCGGCGAAGCTCGGAACTCCGGAGGCCTTCTCTCACTTGCGTGAGTCGTGTCACTCCGAGCATCATCCTCTCGATTCCACGCTCGCGACGCTGATCGCGTGTTCATCCTGCTTTCGTATAGCCCAGGTCTCTGAGGCGTATGTTAGGGCAGGAAGAACAGTGGAGTCGAATAGGTGGGCACGGAGTCGGACGTTCTTCGTCTTCTTCGCGACTTCTTCGACGCTCTTGGAAGCTCCCCAAGCCGCTCGTTTCCTCCTGCTCAGCTCCGGCGCTAGGTCGTTGGCCATATTGACTTCGCGACCCAGATACACGTAGCTGGAGCATTCGGTATTTGTTATACTATTAATAATATTTTAAATAAATACAGATACTATACAGCATAAGATTTATTGTTCTTCATTAAATATTTATTTAAAAACCAGTCGTTCGGCGGCCTAGCGGCCGCCTACTACTGGTTGGGGGCTTCGCCCCCAAACCCCGAGAATAGGACACCATGGCCGCTTCCTATTCTTCCCTAGGCCTTCTGACCTTTATGTTAATCGAGATGGATCGGCTGATCTTCCTTGTTTGCCCGTCGTTAGAGCAGTATCAAGATCTTTACCTTTTCGTCATTTCCATCTCAGGTGATTAACACTCAGTAATTCTCAGAAAACTCTTAATTTACCGCCTTCTATTGACATCGAGCATAACACAGATGAATGTTCAAGTTTCTAGCGATGTTATTAGATAGAACAACTTTCAGAATTTCATCCATTTGTAATAGATTGTAATAGATGGTGGGCGAAAGTGACCTTTATGTTAATCGAGATGGATCATTGTACACAATGTTGCGCATCAAATTTTTGGGAGCTTCTATGATCACTCCGCCGCTGCTCCTTGTGCGTGAAAGTGCCACGTACAGTTGACCATGTGCGAAAATCGGGTCGTGCAGTGCAATTCCTACCTTGGAAAATGATTGCCCTTGAGATTTGTTTATTGTCATAGCAAAGCTTAATCTGATAGGGAATTGCCTTCGCCTCAGGCGAAAAGGTAAGTTGTGCGAAAAATAGCAATCAATTTTTGGAAGTAATACTTGACTGCCTTTTCGAATGCCCACAGCGTGCTCGCAAACTAATAGACCTCGTCCGATTTGTCTAACAATCAAACGGGTCCCGTTACAAAGACCATTCCTTACATCAATATTGCGAAGCAACATCACTATACAGCCCACTTTTAAATGTAAAGCATGTGGAGGCATGCCAGTAGGTGTCATTTTATTAAGAAACTCTGTAGGAAAATTCAGCGCATCGCTGGGGTTTTCTACGATGGCCTCATCTTCGCTCAAAAAAGTACTTTTCTCCCCAGACAGGCGATCAAGAACGTAATCGTTGATCCGCAATGCATCTACATTTCTGGGGGTAAGTATAGCCAGCTCGGAGAGATCCATGTTCCTCCCACTAAAAGCGTCTCCGAAAATTGCATCTGCTATACATGTATGTATTGCCGCTACAGATTAGGGGAGGTGGTACTTGAATATCGCCGTTCTCGTCAGATATTGCTTCTCCATTGCCGATCTTCATGAGCCATTCCCTATATTCGTGGTCGTTGGCCTGAAGACGCATATTAGTTGCCAATTTATACACTTTAAAAAGTGGCCAAACAGAGGAGGTTTTAAGACAGGCTTGGACTATATCATAGCGACTACCTTTTTCGATTACTGGCAGCATTTGTCGGAAGTCTCCTCCGAGCAGCATTATTTTCCCGCCAAAGGGTTTGCTATTCTGCATGATATCTTGCAGAAGGGCATTAACGGCTTCAAGAGCTTGCTTCGGAGCCATAGGTGCCTCGTCTCATATGATGACATCGATTTTGCTCAAAAACCTGGCCTCCTCCGATTGCCGCTTGATAGACGAAGTACGGCTCAGGTCCTCAACCACTAAACGAAATGCTGAGGAAGCGGTACGACCATCAGGAAGAAGATTGGCAGCTATTCCTTTCCAAGCGACATTTAAGATCTGTTTTTTCCTTGCTGTTGCCATGTGGTAGATGGTCGTGTATACAAATGTCTTCCCGCTGCCGCCCGGTCCATCTATGAAAAAGCACTGTTCCAGCTGCTGATTGATTGCACTGAGAACGTCATTCACGACCAATTTTTGGTCGTTGGTGAGAAGATTATAGTTAGCTTGACCTTTTCTTCTATGGTCCTCATAGTCAACTTGGTCTTCGCTTTGGTCTAACCGAGCGACGTCGACATCAAGGTAGGAACGATAATCCTTACCTAGAATCCTGATACGCTCTACGATGTCATAAAAGGCTTTAGATTCTGCAACGGAATGAGGCACTCCCCTAAGCAAAAAATCTTCCATCAATTCCTCTTTGTGTTTGTTCCAAAGTTCCACAGGAAGAGGAGCTTGTAAACAGCCATAGACAATGAGAGCAACGAAATAACCACGAAGTTGAGCCGGCATGTGAAAGCTTGCAGCTTCCTGAATGGACTGCACGAAAAATATGTCGACTCTTAGGTGTCCAGCTGCTTTTGCGGCCGATACAAACGACGGGTAAAGGGTTCCTTCAACTGTACGCACATCCTCGAAAGATGTAAAACCCTTTCCATATAGGAGAAGAAGCCGAAGTGCGAATCGTTCTTGCTCCTGTGGCCCTACAAAATACATTCTCCCGAGTGCACGTATGTGCTTCTTCCTCTGTTTCCACTCCTTTTTAAACTCGAAAGCCTGAGGCATTTCATAATAGTGAAAACTGCGGGAATCTACCTTTCCTTCAGGTAACCTCCCGTATTGCTGCGCAAGATCATTGCAGGTTTTGTTTATAGCGAAGAAGCCAGTCAAAGTGCTTAACCGACTTTGAGCGGCATTAAGTGCTTGTTGTTCTGCGCCTGCTTCGAATGTTAATGCTTCGAAGCCTGGTAAGTGAACTTGTAACCGTTGCACTGCATCACTTCGGTCCTGCATCTTAAAGCCAAATATTCGGTGGGCAGCTTCAGGAGCACACACGTATCTCGCGTCGATGTATGCTTCAATTTCGTCGTGAACAGTTTCCGCAGCATCATTGTTAGGCTGGTAGATATGGATTCTAGCACGGTCAGGTCCCTTGTACTTGAACAGATATTTAACTGCATGAATTAAAGCACATATTTCTACGTTAATATGTGCCTCAAACATGTGAGTTAAGTAGGGGCAATAGGGTACTACTGACCTGTTATCCATTCGAACTCCACGACACGTGACATAACGTCCGTCATCACGCCTTCTGTACTCGGGATAGCCATCCACATTAAGAGACGTGTCACTGCGAAAGCTTTTGGGAAACCTCTTTGTGCACACACCGTCTCGCATGCAAGGTGAGGTAGGATTCAGATTCCCACAGGGACGGTGTATCATGTTCTTAGATACTATGTCAAACAGTTCGGGATCTGAATCGGAATCGGGAAGTTCCGCACTGATTAGCTGATCACTTTGATCCGCAGTGTTTAGTTTCCACTCCTGCTTTAACGTAATGAGCATATGCGCGTGAGGAAGCCCGCGTTTTTGAAACTCAACAACATAAATGTACGCAGCCACTTCGCCTAGCACATTCCTTTTAAAAAGTTCATGGCATAAAGCCTTTAGCTTGAGATTGAAAACGCGGGCAACCAAATCTGGCCGGTCAGATGCGGACTGACCACCCGCCAAGTTATTTTGTATCTCGCGCCAGTTCGGATTGCAGGTGAATGTAAGGAATATGTCAGGCTTCCCGTACTTTGAGACAATTGACATTGCGTCTTGATAATGCGCAATCATATGGCGTGGGCCACCTGTAAAACTTGCTGCTAGAATTATCCTTCTTCCTGGTGGACCGTCATGAGAATCGTCTCCGATCATATAATCGTGGAGACCCCTCACTGTATCCAACCTGAGCTCCTTCTGATTCTTACGGAGGTAATTAAGACGATTCATCTCAATTTTCAACCAACTGTCCACAACGTATTGCTGAGATAGCTTTCCGGCATGGAGCAAAGGGTTGAATGTACCGGTTCTGGCGAACAGCAGGTATGAGTAAAACTCTTTCTGCGTAACTCTTGTTCGCCTGTTATTTCCAGTAACGGTCTTTTCCATGTCTGGATGCCAACCATCTTCTCCTCGCGGGAACAGTAGCGGATAGGAAAGAGGGTCGCAAAGTTTGTCTAAGTAGCTGATGGTACGCAACCCTTGGCCACGTTCATAAACGACCACATACCTTTCTCCGGGTATCTCTTCATCGTAACCGACGTAAACTACAGCTACCTCGTTAGCTGTTGCAATGTTATACCGTCGATGATCGTCGGTATTAAGTTGGCAAAAACCATACGTACTGGCCTCTGTGTACGCTGTGCTTCAATTGCCCTCTGCTCTTCTTCTCGTGCCACTTCATCCATTAGCCGGTACGCTTGCACATAGGGATTAACCGTTTGCAACAGTTGGTGCAACACGGCAAATGTGGCGCGATCACACTCTCTGTTTACATCTCTTCCTGCCAGCTCAGCAGCCGCCTCCTCAGTGTCCATAATCAACACCTGAGCGCATTGAGGAGCGTTTCCAGCCAATGGACGAAGCGCTCCAATACGATGGTATATTTGGCCATGTACTTTAAAGCAGTAAGGTCCTCCGCCACGCGGATTCTCTAACTGGGCTGTTGTTGATGCCATGGCTAGACTGTTGTTGTAATTTCGTATGTGCTTAAGGAACTGGATGCTTTCCGAGCCTCTACCGGTGTACAACTACAGAAGAACTGGAAAGTTTTCAAATACATTCATCGAAACTTTCCCAAGATTGCAGCACATATTATATACGGTGCTGTTAGGCGTGGTTTTCTCGCCAGGGAAATGTAATGCCCCACAACCGCTGCAAACCTGGTCCATGTTTCCCAGCGTATTGGATGGAGGCCTTTCGCGCCGAGAACGTGCAAGGCCAGTGGCGTTTCGTGGCACAGTGCGATGTGGTCCAGCATTACTTCCACGCGAAGCAGTTCCTGCCCCATCTAGGCGTGGTCGCAAGCGTAGCTGCCATTCTGAATCAACAGCGCGGCCTGATTCCTCTCGACTAATATTTGAACGCGCACGTCGTTGCCGTTCAGCATTTGCGGCGCGACGCACTTCAATCTCTGTTTCGTTCATTTGTTCACGAGAACGTCGCTGTCTTTCAGCATTGGCAGCACGAAGTGTTTCAATCTCGGCTTCGTTCATTTGTTCTCGAGAACGTCGCTGTCTTTCAGCATTGGCAGCACGAAGTGTTTCAATCTCGGCTTCGTTCATTTGTTCTCGAGAACGTCGCTGCCGTTCAGCATTGGCTGCACGAAGTGCTTCAATCGCTGCTTCGTTCATTTGTTCACGAGAACGTCGCTGTCTTTCAGCATCAGCAGCACGAAGTATTTCAATCTCGGCCTCGTTCATTTGTTCTCGAGAACGTCGCTGCCGTTCAGCATTGGCTGCACGAAGTGCTTCAATCGCTGCTTCGTTCATTTGTTCACGACACGAGAACGTCGCTGTCTTTCAGCATCAGCAGCACGAAGTGTTTCAATCTCGGCCTCGTTCATTTGTTCTCGAGAACGTTGCTGCCGTTCAGCATTGGCTGCACGAAGTGTTTCAATCTCGGCTTCGTTCATTCGTTCTCGAGAACGTCGCTGCCGTTCAGCATTGGCTGCACGAAGTGCTTCAATCGCTGCTTCGTTCATTTGTGCTCGAGAACGTCTCTGCCTTTCAGCATCAGCAACACGGTGTGCCTCAATCTCTGCATCGTTCATTTGTGCTCGAGAACGTCTCTGCCTTTCAGCATCAGCAACACGGTGTGCCTCAATCTCTGCATCGTTCATTTGTGCTCGAGAACGTCGCTGTCTTTCAGCATCAGCAACTCGACGTGCCTCAATCTCTGCGTCGTTCATTTGTTCTCGAGACCGTCTCTTTCGTGCAGCATCGGCAACACGGCGTGCCTCAATCTCTTCGCCGCTCGTCTGTTCTCGAAGCCGTCTCTTTCGTGCAGCATCGGCAACACGGCGTGCCTCAATCTCTTCGCCGCTCATCTGTTCTCGAAGCCGTCTCTTTCGTGCAGCATCGGCAGCACGGCGTTCAGCACTGCTTGCACGATGGGGTGCAGAGTCATGTCCGTAATGATCGTATTGGTTTGCTCCGGCACGACTTTCGTGCTCAGGAGCATTGCTTGCACGACGGGGTGCAGAGCCATGTTCGTATTGATCGTATTGGTTTGCTCCGGCACGACTTTCGTGCTCAGGAGCATTGCTTGCACGACGGGGTGCAGAGCCATGTTCGTATTGATCGTATTGGTTTGCTCCGGCACGACGTTCGTGCTCAGGAGTAGAGCATAGCCGAAGCTCCTGCTCATCCATCCCTAGCAAACGATTTGATGTTGCTATGGATTCGTGATCTTAAAGAAGCTGCAGAGCCACCAAACACTGCAGGAGCAACAATTCAAGCTCGTTCGGACGTTGGACGTACAACGAACGCTCAAGGCTAACACCTCACTTCAAATGGCGTCAATGTACAGACATCGGCCGCTTATATGCTGCTGGCCGAGATTGTGCTCCGCCCCCTTTTGAGGCGGGGCTTCGTCAAGCATCGGCAATAGTGCATGGCGAGCCGCTGAGGTGCCGAACACGTCGGCAACCGTGCATGGCGAGCCGCTGCGGTGCCGAACACGTCGGCAACCATGCATGGCGAGCCGTAGACGTGCCAAACACGTCGGCAACCATGCATGGCGAGCCGTAGACGTGCCAAACACGTCGGCAACCCTGCATGGCGAGCCGTAGACGTGCCGAGCACGTCGGCAACCGTGCATGGCGAGCCGTAGACGTGCCGAACACGTCGGCAACCGTGCACGGCGAGCCGTAGACGTGCCAAACACGTCGGCAACGGTGCATGGCGAGCCGTAGACGTGCTCGGCACGTCTACGGCTCGCCATGCACCGTTGCCGACGTGTTCGGCTGCCGCGCCCCAACTCAAAGTGGGACGGACGGACAGTGTGACGGTGTGACACAGTGACACACACACACACACGCGTGCTGCTTTATATATAGTAGGATAGATTGACAATTTTCGCAGGAACAGCCTTTAACGATTTCGTTGAAAACATTATAAGTTGACCAGCGTCGGTTGCGGGCTTCGCCCGCACCCGTCTCTGGCCGGGCGGGCCACGCTAGGCTAGCCGGCTTCGCCGGCGTCGGGTATTGTAAGCCATGTGGGGTCAGAAGCCCATGCCAACGTTGAGCCCTCTAATGTTCCCCACAACCCTGCTTTCTTACTCAGCGACGGCTGCCGGCTTGGCCGGCAACCGACGCTGAGTAAGAAAGCATCCCTAGCGTTGATAACAAAAGAGTGCAGAAAAGAGTAACCGGCTGTCATTGTGCACAATGGAGAGAGATTCGGTATTTGAGGCCAGATTCGTCAACAGTTTACGTGCCGGTAACGGGGAAAAGTACCGTCAAACCCCTGATATGAGATTCATCAGCATCAGGTTGGGCGTGCTTTGGTGGCGATGTCCGTTCCTCCACGTGGTGCCACTGGAAACTGTTCGCCATGCGAGCTAAGCTAAGCACGGACACTCGATTGCAGGCGGCAGGCCCCTGTGACAGGCCGGCCTATGGAGATCCCATGTCACATCACATGGTTGATGGCGTTAACTGTTTGTCGAGATAATGCTACGGCGTCCGCGGGAGCCGACGCGCACTCGCAAAGCCCGGCGAGTGTGAGAAGTATGCGAGGGTCCCTGATGCGAGGACGGCATCGGGGGGTAACTGAGCAAGTCCAAAAGTCCCGTAACGTAAGCAGGACCCGCGTTGCTACGATGAATGTGGGTACGTTGACGGGCCGCTCGTGCGAGTTGGTAGAAGCACTGGAGCGAAGACGAATCGACTTATGTGCGGTACAGGAGACGAGGTGGTCCTGTTGCAAGTCGAGGGACATAGGCCGAGGCTTTAAGGCCATTCTGTGCGGCAGTCCCAGGACCACCAGCGGTGTTGGTGTGGTCGTCTCCGAACGTTTCCGAGATGCGATTGCAAGCGTGGAACGTTTCAGTGACCGCTTGATGAAGGTCGTTGTTGCTGCTGAACAGCGTATGTATCATTTCTTCTCTGCATCGCGATCGAAGGCTGGTCACAGATGCGAAGGTTGTGCCATACGAGACTGTCGCCACGCAGCACCGTCCGCTGATCTGCACACTTAAGATCGCCCCTCCGAGGCTGAGGCAGGTCGAACGATGCGGACCATCAAGGATCAAGTGGTGGCGGATGAAAGAGAAGGACGCAGCTGTTGTTGCTCGTATTCGGTTGCCGACGGTTACCAATGTTGAGGAGACATGGAAACGTGCAACCGATTCGATACTACAAGCTGCACGTTCCGAACTGGGCATGACGAAGCCTGGACGGCGTAAGATTGAGAAGCAGACTTGGCTGTGGACTGACGACGTCAAGGAAAAAGTCAAAGAGAAGAAAAGACTATATCACGCTTTTCTCAGCGACAAGACAGCCGACAATTGGCGTATGTACCAAGAAGCGAAGAGGGCGGCTAAGAAGGCTGTTGCCGTTGCAAAAGCTTCTCATTATGAGTATGTCAACGAGAAACTCGAGACGCGCGATGGTGAACGACAACTTTATCGGCTTGCCAAAGCACGCCATCGCCAGAGCGAGGACATCGAAAAGTTCTTTGGCATCAACGATGAGAATGGCCATCTGCTGATGAACCGCAAAAGGGCTATGGAACGATGGCATGACTACTTCGAGAGAATTTCAACAGTAGAGTTTGCCCATCCGCCTATCCCTTGCGTCCCTCCTACGCACGGTCCTGTGCAGAAAATCACTGTGGAGGAGACGGAAGCGGCTTTGAAGAAGATGAAGCCAGGAAAAGCAACGGGCCCTGACGACATAGCGGCCGAACTATGGAACTCGAGGTGCTGGAATCCTGCTGAATGGCTAACGAAGTTTTTCAACCAGGTTGTTGCGGAGAAGAAGGTTCCTGGTAGTTGGCAGCAAAGCACGACGATCCCGATCTGGAAGAAGAAGGGCAGTCCCGCGGACTGCACAAGTTACCGTCCAATCCGATTGCTCTCGCACAGTATGAAAATATTTGAGCGAATTGTGGATGGACGTATTCGCGAGATCGTCCGGCTTTCCACCAACCAGTGTGGCTTCGTAGCCGGCTGTGGCACCATCGACGCCATTCATGCTGTTCGTCTTCTTGTGGAAAGACATCGCGAGAAACAAAAACCGCTGCATCTTGCTTTCCTCGACCTGGAGAAAGCATTTGATCGTGTACCGCGTGAGGTCATATGGTATGCCTTACGACAGCACGGTGTCCCTGAAGAACTGATCGAGTGGGTGCGCATTCTTTACTCTTGTCCTAAGAGTCAAGTGCGAGCGCCGGCCGGCACATCCACGGAGTTTCCAATCTCCGTCGGTGTTCACCAAGGTTCCGCGCTTTCCCCACTTCTTTTCATTGTCGTAATGGATGCCATTTCGCGAGACCTTCAGAAGCCTGCTCCTTGGACGCTGCTCTATGCAGATGACGTAATGCTTGCCAGTGAAGACAAGGCCGAGCTTGAGCGACAAGTGCAAGCTTGGTGTGACCGCTTGGCGGCGTTCGGGCTCAAGCTAAACGTCCAAAAATCTGAGTACTTGACGACAGACGTAAACGAGACTGGGTCCATTGAGATCAATGGCACTGCGCTCGTACGAGCGACACATTTCAAGTACCTTGGATCTGCAATTGCGTCTGATGGTAGTCTGACGTGCGAGGTGAACTCACGCGTGAGCGCAGCGTGGTCCAAATGGCGCTCAATGACAGGCGTTCTGTGCGACAGAAAGATACCGGAGCGCTTAAAATCAAAGATCTACAGAACCGTCGTCCGACCAGTAGCGATGTACGGTGCTGAGTGCTGGCCTGCAACGAAGGAAGTTGAGAGCCGCCTCAGCGTGATGGAGACGAAAATGCTGCGCTGGACGGCTGGTGTCACGCGTTTGGATCATGTTCGCAATGTCTCCGTACGTCAAAGGTTTGGCGTCGCTCCAATTGCTGACAAGCTACGTGAAGCTCGCCTACGGTGGTATGGCCATGTTCTTCGTGCGGACGGCGACACCGTTCGGAAGATTGGCCTCAACATAGATGTGCCCGGAAAACGGCCTAGAGGACGACCTGGGCAGCGCTGGCTTGATACGTTGCACGTGGACTTAAAGGAAGCTGGTATCCACCCCGATCAAGCGTTTGATCGTGCGAAGTGGCGTCATCATACCAGAAGAGCGGACCCCGCTGCTAAGCGGGACAAACGCTGAAGAATAAGAAGAAGGTTGGGCGTGCTTTCCACAATTACCGACCGGTAAGCGGTTGATGAATCCGGCCCTGGAGTCGTAGCTTCATTGTCAGTGGGGTAGTGGTCACTGTAGGGCGTTAGACATAGAGGAAAACTGAACGCAAGAAATGCCATCTGCGATGCAAAATAATAGTTAAAAGTGCAAAAAAGAGCAGCCGGTTGTCATACTGCACAGTGGAAAAGGATTCAGTTTATTATGGAGTCGAAGCTTCCCTGATAGTGGGGTAGTGGTAAAAGTATGGCGGCAAACCTAGAGGTAAATTGAAATAAAAAAAACGACTTATGTGAGACAAAATAGCAAAAAAGATGCAGAACGGAGCAACGTTGCCATACTGAACAGTGGAAGAGGATTCAATTTCTGTAGTAGTAGCAACCCTGGTAGTGGGGTGGTGGTAAAAGTATGGCGGTAAAAATAGTGGAAGGTTGCACCACACAGGACAGCTGGGAAGGAACACTGAGGTATGACCATTAAACACGTATTGGGATGAGACCTCTTTCGAAATCACCCTAGTCAGGCAGTCGATGGCAGTCGATGATAAACAACAGTGGTGGTTGGGAAGAGACCTCTTTCGAAATCACCCTACGTCAGGCGTCGATGGCAGTCGATGGTAAACAACAGTGGTGGACAACTGTCAAGCGTCTTCGTTTGGACAACTGGCAACCGCACCGCAAACTTGGGTGGTTAAACCGGCTAGCTAGGCAGTATACGAATTGCGGGTGGCTAACATCGGACAAAAAACCCTTCGTCTTTTATATATGGGGGGATAACTAGACGTAATAAAGATAGCTATCCAACAGATATAATTATAAGACATATATTAAAATGTTTAAACAGATATAAATATTTATTACATAAATATGATCGTAATAATATACTACATTCTATCCCCAATTTCCTGAATTATAATACAAGGTATAACTATAGAGATAATAACACTTAAGCTATAGATCAATAACAAACATAACTTGGAATGAGAGTAAGAATTACATTGTGACTGATAGTGTATACTTCAACTCAAACGTAGTAGTTCTCATTTTATTACTATCTTCTGCAACGAGTGGTAAGTTCTATACTAGTATACGAAATTAGTTTTGTTTATTATTGCTTTATTATGTTTATTTTATTATTTACCATGTTTCTTATTTTTATTCTTAAACGAGAAAAAATAATAAATAAATAAATAAATAAAATTTTACACTTTTGGTAAAACATCTATTTATAGTTTTTATTAATTATATAGTAATACGCAATTTTATCACCGACTGGATTTCGCGGGATGTCAAGAGAACACTAGGACCAACGCGTTGGTCGGACTTCTTCGTGAAAGCCTTGAACGACCGATATGACGCTCTTCGTGTCCCTCGAGCGAGGAGGATCCATTGGAGCACTCTAGCACGGGACGGGGACGAATGGAGACGCTGTTGGCGCCCGCTCGAGCAAGTCGACGATCAACGGGACAAAGGTGACATAATTTTGTAGAGTTATATTTATTCCGTCATAATTTATATATAAAAAAACTAAAATAAATAAATATTAAAAATATAAAATAAATGAATAAACGAATGAATAAATGAATAAATAAAGGGCGAATTAGTTGTGTGTTATTGGTGTTGATGCTCTAACACAGTTGTATCGTAACGGTGTGGGTTTGCTTTATTTCATTTGTAAACTTTAGTTGTAGTACATAAGTAATAACACAATAATATATTACCCCTCACTGTACCGCCTGGAAGACATCCACAAAAATCGATAGTGCGATCAATATCGATTGATGACAATCGATACTTCAAGAACGAGACTCAGATTCGTGTTCAGCGACCTCGATTGTCCCAGGGCTAAAGTTACAGGCAGGGAGAAAAATTCCCAGACGTCTGGGAATTTTTCGCTATTTCCGTACCGTCACTTCCTCCATTCCCCCCCCCCAAAAAAAATTCCTCCCGATTTTCCTACTACTTTATGACTAATTTCTGCGGCGGCGCTGATCGATAGTATGACTCAGCGCTTAGCGCGTTATTATATAGTATCAGCGTCGGTCGCCGGCGTCGACGCTGGGTGAGGAAGCAACCTTAGCTGGCTCCGCCGGCAACCAACGCTGGGTAAGGAAGCAACCCTAGCGTCGAGCTCGTTGAAACGTGCACGTACTTCAGATTGACATCCCAGTACAGCACTCAGAAGAATGTTCTTTTCGTCTAGCGTTGGTTTCCCAGCCTATTGCAGCTCATCAAGCCTAATGAAATACCTGATATTTCCGTCCAGTCGCCCTGCTCCAAGCCAAGAGGAGTGATGAATTCCAGAAATGGTGGCATACGACAACAATGCTATCCTCTTCTGTACATAGTATAGTATGAAAAGTGGTATTCCAGAAATGGTGGCGTACGACAACAATGCCATCTTCTTCTGTACATAGCATAGTATGGAAGGTGTTCAAACTACTGCTGAAAATTGACGACCCTGAGGCTTGGTTAAAAACGTAGCCGTACCGAGCGCAGGTCCCAGCAACTGTCTTCGTTAGCCTCTTAGCCCACCGCTGAAAATTGGAGAACCTGGGCAGGTAGAAAAAGCGTAGTACCCGAGTAAATACGCCCGCACCATTGGCCACTGATTTTGAGGGAGCGTACGGGAAAAATTATATACAAGAGCGTGGTGTAGTCAGGAACTGGGGGTGGGACGGGAACTTGATTTCCGCTGTTGACGAACCAGTGACTCATGCCTTCCTCCTTTATATATGGTGGGATTTTCTGTCACTGATTTCCTACCTCCAGTGCGTCAGAATTCAGTATCGCGTTCAAAAGATCGATAACATTGATCGATATTGACTGTCTGATCAAAATTCCCAATCAGCTTTGGGACGCATCCGTAGGCCAACACAGTCAGGCAACTTCCACATAGAGGGAACTCCCCCATCTCTATCTGTATTCATAATCAGTTGCGTATGCTTCGGCCATAAAGTTGGTCTCGTTCTGATCTTAATATTTGACACTGCTCAATCTTCCATTATTCACTACGCTTTGAATTTTTTTATTCCAATAATTGTCTCTGCTCCGTCTCACAACAGTATGGGAAATTGTTGTCATAGTCATGTGGAAGTACTAAAAATAATTTCGTGAATAATGCAGAGTTCCATTAAATATTGATTCACTTGCATGCTGCTACGTTCGCTAACGGGGTAATAAGCATCCAACTCAAATGCCATGACAGGACTGTTCACGTCGAATTGGACACTCTTCCAGGACGTTGCGACTTTTATTCGATTGGTTACAGAAGTTGAACAACAAATACAACAGTGAGGAACGCACATGTCCCCACTTTGGTGGTTCATGTAAGTGCGATAGATAGGAAGCGTGAGTGGGCGGGAGAAGCTGATGCATGCGCTCAACCCAACGAACTTCGAATGGGAGAATCTTACTTACAGCCCACAGCTAAGAAGCAAACACAGAGCGCAATAAAAGACGAGATCGCGCCGTGCACTCCAAAAGTTCACCGCAGATTTTAATCGATTACCAGCTTTTATTTGGTTCAGAGCGTAAATGCCACTCACATGAACCACCAAACTGGGGATCCAAGCGATAAGTAGGAAGCATGAGTGGGCGGGAGAAACGGATGCATGTGCTCAACACAACGAACTTGGGATAGTATAGGAAAATCCCGAACACAGCGGAGGTAGGAAGGAATGAGCTGTGACCTCGGCCGGAGCACATAGGCGGCAGAGCCGTACCCCGCAGCAACACAACTGCAGCAGCACCGCAGGATACTGCAGGTCCACTGAAGGTAGCGGGGACAGGAGCCTTCAAGGGAGCCAGTTCGAGGCAGTAGCCACCCCACACATGCCCGGACTGAGCCGCGGCGCCGGCATATTTCGCAACGCCTCACGTGTGCTCCTCGGCAGCGGCGATTGTTCACCTCCCGGCGCTCCCCTTCGGAGAGAGAAGTCGTGCCTCAAACTTGGGTGATTAAACCATCGAGCCCGCGAAGTTTACGAAGTTCCGAAGAATTACGAACAGACAAAAACCCTCCTCTATTATATATGGTGGGATGATAACACAATAATATGTTACGTCTTACTGTACTAACAACTAAGTTAATTAGTTACCTTCTTCACTGATGAGCCTCGGGTAACTAATTTTAAACAGGCAAAACGAAACATGTTTAATGTTATGGTTGTCATTGTTCTCGTTGTTGTTGTCCTTTTCTTGTGATTGTTGTGACATGGAGTTATGCTGTTGAGGAATTATAAAATTGAAGGTTGTGCTGTTAAGGAATTATAAAATTGATAAATTGAACGTGGGTATATTTATGCACCTAATTCTATCTCATACTATTCTATTCTTGTGTCATTAAATTTTAAACTGTTAAAGAACTGTGAGATTTCAAATATTTTTACATATCGATTTGAAACTGATTCTACTATTAATATTTCATTGCTATAGTCATGTTTAGTCATTTTATGCGATTTTAGATAAATCTACGCTTAAGATAGTGTAAAATGGTCAGCTCCGGTTAGGACGCAACTCCCGTTATAACGCAGATTTTCTCCGGTCCCTTTAAACGCTTTATAACGAGAGGGGACTGTATGTATTATTTATCTGCAATAGATGGAGACGGGGTTGCGGACCGCTGCCACATTGTCTCCATGGGGCGGGCTCAAGCGGCCTGGAAACAGCGCTGGCGAACACTAAGCTTTTCGTCTTTCGTTCGAGCGATGGCGGTGATCGGAGAGATGAACACGACTGCATAGTGCATTGTTCGTTACTGCGGAACAGTAACGAATGATGAACGTTTCAAGAACTTGAGCGCTACGAAATCTTTGGCATATTGAATCTTTATGAATACGATTCAGACGCCAAACACCAGTCCAGCGCAGCATCTTCGCTTCAATTACGCTAAGACGAGTCTCAACCTCCTTGGTTGCAAGCCAGCACTTAGCTTTGTACATCGCTACCGATCGAACAACGGTTCTGTAGATCCAGACGGCTGTTCACACCGTTTATGCCAAGAATTCCTCGATGTCCTCGGTGTGACTATGGCGTCCTTGGGCAAATTCGTAAAGATGCCATCCACCCCATCGTCTCGTGCTACTCTTTGAGGTAATCGTAATGAGAAGCATTTTCGGCGGCTATGGGAGATAACAATCTCTTCTCTCGGACCTTTTTCTCAAACATTGTTATTCCACAGCCATGCCTGCTTCTCGATTCAGCGGCGTCCAGGCTTTGTCGTGCCTAATTCAGAACATGTACCTTGCAATATCTTATCCGTGGCATCTTCCATGATTCATCGACACGGTTGTCACCGTCGGTAATCGAATATGAAAAACGAAAGCTGCTGTGTGTTCCTTCATCCGCTACCTTTGATTCTCGATGGACCGCATCGCTCACCTTAGCCTAGGAGGGGCAAACCTATGAGTGCAGATCAGCGAGCGGTGCTGTGTGGCGACAGTCTCGCACGGCACAACCTTCGCATCTGTGACCAGTCCTCGACCGTTAACAACTTAACGATGAAGACGGTCCTTGTCTTGGCATTCTCGATATAGAGAGACAAGAGATGGGAGTCGCGCTTTCGTAATAGTGTTCGCAATGCTGAGGTTATGTGAGTTCGCATAACCTCATCATTGCGTTTGAGAAACGCTTGTCCAACGCTAAGCGCCGGTTTCGTCCGTTGCTGTCCACTACGAACCGGGGTGTGGAGCGACAGGAGCAAAGGGAGCGATAGCGAAGACGCCCGAATATGAACAGATTTTGCGGTGATCATTCGGTTTTAGTCTTTGCACGGGCGACCATGCTGTTGCGGACTATAGGTAGGCTCTTTACGGTGCTGGTAGAGGACGGTATATTAATGGCGGTGCGCCATGCGTCAAAACTCTGCTGCTGGCCTAACCAGGAAAAGGCTTCAATCTCCCATAGAACTTTGAAAAGAGACCTATGTGCTGGATGGAGATGCTGATTACAAAAAGTGGATTAGAATGACCCTCCTTAACGACTTCCCAAATGTTTACTTTTACCGTTCTCATCAGGGCCCGTATGCATATCTCGGGGCGGCGGGGTGCCCCACTCGGGGCGCCCCAACTGCAGGTCGTACCCAGCAGGTTTGGGGCCCCCAACCCGCGATGCATATGGCTCCCACCACGGTCGGGGAACTTCCGAGCCGTATGTGATATGCGTAGTACGTAGGCACGGATTAGGTTTTGCATTTCTCGGCGAAAATGTCAGCTGCTCGCTGTCGCGCATTCATGCGCGTTTGAAGAAAAAAGGGAGTAAAGGAGGTTAGGGAGGCACAATGGGAGGCTCTCATTTCTGAACACAAGCTTCATTAAAACTCGTCTTCTCTGAATTTTCGAAGAAATTTCATGTCATAATCCTATCCAGCTTTATCCCAAATAGTCTGACTAGAAAAGTTATATGTTGAGAGCACATAATCGCTTAGTTAAATGTACCCGGCAGCGCAATACAATGGGCCACTTTACTGTTCCCTACTGCGTGATGCACATAATTTGTCATGATGAATTGGTTTTGCAATACAATAACAAATAATGCTTTTAAAACCTAGAAAAATCGAGAACTCAGGCAGCAAATATTCCTCTCTGAAACGAACATTTCAGTGGTGCTCAATAAAGTAAGAATAATGAAAATCAAGCTCTGAATTGAAGAAAAATACACCCAACTACCTCTTTTTCTCACTTCACCGGCAAAATTCTGCGCGAATCATGTGTTTTCCTTCGCTGTCCGCAGCATTCCCCTTACGTCGGAGTAGGTGGCGCCCCGACCCCGAGGGGGCTGGGGAATACGGTATCTCCCCGGAGGTGTACATCGCGGGATTCCGCCGCCCTTTAAATTATTCCCCGACGGGAGGCCCCGAGCGAGATATGCATACCGGCCCAGCTGTTGCGCTTGGCTCGCGTATTCGTGTTGAGCCACCTATCAACGCCGTTTATCATTGCAGCACCACTTTATCATTGTGTGATATTATATAAGTAGAGGTAGGTATCTCGCTCCACGAGAGTATGCTGTGAGTTCCGTTCCCACAGGTCCGTCTCTTTTGCGTGGTTTATGTTCCACAAGACATTTTATTACCATTTGCAACACTTCGAGGGAACTCTTGATAACAAGAATCACTGTGTTGCTGAGGTGTTTGCAGACGAAAAGGTGCCGCAGTGGTAGGAAAACGTTTATCTCAATATCACGAAGGTGAAAAACGGACGCCAAGTTATTCAGCAGCACTCTAAACAAATTCAATATGCAAAGCTTGGGCAAAATCTGTGATCACGACTCCACCACCGTCACCCCATCTACTCATGCCGACGCGCAGCTGCATACCGATAACGGCCTTCTACACGTCGAAAGCCGTAGAAATGGCGTTGTCGATGTGTCTATTCAAAAGATGGAAGAGTGCTGAGGCTAAAATCTCAATCTCAACGGCCCACAACGGCTACCGATAAAATGTGAATGAAGCAGGCGCGTTGTCTTACATGTATGTCAATGCATATATTACGCATATATTATGTTCACTGAAACAGATGAAACAGCCCAACTTAATAAGATCAAAGAAATATTTGTGAGGAGTAACAGACCTACTCAACGCGAGATGGATTATGAAATGTTCCTCAGAAGTAAAATGACGTCCTCCCTCCATTACAAAGTATGTCATGCAGTATGCCATGCTCAGTAGTTTGAACAAAAAAGAAAGTGTTTCGATGATATTTTTATCCCCTGCTATTGATAACTGAAAGCAGTTATCGGAAGGTTGCGTGAACACTTGACTAACAAGGGAAGCCCATGAACTTCCCCCAAAGATTCTCAACGAGACCTATATGGCCTTGTAGGGCATCGGACGAGGATCAGAGAACTGTGCTTCGTTTTTGCTACGGGCCACTGGGTGGTCCGAAATTGGAAAAAATGGTATCACTTCAGAGCGGGTTGATAAGGCATAAGTGGCACCTGGAACGGTCCTGTAGTGCTCATAACTTAACCTACAAAACGTTTGAAGCTCAAATTAAAGTTTGACTATAGTAATATGATAACTTACGACGTTTCCTGGACGAAGCTGCAGGGTACATTCAAGTGATTCAGTTGCAATGGTGGCGATAGCGACTGGATGGCCGAGTGGATGCGATTCTGACTTGTGGGAGGGGTGTCCGGGGTTCGATTCCGGAAAAGGTTACGCCATTTGCTCTGTGATCTGTCCCATTTTTGCAACTGAAGAGTACATTTTGGCTGCGGTGTGGTACCGTATTATTGGGTAGTGGTGAATAAGAGCGACGAAGTCATGACTACCGATTTCGCCCAGACTTCGCCTATGGGAATTATTTAAGCTGCTGACCACAAATCTGCCACTCTTTTTCTAAATTATCACTTTTCTTGCACTACTTTCAATCAAAGGTTGAAGTCGAAGGTTGGGAAGCACGTCTGATCACATTGGTGGAGGAAGGGATCCCACTAACGTGCACAGCTTTACTCACCCATATCTACCGTAACCTGCCGTAATATACCGAAGTTTTAAAATCAGGTATCATATCCGTGATCAGCACCCCAAATAACCCTCGTGGGCGATGCTTTCGTCCTCTCCTCGACCTCTGGAAACGCAGCAGTGCCCGGTTATTCTGCGTACACCCCTTTACTTACACATACCATCGTAACCTTCTGCCATCTATCGTTTCAACAAAGATTGGTGATCTGCATCCAAGATAACCCTATAAATGAATTTGGGACGAAAAATCTTTTTCGATCTCAAGTATTGAGGGAATAAGTACGAGTGCTCCTATCTGCAATACGCCGACCCGTCTCTTGTAAGTGTATAGGAGAATGGTCAGGAAAAAAATACCCAGTTAGATAAACACGATAAATAAATATATGACGTGATAAAATATGCTGTACTTGGTAACAGCTAGTAGAATTGAGAAAGTTGCGAGAAGAACAAGAAGCAGTCTGTAAAGAAATCTGAAGGACGATCAGCATGTCTCGATGATAAGTCAAACCAATGCTTGTCGATCGTGTTCACGAATAAGGTGACAGTGAGAATTACTTCGAAAAAGTAATTGAGAACATACCAAAAAGGTCATATGGGGATAGCATCTAACGGAACCTTCCTCAGCGAGACAAGCATCGTTTAATGGACGCGCGATATCGCTCCACACAACAAAACCAGCTTCTTCTACATCTGGAAACAGGTTGAAAGTGGAGTTAGGACGTGAAGAAGATACCCTATAGAAGCCAAAATTTATTTATTTGCAAAAATGCCAACAGCCCAACTAGGGACGCAGAAACCATACTCCCGGAATCGAATCCTCGACCCCCTCCCGTAAGTCCACCTCGCTATGCACTTGGCCAATCACTCCCTACCGCTACCGTTGCGAATGAATCACTTGAATGTACAGTGCAGCTTCGTCTAGGAAGCGTAGGAAATTATCATTCCCCCATATTACTATAATCAAGCTTTAATTTGAGCTCTAAACCTTTTGTAAGTTAAGTTCAGAGCATGAGTCGCCCTGAAGCGGTACCATTTCTGCGTTTTTCGGACCACCCAGTAGCCCGTAGTAAAAACGAAGCACAGTTCTGTGATCTTCGTCCGACGCTCTACAAGACCATGTAGGTCACGTTGAGAATCTTAGGGGGAATTTCATGGGCCTCCCTTGTAAGCGAGGGCAGAGCTGTCCTCTGGGGTAAGGACCGCCTATTCCACCCATCTTTATGCATGAGAGTCATTTATGGTGCCGGTTCATGAATCTGACATCGCTATCAGAATTACTGGCCCATTACAGTACCTTTTGTGATAAGAGGGAGAGGTATTTCAGGGGTTGATCGAATATCTGTCCTTGATATTACGGTGCAGTGAGGTAGCTATGGGTAATAGCATGTCCGGCGTTCACAAAACCTGGACATCTTGTCAGAACAGGTCTGACTCTTCTGCCATGCTTATCATATTCGTGATGAAAGCCTTAAATGACCCCCTTGGGGGAAAGTTGAACAAAATTTGTTATCCAAACCTCTCCACCCTCACTTATCCATTTTTTATCTACCGTAACCTATCGTAATCGGTCGAATTTTCAAGAACGGACATCAGACTCGTGATGAGCAATCCAAGGAATCCCTAGAAGTTTGACCGAAAATCGTTTTTGGACCATGGGTCAAGGAATTAAGAGTAGTGACAATGAATATAATCTCCTCGTTAAGGAAGTTTTTCTTTGCAATTTGACTTGGAGAGCCTCAATTGGTCGTGTTAGATAATGTTCAGGAAAATAAGGAATACCGTGTCAGCGGACAGTTGAACCAGACAAATCCTCTGCTCCATACCGCTTCTAAGCACACTGCGCCAGAACTGCCAACGGACCCTTGTTGACCATTTCTACCAAAGTATTCCTTATTGATAAATTTTATGGCATAACGTCAGACACGCGTTACGGTCGGAATTCAGCAAGATTGGCAGAGTTTGGATTTGAAAATTGAAGACATGGTCTTACAGAAGAAATTAGAAAAGGTCTAAATGCTAGGGCTCAATTTGACTTCAATTCAATTACATCTGTCAAATAAATCAGAATATTTGAATATTCATTATTCGGGTATTTGATGAGGCCAAAAAATCGAATATATTCATTACACGTCTATATGACAGGGTCCAAAATTCGAATACATTCATTATTCGACTATTCGACAAGGAACAAAATTCGAATACATTCGTTATTCGACTATTCGACGAAATCCAAAATTCGAATATTATTCAATATTCGAATATTCGGTTTTTCATGAAACTGACTATATTTGATTATTCGTTTATTCGAAAAAAATTTTTGGAAGGACACAAGTGTACTACATGAGCTCGTCACCTGCGATTGGCGGACTCTCAAAGTAAGCAAAGCCGAAGCAAGGCATAATAAAAATGGCCCGTAATTCCGCTCCATTGCACCTATGCAACACATACTTAAAATCATCACTTCAAGCTGCATCTCACCGCCTCTAAGTGCTACTACGACCTGGTATTCTTCCTCTGTAAGATATCTGGGAACGACTGACAAAAACACTCACAAGAGATGTATTCCTCAAGTAGGAGGTGTTTCTAGAGTAAGCGGTAGTATTGATCGTCATACAACCTGCGTTCCTACCCGCGTTCTAAAGTAAAACACTATTTTGAAGAAATCATCGAAAATATCTCAAGAATAATGTGGTCACATTTGCTTTTTTATGAACTCAAACCAGTGAACAGCATCTTCAAAGTGAATGTATAGAACAGCGTTAGACCACAAAGTGAGAAACCATTTTTGCGTTCAAAAGCCTATAGAGAAAAATCATTCTTCTAAAGTAGTTCTAAGTAGGGAAGGGTTTCGACCTCCCATGGAACTTAAGTTGAGACCAGGATCATTAGAAAGAGTTCAGAACGCTGATTACGAGTATGCATGTCAAAATTGCAAAATGAAACTCCTGAGCGAGTTATGGCCTGCCGAAATCTGGTGGCCTCACCACAGGCTGGCAGTGCGACACAGCTGGCGCAAGAGCGGTGAGTCATTGGGGCTCTGTAAAGGTCCCTACACAGTTCTGCGGCAACGCCGCGACCATATCCTTAACCATAGGGCAGGGACGCAGAGCTCGCCGACCGCGGCATCCCTGTCCTATCCTCAACCACAGCGGTTCTTTTGCAAATTATAATTTACAGCCGTCAGAGCGGCCTCTCGACTCCTCATCAATTGCAGCTGCCACCAATGTTATGGTTTCCGCAGGAAGAACACCTTAACTACGTCGATTGGGGCGAATTAGAAAGAATATAGAAAAAACGACATCCACAAAAAACCGATAATCCGATCAATATCGATTGATGGCGATCGATACATCAAAAACGAACTTCAGATTCGTGTTCAGCGATCTCGATTACCCCAGCGCTAAAGATTCGAGACGCCATGTATCATTGAGTATCGCCAACACGCCCTGCCTCAACTCCAGCTGTGACGGACGGACGGAAACACGCACGCTTACTCCTTTATATATATACAAGTGCTCCGTCACGCCTATCGGCGTTCCTCGCACTTGCGCGCTTCGCGCGATGTTGCAGTATCACTAAACTAAGGAGAATCACATCAAGTTAGCTGCTTTACTTGCATAGCTTTCTTCCCTACCTAGAAGTACAAAAGGCTCGCAGTACGTATAGTATATGGTGTGATAGGGCGATCTATTGGTTCCCCACTACTGGTCTTCCCCTATTGAAACGGTCCCCCATTACTGCTACTGGTCCCCCTCACTGATCCACCCTCAGCGGACGACGTTTTCGGCACGTCTATCTGAATCTCCAAACACGCTGAGCGAAGCCTTTGGCACGTCCTTTGAGTGCCAGGCACGTCACGCGACGTATTCCGCACGCGTTCTAAATTCCTGGCACGTAGAAGACGTCTGGATATTTTCCGCTATTTTCGCGCTCGGTAACTCGATCAGTATCGATTGATGGTAATCAATACTTCAAAAACGAATTTCAGATTCGTGTTGAGTGACCTCGACTGCCTCCAGGGCTAAAGTTTTAAACCGCCTAGACGACATCCACAAAAAATCTATAGCTTGATCAATATCCATAGATGGCTATCGATACTTCAAAAGCGAATTTCAGATTTGTGTTTAGAGACTTCGACCACCTCCAGGGCTGAAGTTCCCAGGTAGGGAGAAGACGTCCGGGTATTTTTCGCTATTTTCGTGTTTTCGTGCCCCCCCCCCCTATTTCCCCCGCCCACTATTTTATGACTAAATCCACACAAAAATCGATAATATGGCCCAAATGGATTGACGGCGATGGACACCTCAAATGTGGACTTCACGCTCGCCTTCAGCGACATCGACTACCCTAGGACGGAAGTACCGGACCGCAAGAAAGTTATCCACAAAAAAGTCGATAATCAGCCATGATTTTCGAAACTTCACGCACCAAGGCACACTGCACGTTAAAGAGTGTAACCGCACATGGCGCGTTATTCAAACCTGGATTTTGGTAGGGTAACAGCGCCCTTAGTACACAAAAAAACGGTAATACCGGTCGATGTCGATTGATAGCGACCGATACTTCAAAAATGAACTTCAGATTCGAGTTCGGTGACGTCGACTAACCCAGGGGCGGGGAGTTCGGACCGCAAGAAAGATATCCACAAAAAATCGATAATACGGCTCAATCTGGATTGATGGCGCTCGACACTTCAGAAAGGGACTTTGCCCTCGCGTTTAGCGACCTCGACTACCCGTGAGGAAACTTTCGGACCGAAAGAAAGATATCCACCAAAAGTCGATAATACGGGTCGATGTCGATTGATAGCGACCGATACTTCAAAAATGAACGTCAGATTCGAGTTCAGTGACGTCGATTAGCCCAAGGGCGGGGAGATCGGACCGCAAGAAAGACATCCACAAACAAATCGTAAATGCGGGTCAAAATGGAATGAAAGCACTCGACACCTCAATGACGGGATTAAGAGTCGTATTCACCAACCACGATACCCCTAGGACTGAAATTTCCGATCGCCAGAACGATATCCACAAGCAAATTAATAAAACGGCTCAAACTGAATTGATGGCGATTGACACTTCAAAAAGGGGCTTCGCCCTCGCGTGCAGCGACCTAGACTACCCCGGGGAGGGAAGTTTCGGACCGAAAGAAATATATCCACAAAAATCGATAATACGGCCCAGCTAAATTGATGGCGCTCGACACTTCAATAACAACGGGATTCAGAGTCGCGTTCACCAACCACGATACCCCTGGGACTGAAATTTCCGATCGCCAAGACGACATCCACAAAAAATCGATAATATCGATCGATATCGATTGGTCAACCTCAGATTCGTGTTCAGCGACCTCGATTACCCCCAGGGCTGATGTTTCAGGGCGCCTGCACCACATCCGGAAAAAAGCGATAATATCGATTGATATCGATTGGTCGACCTCAGATTCGTGTTCAGCGACCTCGATTACCCCGGGCTGATGTTTCAGGGCGCTTGCACGACATCCGCAAAAAAAGCGATAATATCGATCGATATCGATTGGTCGACTTCAGATTCGTGTTCAGCGACCTCGATTACCCCAGGGCTGATGTTTCAGGGCGCTTGCACGACATCCACAGAAAAATCGATAATATCGATCGATATCGATTGCCTCCCCTGTTGTGAACGCCTCCCGTCGATGATCATCTAAATGCCAAGCACGGTCGCCGACGTGTTCGGCACGTCTACGGCTCGCCAGGCACGGTCGCCGACGTGTTCGGCACGTCTACGGCATCGCCAGGCACGGTTGCCGACGTGTTCGGCACGTCTACGGCTCGCCATGCAGGGTTGCCGACGTGTTCGGCACGTCCACGGCATCGCCATGCAGGGTTGCCGACGTGTTCGGCACGTCTACGACTCGCCATGCACGGTTGCCGACGTGTTCGGCACGTCTACGGCTCGCCATGCAGGGTTGCCGACGTGTTCGGCACGTCTACGGCATCGTCAGGCGCGCTTGCCGACGTGTTCGGTACATCTACGGCATCGCCAGGCACGTAGAAGGCGTCTGGGTATTTTTTGCTATTTTCGCGCCCCTGATGTTTCCGCCCCTATTTTTTGACGTGCTCCGTGGCTAATCGCTTAGCCCCTTATTATAGAGTATGATATATATATATATATATATATATATATATATATATATATATATATATATAGTAGGATATAGGGGCATATTCGAAGTGACGTTTTGTTCTGAATTATGAAACGTGTCTGATTAAATATCCGGGAAAACTACCATACACGTTTGTAAAAGTGGTTGAAGGCAAAAAACTGCTATAGTGACATTTTTATCTACTATTTTGCACAAGTAGAGTCCAAGTCATACATTGAACAACTAGAGGTGTTTCTAAGATCCTTGACATTCACTAAACAAAGCAAAAAAAGTGCGAAGCAAAAAGGTAATTAGAATGTATAATGAGGAAGAACAAAACGTCGTTGATCCACTGCACGTTTGATTGATGTGGAAGCCCAAAATATCGTTGATCTACTGCTTTTTCTTCCCTCGCTATATCCTTTTCACTAGCAAAGGTGGTGTCCATTCTTCTCGCTGAATTTGGGGTTGCTGGTTGTAGAGAAGCTGCATGTATAAGGTGTGTAGTGTGTGAGCAACATGTCTGCTTTAAACAATTTTTTGCTTTATTCAACGAATGCCAAGGTTGTTAGGAACACTTCTAGCTGTTCAATATATGATTTGGGCTCTACATGTGCAAGAGTAGTCCCCGCTGAAAAGACCTCCAGCCGACAAAAGGACCATCAAAGTATTAAAGTAAGTAAGTACTTGTGCAAAATAATAAAGGATAAAGGATAAAGGACGGCGTTACTCAATCCCTTCTGGGATGCGCCAGCGCCTTCTACTTCTACGAGATGTCATGGAGGCGACATGAATGCGTATTTGGCCATACAATGACTTGCGGTGGCCATCCGATGAACAAGTCAGCGCTTCATCCTTCCCAGACAAGTCTGGTTCCAATTCACCGACCCCCGAGGAATGGGAGGCTTGGTTGGCCTGGGCGGGAAATCCGAACCAGGAACCTGGTATCGGGTGCACGCGATAGTCGCGCCTCCTCCGACTGCACTACATGTGCCCTTGTGCAAAATACTTACTTTACTTTGATACTTTGATGGTGCTTTTGTCGGCTGGAGGTCTTCTCAGCGAGGACCACAACTCTTCCAGACCGCTCGATCTCTGGCTGCTTGCATCCAGTGAGGCAGACTCCGCTCTCTGAAAGATCTTGAGAATGAGTCTGCCCATCGCGTGGCGGTCGTCCCAGTGGTCTCTTATGGTCTCTCGGGAGCCATTCTGTGACACGGAGACTCCATCTATCGTCCTTTCGTCGAAGCAGGTGTCCGGCCCAGCGGTCCAGGTTTCCGTCGCGTAACACATCACAGGTTGTACAGAGGTGTTGAATATCGAGGCCTTGAGGCCGGCATTCTTGACCTGATCGGTGACTTCGCGAATCGAACTGAAAGCTGCCCATGCTGCGCGTCTCCTGCGGGCGATTTCAGGAGCGAGGTCGTTATCCATGTTCAGCTCTCTTCCCAGATAGACGTAGGAGTCGACCTGTTGTAGAGCGACTCCATTTAACCTTACGAGTCCCGTGTCACACCACTGGTTGACCATAAAATGCGTTTTGGACATATTCATGTCCAATCCAATCTTCATACCTGCCACATTGAGCTCGCTCAGCATTTCCTCGACTTCTGCCGTGCTGGTAGAGATGAGAACAATATCGTCGGCGAAGCGAAGGTTGCTGTCCCGTTTACCGTCGATAAGGTAGCCTTTATCATCCCAATTCAAGTCCTTCATGGCATCCTGGAGTGCCGCATCCTGTGAATAGCTTAGGAGAAATCGTGTCTCCTGTCGTACTCCTTTCCCGATAGGAATCTTTCGATCGAACAACTGGATGGTGGTCAATGTGTTCGAGAAGCATTCGTCGAGAAGTCGGATGTAGGGCGATGGTATACCAGCATGCATAAGCGCGTTCAGAATGGCGTTGATTTCCACAGAGTCGAACGCTTTCCGATAATCCACGAAGACAAGGAAAAGTGCGATGTGGTGGCTCCTTTCGATGGGTTGTGAGACAGTCTGAATATGGTCCATGCAGGAGAAATCCTTTAACAGACTCCAGCGTCTGTTTGTATGAACGTGGTCTATCTCCGAACGCGTTTCTCCATTTGGGCTTTCCCAGGTCCATCGCCGGTTTGAAGGCTTCTTGGACATAGAACTTCCATGGAAGAGACGGCACGCGGATAGGAAGTCTATCAGGCGCTCTCCGTTTTCGTTCCTTGAGGAAGTTCCATGTGGTCCCAGCCTCCATTCGTCGTGATCGTTCGTACCGACGGTAGCGTTAAAGTCCCTAACAACAACATTGTAGTAGCTCTTCTCGTCGTTGACAGTTTTTTCGAATAGCTTGTAGAACTCCTCCTTTTCTTCGTCTGCGGCCGCAGATGTTGGAGCATATCCATTTATGATGGAGATGGTTCCTTGATCTTTGGTTTCCAGATGAAGAACAGCTACTCGCGAACTGATGATCTTGTGAGAGTCTACTAGGTGGTGCACTGTCGAATTGACGAGAAATCCAACTCCGCCAATATTATTTCTGTCCACCTTTGCTCCGATAATGAGATGCTCGTTGTGGTCGGTCCTTCTTATGGTTTCCGTTCTGCCTTTCGTTTCCTGCAGGGCGATAACGTCATATTTGATGGTGCGGCTTCTGTAAAGCAGTGTCCGAAGATCCTGCTCAGATGCGATCGTACGACAGTTATAAGTGCAGACGAATAGGCGGTTTCCATGTGGTGGTGGGAGGGAGTTTCCGGTAGTCCGATTCCAATGACGTCCTGATAGTTTAACTCCGAGATTAGATGGCCCCTCGCCGGAGGTAGATGCAACCGACGTCGTAGAAGTCCACCTCCGGACTGGGGCGCGGATTTAGTTGTTTGAGCCATGTGCAAAATAATAAATAAAAATGTCACCATAGCAGTTTTTTGCCAGTTTTTTGTTCAAGCATTTTTACAAACATGTATGGTAGTTTTCCCGGCTAACACGATCATTTCGAAGATAGATTAGGACTTGCAGAAAAACAGCAGCGACGGGGACCGAGCCAACACGTTGCACTTGACGAACAGGAGCACTACCCCTGCGCCACCGCCGCGCCTAGCGAGCATTTCTTAAGGAGGGCCGATGACTCACTCCTCTCGCGCCAGCTGTGTCGCACAGCCATCCTGTGGTGAGGCCAACCGATTCGGCAGGCCATACTTGCTCAGGAATTTCAGTTTGCAATTTTGACACCCTTATTCGTAATCAGCACGATCTTTCAGCTCTTTCTAATGATCCTGGTCTCAACTTGAAGTTCCATGGGAGGTCGAAACCTTTCCCTAGTAAGCAACGTTCCCCTTGAGAACTTCAGGAGCCTGCTAAAGCTATGAGATTACGCCGCATATCAGGTAATGAAAATGCCTCACCGGTGATCTAACCGTACTAGACTGAAAGGTGAAACATACTGTGCATTGCAACGGAGCCTCTTCCGCAAGAGTAGCTAACGTGCCACAGGAGTCATTGTTATCTGAAAACATGGAAGGAAACGTGAGAGATCTAACATAACAAAGAATTTGGTCTCACTCCTTCCTCCTGAAAACTTATGTGAGTAACGGAATCTAAAAAATACAGCTTAATGTGATTTCTCAGCGTAAACTTCCGCGTGAGCACTCTGTACTTTTCCTAACGGGATGACATTACAATGTAAGAAAGGGGACCCAAATAATCTACGAACAAAGCGCCCCACTTCACTCTCTTGTTAAGAGGGATCTTTGGCCGCCTGTCGCGGGGGCTGCACGTTCATGCACAGGGTGCGTGGATGTGTTCGCGCCTGCGCGGAATGTAAATGCGTCGACCCAACCAAAAGCTTGCACTCGGTAGACTGGGAGTACGTGTAAGGCGATTCGAGCCCGCCTTAAAAAGTCTCGCCCCGTCCCTTCGGGGCAGTCTGGCTGGATGCCCGGAGTTCTTCGCCTGCAGAGCCTGACTAGCTACCGTGTGTGCTCCAGCCAGCAGCACAAAACGGCCTCATTCCCCTGACTCGTAAAGAGCCTCAATTTCTGCAGCAATAGGAAGGACGACTACGACGACGAAGAGGTCGAAGCTTTTTACGTGGAGCTGGAGAAATTCTATAAGGAAGATCACACCTTCTACAAGGTGACCGTCGGTGACTTCAACGCGAAAATGAAAATCGGGTCATGAAGGTTGCCGGAAGAACATCACATCGTAACCCACGGTTTGGAACGAGAAAGGCGAAGGACTGCCTGAGTTCATCATGTCGACCAAGACCTCCCGCACTACGATCGACCTGGGAAACCACCGGTAGCCAGTTCCACAACGAAATCGACCACGTCATCTTTAACTACATGTTTTGCCTGATCCCGTGTAGAACTTGGGGACAACGTCTCCGTTCTCCCCAAGTTCTACACGGGATCGGACCACCGCCTCCTTCGAGCGAAGTTCTGCCTCGCGTGAAGAAGGGAAGGCCGCAAAGCTCTAAGAAGAGGAGTCCCAGAACGGCCATCAACTGGGACCCCTACACCTCTCTTGCCGGCCTTTGGGAAGATGCCGTTATGGACAACATGACGAGGAATACCACCGCTTTGAGAACTACCACCGCTTCGAGCACCATCTCTGCGATAGTGCCTAGGGGAGCCAAGAGCTTGAAGATCACCAAGAGACGTCTGTCTGCGGAAACTCCTGAGCTGATCCGCCAGCGTGAAGCAGAACGAGCAATAGGCAACCGCCAACTGATGTCCGAGCTTGCGAAGCTATGCAGATCGGCAGTAAAGGAAGATATTAAGGGGAGAAGGCGGAAGTGTTGGATGAAGCTGCAGAAGCAGGTTTGAGCATCCGCAATGCCCGCCGAAACTTCGCCAACTTCAAGACCAAGATGACACCTCTCCTGATGGAACCGTCACCTCTTCCAGAAGGACCATGGAGAAGGTCATCCACGACTCCTACTCCGATCTCTTCGATAGCCACGTCCACCTGCAACATGGCATCTTCCTCAGGATGGATGCGTCGTTCCCTCTGCTCCCCCTGCCGAGATCCGGAACGCCATTTCGTCGGAGAAGAAATGTACACACAGCATCCGGTTCCGACAGGATCAAATCCGAACAACTGAGGAACCTCTCGCCAGCGCTCATCCACGCGCTACCTGTCGGAGTACAAGGTTCCATCGCAGTAGAAGACAAGCGGGACCGTCTTGCTGTACACGAAAGGAGACGTGCACGGCATTGGCAACTATCTCACGATCTGCCTGTTGTCATTAATCGACAATCTGATCACTCGAGTCCTGAATAGGATCAGCAGAAGGACAAGCAGGATTTCGGAGAGGACTCACCAGTAGACTGTCTCAACGGTAGGTCGGAACGGCCCAATGCTGTATATAGGCAGAATCGCCTCTTTATGGACAACAACAAAATGCAAATATCTCGACCAGGGTAGTACGACCACTTGTGTAGACCACCGTTTTATTTCCTATCCGTATTGAATGATTTAAATTTTTTAATGCGATTTTTGAGCCCTTTAATAGGTCCTTCTCACCAGGAGCAGCATCGACTGTGTCAGATTAGTTCAAGAAAGAGTGCTACTGAATAACTGTTTAATTCAGTAATTTGCGAGAAAAAACGCTGAGAAAGGCTTTGTGTATGTAATCTTTTGATAATCATATTTTGATTATTTACAGTTGCAAATTGTCGAATTAATCACAACAAGATCAACTTTTCAGGCTTTCCGAGCATCTCATGGACACGGCACGTTTTTGTACCTGAACGAGCAATATTTGTATCCGAAATTGTACTCTATACAATGCCGAGTGTTAATTGCTAACGCTGGCTTGAGTGCTTTCTCCACAAAATTTTTGAGACACTCTTGGAAGCGATGACGGAATGGCAACCGGAGGATGGACATGTCACGAAACTAATCTTCTCTCTTCTGCAGGAAACAGCATCAGAAAGTGGAGTTGTACTCTATAAAATTTAAAGCCACAGTTTGACACAAGCTAATAAAACCTGTTTTTCTGAAGCAATTCTCTGTTCGAACAGACGCTCCGATTTGCATCATTTGCCGAAAATTTTCGACACCGTTAAATACATGGAAGCCGCTATTTTTACAACCTGCCTTTTAAAGCGTTTAAAGCACTTCCTATACTTTTGAAAACTCTGTGAGTTTTTCAGAAACGTCGAATACACTCCGAAATATGGTAAGCTGCGTGGAGCCATTGCGTTCTCCGATATCATCAATCGCCACTCAAGATGGTCTTCTCGTTGAAAAAAATGTCTATCATCTGAAGAAGGAACACGGAAGAGTGAAATTGTGCTTCTTGGATCTTTAAGTCATGAGTATTACACAGTAAAAAGCTAAGCTTCTTCGCAGCGATCTCCGATATGATTAGGGCGGATCTATTTAAATTTTTCGTTTTTCAAGAAAAATTAAATAATTTTTACCTGAAACGGATCACGCACACAGTTGAAATCTTGCCCCAAAAAGTTTCAAGTCTTGTTCAATGCACAATGTGAAAATCATGGTTTTCTGAAACAAATAGATTGGATTGACCCTTGGTCAATATGCCACCGACGTCTTAGGAGCGACGAAATTCGACGTTCACAAAAATGACTGCAACTCGGTAAGTTTCTCAAAATTTGAAAAAGCCAATGGTTTTTAGAAGCTAGAAAAAAGGGTTTTCACAGAGTATAAAAATCTATTTTCAAAAACTAGGTCTTCATATGGGACGGAGGCCTTCGATTTTTGTACGAAAAGATTGATGAGATTTTGTATAAATAGTCGTAACTCGGTAAGTTTTTCGAATTTTAAAAAAGCCAATACCTTTTTGAAAACTAGAGAGAAAGCGCTTCGAACCATACAGAAATTAGTTTTCGACAAGAGGATGGAGAAAGCACCTAATTTTCTTTAGTAATTGACACTTTAAACTTTATCGACCTTAATTTAGGGCGTAGATGTCGCTCGTTAAGGCAGAAAACTGTCGTGTCCATGCTTCCTGAAAAAAAATCTGAAAAAAAAAATGGAAACCTCTCATTGACCCCAAATCTACCCGCAGAAAACCTTTATTTTTAACAAGTAATACAATCATTATTTTAAAGTTTTAATATTAATTTTTACAACTTCGGAGGACGAAGGAGAGACTCCACGTCTTCGTAGACATTCCTGGAAAAAACAACTTATTAAGAATTAAAAACATCCCCTAAAAACTTGAAAAATAACAGAGAATCCTCTGCCAAACCCGAAAAACTACGACCGTCCCCCTCCAGACGAGGCCACAGTACGACCCCCCCCCCTCCCCCCTTCGATTCCCGAACATCAAGCTTGACCCTGATCTCGACCCTAATACACCTCAACGCAGAGTTAGGGACAGGAAGTTGGGCCGTTGGCGGCGTTAGCCCTCTACATCACGTGGAGGACGGGCTCAACTTGAAACAGCGAACATGGAGATTACGCCGCCTCTCTACCCACCGCTCGCTCATCATCGCTGTTTTCAGCCAACTTGGTACAAAATTTGTCCCAAAAACATAATGTCTCAAAAGAAAACACTGAACTTTGGTTCAAAGGTGTTTTTTCTTTATTCCTAGACAAAATTAAAAATAAACATAAGTTAAAAGATTTTCACCTCAATTTGATTAAACAAAAACTCAATATTTTAAAGAAAAAAATCTGGAAATCTTTGTTATGTCACATTGCTATTGAAAACAATAGATCGGTGCAATCCTAGAGGGGGGGGCAGTCCATTTCAATTTCTAAGGAGTGCAACATGCACCACAACATATAAATTATATATATATCCCCCATATATAAAAGAGGAAGGGTTTTTTGTCCGATGTTAGCCACCCGCAATTCGTACACTGGCTAGCTAGCCGGTTTAATCACCCAAGTTTGCGGTGCGGTTGCCAGTTGTCCAAGCGAAGACGCTTGACAGTTGTCCACCAATGTTGTTTACCATCGACTGCCATCGACTGCCTGACGTAAGGTGATTTCGAAAGAGGTCTCTTCCCAACCACCACTGTTGTTTACCATCGACTACCATCGACTGCCTGACGTA
>OX375867.1:60202363-60604290 GCA_947359475.1 Heligmosomoides polygyrus bakeri | reverse complement strand
AGCCCACAGAACGTTTTTGTGTTTACGAAACCACTAATACACCTATCGCGAACTGAGCTAGGACATTTCTGATGTAATGGGACATGCACGTGTATACCTACCAAAGCGATACCGGCGCAAATAGGATCCGGGGGAGTCACCTTATAAAAAATGTCACCAACACGAAAAAAAACGAGTCAAGGCAGACTGATAGTAAAGAAGACAAAACAAACAACACAGATTTAGGCAGGGGAAGGGACTCCAGGGTGTGGCTCAAGTGACGCACCCGTGTGAAAATTGCCTATATCCTGAGCTCCCTCCCTTGTCCAATTAGGAAGCTCATAAGACGCGGATCTATAATCGAAACGGAGAGATAAGACTGCATTTACATTCCCTGTATGTAGCTACTCACCACGCCAGCCCGCTGCGCCATGCTATGGTGACCCCCCCCCCCCCCCCGGACCCTATTTGCGCCGCGATACCTTTCTTCATGGTGAGATGAAACCAAACCAAAACCTACCCGAAGTGACATCGAGAGAGAAAGCCAATCAACACACAAAGCAAATGTATTATACAGTGCTTTTTTACGATTATCACGCACCTTTACACCACTGAGATCGACATGAATAATAGCAGTTTGGTTGGAGGGACGAGTGCGAAAGCACCGTCAAATACTGTGCACCTTCTCGACATGGCCAGCGTTCATCACCATCCAAAGTTCCAAGGTTGTAAATTGTGTCAGGTAATTGCTTGAGAAATGGCGCTGAAAAAAAATGATATGAAAGACAAATAAATACAAGCAGTCAAGCCCCAGCATCAAGGCGAAATGAGCAATTAAAAAGGAATGAGATCACAAGCCTCGGTTATTTTTCGTGTAATAAAAGGTGCTTACAAAATTCTAACTACAGGCGTTTACATGGCGCATGATGTGCATACCGGGGATGTGGGCGGAGACCGCCTCATACCCGGCCGGGGGGCGGTTGGGAGAGAATAGCATACAGCCCCTGTGTTCTCCTCCGCGACCGCGGAGGAGAGTCGGCGAGCGGCAACGCCGCAGAAATGTGCGGAGGCCTTTAGGTCTTTTCATACTTCGCGGCAGAGCGACAAGAGCGACGAGAGCGCAGCCTGCGTAGCGTGCGCTGTGCGCGGAAAGTATGAACAGGCCCTTAAATCGAAAATTTACAGAGCAGTCGTCCGACCTGTAGCTATCTACGGAGTTGTGTGCTGGCTACTAAAGAAACTGAAACGCGCCTAAGCATAATTGAAACGAGGATGCTGCGGTGGACGGCCGGAGTTACGCGTTTGGACCGAGTGCGCAACGACTCCACTCGGCAAAGATTTGGTATCACCATGATAGTTGAGAAGCTACGCGAAGCTCGCCTGGGATGGTACGGACACGATTATAAACGGTGGATATTAGGACCGGCTTACCGTAACCTTAGGCGTCGGGTAAGGCGTCCTTTATGCAGTCGCAGAACAATTTTAGGGAAGGGATTCCAGGGTGTGTGCCATCCATGCTGCTCGCATGGAAGCTGCTTTCGTCGCTCAGGGGGAATCCGCGGCTCGAAGAGCGCAGAACCAGGTTAGGTAAGGGACTCCAGGGTGTGTGCCACACAAGCTGATTGTATGGTAACTGCTTTCGTAGTTCAGGGGGAGTCCGCGGCTGTGTTCTGTGCTCTTCAAGCGGCGAAGCGCATACGGCTGAAACAGTGCGCAAAAAAGCCCTCAATGTTGTGTAAACGTCGGAACCCCTCAAACCCCAGATAGTCAGTTGAAATGCAAGAATGCCAACGTAGGAGAACCGAACCCACGACACCGCTCGCATGAAGCAACCACACTACCCACTGCACCACACAAGACTTTTTCGGGCGGACCTCAGACACTCGCAGCGGTGACGACTGGGGGACGATGACGAATTATGACCTTGCGGGTGACGACTGAGTGGCGTTTCAAGGCGGAGCTTCGCGAGCGGCAAGATGGCGGCTGCATGACGTCACTCAGCCGCTCTTCGCAACACGCTGCGCGAGCGTAATGTTGAATTAGGGCGCGCTAATCCGGGTTGGTCCAGGGTACAAGACTAGAGGCTCCACCCTGCATCTCTGAACTGGCAGCTTTGTCCTACCTGTGGCAGTCCTGGGTGACTTCCTATAGTTGCAGAGTGCATGTAGTTGGGCAATACGTTCTCATTTCAATAGCTTTGTGACAAATAACTCTAATGCTATGAAGAGGGAAGAGGTCCGTCTCTCCGTTTCAGACTTGCTGTGATCTGGTGGAACCTTGTTTCGTATTGGTTTCTCTTTCTTCTTTCATGTTCCTTGATATCAATCACTACCTTATCTAGTTCCTCGGCGTTCTACAGACAAATATGTCTTCAGGTTGCCGTCCCTGACTTGGTTGAGTTTTTGGAACGAACATTTTTACTTTCGTGGACTCTTACAGTTCGTCACAAGTAAGTCGTTGATTTCTTTTTTGTTTCGTTCTTTTTCTGCCGCGTGAGCGAAGCTTTACTATTCTATTTATGTGTATATTCCCTACTTCTTTAGAAATCCGCCATCAGATTGAGGTAAACTTGGAGTGAGGATATCAGGCAAGGCAGAACGCATCCTCCCTATTCTCATTGGAACACGTTAGAATTCCTCCTTTTCTCACTGTTGTCATCCTTCATATTTTGTGCTCAATTTTTTCCTTTAACGTTGTAACATTAGTGTTCTACCCCTTCTCATTAACATTGCATTGCTCTTAAAATGGTTTCTTTTTGTGAGCACCACTTTAGAAGTGATTTTTGCAGATATGCATGTTGTTCATTGTCAATTTCTACAGTACTACTTCGCTCATCACTAATGGCAAAGCCTTCTCGCGTTGAAGCCGCTGCTGCACTAGAAAACAATCTGATGGGAGAGCCGCGCGCCATAAAAGGTATACAATCCGCCTTTCCTCGGCTTAGGGGTTCCGACTATTTAGCTTGTATAATTTACGTCATTGTCTTGCAGTCACCTGGGGTCACCTGGTATGTCCACGCGATTATGGATGCCTTCTAGGCCGCTCGCAGTGCTCAGGTGAGGATCTCATAACGACGCTTCTCAATAATACAGCGAGCTTGACCAGACCTTCACTGTGGGATTTTGTTTCAGAGTTTACGTGAGCTCGGTGAAGCTGCGAGTTAGCTATTCTGCTTATTTCCATTGGCAGAACGGGTCACGATGATCAACCACCACGCGCTCAGGCACACGGCTTGGTTCGAGGAAGCAGCGCTGCAATCTTCTTCAAGGTAAGTCTATACCCTGTCTCGCATTATGTCTCAAATTGCGTACAGTCCAAGTTTGAACTTATGTCGGACTATTACAGAACTGTATCTGCGACATCACTATCCAGAACTACCATTCCTCTCCTGAAAATGGCTGCAGATGTTATCTAGATAATGACAATCCTGTTATGGGCGCTTGAGACGTGAGGATTGCTTCTTCCTCTTTCACCGTTATGGGTGGTTCAGTGGGTTGCGGAAATATACAAGGATAACAGAAGAATGGATGAATAGGCTTTATTTGAGGAACGTCGCTCCTCTAAGCGCAGGTGAACGTCTCATAAAAGAGGACACGTAGGTCCAAGGCGAGTGGTATCAGCACATAGGCAACACTGGTGACTCTCGCATACAAGCGGGTACGGTGCCAGTTGCCCCGCCTTCTCGACCTCCCGATGGATCTGAGGATCACCGCAGACGGTGATACTCCCGGCGAGGGCAAGCGGAAGCTATATATTTCAACAGAATAAAATCTACTGTCGCTGACGATAGCGAGCGACCGCCCTTCCGAGGATCACCATAGACGGTGATACTCCCGGCGACGGCAAGGCAAGTACTACATCTTTCTATAGAATAATATATCTGTAGAATAAAATCTACTGTCGTTGGCGATGACGACCGAGCAGGGCGGCAGCTTGAATGAGAAGACTGCTCGTTGTTCGTGGATTGGATGGAGTGAAGTAGATGCTGCTTGTTGAAACTGAAGACTGCATGGACGTGAAGAAGGGCTGCTCGTTGAAATATGTAGACTGCTTGGCGTTGAAGGTGTAGAGTGAAGATGGCTGGACGGCTTTGTGGAATTAAGTCTAACGACTAGGCTACGACGAGTGCTAGACCTGCACCGTATACGACGTGGTAACCGCATCATTAAATAGCTGCATAATTGGGATCCAGGTTTCCACGTTTTGCTGTGATCCTTCATTTCATGAAATTCGTAGCTGAAACGTACGAATGCCTGATGCTTTCCTTTATTTTGGGAAAATTTTTCAAACCTAGATGAACAAATTTTTGTAAATTTGCATCCATCTCTGAAGGCCCTTTGTCAGATTCCCCGGCCTGCATTCCCTTTACAGGTCATGGACCCGTGACTGCTCTTCCGGCAAAAATGGCAAACGCTGCCAGACCTCCACCTTTGATTGAGATTGCGGTGAGACGCATGGGTGCTACATGTCTGCTGGCGGCCATGTATATTGTCGCCGCAGCTGTTGTCCGCAGCCCCTATTTTAGGGTGGGCCAATAGATCTTCTGCAGTCTGTCTGTCTTGCGACTTGCCTGCTAACTGCAAAGGTTTTACGACCCCTCGTAGGAGTCCACATGATGTTGTCTCTTCACGCATAAGGTGGCGAGTATGACATACGTTGTGTTCCGAGCCGATTGTCTGGTTACGGAGTCTACGATTTGAATGCGAAACTGGGATACAACTGCTAAAAGATGTTCTAACCGGTCTCCTTTTAGAGAGATTTTTGGCGACTACTTGCAATGCACCCATGGTATTGTAGTTCGTGCTTTTTAGACGTTTAGCTATGCACGTATGGTATGGTGGTAATATTCTACCATTTTCTTTGGCAGCTTTTGTCCTATTTCTGAGGCTTTTTCTAGGTGGAGTGGCTCTTCTGATGGGACCAAGATAATCAGGTTGGTGAATAAGATGCTCAAACTCTGATCGGTTTTTGACAACTTCATTTATTTTGTGCACGCCGGATAGAGAAGCCTGAGGATGCTTTTTAGACTGACGAGTCCCTTGAAGTGCTTGATTTCGTTCAAAGCTTCCTAGTCCTAGTATACAGTTAACAGTGTTGTGGTCAGAAGTGCAATGTTTGACCTGAAATTTCTGTTCTATTTTTGTGGTAGCACTACTTGCAGCAGATTTGTATGCAATATAGCCAAGCTTAAGACCAATCATCTCGTTGGCGCACCTGTATTCAGCTGCTTTTGTCATTAGCTTCAAAATGAGGTTATTGCCGTCATTAATATTCTTTTCCAGTTGAGACTCTTCTTCAATCTGGTCAATTTCAACCATCAAGTCCTTTTTCTCCGACTTGGTTTTGCAATTTCTATACTCTTCGTACATGTCTTCGTATGACTTTAAGAGAAATGTTCTTTTCTCTCGTAGCTGCTTTATAGCACATTCTAGAAGCATTATACTAGCTCGCGATTTTCTGCAGTTCTCTTCATCCGCAGTAGTGTAGTCTATGCCGAACGTGTATTCTTGGAAGCGTATGACTAAATTTTTTAGGGCAATGGATCCACCCAATATCCCTTTTTTCTGAAAATAAAGTGCCATTCTTTATATTTGGCTACTTCACTTTTTCACCAATTTGTGAAAGATGGTTCCTTTTCAATGGAAACCTTTTTTCTGACTAGCAGAAAGTTTGCTCCAAGTACTTTTGACGAATGGGAGACTTCGTTTCTGACTCGCAGAAAATTTGCTCCAGGTACAGAGTACGGGAGACTTTGTTATCTGACTCGCAGAAGGTTGCTCCAGGTACAGAGTACGGGAGACTTTGTTATCTGACTCGCAGAAGATTTGCTCCAGGTACAGAGTACGGGAGACTTTGTTATCTGACTCGCAGAAGGTTGCTCCAGGTACAGAGTACGGGAGACTTTGTTATCTGACTCGCAGAAGATTTGCTCCAGGTACAGAGTACGGGAGACTTTGTTATCTGACTCGCAGAAGGTTGCTCCAGGTACAGAGTACGGGAGACTTTGTTATCTGACTCGCAGAAGATTTGCTCCAGGTACAGAGTACGGGAGACTTGCCCAATTAAGGGATTTGCGGTCTTGAATTTGACCGACTTTAAGCTCAGATAGAGCTTTGTCTCTTCTCCAGGGATCAAAGATGTCACTCTTTGACGCGGGAGTAGGTTGGCTATTAGGCCGATGCACCAAAATGTTATGGGCGCTTGAGACGTGAGGATTGCTTCTTCCTCTTTCACCGTTATGGGTGGTTCAGTGGGTTGCGGAAATATACAAGGATAACAGAAGAATGGATGAATAGGCTTTATTTGAGGAACGTCGCTCCTCTAAGCGTACAGGTGAACGTCTCATAAAAGAGGACACGTAGGTCCAAGGCGAGTGGTATCAGCACATAGGCAACACTGGTGACTCTCGCATACAAGCGGGTACGGTGCCAGTTGCCCCGCCTTCTCGACCTCCCGATGGATCTGAGGATCACCGCAGACGGTGATAAATCCCATGCTTTCTATTCTATGCACCGTTTAAGTGGTGAGTACGTCCTTTAAGTTAGAGCAAATTTGAGAATAACAAGCATAGCATGATTTTTGATTTTTTAGAAGTGTCATTCAGCCGGATGGCTACGTCTACGGCCAATGAAGTTTCCAGTCAAACCGCCTACGATGCCGTTCTGCTGTGTGAACAGAATTTGTTCGCGTGAATTACGAGTTATGACCACGAACCTTCATAATCCCATTGTTTTTTAAATACTCTACAGTATACAAAGGTTGTGATTTTGTTCCTGTTGTATCGTTATATTTTGTATCGTAATTTTTGTATTAGAGATTCTGTTGTTTCCTCATGTAGTCTTACCTGCCAGATTTTTTGTGTCGGTGATTTCTCCGGTTGTGAAATGCTTCTTGTTCATTGTGGAGTCGAATACTGTATACGTTCACTATTACTAAATATTATGTAAGATATGTAATAAAGATAAATGACCTACATGTGTACAAACTACAATAAGCAAGCCTAAATGTAATGAACAAACACTACATGAGCGAAGGAAGGGCAACTCCGGTCACCAACGGGGGAGCCTCCGGTCACCATCGGGGGTCGGCGCGGTGACGACTGCGGTACGCCCGAGTCACCCCTGATTTGTTCCGAGGGTGACCGCGACGTCCCGCAGTCGTCACCGCTGCGAGTGTCTGAGACGCATCAAATTGGCACCGTCAAATTAGGTGTCGGGAGTGCGGTCACAACAAGCCCCTCGTTTGGTGTCTTACTACTAATAGACGTGCTTAGAAGGATTATCCGGACCTGGGCAGACGTTTGCTGCAATGGGGTGGTGCGAAAGTGATAAACTACTGTCCGCAGAACTTAAAAGAAGGTACTAACCTGAATTATTCGAGAATTCTTCCTTAATTATGGGTTGAGCTTTATCCAAAGTCGCCATCCTAAGGAGACTGCGGTTCCGGGCCTTCGGAGGACTCTTAGTTCCCCAAGTTCGGCCGGTACTAAGCGAGCTGGTGCCGACTGTGCACCGGCAAGGTATCTCGAAACGAATACGTTCGATCAACCACACCCCGGAGTTCTTTCACTTGCCTAGTTCTAGCACAGAAACCGTGTTTGTTTGTTTGTGTGTTCCACAACCATGGTATCATAATGGAGCGGGTGCTAGCTCGCTTAGTTCGACGTCCAATGAATGTTCGCATATCATCCTTGACTATGTTGTGGCCTTATTGACCAGTCCACCAAGAATGCCACTTCCATTAGGCTGATTTTGAGTGTTTTGACTGGTTTGTCGACTCGATTTCGGAAGTGTTGCGAATATCTCCCACTTTTTCAGGCTTCGAAGAAAGCGAAAGCGCAGAAAAGTGAGCGTTGTAAAAGCCGTTAAAAGTAACAAAAATATGGGCACACTGAACACACCCTTGTAGCAACAGGAACACAGTGTAGAAAATAGCTAACCCTTTGGCATTTTGAACACAACTAAGGAAAAACTGATGAGGCTTCCTGAGATTTGAGGAATTTTTGAACGGCAACTTGCTGTACAGACGGTATCTTCCCGGTGATTTAAAAAGCAAAGTAGATCCACCTTTATTTAGATTGAATCTGCAAAAACTCCTGTCTAGGCATAAGTTGGGGAAAGCTTGTGCTGGACGGCAGTGGAACTGCCAACTTTCCATGAGTGACGGGTTAGTAAGGTGCCAAAGAAACCAATTAAGATTCTTCTGCGGTCCATTCGCAACACAGTTGAAGCGCGAGCAGTCCGAGCAAGCATAAGGGATGGACTAGAATTCTAAATTTTGATGTCAAGCGGTTTCTATACGGCATTCAACTACGCAACATATATGAGGCGCTCTGTGCCAAATAATGTCTCAACCTTAATCTCTGCAGTTTGGCAGTTTTTTTTTGCGCCTGAAAGGTAATTTCGCGAGCATCGTCACTCAAACCGCCTAATCCTACTCCCTTCGATTAGCAAACGTCCTAATGGAGGTTCTATGTTCTCTAAGCAAATCCGCCTTGATTCGCCAACCCCCAGGCTGACTCGAGCTCGAGTCTACTCTAATGGGTCTCTCCTGCATTGCGGCACTTTTGCACCACATCCTAGAGTCCCTTCCCTAGCTGGTGTTCAGCTGCGGACTCCCCCTGAACGACGAAAGCAGCTTCCACACGAGGAGCTTGGATCGTACACACCCTTCTCTTGCCAAGTCGCGTTTCCGTGATTGCACTCACGACACCTAATTTGGCGATGCCAATTTGATGCGTCCGCTCGAAAAAGTCTTGTCTGCACCACGACCCGCCTGACGAGAGGCCATCGCGGGCTTACAAGAGATCGATCGAATGCCAACGTGGACGCCGACGCGATCTCTAATTTAGGAGAGCGCACGTATTAAACCACTCGGCGCGATCCGCACTGCGGTTACGGTGAGCCGGTTCTGATATCCGCCGTGTATGGTACGGCCACGTTCTTTGCGCAAAATGTGACACTCTTCGAAAGACTGGCCTTAACCTCGAGGTGCCCGGAAAACGGTCACGAGAGAGACCAACGCAGCGCTAGCTTGATATGCTGCATCAGGACTTGAAGATGGCACTCGCCGTTAAACGCGCACAAGCAAAAAACTGCGGACGGGTTTTCGGATGAGTTGTTTGGGAAAAGGGTAAAAATTCAAACAGTCGGACACGGGCGTTGGCGGTGGAGCGCTAAATCCTTCATTCCAAAAATTACACGCGCGAACCTATTGTCGATCAGGGGGGGGGGGAGTCCGGAGGTGGGTTCTGCGTTCTTCATTCGCAGAACCAGGCAAGGGAACGGACTCCAGGGTGTGGTGCAGCCAAGCTGCTGGTGGGGAAACTCCTTTCTTCGCTCAGGGGAAGTACACGTCTGGGTTCTGCCCTCTTCGAGCGGCGAAGCGTATACGATTGGAAGATGCCAAAAACGCCTCGAAATTGTGTAGACGTCGAAATCCCTCAAATCTCATATATTCAGGTGAGATGCAAGAATGTCACAACACAAAAGAATCGAACCACCAACCTTACTCGCATGAAGCAACCCGCTATCCACTCCACCACGACTCGCTCGGCGAGAGAGCCACCGCAGGCCTACAGGAGATCGATCGAATGTCAGCGTGCATGCCGGCGCGATCTTTAAGTTAGGTGGACGCAGACAGCAAAAGACTACGGTGTAGATTCTGGCCGTACCGCGACAAGTCGTCCGCAGGTTTTTTGTTGTTGTATGCGTTTATCGAGTGAAGATGGCTGGGTTGTACCCTGATCAGGCATTTGATCAGGGGAAGTGGCGCCAGCATTCAAAGATATCGGATCTCGCAACTAAGCGGAACAAACGCTGAAGAAGAAGAAGAAGAAAAATTCTTTTGATTCTAGCACCTATTGTCGCAACGTAGACAACCACTTTGTAATTTCACGAAGCTTTTCTTCGCTGTTTATTACTGCTTTTAAAACATGTCTATGATTGGCACTTTTGGAATGCGTCACTTGTGGTATTAAGAGTCATTGCGAAATGTCGTCCAGACTATACTTATGCTGTCGCAAAAATTTCGAATATTCGAATGGTTTCGAATATCGAAAATTTTCGAGCATTCGAAATCGAATATATTCGAAAAATGTGATTTTTCTGATTATTCGAATTCGAATACATTCGAGAAACGCGATCTTCTGAATATTCGAATTCGAATACATTCGAAAAACGAGATTTTCTGAATATTCGAATCTGAATACATTCGAAAGACGCGATTTTTTGAACATTCGAATTCGAATGAAAAGTCAGGCTCTATGGTAGACAGGATAGACGACAGCCTGGAAGAAAAGGTGGAAGCAATACAAAACGGATTCATTCCTAGTTAAGCACGAGGTTTTTATCAACAAGCCTCTTATAAACTCCCTTATGTATCGTAAAAATGAGGTGGAGAACATACGCATAGTAGGATCAAAGGGCTTATGGAAGCATATAATTTCCTTGTTTACTGGAATGCGAATTTTTCTTAAAGAAGTGCTCGTGTGTTGTAAGGTGCTGCTTATGAAGAACAATGAAGTCATTTGAAGAGGGCACAATCTGCTTGGGCCACTGTAAGCTTCTATGTCACTCCAAGCTATCATTTTTGGAATTGGTGGCTGACTGACTGTTCAAGAACTTTCGTGAAGGAATGCTTTCGGCAAGGAGCAGCTAATGACGGACTGACGACGAAGTGTTATACGTAAATCTGTAGCAGATCTGCCCTGCTCATCTAAAACCGTGATATATCACACTGCCAATTTTGCGGCTACAAAAGTTACTACAGGTAGCTAGGAATAAGCCTGCCATGAGGGTCGGTTTCATTTCTTTCTGGTGATTCGACCAAGTAAGTGGTAGAAGCAGATATTTCTTTGTGATGAACTTGTGAATTTAGCTATTCTCCGGCCAACATACTGATTAAACGGTAAACGTAACAAAAATCGATCGTTAAATAACAGCCGGCCGATCTACAGTGCCTCCCTTTTGTAAAGTCTGGCATACGGCCGACATATCCACGCGACTCCCACTCCCAACGAGTGCACCCCAAACAAAGGCTAGTGGTTCGGTTCCCGCCAGCCAAGCAAGCCTTGCATCCCTCCGGGGTCGCTGAATTGGTACTAGATTTCCTTTTGAAGGACAAAACAGTGACTTGTCCCTCGGCTGGCCAACGCAACTAATTTTTTATCCAAATACGCATCCAAATTGCAACCACGATATCCGTAGAGGTAGAATGCGTGCCGAATCCCAAGAACGACTGGCTGACATCGTCGTTTCCCTTACAATATATCTTTTGCGAAACCGTAGTTGCTGTAGAAACGACAACCAGAGCATTCTGCGACTACGGAGGAGCAGAAGAGCATAATGAGTAGCGTGTTGAAAATCACAAGAACGGCTCCATGAGGCATGTTCTGCACCAGGAGACACCGGACATGGCACAAGACCGAAGCGCACCCCGTTTGACCCTCACGCGCATCCTGCAGACATTTGATGGCCTATGGTCTCAGACTCCTAACTGCAGGGTGAAGAACAAGTATCTTCCGTTTGAAACCCCGTTCGAATAATCATTTTGACGTTTTTTTTTTCTTCAGAATTCCTACTCTTCCTCGGCCGCTTTGCACAGGAGCAGTAATAAAAGTGAAATGCTTGCCACCTCCCAAGCAAGAATTTATCTTTATCCTTCCTTCTGCTGTCCTCCATACTTTATGCTTATATGTTTACAGCGAAAATAGCTTCCCAAGCAGCTTGAGTGGAATATAAAAATGGTCCAGATCAAATTAACCTTTATGACCATACTCTAAGGCGATCTGAAAAATCTCATATACTACAGTCAGATAGGGTGTCTTAAAGAATACGCGGTTTGGAAAGTGATAACGTTGCTCACAGGAAAGGGAACGAAGAAGTTAAGGGCTCATATGAATCCTGAGAAAATAGAAATTTTCTGGCACATGAGCAACATGGAATGCGCCATGCACTCGTCTGACACTTTGCATTTTACACTCGATTGACTCTGTTTCGCTTGAATACATCCATACTGTCTCCACAAGTGGCCGTATCGATTGATTTTTGCTACTTTTAAGGTTGGAAAGGTAAAAACACACAATAGCTTGCAAAAAATACAAATATCCTAGAAAATGCAGGTGCTATTTGAAAGGTTTTAACATTGCTGCTAGTGAAGCTTTTGAAGATGTTTGAGACTCATACGCAAGTGCAGAATAACGAGATTTCTGGGCTTGCGAATTGTCAAGATTGAGTCATGCCCGCGTGAAACCTTGCATTTCGATTCTCGATGGATTGTTGAAGAACCGCACGCCTGATTTTGCGGCAAATCGCCTCTGCATTTCGACGATGTTTTCGAACTTCCAGTAGCACTTCAGGACAAACTTCTTCTCTTCGAAGGAAAGCCTAGAGCCGGGCATGACTCTTATTGTAAGCTCAGATATGTAGGGGGCGTTATTAGAGCGATAGTGAGCGCGATATGCAATCATAGATGTTTTCACATGATTGTCAAGTTCTAAACGTTAAAAGAAGCACGGCACAGGTTAACCTGGCCAGGTGGTAACCAGATTTTAACAAGCCTTCAGCCCATGCACAATCGATCGAGTGTGAGATGCAAGATTTCAGGCGCGTGCATGGCACAATCTTGGCTACATGCACGCCGCAGAAATCTCGTTAGCCTACGCTGTTGCCTAGCCTATCAAACATCTTCCAAAGATTCACTAGCAGCAATGTTAGAATCCTTCAAATGGTATTTTGCATTCTGCATTTTTTAGAATATCCAGTATCTTTCGCGAGCCATAGTGCTTTTAAGCTTTCAACCTCAAAAGAAGCACAAATCTATCGACACGTCTGTGGTGTCCTGCTCCTTTATTGGACACTTTGCCCTAGGTGGGCTAGACGGTAGTTCAGTGGCCTTTAATAATTATTTATTAAATGAGCTGCCACTCCGGACGGCTCAAATCCGACACTACTCCGGACGACACTGCCCTTGGAACAGCTCTCCGCCTAGCTGGTCTTAACATAAGGGGCACAGATGCCGAGGAGTCGCGCTCTTTGTGCTGTGCCCACCAAACACCCACTTGACATCAACATAGTTAAACATGCAAATTATAACAGAATCATCGTCTTCTACACTGTAGTCGTTGCAGTTGCCCATAGATTTGTACGCGAGCCATCGAGTAGTGTAGATTGTCGTCGTTCCAATTGCCCATAGAGTTGTACGCGAACCATGAGTACTGTGGACTGTCGTCGTTCCAATTGCCCATATTGAACCATAGTGTAGAAGCATTAAAACAATGAAGAGACAGACGATGATGAGGGAGACGATGAGTAGTATAGTGACGATGGGCGATGTAGTAGAGAATATTGCTGTCGAGGACGATTAGCAGATATATGACTTTTCAGTAGATTATTGTTGCTTACGCTTCCTAAATGACTGGTTATAATTTCTGCCGCAATTGCTGCCCAGTTGTGCAGCATCTCGCAAAAACTGCACTTGACACCACACTCTCTTTCGTGTGCCGTCTTCAGACACTTGACGTACAAATCGATTTTTGCGGCTTGAGTGATGCGTGACACTGAATCTGGATAACGTGAACATCTCGTAGTCGAGTGATTGTCCTGGTCTTCCGCCAACGTGCAGAAAACACATGATGATTGAGGTTCTGTCCATCTTAACAGTTCCTCGCAGGCACGATTGAGACTATCGATATTGAGCATGACGTCGCGATAATCTCTCGCCATCTGATCAGCCATAGTACGAATAGCAGTGGCAATAGCTTGGAATGCCGGCGTTGTGTCGATGTCGTCTAGACAGTCGAGGACATCGGGTACGCTGCTCGAAGTAGACATGGGAGGATATCGGTGTACACCTGTTCCGTATATATATATCTATATATATATATATATATATATATATATATATATATATATATATATATATATATATATATATATATATATATATATATATATATATATATATATATATATATATATATATATATAGAGAGAGAGAGAGAGAGAGAGAGAGAGAGGTGCCGCCCACTTTTTTTGACTCAGCTTTACAACCTCCGATAACAAAGGGTACCTATAGTAATCTGATATCCATGACCGAAGGATCGCTAATAAATGAATACCGATAATGAATATTTGAATAACTGCTATATTGAGTATCCAATACTAATCAGATATGATATCCACACTTGGTCCCAGATATCCGACCGCTTTTGCGGAGACATTCAATTGAAATGGATTTCAAATAGCGTCCTTACAGTCTAACTGATATGTCTCCTAACGCTTTGTATAAAAGAGGAGATATGTGTGAGAGACGTCCATACTGCCGATAATACCCTCCAGACAAGTTTCGCAACACAGCGCGCAATGGGCGGGAGTGACCTTACCAAGGTGAGCAGCACCACTGGCTCGAAGATATAGGTTATTCCCACTCCTACAACGAGTGCTCCTACTGCTGCTGTGGTTACCAACCAATGTTGTCTAACGATCTTTGGAATTGGTTGTAGATCTGGAATTCTCATATTGTCTAGCCAGTTAGTAGGAGCTGATTTATGAAATTCTTTTGTATCAAATATGCTATCACTATCCCTTTCTTCGTGGAATAATGGAATCCCTTGCAGGATCATATGGCCAGATTCTCCGTTGCACTTTGCTCTGCAATCCTGATTTACAACTGCATAATTGAAGCCCAGAGTCACAGTATTTGTTGCATTGTGAGGGCTACATTCTATGGTGAATGTTTGTTCTTCACATTGTACGGTTACTCTTGATGGGATTGCAGTTTTGCACGAAACAGTGAGATGTGTTCCCTCCTCGAAAAGTAACATCCGGAAAGCTTATGAAGCTCAATTTCACATGGTTGTGATAGTGTAAACTCACTTGCATTTGCCAATACTTTTGACTGTATCGAGATAAGAAATTCAGCTTCTATAATGAAGATTTCGAGATCTCCATTTTTCGCAATGATCTGAATAGCGGGCATATGAATAGGAATAGTTGAATCTATACGAGATCTTATATGCTCGATGGACTTTGGTGGGCAATAGCACCCAACAGGAGATCGATAATCATGGCATATACAGTCGAAGTGTGGTGTGCACTCGCTGTAATTGTTCATCTGCCGTGGTGCATTCGATGGGGATACGGTAGTTCTCCGGTATCACTAGTGATTCCTCGGTGCTCATCGCGAATCTTCTGTCCATTAGAGAAGACTGTGGCTTCTGCATAGAAATGACTGTGAACTTGAAATCGCCTACAGTTTATTCAATATAAGGCTGCATTTCGTGCTTACTTTCCTTGACTTTATCCAGCATTTCTAACACCTTGATCTTCACGGTTATTCCTGAATTTTCAAGGAATGACTGAATTTTCGTTATTTTATCCTTTTGATTCGCTACAAAAATTGGCAACTTCCTTGTTGATTTTAGCCAATATAAGGCGATTTCGCTATCGCTTACAATATTCAGCTCTTGAATAGCAAAATCTGCTGCGTAGCAAATAGTTTACGCTGTTTTCATTCCGATAATTCCAATTTAGGAACGGTCTGAGGAGTTCTTTTTGGCGTCAGTTTAGTTTTACCGCTAATTAATTGGCTAACCTCTTTTGTACTGTCATTTTGTAAATATGCGCAAGTTGATATTGCTAAGTTGCTAGCATCACAAAATAGCCATAGAGCCCTAACGGGATCGCCGTGGGGCTGACTCTTTTCCTTGCAAGACTCTGATGTGCGAAATCCTGCGCGCTGCGCGGTCACTCCTGATGTGCGAAATACTGCCCGTGGCAGTCTAACGCGTGCATATTTGACCGATTGACAGGCTACTTCGCACCTCTGTGCTAAATTATAAGGCACTCTATCATTCCAACCAATATCTGAGCTGTAGATATCTCTCATCAATGATTTCAAGTTGATCATCAATGCAGCTACGATTCCCATAGGATCGTAGACGGAATTGATTTGGCTCACTATGTCCCGTTTCGTAAGATCAACTTTTGATGGTATACGTACTTCCACAGTTAATTCGTCGTTCTCAACATTTTATGGAACACCCAATATATTTATCGGCCCAGGTGGAGCGTGATCATCTTCTGCGATAGCACTGTTTCCCTGTTTGGAATTCGATAGGTATTCGCGTAAATTCATACCAATGCTTGAAAACAAAGTTTTCGATTCCTTGTACTTTTCCAAGGCTTGCTCCTCACTGTCGGCTTTCAGTAAGATATTATCTACATATATGTTTCTTGCGATCTCCTTTGATAGGGGAGTATCCACTGTGTTTAGGTAATGCGATATCACCATGTTCAATATATTCGGAGATGCCGTGATGCCAAATGCCAGACGGTTGAACCGATAAATGACCACATTGTCTTTTGTCGACGGGAGCTGTATATCTTTCATCCAGAGAAAGCGACAAAGGTCTGAGTGTCTATCAGCCTGATCTGTGTAAATGTGGCTTCGATATCGCACAATAAAATAAACTTACTCAGGCGGCAAGATACAAGGATATCTTGAATCTTGTTCACGAAGGATTAACCGGTGTGCATCACATCATTCAACGACAGGTTTCCTCTCTGTTTTGAAGAGGCATCGAATACTATTCTTAGCGGCGTTTGCTTGGATGCTTTCCAAACTCCTGAATGAGGCATGTAATAAGTGCCATCTGCACCTTCAACAAGGACGTCAACTTTTTCAATAATTTCCTTGCTAACATATTCTCGCATGATTTTGTCATACCATTTCCTTTGATCTGCCTTGTTTTGCAGATTTCTGCACAATGATTCCAGTCGGCGGTATGCCATTCCATAATTAACACACAAGTCTGTTACGTTATCCTTTAGAGGAAAGGGAGCAGTGGCTACTCCGCCTTGAAATGATATATTTTTCGAGTAATTGTTGAAGTATTCAAAGGTTTTCTCGCTGTAGGAAGCTTCCTCTGCGGTAATTCCGAGACCGTCAAGTTCGAAGATCTTTTCGAGCAGTTCCGTTTCTGATTTCTGCTCTACAAGCGTGAGATCGTGTAGTATTTCAGAGCTCGCGCATTCCTTCGGTAAGGATCCTCGATCGTGTAATGTCGGGCCGAATACTGTACGAGGTACGTTAAGGCCGGACGGCAGCCGAGATTTGTTACTGCTTAAAATGAGGTCATAGTAATAATCGAGACCGACCAATATGTGAGGGATATTGATTTCCCCTCGAGTTCCTGGGTTAGACAAGCAGGTATCATTATCTTGCAAGAACTCCACAGCCTCGATAGATAGCCGAGCTGAAGGGAATCCATTGGTGATAACTGGCTTTGTTTGTACATTTAGCACTAGTTCTTTCCCGAAAGCGGTGCTTATTTTCAATGAGACAAATGTCGTCATGAAATTTTCGGTATGACCGCCGATTCCGGACATTGTGCAGAGTATACCTTTGTCCTTTTCGAATTTCGAATAGTCGAATTTCGAGTAAATTCGAATTTCGAATATTCGAATATTCGAGTATTCGAAGAAAGTCCAATATTCGAATTATTCGTTTATTCGAATATTCGAGAAAGCCCAATATTTGAATTATTCGTTTATTCGAATATTCGAAGGCTTCGAATTTCGAATAATCGAATATCGTATATTCTTTATCAATTTCTTAACAAGTTAATGGCACTCTTATTCGAAAACCAGGGAATTGTGACCTTTTGATAAGAACGATGTTTTGTTTCGCGCGTCATTCAAAGTGGCCGAATTGTGTGTATGCAATCTGACAAGGGAAGGGCCTGGAGCGTATGTTTGAAAGGGGAGAGCGAGTCATATAGGGAGAATCCCCATCCCTCAATTAGTGTAAAAATGGGTTTATTTTTGACAAGTCGTTAAACACATGGAGTAGGGAGTCTGTTACAATAGAATTCGTGGGTATTGTACGCCCGCGATGCTCCTGCCGGCAAGTGGTTCGGAGCGCAGTGGATAGAGACGTTGTTTTATGGGTGGGAGGTTGAGGATTCGATTCTCCTGCTCTGCTGCTTTTTTGCATTTCATATGATTGGTTGAGAGTTGAACGGTTCTGACATCTATACCATTTTCAGATGTTTTTTGCCTACTTTTCCAGTTGTACGCCGTGGAGAATAAATTTCTTGCCACTTGTTTATTACTGACGGTTTTTAACCACAAGACAATGAGAAAGCTACTCAACGATGTGTAAACGTTTAACACAAGTGATGCACAGGCCCAAAGTGCATGAAACAGAAGCACTGGTCACAATCGGGCAGCGTATAAAAGCTACAGACTCTTCACAGGTATACCAGCGACACCACCTTCAATGTCATTATAACCTTCAGCTACTCGCAGCTTCGACATTTATTTTAAGGATGTTGTCCCGTTTTGCAGGTCAAGAGCAGGATCGTGCACAATGCAGGGGCAGACATAACGCCAACGCCGCGCGAGCCCCCTGGCGTCGCGCCCGGTGCGCGACGAAATTGGACGAGTTGTCGCGGTCCGATGCTTCCGACGGCTATTAGGGGGGGGGGGGGAAGTAATGAAACACCCCATGCCGTGTTCATATAGCTCGTGGCTGGAGTCTGGTTTCGTGCTTATCGTATTTGTATGTTTGTATGCTACTTACTGAAGGCTACCTGAGAAGTTACCACTTCCGCCCTTTCCAGAAGCAGGCCAAAACCCCAGTCTGTCTCATGCCGAAACCCCGGTCTGACGAGTCGACCTGTGTCGCGCAAATCTCGCCCAATTCCCAACCCCGAGCAACCTGGGCTCAATATTCAAGCAAGATGAGAAGTACGTCTTCTACCTTAACCCTGCCAAGCGGCGAGTCTGGGTGAGGCCTGGTGACCTGTTACCGACCTTCGTTCGGCGACATACTCGCGGTGAGAAGCACCTTTGGAGCTTTTGGATCTGCGCCCATGGATCGGTTTACCGGAAGCTGTTTCCCAAGAGCACTACGATGAACTCCAAGGCCATGGTGAACGAAATAGAAGAGATGGGCCGACGACTCGCTCTTATTCATTCGCAGCGCTTCAAGAGGGTTCTCCTCTTCGACAACGCCGCACCCCATCGGGAACAAGTAACCACGGATAAGCTTGGCCAGCTGGGCTACGTTCACATGCCTCATCCACCATATTCGCCAGACATCTCTCTATGCGACTACCACTACTTCTTGAGCCTATAGGACTTCCTGGTCGGAAGGGACACAAGAACCCAAGCAGTGCTTGACAACCATATCGAGCAGTTGATCAACACCACGCCCAAGCAGTTCTGGAAGGATGGGATCAGGAAGTTGGCTGAGCGATAGCAGCAAGCTCACTGCCCTTAATGGCAAATACATTCCTCAGCATCGTTGAGTTGTAAATGAGTTATAGAGAGATTGTAAGGCCGGTATAGGTATGATAGTAGACTTTGGACCTAGACTGCAAGTCCAAACCTAGTTAGTGGGTGTTCCGAACACAGGTGTAGAAAGAAAATTTATTAACACAACAAAAAAATCACAAGGAACAATAAATAGCACGCCGATCGTCGAACGGCAGCTACACACCAGGAGGTCTTGGGCTCGGCCACGGTGGACTTCCAGAGGAGACGGCTACCGGCTCGGGGATCCCTAACTCGCCACAAAGGCAATCACACAGACTTACTTAAGACTTTGGTGCACTGAGCACCACCACAAAGGGTCACTAAAAGTTTGGTGCACGAAGCACCACCACGGAAGAGATAGGCAGAGCTAACCACAGCTCGTGCCGGTGCAGCTACAGACGACTGACTACTTCCCCTCACTTCTCACACCTTACTTGTTCGCGCCTAGATTCCCCGCGCGATCTTTACTGCCGACCTCTGACCACCCGCATTCCTCTACCGCACAGCCTCTGTTCCTCCTAGAGACAGCTGGTCAAAATCCCTACTGCGCCCGTCTCTTTAGCGGAGGTCTTCCGTGGGGGCTTGACCTCGTGGTTTCCTTAGCCTCTTTACCACACAAGATAAAGATTTTTTCAATTTGTCTCATTACTTTTGCCCCCCCCCCTAATAGAAACGCTACCTACAGGGACATGCGGCACGCCTTGGCCTCTTGAACATGGTATATGAATGTGGTTTCAATAGGACGATCAGCGACAGTTTATACAGGAATCCAGGTCATGCAGATGTGTTTTTTTCAGTGTTTACCATCTGCAACTTCTTCGGTCAATTTTTACCCGTGATTATGGTTATACTACAGAATAAGGTCACTATCACCCATTCTCGGATCAATTGTCCTACTGCAGACTGTTACCTACCATATTCTGTGGGATCTTAAGTTCCTTGCTAGAAATGTGGTTTGGGAGCTTAAGCACTGAGAGCATTTCGCGCCCCGCGGCTAACCATGCGTCCCCGAGCGCACGTCCGCGTTTCAGCGCCGCGACGTCGGGTTAGAGTTAGGTCCTGGAGCCGTGCACAATGACGCGGGAGTGAAATCATTCCACCCGAAAACGTTATCATATGACCACTGCTTACTTGCCTCTCACGTCTATCAGCTCATCTTGCGGATCTCAATCTTTGTCTTCCACCACATCCAGCTGTTCGTCTTCGTCAACTTCAAGTTGACGTGCTTCGAAGTCCTTGAGCATGCTGGCCATTCATTCGGCCAGCTTGATTTCTTCCCTCGAAGGTTCCTTGCCTAAGGTGAGCCATACTTCAGCGTAAGCAGGTGGATCACCACTCCAGCATCGGCGGACATTGTTGGTGTTAGGTTCCAGAAAACCTTCAGCAGACCTCTGATTTCCAGTTGACAGGCAAAGATGAGGGAAAGAGTGTATCGATGCCGTTTAGCTTAATTTGCGGGATCCGCACACCTCGTTTCTTCATTGGAACCACTTGCGTCACGTCCTGGTCTTTGAAAATCCGCGCAGGATGGTTTTTCCCGAGGTCATCGGTCCATCTAGGAAAACAAACTGTGGGGAGCCTGTAGTCTTTATACGCCGTCCGTATTGTGACCAGTGCTTCTTCTTCATGCACGTTGTGCCTATGTATCACTGATGTTGAACGTTTATACATCATTATGTTGCATACCACTGCATGCAGCTGGAAAAATTAGTAGAAAACCTCTGAAATGGTATAGACGATCCATCAGAATCCACCAAATCTCAACAGTCCGTTGAAATGCAAAAGTGCAGCAGCGCAAGAGAATTGGTACCCTGGATCTCTCTCACATAAAGCAACGTCTCTATCCACAGCGCTGCGACCCGCTTGCGGCAGAGGCATCGCGGGCATACAAGACCGCCAAACTAGTGAGGCGCCGATTACATTTTAACTACAACAACCCCCTACTCCTTGGGTTAGCGACTTGGCAAAAAATAAGCAGATTTTTATACTAATTGAGGGGTGGGGATTCTCCCTATATGACTCGCTCTTCCCGTTCAGACATACGCTTCAGACACTTCCCTTGTTAGTCGACGCGAGGTAAGCGCGGGCAAACGCGAACCTCCGCTGCGTCTCTGCTTTCCTCGAACGCCATCGAGCGTCCTGCGGCCAGTCACGTGAGTCGGTGAATAACAAATGAATCGGGTTATGGCTGTTTAATGACGCTTTTGCCTTCGGTATACTACGGGAGGATCTCCGTTTTGTATTTCTACCCTAAGTACAACGATGGAACGATTAAAGCCGGAAGGAGCCTCGGTAGGGAGGTAGCACTTTTTGGAGCCTGGGAACCTCCTGGCTTCTGCCAGCAAAGACGTTAAAGAAGAAAAGAGGAAGAGCAATGGCTATGGAGTACAAGAGCCAGTCATACTCCGCTTCCTATGAAAGCGAGTCATCCACATTTTCGCAATAACACTACCCAAGTCGTAATGTCTTATCAGATTAGGTTACAACCATGGACTTCGGGTCCGTTTGCTTAGAAGTGAAGCGAAGCTGTTTAACGGAGCCAGAACACAGACTGAACCATTCATGAGCCTCCAATGTGCCTTTTCCGCACCAGATCGCCTTTGTGTTACTTCTTCGTCCGTGTTAGCCATTCTTTTACCACCTAGAAACTTCTGTAAAACCTAAGAAAAGACAGTAACCTGTGGAGCAAGATCTATAACAATCTAGCTCTGCCTGTCCAAGGTGTTTCTCTTTTCTCGGGGCACGAATTCTTAGGAAAGCAAGGGTGCTCCGTTATAGCTTTGTCACCGTTTTTGGTCTCGTGAAGGAAACGGATGGAGCAGCCTTCGCCTCGGTTCGGTCCTCGGATCCTTTTCGCAGTTAACCAACTGGTGCAAGAGTAGTGACAATCTGAAGCCTTCATATATGCCGCTCTGTCGACCGCAGTTTACAGTGGGTAATAAAAAATAAGTAAACGTCTTTAACACATTTGCTTAAGCCGGGAGCGGCTGGTAGAGAGGCTATATGTTGCTACAGGATGTTTTGTTGCGATATCGCGGATGTTACGTGCGGTCAAACAGCGCCGGTGGTGTAAGGCGAACATTGCTGCCCGGAAAGCAGAAGATGCGGGTTCGAGTCCCGCCTGGCGCAAGAGTTTTGATCGCAATAAAACATCCTGTAACAACATAAGTAAATGTCAATCATTGGGTGAGACCACAATAAGTAAGGTGTTCATTTGATTATTCGAATATTCGACAATTCGAAATACGATTATTCGAAATTCGAAATTTTGAAAATCGAATATTATTCGATCATTCGAAATTCGAAATTTTGAGAATCGAATAATATTCGATCATTCGAAATTCGAAATTTTGAGAATCGAATAAGATTCGATGATTCGAAATTCGAAATTTTGAAAATCGAATATTATTCGATCATTCGAAATTCGAAATTTTTTCCCAAGGACAAAGGTATAGTGCAGAGTTCCCTTCCTTTTTTTAGGAAGGTCTAAGTCGCCTGCTATATTTTTCTTGATAATTGTTTTTTGCGCTCCAGTATTAAAGAAAAATAACATTTCCTCGAAGCAGCTTGTTTTGTAGTTCCAGACTTTTTCTTCTGCTGTCATGAGAACCACTTGATCCTTTTGTTTACCCTCATTTTGGGTGTTTTCTGTGGTATCGCTTCGATTCGCTTTCATCGAATGCATATTTGTATTATCTTACATTCTACGAGCGTCGTTTGGTTCTATTCTACGAGCGTCGTTTGGATGGCGCCATTGACTTGGACCGCTTCGACGAGCGTCTCCGGGCGCCCTCGTTGGCATCCTTCTATTCGGGGTTGGTGCTGGGTTACTGTAACGAAGTGTACGGGAACCATTTTGATTGTATCCTTTTTCGGTACCTTTGCTATTAGCGAAGCACAGACTTTCGTGGTGCATCCGCAGGCACAGTGGGCAATTTTGTTTTCCGGATTGATTACTTGTGTGGTTGTCGGCGAAGCAATTCCAACATCTGTTTGAGTCTATCACGTTCTTTCGCTTCGCCTTCGGATCCGTTATCGATCGGCAATTAAGCGAGGAATGGTCCTGGCTACAGAAAATGCAACCCGATCCTGGTCTCGGCTGCTCACGCCGTTCAGAAAACTTAGGATGTTTATTTTAGAAACCGTCCATTCTTGGCCGATTTTTTAGGCGAGAATCGCTTTGCGCTGATTTCCTTTTCAATTTGATCCATTACGTCCTCCACACGGACTTCTTCCTTTTCTTGAATAGAAATTAGGACGTTTTTCACGATTTCGTACGGAAATTTTTCGAGTATCTTCTCTGTCCACATTGCGTCCTGCATATTGGGTATATCATGGCCCGCAGAGACCATGTGGTTAATTAACATTCGCACTTTGTCGAAAATATTAGTACAACTTTCTGCGTTATTTTTTACCATCGGTAAATCGATCAATTTTTGAACAATTTTTGCCCGATTTGTTGGTTTATTACCATACTTCTTTTTTAGTGTCTCAATCATCTACTTGTAGTTTTGTGGGATGAGTTGTATACCTTCAATAGTATTTTCAGCTCGTCCTCTTAAGCTGTCTTTTAGCAAGAGCATCTTTTCCACCGTACTCAACACTTTGCTTTGGTGTACTAACGAGAATCCAGTGAACTCCTCCTCGTTCCCATAGAACCTCGGGAGTTTGAGTTGATTGGGTGTTAGTGTGCGGCAGGTCTGCTCTTCTGCAGCAAATTCACCGCTGCTGACAGAGTTGTCTTCTGACAGCCAAATTTTGTCGCTAGGATTAATAAACTCATCCTCTGCTGGTTTAGTGACCGTATTTTCCTTTGCACCCCCAGTTTTCTGGCCAACCTTTTACTTTGACATCTGGCCTCGTTTGCTCTCGATATGAGAATTAGTATCATTTCATTCGCTTCTGCAATTTTTTCCGCGAACTGAGTGCTTTTCCGGATCTCTTCAACTTCACTGTGAGATCTTTTTTGTTGCCTTTAATTTTGGCTCACACTGCAGTTGGTCGACCAATTTCTGTAGAGAGTTTCGGCTCATTTCTACAGTAGTGACGCTGCTGTTGATTAAGTCAGCGGCTAATAAAAACTCCTCGAGTTTTTCTTCATATGTACCGGTAGATTTTACTTCCTCCGTGTATGATGTAAACATCTCCAGAGTTGTCTGAAGAGCCTGCGCGCTTAGCGCTATGGGTTTCTTATGAAACATGAGCGACATTTTTATTATGTCTCACAGTCAGCTTGCTGTGGGCAGCTAAGGGTGGGCTGCAGTTTAACGGCTTTGTTTGGCCGCTGCACCAAAATTGTCGTGCCCTGCTCCTTTATTATATGAGACTTTGCCCTAGGTGGGCTAGACGGTGGTTCAGTGGTCTTTAATAATTATTTATTAAATGAGCTGCCACTCCGGACGGCTCAAATAGACGACAGTGCCCTTGGACCAGCTCTCCGCCTAGCTGGTCCTAGCATATGGGGCACAGATTGCGAGGAGTCGCGCTCTTTGTGCGAGACAACGTCCCTTTTATGGAGAAATTACAATAAGCATTCATGAGAAAAACAATCATTCGAATGTAAAATGCAAGAACTGAGACGAGTGCATGGCGCAATCCATACAGCTCATATGTCAGAAAATTTCCATTTCTTTTAAGCTGTTATATGACCCATTAACTTATTCAATGCCTTCACTGTGATCAAAGCTACCATCTTTCGAACAGTGTACAATGTTTCGAGACACCCCGATAAGGCGCACTGTCGATCGTCGCTGTGTCGTTGAAATTGCTGACAGAAAACAGGTGCATGAAATTAGCGTAAAAGGTGTAGAACAAACACTGGAAAATATCCAGAGGTTTCCAGCGAGAGCCGGAATCCAGAAGACAGTGTTTCGAATCGATCAGGCAATCGATGTCGATCGACATCGATACTTTTATCGGTGGTATCGGTTTTCTCTCAGAGTTAACCGAACGGAGTGGGAGTCGCATGGTTATGACGGCCGAAGGAAAGGCTTCGCAGCAGGGGGATTTTTCGATCAGACAACCACAATTGATCGATATTATTGACGTTTTGAACGTATTCTGCGCGATGATTCAGAAATCAAGCTACAGATGTTGTCCAACCCGCGTCTGGAAAGAAGCCCTGCCGCAGATGCAAATCAGAAGACGTGTCAGAGATCGACCAGGCGATCATTAGATAGATTTTCCGTCGACGACGATTAGGCGTCTCCGATTGGTCATTCAGCACTGCAGTGATTCTGCGTGGAAAAATCCTTGCTACTCAAAATTGTGAACGTTGTGGAAGTCCTCCCTTTTTACAGAAAGACTTTTCGGAAAGTAATCGGAATCGGTGATGCGCTCAGTATCCGGCATCGAGCCACTATCGCAGCAGAGCTTTGGCTCACAGAGAGAACCGTTTTGGAGATACTAATTACCCAAAAATCTATCATCCTTCTCAAAATACAGCCTTACAGAAATTCCCATTGGGCATTCGAATGATACTTATCGAATACTCGAATAATTTTGGCTTCCTGGGAAATTTTGAATATTCGAACGATTTCGAATACCGAAAATTTTCGAGCATTCGAAATCGAATATATTCGAAAAACGCAATTTTTCGAATATTCGAATTCGAATATTCAAATTCGAATGAAAATCATTCGAATACCTATTCGAATGGGTCATTCGAGCATAGGTATAGTCCAGACCCATATCGAGATCACGGGGTCATCACGGGACAGCGTGATCTTCGATATAGGTTGCGGGGCTACTCGCCCCCGCGAGCGCGGCAGTGCAGATTCCAGACGGAAGGTGCACACGTGCGCGAGTGTCTCCGTACTTGGTCCACGTGTGAATCATGAGTTCACGGCCGCGGCGAAAGAGTCTCCAAGCACAATGACGGCTAACGAAATCTGTAGGGACTGGGGCCGGCCTCATCGCGCAACATCCGGTTGCACTAACACGTTTAGGAGGTTACGTTGAAGCATTTGCGAGAAATTATAGAGGGGAAAGATTTCTTAAGGAGGAGTGAAGCAAGTAATCACGACTGATATGCTCCAAGCAGATAACATTACTTCTCGAACCACACTCAGGAGCTAAGGTTGAACGAAAGCTCTTTCTCCCCATCTCTGGGAGGTCTAACAAAACAGAACACTGTCATAATATTCATAGTACAGGTCTACAAATGCTCCTAACGATAAGATTTTCGCTTCTCTCTTTACGAGAATGGAGTGGCATGAGTCGGCGTATACACAGTCAGTGTAGATAATCTAGGACAGCTGGTCGAAAAGCTAAAGAACATGAATGAAATGAAGAATGTTGATCCTATGTGCCTGTTTCCTTTCAATGAGCTCCTGAACACCTCATCCCCAACAGCAAGATCTTCTGTACAATGAATAGGGTGAGGCTCTTCCCGTAGGACAGCATTGTGCAGCGTCTTGTGTTGTACGACTGAGCCAGGCCATTTCTGATGTAATTCGTTGCCTTCTTATCAGAATGGATAGCCACTGAGTACATGTTGACCCCTCCTCCCCAGCCAATTTGTGCCCACAGCCACGTGCCATATGTTACCTCTGATACCGGCAGAACGCCTCGAAAAAACCTCACTGAATACCTGGAAACGCCTAGCACTCAATTTCTGGCGTTTAGCACAGAAAATAAGGGCTTGATGTCTGATGCAAAAGCTACCATTACGCACAGAACTCGATCTCCTCAATCAAAGATAAATATGATAGACCTGCCTATATCCCTGATTAAGATGCTCGAAGCACTCCGTCAGTTAATATGGAATACCGTCGAAGCTGAATGCCAGACGCATCCTTGGGATTGTCATGGTTTATGAGCGCATGATGGCGCTCTGATGTACTAGGAGTATTATGGCTCCTTTGCGCTTACCTTTGTGAGTATGATGGCTACACAAGAAGGTTTATTGGGACCGTAGTGGTCAGTGGTAGAATATAAGTCGATATGAGCTCAATCCTACAGACACAGGTGTGGCCTCTTTCTATCATGCGAGGTGACGCCAAACAAACACTTATGGAGGAGTTCTCGTCATGAAGTGGCAGATAAGGGCCTTTGGAAAAAGATGAAGGGGACGAGCCGATAGTTCTGGCGGAATGCCAGAACACTCCGGGGCAACAAAAGGAAGGAAAATGAGACGAACATAATGAGTATACGAAATATGTATGGTAATATGATAGATACAAGGAGCGAATCACTAGCTTGTAGGTACATGACAAAATTAGCGAAACTCGCTGTAGGCCATCATGAAAGGCAGCAGTAGGCTCCCATGCTCGTTCCTATGGCTTCGCTTTGGCCATTGGTTTGAGATGATCGTCCGTCGTCCTTGTTGTTTGTTCGGTGTGGAGGTGAAGGGACTGGTGGATGACGTTGATAGAATTGAGGTGACGATTGGTGGGCGATACTAGAGACAAAAATGTAGTAAAAGACAGACAGCGATGTACAGTGAGAAATTGTGCGCATGCGCGCACAACTAATACTATACAGAGTGAAGCGCTTTCTTGGCTTCCATTCCACATGGTGTTGACGAGGGATTCTGCTTTTCTTTGAAGTCAGAAAAGCTTTCCACATGTACTTTTTGGTCAGCCGCCATGTCCTCTCATTTCGGTGAAGCTACAGATTGACAGTGCTACCTTCCCAGCATTGGTCGATAGCCACAAGGCAAAGGTTGGGGTGTTATTTGCTGGTAGGCATGATCCAAATGGACGCCGTGCATCCACGTCAGTGAGACTGACTTTCGTCAACTGCTTGTCTCTTTTATTGCATAGATCTCAAGCAAGTTGGCTGTTCCAGTCAGGATTACCTGGGAGGAACTCTAATGAGCATGCATCAAGCTGCGGAAGCGTTACCGATGAAACGCTAACCGAACATGAATTCTTCCTCAGCGGTATAGCGGTATTGCCTCGTTCGTGGAAGGAACTAGAACATGAAGATCGTGGGAGGCATAGTGATGTTGATGAGGACAAGGTGAGAGATGTGGTAGAGGAGGATCCACACAAAGGTACCAGGGAGATAGCGAAGGTTCTTGGCGTCAGTCACAACACAGCTGCCCGGCACCTGAAGGAAATTGGAAAGTCCAAAAAGCTGGAAAGATGGATGCCTCACGAGCTGTCTGAGGAGCAAAGAAACCGACGATATGAGATCTCGTCCGCCCTGCTTCTACGGAACGAAACGGACCCATTCCTTGATCGCATCGTAACCTGTGACGAGAAATGGATAATGTACGACAACAGGCGACGATCGGCACAGTGGGTGGACAGCGATGAGAGCCCCAAGGTTTTTGCGGAGCCGGAATTGCACCAAAAGAAAGTAATGGTGACAGTATGGTGGTGTTCGCTGGGAATTATTCACCACAGCTTCCTCCCTCCCGGTGAATCCATCACGGCAGAGAAGTACTGCATTGAAATTGAAGAAATGATGAAAAAGTTGAAGGGTATCCGGCCGGCCTTGGTAAACCGAAGGCGAGTTCTCCTTCTGCACGACAATGCTCGCCCCCATGTAGCACGAATGACGTTGCAGAAATTGAATGAGCTGAGCACTGAAACTCTACCACATCCTCCGTTTTCTCCCGACCTCTCCCCAACAGACTACCATTTCTTCAAGCATCTTGGCGACTTCTTGGTAGGGAAAATATTCAAATACCAACAGGATGCCGAAAGTGCCTTCGAAGATTTCGTCAATTCCAGAACTTCTGATTTTTATGCTACTGGGATAAAAAAGCTTGTGTCACGTTGGCAAAGATGTGTAGAATCAGAAGGTTTTTATTTCGATTAATAAACTTGCCTACAAGCCGAGATATTAACTGCTTAAATTTGCAGTGGTTCAGTGCCATTTATTTCGTTACAACCTAATACCTGTACATTCTTGTAGACCTTTTCGTCGTCAGAGTATACGGACATTTGCGTATACGCTTTATACCTCTCAATAACCCTTTTAATGGTTTCTGCGCCAGGCATTATCGCTTTCTTGTGGAAGAAGAGCGACATTTTCAGGCTATTCTGTTTTATTTGAACAAAAACAGATATTTAGGGCTGTAGGAGACCCAAGGTTCGTTATCCGAACCTCTTGTGCAGTTGTAGTAGAGCAAGGCACGATATTTAGCTGAGTTAGTTTCAAGGACTGGCTAGGCCAACCTTTTGCGCAGCTGCTGTTTGGCAGGGCACGGTATTTAGGGCTTATAAGGACCAAGGTATGGAAAAAGCCCAACCTCTTCTCGCACGAGTGCAAGGTGTAAAGCACTCTAGTTGCTTCGAAAAGAACAAGTTAAACTAGGCTAACTTCTTGGCTACATTTAGCCGATGCACCAGAAATGTCCCGGTTTATGAGCGTGTCATGGCGCTCTGATGCACTACGAGTATTATGGCTTCTTTGTGCTTACCTCTGTGAGTATGATGGCTACACAAGAAGGTTTATTGGTGCCGTAGTGGTCAGTGGCAGAATATAAGTCGATATGAGCTCAATCGTACAGACACAGGCGTGGCCTCTTTCTATCATGCGAGGTCACGCCAAACAAACACTTATGGAGGACTTCTCGTCATGGAGTGGCAGATAAGCGCCTTTGGAAAGAGATGAAGGGGACGAGCCGACAGTTCTGGCGGAATGCCAGAACAGGGATCATCTTTGTAGTTCAAATTCATACTTACCATATCCAATGTCTTTTGGGCATCCGCTTGTATTTCGTCATTCTTGGGCACGTCTGGCACCAACTAACTCACTCCAAAGATGGTTTACTACCACTAAGTGAAACAGAAGCACTCTGCTCTGCGGTGTAGAAATTGCGCTCCACTGAAGACCGGTGAGCGAACACATCACGCGCAAAGGTGCACGGAGAGATGGAGGCTGCGGCTGTGAGCAAGAGATACGGTTTGCAGCGAGAGAGCCAGACGTCGTGCGAAACCTTGTCCCGCTCCGTGTGACCTCCATTGTACTTCTCATGTATGTTTATGTATGAGATGGCAGAAAAAGTGCCCGTATCAATCGCAGGGTTCCAAAGAAGGGCCTGCGCGATTGATCCTTCTAATATAATAAGCCGCTAACGTCTGTACGGGGCGGAGCGTCTGTACGGGGCGGAGTGTCTGTCCAGGGAGGGGATCAGTGACGGTCTGCCTGGCAATCCGGTGCTGAACTGTGAGGGGGAATCGTGGGGGGAGGGGGGTTGTAGTTGTGCAACTTGCCTGGCGAGTCAGTGGACGTGCCGAACACGTTGCCCAACCTGCCTGGCGAGTCAGTAGACGTGCCGAACACGCTGCCAAACGTGCCTGGAGATGCGGTGCTGGAGTAGTGTAAGGGGGAATCGTGGGGGGAGGGGGGGGGGGGTTGTAGTTGTGAAACGTGCCTGGCGACTCAGTAGAGGTGCCGAACACGCTGCCAAACGTGCCTGGCGAGTCAGTAGACGTGCCGAACACGCTGCCAAACGTGCCTGGAGATGCGGTGCTGGAGTAATGAGAGGGGGGGGGTGTAGGGGGGGGTTGTAGTTGTGCAACGTGCCTGGCGAGTCAGTAGACGTGCCGAACACGCTGCCAAACGTGCCTGGCGAGTCAGTAGACGTGCCGAACACGCTGCCAAACGTGCCTGGAGATGCGATGCTGGAGTAGGGGGGGATGTGTAGGGGGGGGGGGTAGTAGTTGTGCAACGTGCCTGGCGACTCAGTAAACGTGCCAAACACGCTGCTAAACGTGCCTGGCGAGTCAGTAGACGTGGCGAACACGTCGGCAACCGTGCATGCGAGCCGTAGACGTGAACACGGATCTGAAGCTGATCAGTCGATATCGATCGATATTATCGATTTTTTGTGTACTTCGTTCGAGCGGTCCGAAACTTTAGCCTTGGGGGTAATCGAGGTCGCTGAACCCGACTGAAGTTGATCACTCGATATCGATCGATATTATCGATTTTTTGTGTATTTCGTTCAGGCGGTCCGAAACTTTAGCCTTGGGGGTAATCGAGGTCGCTGAACACGAATCTGAAGTTGATCAATCGATATCGATCGATATTATCGATTTTTTGTGTATTTCGTTTGAGCGGTCCGAAACTTTAGCCTTGGGGGTAATCGAGGTCGCTGAACACGAATCTGAAGTTGATCAATCGATATCTATCGATATTATCGATATTTTGTGAATGCCATTCAAGCGGTATGAAATTTAAGGCGTGTAGGTGGTGGAGGTCATCATCATCCTTCTTCTTTCTATATAATAAGCCGCTAAGGGGAATGTAACTTCTGTCAGTCTGTACGGGATGCGGCGTCAGTCCAGGGCGACGTGTTTGTCCTGTCTGTCCAGGAGGGGTCCAGTAGCGATATGTCTCTATCCGATGTTGGAGGAATGTGAGGGAAGTGTGAGGGAAAATCGGTGACGATGACATCGACAGCCTTAGTCACCGTTACCTACCGTACCCTACCATAATCGGCTGAAATTTCAAGGAAGGATGTTAGATGCGTGATGAGCACGCTAATTAACCCCCTAGGAGAAGTGTCGGCGAAATTTTTTTCGTAGCTCTCCTCCAGCTCTGGAGTGAGCGATCTCTAAGCAGGAGGGTGCAAACACTGCTCTCTCTTCTCTTCAGTACTATTTTTCAAGAATTATTGACCTGACGTTTTGAATTTAAAATTACGCGGGAGTTTTGAATCTAGGCGGGACCTAATCAAAGCGCGGTGGCGCTCTCTGACGTTGTCAACGGATTCATTTTCTATTTCGAGGAGTTCGACTTGCTTTTTGGGTGTTTCGCTTTTGATTAGCCTCATTGATTACTCTGCGATCCGGTGAACAGCGGAAGGAGGCATCGTGATATCGCTGATGAAGGTGGGGGGGGGGGGGGTGAGACAACGGCTCGATGATTCGTTTCAGTCAAAGGCTGAGTCATTTTATCAGCAAAATCGCTCCGAAGAAATCAAACTGTTGAAAAAGTCCGGGTGAAATGGTTAGAAGTTCGAGCGTGAGTGTCTTCTGTTGTTTTTGATCGTTTCTGATGTTCGCCTCGCGTCTTCTGACGTCTTCGACGGATTCATTTTCTATTTTGAGGAGTTCGACTTGCTTTTTGGGTGTATTGCTTTTCATTAGCTTCATCGATAGTTACGCTGCGATCCGGTGAACAGCGGAGGAGACGTCGTGATATCGCTGATGGGGGGGGGGGGTGAGTCAACGGCTCGATGAATCGTTCAGCTCGAACTTTTTCGACAGTTTGACCTGTTGTATAATGTTTTAAAATAGAATGAACTGAATGTTTGGTGACCGTTTTAGTTATAATGTGACTGTAAACGTTCGGAGTGAGCCATTTAACTCAAGATTTCCCACATTTCGTCTCCTTAGTGGTATTTTCCCACGGAAATGACTGAATGTTTGATGTGATTCATTTTTCTCATAGAGTTCCATGATTGGACATCTTCATTGCTGAGTCATTTCATGAGCAAAATCGCCCCGGAGAAATCAAACTGTTGAAAAAGTCCGGGTGAAATGGTTAGAAGTTCGAGCGTGAGTGTCTTCTGTTGTTTTTGATCGTTTCTGATGTTCGCCTCGCGTCTTCTGACGTCTTCGACGGATTCATTTTCTATTTTGAGGAGTTCGACTTGCTTTTTGGGTGTATTGCTTTTCATTAGCTTCATCGATAGTTACGCTGCGATCCGGTGAACAGCAGAGGAGGCGTCGTGATATCGCTGATGGGGGGGGGGGGGGATGAGACAACGGCTCAATGATTCGTTCAGCTTGGACTTTTTCGACAGTTTGACCTGTTCTGTAATGTTTTTATAGAATGATCTGAATGTTTGGTGACTGTTTTAGTTATAATGTGAGTGCAAATGTTCGGAGTGAGCCATTTCACTCAAGTTTTCCCATAGTTCGTCTCCTTATTGGGATTTTCCCACGGAAATGACTGAATATTTGAGGTGATTCATTTTTCTCCAACCAGTACCAGTAATGGGGGACCGTTTCATTAGGGGAGGACCAGTAGTGAGGAACCAATAGATCGCCCTATCATATTGTACACTGTACGTACTGCGAGCCTTTTGTACTCCTAGGTAGGGAAAAAAGCTATGCAAGTAGAGCAGCTAGCTTGATGTGATTGTCCTTAGCTTAGTGATACTGCAACATCGCGCGAAGCGCGCAAGTGCGAGGCACGCCGGTAGGCGTGACGGAGCACTTGTACGGGAATGACACGGCTTGGCATAAATGGCATAAATAGCCGGAGCGCGGAGAAATTGTGTGCATATACTTTGTCCGATAATAAATTGTTGGACTACAAGAGTGTACAAACCAAGGGCGATAACCAAGCCCAAAAATAGAACTCCACCACAGGTTCAAAACCCCACCATTCAAAGGCAGAGCCCTACCACAGGTTCATTTGGTGCATCGGCCTAAACAGCCAAGTAGCTAGTTCAACTGAGACGCTCTAATAAGGACGCTTAATAGCAACTATGTCCTTGGTCTTTCATAAAAGACCAATCGAACTGAGCTCTCAGTTCCTGCATACGCTCGTGGAGAAATTCGCGCCGTATGCAAAATACGTTTCCGCTACAGGAGACGACGAAGAGCAGCTTGAGAAATCCTGCAGCAAGGTAAATTTGCTGCAAGGGAGCATAGAGACGACAGTGCAGGTCCGCGAACTCAAAAGAGAATTCGACGATGCGAGGTCGAAAACTAGCAAAAAAGGCCTCATCTCCGAAATTGAAGAAATGGAGAGCGAGGCAAAATATCACCACCTATATATAAAAGAGTTTGTCCGTCGAGTGATCTAATCTAAGTGAGATACGCCGCATCACCCACAGCGAGAGCGGTCGAATGATCTAACCTAAGTGAGGCACGCCGCATCACCCACAGCGAGAGCGGTCGAGTGATCTAACCTAAGTGAGGTACGCCGCATCACCCACAGCGAGAACGGTCGAATGATCTAACCTAAGTGAGGTACGCCGCATCACCCACAGCGAGAGCGGTGGAGTGATCTAACCTAAGTGAGGTAGGCCGTATCATCCAAGGCGAGAGCGGTCGAATGATCTAATCTAATCGTAAGTGAGGTACGCTGTATCATCCACAGCGCGGTAAAAATTTCCCATTGAACGTGGGAATTGTTGCAGCATGGGAAGAGCATCCTTTTACTGCTTGACACAACAGCACCTACGCGCGCTCCTAAGCGTCCAGATTCAGAAGCCGTGCCGCCGGCTTCGTGCCATTAGCATAAGAAGACCACTAAAGGGGTAAGAATATAAGGGAGACTTCGATGGTGGAGAACTGACAGTGACCAGGAGGTAGCGACTTGGAGGAAGCATCGGGATGGGGGGGGGCGATAGGGGATCAATGAAGCAGGCCAGGAAGTGACACCAAGAATGGTTCAGGCATTAAGGAGGGACCAGTAGGGATTAACAATCAGGGGGGGGGGCAGTTAAGAGGATCAGTAAGGGGATCCATTACCAGTAACAGAGTACGGATTTAGAAGATGTGACATCGATGACACGCAATGGGCGTTCGCTCGCCGTCGTCGTGTGTGAGCGTGGGAGAGCTACTTAATTGGGGAGAGTAGTAAGGAGGATTCCGAGGTGGAGGGGTTCTACCTGGAAGAAGGGACCTGGAGTCGGGACCAGGACTAGGAGCCAACAAGAAGCGAGTCGTAAGGGAATTCATACGGGGAACAAGGAATCTGCCATATGCATAGCCTCACCAGGCTCGACATAGCGGCGGCTGCGCTTCTGAGCTTCTTAGTTCCGAGGGCGGGTCTTCTGAGCTTCCGGATCCAGAACATGAGCCCTCTACGTCGCGCAACAAGCATCCTGATTCTGAATACGTGTCACAGACCATGCCATTAGCATGGGAGGTCCACTAAGGATGTGGTGGAGAAGGGCAGTAATGGAACGTTAGGGTTTACCAGGAGAGCGAGCAGGAAGGAAAGGAACAATCTGGAGAAGGGGCCAGGACGGGAAAACGAGCAAGAAGAGACCAGTAGGGGTTAAAAATGGAAACAAAAAGTGGGCCAGGAGTTGAGACCAGGAGGGTGGGGGAACTAAAGAGGGAAGGGAAGACCAGTAAAGGCGGATCAGCAATTAGATCCAGTAAAAAGAAACGAGTGAGGGGTGGCTTCGGAAGCGATGTCAACGATACCCGGAAACGCTAGATGTTGAACATGAGAACGGTTGCGGAAGAGCAACCTGAGGGACAGAAGTACTGCGCAGAGCAAACCAATGGACGGTCCGGAGAGAATGTCTATGATGAAGGTACCGAAATGACGAACGGCTCGATGCCGATAAAGCACGCAGTAGGTCCTAGATGTTAGCAAATTTTAAGTTTTACAAAAACTACTTTCCATAGGTCAATGATGCTGCAAAGTCGAGCGAAGCGCGCAAGTGCGAGACACGCCTTTAGGCGTGTCGGAGCACTTGTAGCGATAGAATCGATAAAGCTGATAAGCATGCTCGGAACAAGAATAAATGAAGCAAAAGATCAATTCAGTACACTGGCAAGAAAGTTGGGTAGAACCAGCACAAATGTAGAGCACACCTCTTCATCAGTACAAAACGGAAATTCCACCGAGCAAAGCCATGAAGAAACTGGAGATGCCCCTAGTTACTCAAACGAGGCACCTGCACGTGCACAAAATAGTCAAATTTGCCGGTCGGTGAAGCCAGAACAGCTGAAACTTCCCCGTTTCAGCGGAGACGGAGACGAATTCGCCGAGTTCTAGGCAATACACGAACACTTGTTCATCAGAACAATTCCTTGAGCACAGCAGAAAAAATGCTACTGTTGAAAGAAAGACTCAAAGGGAGAGCTGAAATGACTATCAAAGAAATTCAACTCATCCCATCCAACTACACATAGATGGTTGAGGCCCTCAAGAAGAAATACGGCAACAAGTCAATTAATAGGGCAAAAATGATGCGAAGAGTTGTACGCAGACACCTGATCACATCAGAATACTGATTAACCACATCGTCTCCGCTGGACAAGATATCCGGCAGATTCAAGACTTAATGTGGACGGTAAAAAATCTTGAAAATTTGCGTATAAGATAGTAAAGACAGTATTGTTCGCTATTCAACATGAGGATGAAGTCAAAATAGGCCATTTCTACGGATCATCTTAAAAAAGGGATCAACGCTCAGAGATTCGTAGAGTCACGCCTCAAACATCATGGTAACAGTGATCAACTTACCAGGCGCTTTCAAAAAACGAGCAATACAACAGCTCCTAGAACTTCGAGACGTTGTAATTTCTGTGAGCTACCAAATCACAGTTCCTCTCAGTGCAGGAAAGTCAAGTGAGAGCAATAACAGCTCATCATTAAACACTCGCCAGAACAACCGATTTAATAATCCCCTCCGCAGCAGGAATCAGTAGAACTGGAACAAGGCTCCACAGGCACAGCGTAGTGCTCAACCTAACCGCACTGCAAGAGGAGACTATGCAAATGATGCGCGTCAAAGACCGCAACATATAAATCCACTATCAAATGGAAATTCCTATAGCTATAATGCTATATAATAATGCTCAGAGTCAACAACAGTTAGACCAAAGCAGGGAGCAGATTGTTCTCATGCCAACTGAAGGAAATGTTTGAAACAACAATAATTCGAAAAAGTGCTTTTATTTTTCAATGCAGGAGCTCAAAAAACTATCATACACGAGCAAACTGCTAACAAGCTCGTACTCGAAAAGAAAATCAGTGAACATTGCCCTGTGTCCGCCATCTGAGGACATACTAAGAAATTTCAAACGAACATTGTGCCCATAATAATCAGCACAGCATACGGGGCTGAAATGAGTCTAACTGTCCAGACAAAACCTACCATTACCAACGGTTTTCCATCTGTTTGTCTCAATACCGCCGACAAGTAGTTCCTTCAAGACAGTAGTTTATTGTGTGTTTAACCCTCGATTTCGTGGGGAACATCAGAACCGGCAAATATTTGTCGGTCTCGACCACTATTATGACCTCGTCAATATGGTTGATACCTCAACCTTGCTGTCCGTCCTACGTACCGCACGGACCGCATTTGACCCAACGATACACGGTAAAGGAGCGGCACCGATACCAGCGTCCGAAGAGATAACATGGCCTAAGCCTGATTTACGAACAGAAGGAATCTGGACCCCTTCAAAACATATTTGAACTGGACGGTGTAAGCATTTCACAAGAAGAATGCGCTAAAGATGGAGATACGTTCGAGTATCTCCAGTCTTACTCAAAGTCTATATCCTTCGAAAACGGAATCGTGACGGTGCCATTTCCCTTAAAGGACAATATTCTTGACCTAGCCGACAATTATCTTGTCGCATACCATCGCCTGCTCTCCTTACAGACTGCGAATTTCCACTTTCTGGTGGATTCGGGTGGAACCTCATCTTTCCATTCTATGCCTGTCGAATAGATTTCCCTCATCAAGGACTTTAGCTTGATCATTAGAGGGTTTGCGAAGCCAATAGGATCGTATACTGTATTGATTTGGCTTACAAAATCTCGTTTCGTGAGATGTTCTTTATCAGGAATATCGATTTTTACATCGAACTCGTCTGAGACCGTATCGTGGTTGACACCGAGTAACTTTATTTTCCTTGCCGGTGCCCCATCCATCGGTGGTACCGCATTGTTTACCATGACGGAGTTTGACACGTATTCGCGAAGGCTCATTCCAATTTCTTGGAATATTTCTTTGAAAGCGGTATGCCTATGTATGGCTTATATATATATATAAGTGTATATATATACACAATTTTCAGGTCGAATTGGACACTTTTCAAACCAAATTGGACACTTTTCAAATCAAATTGGGCACTCTTCTAAGCTCACCTAGGACTTTTTAAATCAAACAGAACTTTCCGAATTGCAACAACCTTTATATATATATATATATATATATATATATATTATATATATATATATATATATATATATTACGTGTCTCGCACTTGCGCGCTTCGCGCGACCTTAGAGAGTCGCTAAGCCAAGATGACTCACTTCAAGCAGCTGCTCTGCAGCCTTCTCGGCACCTTAGCAGTAAAAAGAGGTATTTGAAAACCTTAATAATTTCGAACCTTGGTCTACCTTCTTTAAGATCAGGTGAGTAGTTCTTCGATATGAAGCCGTCCAGCTCTCCCTCTCTCCATCCTCAACATCTCTTCAACGTCGGCACTAACTTCAGACAGTTCAGAAACGTCATTTATTTGCGTTAATCAGTGCTTTCGTCCTCAGACTGTTGTGGAGCTCTCCTTTGGCCATAGTACCCGCATGTCTCCCACCCTGATTGATTAAATGTGGGAGAAAACCACCGGTCAGGCGATCGATAATATCGATCCATACTGGCCTCCACATTGAAACTTTCCACCTGATGTGGAGCACTCCTTCGGCCATAATACCCGCGTGTCTCCCACCCCGTCCCCACCCCGATCGGTTAAATCTGGAAGAAAACCACCACCGTGTCCCACCCCTCCCAATCTCCACCCCGATCGGTTAAATCTGGGAGAAAACCACCGGAGTGTCCTCCCACTCCTCCCCCCGCTCTCCACCCCTGATCGGTTAAACCTGGGAGAAAACCACCGGTCAGGTTCGATTAGCCCCAAGGCTGAAGTTCCGTGCCGCTTGAACGACACCCACAGAAAACGGATATATCGATATCAATTGGTCGACTTCCGATTCGTGTTCAGCGACCTCGATTAGCCCCAGCGCTGAGGTTTCGTGCCGCTTGAACGATATCCGCAAAAAATCGATTGTATCGATCGATATCGATTGTCTCCCCTGCTGTGAAGGCCTTCCGTCGATGATCATCTAAATGCCCATGTACGGTCGCCGACATGTTCTTTAAGGTCGCGCGAAGCGCGCAAGTGCGAGACACGCCGAAAGGCGTGTCGGAGCACTTATATATATATATATATATATATATATATATATATATATATATATATATATATATAACGCCGGGGTGTTTCACCCGGAGGGTGGATGTCTAGGGCCCACGGCGCCACCGGGAATCCACGGAAAAGGAGGAATCCTGACGGAGTCAGCTGAAAGTGTTCCTGGCCCTACCCGCGGCTTTCGGTCGCATCCACGCGGAAGTCAGCTGCGACGCGTGCCTCGCTGTATACGTCTATAAGAGCTGGGAACTCCTAGCGCAGAAGCTCTTGGACCACGCCGCAGTGGACGCTATTGTGGTCGTGTGGCCGGACGCGATGCCGTCGAAGAGGTCCTTGAGATAGACTCTCATCGCTGTCGAACGCCGCCTGCAGACCGGAGGGACGCTGCTGTTTTCCTGTTCCCGTACGAGGACGTGAATGCGAAGGTCTGGACGACAATGGGCGAGGTCTGTGCCGAGTTCGTGCGGTATCTCACCGCACCGGAGAGGAAGTTCGAGGCAGTGGTCAGGGACCACTACTCGGAAGTGCTAGAAAGCGCGCCGTATTCCCACCCGCTACCTGCCTGGGCACCGACCCGCGCTATAAGCGGACGCCTTTCACTGGTCGCCAGGTCGTGCACTATCTCGAGAAGATGCGGCAGACCATGGGCGTTATCTTGAAAGTGGGAAAATTTGAAGCTGCTTCCGAGGAGCTCAAGCAGCACCGGAAAGAGGTCAAGGCGGAGCGAGCTCACCGGCGACGTGATGAACACCGCCCGAATTTTTTCGTGATGCCGGATCCGGAGCGCAGACGGCAGCTTATGGACATCACGTTCGTCCAGCAGAGCCCCCACGAAGGAGAGGCGCGGGCCCACGGCGCCACCGGGAATCCACGGAAAAGGAGGAATCCTGACGGACGCGGCGACCGCGAGCGGGCCGAGGTTGGAGCTCGAGACCACGGACGAAGTCGTGAGAGAGACGTCGCCAGCGCTCAATCGGGACGAGCCAGCCTTAAGGGGCGGCATGTCAAGAAGGAAGGAAGTGATCTGACTGTGTAGTAGTATTTACTAGGTTGCTTATTGTGTTCTTCTAGTTGTTTATGCTGTTCTATATGTTGTTAGTTGTTATTTGTTGCATTTTGTTCTGTTAATAATCGTGTCGATCTCCGTATCCCTGTACTGGCCAGCAGCGGAGCGATCGATCGCCGTCTGCCTCGCCTGTGCCCGGCGCCGGCTGTGAGGGTGTGGACTGAGCCGCACAGGGAAATCGAATATCGGTTATAAGGGCAGACTTCTCCTTCGCGTCCTGAGAAAGGCTTATCGCCAATAACCCGATGAAAGATCCAATGTCGTGAACCACCTCTTTCCTCCTAAGCTCTGCAAGATGCCGTCAATAGTCGGGAGAGGGTAGCTGTCGACCTTCGTATCCTGGTTGATTCTCCGGTAATCCACACACAACCTGAGGGATCCGTCTTTCTTCTGAACCAGTACGATTGGCGATGCCCAGCTCGAGTGACTTGGTTCGATGACCTTCTTCTCCTGGAGGTCATTCAGAATGCGCCGTAGCTCCAGTCGTGTCGCTAACGGCACGGGGCGTGCTTTCTGGCGTATTGGCTTAGCGTCTCCTGTGTCAATCGTATGCTCTACGAGTGTCGTCTGGGTCAGCTCTTGTTCGTTAACCGCAAACACCTTGGCGTACTGCTTGACTAGCCTGACAGCGGCCAACGCCTGCTCGCTTCCTCCCAATCTACTGCCGAGGATGCTTATCAGCTCCTCCTCTCTATCCTCGTCGACGACCGTACTGCGTTCGAGCATGTCTCCGTGACTTAGCGGCTCGCGCTCGACGATCTCTGCGGCCTCGTACGTGCCTACCACGTCCCCCTCACGAAATATCTTTGCTCCCGCAAAGGAATTCGTTACCGGTATATGGACTTGGTGTTGGGCATCCTAGCAGACAGTATCCGGTAGGGTCTCGTCAGAGGACCACAGTACTCCGTCCTGCTTCATTTCGTCACAGTGTACCGAGATGAGCTTTGTTTCACCCGGCTTTAGGTACAGCCGTATCCGCTTCTCGCGCCTTTTAGGCGGTAGGGTTATCGATCCCTGCCCTTTGGTTTATGTAACGCAGGGGTGTTTCATTCGGGGGCTGGATGTCTAGGGTGAGGCCTGAACCGGACAGGGAAATCGATTAATTTGCTCCTTATGGCACCAGCAGGGGTCGGTCCGTCCGCCTCTGCTGTGCCCGCGCTCCTCTCCGTACCGGCCGCCACTCGCCAGGTACCACCGAGACAAGAATGAACCCGGCCCGCCCGGGTCCTCTTTATATGGGTTTGCGCAGGGGAAGGCCGGCCCCTTACGCGGGCACGCTCCGCCCCGCCGCCACCGCACGGCCGGCGCCGGGCACAGGCGAGGCAGACGGCGATCGATCGCTCCGCTGCTGGCCAGTACAGGGATACGGAGATCGACACGATTATTAAGGCCTATGGTATACTCCCGTCCGCTGCAGCGACGCGGGAGTGCCCAGCGACGCGACGGCTCGCGATGCGCGTCGCGAGCCGTCGCCATCGCTGAAGCTGGCATAGTTCACGCAGTTCACGCATAAGAACCAACCAAAAGCGAGAAACAACTATTTCTCTTAACAGCCTAAGCAAATTCGATCCAACTGTGAAATTATTGCGGAAGACATTAAATGCAGCACATTGGTCGTGATAGCTGAAACCCACAAGTATGTGCAACTCAACGACCTACAAAAACGATTTCCTCGTAAACGAATTTTCCGTGATGATCATGGTATAATTCGAAATGACTCTCGTTTAGCGAATGCTTTGCTGCCATACGATACGAAATTTCCTATAAATGTAGAACCCACCTCCGAGCTTGCGCGACTCATTCTAACCGACATTCGCATCAAAAATGCCCACTGCGGCAGGGAACAGACACTGTTTATAGCAAGGCAACGTTATTGGATCCCAAGACCTTCCGGAGCATTTAAGAGATTTCTAAAGTCATGTACAATCTGCAAAAAATGTCACGCACTACCCTTTGCTGCGCCAGACATGCCAGCTCTACCTCGCGATGGTAGTATCCAGACCATTTGAAAACACAGAATGCGATTTCTTAGGCCTTGTGACCTCGAAAACTGGAGAAAAAATGTACATCTGTCTGTATACTTGTTTTCCTATTCGAGCGGTTCACCTCGAACCGGTGGAAAACATGTCAACAGGAGCGTTTCAGAATAGCTTCATCAGATTCATTTCCCGAAGAGGTGTCCCAAAACTCGTCCGCTCGGATTGTGGGACAAAGTTCAAATTAGGTCAACGTATGATCGAATGCATGTTTGAATTTCAAAAAGAAACGGGTGCATCAGTAATGTTCTGCAGTGCTGACCTTGGCATCAAATGGGTATTCAACCCCCCTGGAGCACCGTGGATGGGTAGCTTCTGGGAAAGAATAGTGGGTACAGTAAAAAGAGCCTTCCAAAAATCTGTAGGAAGACAAAAACTGTCATTCACCGACTTTTGCACAACAGGTGCAAGAATCGAAGCTATAATTAACACAAGACCTTTAACCAAGGTCGATCCAGAGGATATGGCAGAAATTCCTATTCGTCCTGCAGACTTTCTCCAGGGCAACATTAAGTACTCTTTGGAGAACTCAGGAAATAACCAAGATTCACAAGACCCGACGTATGACCATGAATCATTACAAACTGTTTCTCAAGAAAGGGAAGTCTTGAAGTACTCTGAACAAGTATCTGAGAGGTTCTGGGAAAGATGGAATACCGAATACTTGACTGCCGTCAGAGAATTTCAACAGGGGCCGAAAACAATCCCAACATGTTCCAAGGAGGGATCCCGTTATCGGCGAAATCGTCCTGTTAGAGCAAGACAATATCCCACGTGGCTGCTGGTCATATGGCAAAGTACTTGAATTAATCAAGAGTAGTGATGGACTTGTAAGATTAGCAAAGATATTAATGCCTAACAAAAAGGTTTGGCATCGAGCACTTACTCAGATTTATCCCTTAGAAATTCGAAGCGAGGGAAATCCATCAACAACCCGAGATGACACGGAGAGGTCCAGCGACAACAAAGGACAAAACGTTGTTGCGCGACCCCAACGTGCTGCCAAAGCCCGTGCTCGAGAAAACATTAAGCAAATAGCACAATCTTCGCAATTCAGTTTTACCGCACAGTCACTTATGAAAGATAGCGCATTCGCAGCGCTTTTCGTACTCCTAAGAGCCAACTGTGTCATAAACACAACCACAGAAACAGAAAGTGTGGTACGGTGCTCAGAAAACCTTTTTGCTGTCACATCTCCAGCAGAAAACTTCAAGTTGTGCTTGAGAAACACGTGCAGAACATTCGCAAACAGCTCGTCGGCGCTATCTTTTCTTACATATTCTACCAGTGTATTACACGTGAAAACCATAAGTAGAGTGTGTAATCTGCCCCACATATGTCATGCGCCGCAATACGTTTTCTCGAAGAATTTAATAGCAAATCCCCACTGCTGGCCATTGGGATCGATAGTGACAGTCGCAGCGTCATTCTATTTGGTAGCGTTCACCGTCTTCCTGACAGTCGCTTTGATTCAGAAACAAAGAAGACGCACTCATGCGCGGACGTCAAGCGAAAACAGCCGCCGCGCCGATACCCAGCTGGCGACGTTCGCACCTATGGCACCTAGACTGCGTCGTTACAGTGGCCGCGATACATTTTAGCGGCTGTAAACACCGCAATGGCATGCCAGCGTGGACATATTGCTCAAAGCGCTGAACTGATTTGTGTAAACAGAAAAAATTGCACCCTGGAATTCAGGCAGGAAATCATATTCAACGACCCACTATCAAGAGCGGTAAGGGCGAACTCCCTAGGACTCTGCCATAAATATCTCCAAGCTGGGCATGAAGGCAACTGTGGAGTTACTTGCGCCAGCTGCGGTTCGGGTCACAATACCATTCTCTGTTCCAGGAAAGGTCATCGCGGTACGGCTGAGAAGCTTAAAAAATTCTGTACTCTCCAGATGTCAGAAGGCGTGTCATCTGGCCGAATCCACACACATTCACAGTCCTTCCTCCACCACCCTATTATCATGTCCAGAATCATCGATTCTGAAGAGCTCCTCAAATACTTTGAGGTGATCAGCGGCCAAATTCGTCAGGCCCAGAACACCTATACGCGTATTCACGAACTGCTGACTTCACTGCAATCCGAGGTCGGAAAATCGTGTGAAAAGGCTCATGATGAATTCATTGAGCTTCGCGACTTTCTGATGACGGGGCTCCAAAGCACAGTGAGAACTGAGCCTAAAATCTTCGATATTCACCACGATTCTCGCAAGGTCCTCGAGCTGTTGCATGTCTGCACAACAACAGTTTTTGTGTTTCGCGCGTAAGGCAGCGGAACATTGCTTCGTCCAGCACCTCCAGTCCTGCACATGACTGCACCTGCGTGGACCGTACCTCCTGCCCCTTGGACGAGCCGGCAGAAAAGCGTCGACGCGGAGAGCAAGAGCAGCCATAGTGAATACTATGGCCACAGCTCTTGCCTTCACCACCATATTCCCCCTTCCCCCTCGTCTATATTCGCTAATCCCCTTTCTTCGTATTCTGCTACTACTAACCGTCAGTGCCATAATCGCTCTGGACTACCCTGCCAACCCCCCTGCCCAGCATATTCGCCTAATCGACAGTATCGCCAAGACGACAGCTCTATATTCCGCAGCCGCCTACCGAAGCCATTCGTCCAACGCCAGCCATATGCGAGCCGAAGTACGAGCCAGAAACGCCAACTCTCAGATGCAGCGACAAATGCCAGGCGAGGCCAAGAAGTTGTGATCTACCTAATGTTAACCGATATGTAACATAATTGAAAAAATGTTTTGTCGTCGGCCGCAGTGTCGCGGTCTGTCCGTCCTACGCGACTTCTTTTGGAAGGCGGGGCGAGTTCTTGCTTCTCCTCGCGTCGCGGGCCACACTCAGCCCCCGTGCTCTTTTGGGCTTCTAAGTATCCTCCGCTGGGTTGGTCTCCTGGCATCCTCCTCCCTATCATTCTCTTTCGTTGCTTGTACCCCCTCATCTATTCTATTGCCTACTACTTACGCATATCGTCGTGCTGTTGTAGTAGTTTCACCTGTTATCGCTTGTGTTGTCTAAGCATTTCCCATTATCCTCGCGTATATTGTAGATTTAGTGGAAATAAACTTGTATAGCAAAACCCACTAAACCACCACAGTCTGACTCCTTGGGTTGAAGCATTCTGCAAAAATGAAACCCACTTTTCTACCTCTCGAAAGATGTGAATAGATTCTCATAATGGTATTCACTTTTGACGCTCAGACATACTCTTGAGACTTTTCCTGGTTAATAACGATAGCCAGTAGACCTAACCGAATGCTACCGTACTACAGTATCCCGAGCCGTTGTCATTTGAGCTCGTTTCGTCGCTCAGGGGTCCGCAGGTGGGTTCTGCGCCCTTCAGCTAGGGAAGGGACTCCGGAGTGAGCGCCATCCAAGCTGCTCGTGTAGAAACTGCTTTCCTCGTTCAGGGGAATCCGCAGCAGGGTTCTGCGCTCTTCGGCTAGGGAAGAGACTCCAGGGTGGGCGCCGTCAAAGCTGCTCGTGTAGAAACTGCTTTCCTCGCCCAGGGGAAGTCCCCAAAAAACGTCGAACAATTACGTGAAACCCCTTGAATCTCAACCACTCAGTTGAAATGCAAAAGTCACGCAACGCGAGAGAACCGAATCCTCGACCTCCCTCGTGTGAACACCAACACCCGATCCACAGCCCCACGACCCGCATGCAAGGCTGCCATCGCGCATACAAGACATGCAACGCGATCCACGACGCATGGACAGCGGCTACCGTGGTCGTCCATGGCAGCCGCCGGTTAGGTCTAAGTAAGACCGATAGTAACAGACTGATACGGAAAGCTCAGAAGTTTAATGATGCTGTAAGGAAAAAGAGTATGTTGTCGTGATTCGGTGACGAAAACGTGGCGCAAAGCGGCTCGTGGAGGGGGGGGGGGGGGGGGGGGGGGTGGGTCACTCTGTAGAGGATGGTTATCCGCCTTGTTAGAATCACACATGAATGCCTAATTACATCAGAAATGGGGTGTACCGGTGATGTACGAGAGAAAGAGAGGGAGAGAGGGGGACGAGAGGAGAGAAGGCTTAAGAGTTTACCCGTAGTTTTTTAGAAGATAACAAAGCACGTAGATAGGATATGTCTTTATATGGAAGACCTTCCTCAACCACGACCTTGATAGCAATTCAACTCTGCCTACACACGGCGCCCATCCAGCGCCTTCATAAGGGAAGGGGCGAAGAGCTGGGGCATCGTCGTCGCCGACGATACTTCCGCCGGCCAGGCTCAAGCGTGGGGTGCGAGAATCGCAGGGGTTCGATACTTCGACATGGAAAATTTCTCGGAGGGACGGCTCATTCGCAAATATTGTAAGCAGAGGTCTGTAAATAAAAAAATAATTATTAATATTCAATTAATAAAGTTTTAGAGCAAATAAATCGATTAAACGAAGATTTTTTAGGCATCGCAACGACATGGCAACACCCTGAGCACCGATTTTTCCACGGAAAGAAGGCGTCATTTGAATTTGAATGTATCTAATAAAAATTTAAATAGTTGTTGTATATGGCTCCTACCAAAAGTTAACCTTCAATATGCAGCAGAAAAAAATCAGCCCTCTCCTAAGCAACCTTTCATCCGATCAGGTGAAGTGATTTTCCTGGAATTTTCTAGCAGTTTTGCAAAAGCAAAATGTTTTCTTGAACAAGGCTACCACTGGAGCTGAAACTGGTGTTCACCACAGCACAGATTTTACTTAGCACTTGTTCAAAAAAATCAAGTCTTCCCTAAGCGGTTTTCCTTGTGATCAGGTGAGGTCTCAATTTTTTTCCAAAAATAAACTTTTTTCCTGAACGGGCTTTAGAAATCGATAATTTCAATTTTATATACAATCTAGAATCCACCATTTCCTAAGCGGTTTTCCTTGTGATCAGGTGAGGTCAAGCTCAAAAATAAAATAAAAACAAAAATATTTCGAAAATAAAGTTCGATCTCTAGAGCTGAAATGTAGCTTCACAAAAGCTCAACCTTTGGCTGATACATAATAAAAAATACAGCTTATCTGGAGCTATTTTCGATGTGATCAAGAACAAGGCTGGTCGATTTCTCGTCGATGTGGATTGGAAGGTGCTATACCTGGACTTTGTTCAAGCGAGCGTAACTCGCTCAATTTTGAGAGTTATGCAAACGTGTGTTGCAATCAGAAACTAAAAGAAATTCTCTTTCCGATGATCACAAAAGCGCCTTTCAAAAAAGGCATCTTCATGCGCGGCCGAGTGATGCGATTTTTGCTCGATAAAATTGGAGTAGTTTTACAAAAATGAACATAACTCAACTCATTTATAGAGCTGTGCAAATGCGGGCAGCATTCAGAAACTAGAAAAAATGCTCTATTTTTTGAATGCAAGACCAAATTTTGAAAAAATGATCTTTATGCGCGTCCGGGGGTGCCATTTCTCGTCGATTTCTGCGGAAATAAAATTGCCTCCCTCCCCCCCCCCGGCCACGCATGAAAATGCCTTTTTGAAAGACGCTTTTATGATAGTCGGAAAGAGAATTTCTTTTAGTTTTCTGAGTGCCACTCGCATTTGTATAACTCTTAAAAGTGAGTTACGCTCGCTTGAACAAAGTCCATGTATAGCACTTTCCAATAACATCGACGAGCAATCGACCAGTGATCCATCCTTCTTGATCACATCGAAAATAGCTCCAGATAAGCTGCATTTTTTATTATGTATCAGTCAAAGATTGACCTTTTGTGAGGCTACATTTCAGCTCTAGAGATCGTTCCGTTCAGGTAGAAAAATCTTTATTTTTGAAAAAAATTTGGGCATGACCTTACCTGATCACAAGGAAAATTGCTTAGGAAAGGGTGGATTCTAGAATATATAGGATAAAGGACGGCGTTACTCAATCCCTTCTGGGATGCGCCAGCGCATTCTACTTCTACGGGATGTCTTGGAGGCGACACGAATGCGTATTTGGCCATACAATGACTTGTGGTGGCCAGCCGATGAACAAGTCAGCGCTTCATCCTTCCCAGACAAGTCTGGTACCAATTCACCGACCCCGGAGGGATGGAAGGCTTGGTTGGCCTGGGCGGGAAATCCGAACCAGGAACCTGGTATCGGGTGCACGCGACAGTCGCGCCTCCTCCGACCGCGCTACACGCGCCCTAGAATATATATATATATATATATATATATATATATAATAGAAATTATCGATTTCTAAAACTACACGCCAGCTTTAAAGATCGTTCCGTTCAGGAAAAATTTATTTTTGAAAAAAAAATTGAGCATGACCTCACCTTATCACAAGGAAAATAGCTTAGGAAAGGGTGGAATCTAGAATATATATATAAAATAGAAATTATCGATTTCTAAAGCTACATAATAGCCTTAGAGATCGTTCCGTTCAGGAATAAAGTTTATTTTTGAAAAAATTGAGCATGACCTCACTTCATTATTATTATTATTATTATTATTATTATTATTATTATTATTATTATTATTATTATTACTTATTGCATGAAAAAGTTTCATGTGTTACAACAATATCACTCCTAAGAGAAAGAAATGCAGAAAACAAACAAGCAGCAGAAACATAATAATGAAGGAAGTTAGGACAAAAAATATATTAAAACACGGGGAGGAAATGTAGGCCAAATTTGTTTATCGGAGAGATGCATCATGTCCACGTTTAGCAAGGTGTTTGTTAACGATGGATTTGAAAACATTTGGGAAAGCCGGTAAAGCCTGGTTTTTGGAAAATTTTATATAAGCTGCAGTAGCTCTATTCACGAAGAGCTGGGTCCTACATGCAAGTTTGGCTCTGGGTATGAATAGCTTTATTGGTACACCGAGTTGAAGATTGCCTGAGATTACGGAAACTCTCCACTGCAATTGCGCAAGCACCAGTCATTATTTTGTGAATCATTAAGAGGTCAAACATTTGCCTACGATCAGACAGCGTCTGCAACCCTAGCTGGATGTTTCTTGACTTCGAGAACGGGAAATCGAGATAAGAAAACCCTAGCTTCCTAGTGAAGAGCTTTCTGGTGAAACTGTTTTGGACTTTCTCCAATCTTTCAATAATTTTTACTTTATAAGGATTGAAAACGACTGTGCCATACTCCAGAAGGGGGGCGAAAGTATGTCTTGTAAGCTCGAAGAAGTACTGCATGGTCATCCGTAGCAAGGGCTCTAAACAGATGATGCACTTGAGTGCTTTAACTGCTTGGTTTTCACAGTGGGTATCAAAACTTAAATTCTGCGTTATAAAAATCCCTAGATCCTTTACTTCTTCAACTTTTCCAGAAATTTACCTCTTCCAAAATTTTCTAAAGTTGATTATTCTGGTCTAGAGCTCTACTTTAATTCCATAGATTGGCGGACAGTTTTCCAATTTTATCAAAATACTGACGAGTTGTATAAAAGATTCTGCCATGTGGTTTATTGTGGCTTATCTAAGCATGTATCGTTCAATATTTAAAAAATTCCTGCAAGACGCTATCCGAAAACAATTTTCAATCTTATAGCACAAAAATCACGTTTGTTTAGCTCTTTAAATAATCCTCTTCTACACCCACAATATAAAAAGGTATGTCAAGAATTGGATCAAAATTTGAAGAGGTTTCTAGCATACAAGGAAAAGCATGCTTTCAAAACATATAACGAAAAGGCACTGTTCTCCTTTGTGCGGTGTAAGCTAAAGGCCCAGACAGATTTACCCGTACTTAAAGATTACAATGGGGTTCTTTATACAACTGATGTTCAAAAGGCTGAAGCACTCGCCAGCTATTTTGTTTCAGTTTTCTCTTCAACTTCGGAAGAAGGACCAAATTCTACCAGTTTTATGGAGCAATCAGACACGACTGATAATTTCGTCGCAGATAGATTAAATGAGATCATCATAAGGCAAGAGATGTACTAAGGGTAATCTTCTTCTTTTTCTTCAGCGTCTGTCCCGCTTCGTAGCGGGGTCCGTTATTCTGGTGTCATTACGCCACCTTCCCGATCCAGCGCTAGATCAGGGTGGACACCAGCTACTTTCAAGTCCATATGTAACGTATCGGACTAGCGCTGCTTCGGCCGCCCGCTAGGCCGTTTTCCAGATACCTCGAAGTTAAGGCCTATCTTGCGGAGCCTATCTCTCTGTCTCTTCCTTTCCACGCAGAAAGTGGCCGTGCCATCGTAAGCGAGTTTCGCGCATCTTGTCGGCTATCGGCGCGACACCGAACTTCTGCCGAATGGCATCGTTTCGGATGCGATCCATGCGCGTGACTCCAGCCGTCCAGCGCAGCATCTTCGTCTCCATGACGCTGAGGCGCGTTTCCACCTCCTTAGTCGCAGGCCAACACTCAGCGCCGTACATTGCTACCGGCAGGACGACTGCTCTGTAGATCTTCGACTTCAGGTGCTCTGGTATCTTCCTGTCGCAGAGCACTCCAGTCAACGAGCGCCACTTGGAACAAGCTGCACTCACGCGTGAGTTCAGTTCAGTCATCAGATTGCCATCGGATGCTACCGCTGATCCCAGGTGCTTAAAAACCGAAGTGCATGGAAGCTCGATGCCATTAAGCTTGCACCTCTCGCTCGAGATCATCTTTATCTTCGCTAGCGAGCATTACGTCATCAGCATAAAGCAAAGTCCAGGGGACTGGCTTCTGAAGATCCCGTGTAATGGCGTCCATCACGACAACAAAGAGGAGTGGGGAAAGCTCAGAACCCTGGTGTACCCCGACAGAGATGGGAAACTCCATCGAGGTTCCAGCTGCAGCTCGAACTCGACTCTTTGGACAAGAGTAGAGAATTCGCACCCACTCTATGAGCTCTTCAAGAACTCCATGATGTGGCAAAGGGGTACCATATCACTTCACGCGGTACGCGGTCAAAGGCCATCCCCAAGTCGAGAAAGGCAATATGCACTGGCTTCTGTCTCTCGCGATGCTTCTCTATCAGGAGGCGGCCGGCATGTATGGCATCAACGGTGCCACAGCCAGCTACGAAGCCGCACTGATTGCTGGAAAGCTGGACGATGTCACGAGTTAGTCCATCGACAATTCGCTCAAAGATCTTCATGCTGTGCGAAAGCAAACGAATCGGACGGTAACTGGAGCAGTCTGCAGGACTGCCCTTCTTCTTCCAAATCGGAATCGTCGCACTTTGTCACCAACACTCAGGCACTTTCTTCTCCGCTACAACTTGATTAAAGAATTTCGCCAACCACTCAGCAGGGTACCACAGCTTTGACTTCCACAGATCAGCTGCCACGTCGTCGGGCCCAGTCGCTTTGCCTGGCCTCATCTTCCTCAGAGCCGCTTTTGTCTCCACCACGGGGATCTTGTGAACGGGACCGTGAACAAAAGCCACAGAAAGGATGGCCGGGTGAGGAAATTCCATAGTGGAAACTTCCTTAAAGTAATCAGACCATCGCTTCAGCGCCTTTTTGCGGTCTGTCAGAAGATGGCCGCTCTCATCATTGATGCCAAAAAAGCTTTCAATATCCTCGGTTTGGCGATGACGGCTCTTAGCAAGTTGGTACAAATACCGCTCACCATCGCGCGATTCGAGCTTCTCGTTGACATCTCCATAATGAGTGGCTTTTGCAACAGCCACGGCCTTCTTTGCAGCTTCTCTCGCTTCTTGGTACTTCCGCCAGTTATCGGCTGTCTTGTCGCTGAGAAAAGTCTTTCGCACGTGATAGAGCGACTTCTTCTCTCAAACTTTTGCTTTCACAGCCACGTCTGCTTTTGGACCTTGCGTCGTCCAGGCACCGTGATGCCGAGCTCCAACCTTGCAGCTTCACGTATCGCGTCGGCGGCCTTCTTCCAAGTTTCATTAACAGCAGTGACTGTCGGTAACCGCACGCGAGAAATCACAGCTGCTTCCTTCTGTCTCATTCGCTACCACTTGATTCTCTGTGCACCGCATCGCTCGACCTGCTTCTGCCTTGAAGGGGCGATCTTTAGGGTGCAGATCAGCGGTCGGTGCTGTGGGGCGACCTCTCATACGACACGACCTTCGCATCTGTGACTAGACTTCGGTCTCGATCCTTCACAAGGACAAAGTCTATTTGAGTCCTGGTGTTCCCGCTATAGAACGAGATGAGGTGAGAATCGCGTTTTCGGAAGACGGAGTTCACTATGGTGAGGTTGTTCGATTCCGCATAGTCAAGGATACGCTCACCATCGGCGTTACCCGACCCGTAACCGAATCCACCATGACAGCTGTACCCGTCTCTCTCGCGCCGACGTGCCCATTAAGGTCACTAAGGGTAATGGAGGGGCCAAAATGCTCTACTTCAGCACCTTTCGACGGCATTTCGCGAATTGTCTTCAAGAAATGTGCGCGTTCGCTTTATAAGCCTTTATCAATTATTTTCAATGTTTCCCTGATTTATAGTGAAGTTTCCGAAATCTGGAAAGTGTCAATTATAACTGCAATTCCAAAGAGCCCGAAGTCCGTTTTACTTTCTTCCTTCCGACCGATAAGTATGTCCATTTTACTTTCTTCCTTCCGACCGATAAGTATAACTCCTGCCCCAATAAAGGTAATGGAAAAAAATATTGCGGGAGAAGCTAATCTCACACCTATCCAAAAACAAATCTATTCCTGACCAATAACACCGTTTTATTGCTGGTGCTTCTACGCCAACTCCATTTTTGATTGGAATCTCGCGATAAATAATGGTGATTCTGTGGACATCATTTACTTCGATTTGTCGAAAGCCTTTGACAAAGTATGTCATAAAAAAACTTCTAGCAAAACTTTATCAAGTAGGCATTAGGGGATCCCTTCTTGCCTGGATTCGCTCTTATTTGAGTGGAAGATATATGCGTGTTAAGGTAGGAAATTCCTTCTCAAGATGCTGTGATTGCACAAGTGGAGTGCCTCAGGGAGGCATACTATCCCCGATTTTGTTTCTTGCATATACTTGTGATCTTCCTGCTTATCTGGTTACTGATCGTTGTGTGACGGTCAGGGATGTGCGGAATTTCCGTTTCCGCGTCCCGAATTCCGGTTTTCGGCTATTTTGGGCTCTTCCGTTCCATGTTCCGCCTGTTTTTGGGACGAAAGGCGGAAACGGAAATGTGCAGTGTCCCACACTAGTTTTCTATTGAACACAACCAGCTTATCAATTAAAAAGAGTTCTTCTTCATATGATTGTAAGACAAGTACTGTTTGACAACTTTAGTATTAATATTATTGAAATTGGTTAAGACTACCAAAAAAGCACCAAAAAAGTAATGGCTGGGTGCAGGGCAAAATTCAGGTGCCAGCAAAGTCTATGTTTGCATTGCATGCTAAGAAAATGCGCTCAACATTTGAATGACCATAAAATTATTGACCCATCAGTTACAAATAGCTACAAAAACATTGCAAGCGTAGAGTGCAGTATCATGAAGCAAAGGGTTCGGTGAAGGTTGTGGCATGCGGTTGTCTGCTCCAAGATTACATCAGTGTTCTTGACCAAAGGTGCAGATTTCAATTTTTAATTTCCTTAGGTGTGATATTCATCCATATGGAGTTATATGATTCATTTTTAATGAAGCATCACGAATATCTTGCATGAGCTGTTATTTTGATTGACTATAATGATTTACTGAATTCAGACACAAATCTATTACTTCGACAACCATACAGGGACTGTTCAGCTATGTAACCTTATATCAAGGAGCTTCTAGGCTGACACAAAGTGGATATCCCACGGAAGTTTGGACTTATCATGACTGATCAGTCATCAAGTTATCATTTTAGATCCCAGAATGAATTCTGAGTACTATTATAGTTTTGGTGATTAAAATGCATGTGCTAATCTTGAGTATGCAGATATCTGTGCAGTCGCCAAATCATCCATGATGCCACAGGTTTCTAAAAGTGTTGAAGAGGAATGTCTATCATGGTCGGAAAATGATCTACAGGGTGCGTAAAAAGTATTGACGCAGTAAATGACGGTTGTGGAAATAGTATTGCGTAGTAAGTTTTAAAATATTCACTTGAGAAATATGGAAAATGATCTTGCAAACACGATAGAATAATTCGTAATTGACATTGGCTCCTTTACTGAGAATACAGGAGCGAAAACGAGGGAAAAATTCATGAACACGCGCCGCAAGCGCTTGCTTGCATTTCGTTCGGTGCTTTGAACAGGGTCGCCTTCTGCGACTGGTCACTTCTGTTGAAAGTAGCCCAGACCTCATTCTCCAAAATCGCCTCAAAAGAGTAATCCAGCGGATTCATGTTTAAGCTGTGCTCGTCTGAGAAGCTGTCTACACCTGCGCGCGTTATCTGTTTACCGTTATCGGACAGAGCTTGATAATTTTGGATTTGAACGTTAACGTGCTTGAACCTCTTGTAATCATCATCTGTTATGACAGAGCCGTGGCTGACGTTTGGGTTGCTGACGTCTTTCCTCACCAACCGTTTCGAACAGCGCCTAATTCTCTTGTTAAGGAAGTATTAAGCTCTTTGGGTAACAGACAAAAAGGGCCACCGTAACGATGACGATCATGTTTCTTCAGTTTTTTTCGTGCGTGTTTTTTGTACACTATGCAGACAACAGAAATAGCACATAAAAACCTAGAGGGGTAGAAAGAGAAAGCTGTAGCTGAAACAAAAAGTAGGTGCGTCAATACTTTTTACGCACCCTGTAGGTGGCTACTCCAGTTTTACACTTCACCCAAGTTAGTTTTGTTTTAATACGGGTGTGTAAGTAACCTCAACTTGTAAAGTCGGTTAAGTCTACCGTTCAAAAAATATCAGCATCGAAATAGTCAGCGAAAAACACGTCGCAAGAACTAGATATGAAAAGACTGCATGCTGAAGTAGTGAGATAAGACCCTAAATTTGTTTTCGTTTAATGCTCTAGTCATAGCTAAAAGGTCACCATAACAATATTATGAATTCATGGAAAAAGTTCAATAGAAAAGAAAAAGTTCATCTGAAACGGCGTCAGAAGCGGCTTCTGACGCCGTTTCAGATGCACTTTTGAAAAAATGGCGAATAGGTGTCATTTCAGTTTCCGCGTTTCGTATTCCGGTTTCCGGCCATTTCTGAGCGTTTCCGTTCCGTCTTTCGTCTTCCGCTTTTTCCAGAAACATTTCCGCACATGCCTGGTGACGGTGCAAGTGTATGCTGATGATAAAAAATTTACGGTTCTTACAATGATGAACATAAGGCTCAGGTTTAGCAAGCTTTATCTCAGTCCATCAACACTATAATGGAGTGGGCCAACGCTTGGGAGCTACCTGTAAATCTTTCAAAAACATCAGTTTTCCATATTGGGAATGCGAACAACAACGAGTACAGTTTCAATAACTGTGTTCTGACCTCCATTTACGAAGCTCGCGATCTTGGAGTTGTTTTAGATCGTGGATTAGCTTTTGAAAATCACATTAACACTATTGTTGCTGTGGCGAGAGTCGAAATGTGGCTTTTTAGGAATAGGAGTGATAAAAGAGGTCTTCCGTCTATCCGGCATTTCAGTTCGCATGAAACTCAGATTGAAAAGGTGCTCAAGAGGAGATGCTATTATGTGGGCAAGATTCTTGATTAGATGAATGGGATTCCATCAAGTGTTTCCGAATATGACGCCAGCCATTTGGCAAGGATGCTGTATATATCAACAGCGTGGAATGATACGGAGTCTGCCATATTAGGGAAGACAGGACCTAAGTTCTTAATAGGTGCCCCACTATCCGCAGTGAAAACGCTCACAAAGGAATCCGCTAAAGGCTCAGTCTTCTCCAGGTCAGTCCTTGCAGTTTTTCCACACTCAGATACAAGCGCTGGTATAGTAGTTTTATTTCGCAGCCTTGAATTTAAACGCTGGTAAAACTCTGACTTAGATTTTGACTTAATGACTTTTTTCTCAACATAACAGTTGTACTTCCGAAGTTTGCACTCAAAAGCATTATTCAGCTGTTGGAAAATGTCTCAGTGGTGCCTCGTCCTAAAAGCGTTTGCCTCATCCCACGCCTTGGACCTCTTGTTCAACAGAGTACACAAGTGACGCGGCATAGCAGCGCAATGAAGCGGTACGCTTTTCAAAGAACAAAACATGTCTATGCAGTGCTGAAGGATAGCTATGAATAACTCGTATTTTTGACTTGATCGCAAGGAAGACCGCATAGGTAAGACTTGATTTTTTTTTAACAAGTGCTAAATAAAATCTGTGCTGTGGTGAACTCCAGTTTCAGCTCAGCAGCCCAGTGGTAGCCTTATTCAGGAAACATTTTGCTTTTGAAAAATTCCTAGAAAAATCACTTCACCTGATTGGATGAAAGGTTGCTTAGAAGAGACCTGATCTTTTTTCTGCTGCAAATTGAAGGTTAACTTTCAGTAGGAGCCATATACAATAAATATTTAAATTTTTATTAGATACATTCAAATTCAAATGACGTCTTCTTTCCGTAGAAAAATCGGTGCTCAGGGTGTTGTCATGTCGTTGCCAAGCCTAAAATATCTTCATTTAATTGACTTATTTGCGTCAAAACTTTATTATTTGATTATTAACAAATATTTTTTCTTTCTTTTACATTTTCTAAAATTGTTTGCAATTGTTTTTGTTTCTTATCATTAAAATTCATCGGTTTTCTCTAAGGGGGGGGGGGATCGTACCAAGACCAGTCTGGTGAGGGGGGGTCGTAAGCTTTTGGCAGAAATCGCACCCCACGCTTGAGCCTGCCGCCGACCCATTGGGTTAAGGCTCAGATCAGCCAGCAAAAGATCATCAATACATACACGACAATTAGGTCGGACGAGACGTGGTCAGGCGAGGAGTCGCCGGCGACTTAAGTGAGGTCGAGCGATGTAGTTGACGACGGTTTGGAACGGCTAAACGTTAGAGCTGGCGGCGGCCAGGATGGCTGGCGTTAGAGTTGACGGCGGCGTTGATTCGGGCATTAAGAAAATTACGAGGTCTTTTCGCCAGATTCTGGTTCTGGTTCTAGTGTGGCCTCCTGTTAGAGCACAGGAAGGAATTGTGGTCGACACCACAATTCCCACACCGTACTCCACAGTCATCTGAGTGCTCGTATTTGAGGCACCGCAGGCATAAACTTCTCCGCGATGCCTGTCCGGTGCGAGCCACCGTATCTGGGTACCGCGTGCATCGCGCCGATGAGTATCACGGTTTTCCTCAACTGTGCAAAATGCACAGGAAGAGCACGGCGCGGTATGCACCAGAATTACCTCTAATACGGCATGGAGCTGCTTTATTGAGCGATGCAAGCAGAGATGCGAGCTGATCAGTTGGCACGAAACGCCTCTATACAGAATTTGAGTTCGGTTAGGTGCGTGCTGCACTTACATTTGCCGACTGATTGTAAAATCTTCCTTAAGGATATTTTGCATCCACATTGAGCTCACTGAATGTACAATGCTATCCAAGAGAGGGTTAGAAGTGCTCGCATGGCTAGGTGGAGTATCGCCTAAGTTGCTAGTGAGCTGAAGGTCAAGATAAGACGACTCTGCTTACGTGAGGCACGATTCCACCCTATATATGCTAGAGTAGTCATTACGAATCCATGGTGGGGATGCCCGTTCCTCCATGCGGTGCCATTGGGAACTGCTCGCTCTGCGAGATAAGCCCAACACTGACATTCCCATGCAGGCGACAGGCTGGCCTACAAACAACCCAATGTCACATCGTATGGGTGTATGTCAGTTCATGTTTGTCGAGATAGTGCCACCGCGTCCGCGGGAGCCAACGCGCACTCGCAAAACCCGGCGAATGTGCAAAGTATGCGAGGGTCCCTGGTGCGAGGACGGCATCAGAGGGCAACTGAGCTAGTCCGTAAGTCCCGTAACGTAAGCAGGACCCGCGTGGCAACGCTGAATGAGAGTATGTTAACGGGCCGCTCGTGCGAGTTGGTAGAAGCACTGGAGCGAAGAGGAGTTGATTTCTGTGCGGTGCAGGAGACAAAGTGGTCCTGCTGCAAGTAAAGGGACATAGGAAGAGGCTTTAGGGCCATTCTATGTGGAAGTCCCAAGACCTCGTAAGTGTCGAGAAGACAGCAGAGGGACACTCGAGAGACGCCATCATTATTGCTGGTGACCTTAATGGGCACGTAGGCGCTGCAAAAGACGGGTACAGCTGTCAGTGGATTCGGCTACGGGTCGCGTAACGCAGATGGTGAGCGTTTCCTTGAGTACACATTCGCATAACCTCACCATAATGAACACGTGTTTCGTAAACGCGACTCCCACCTCATCTCGTTCTACTGTGGGAACACCAAGGCGCAGATAGACTTCGTCCTTGTGAAAGATCGCGACCGATGTCTCGTCACAGATGCGAAGATCGTGCCGTATGAAACAGTCGCCCTACAGCATCGTCCGCCGATCTGCACTTTAAAAATCGGCCCTCCGAGGCTGAAGCAGGTCGAGCGATAAGCTGCGCCAAGATTCAAGTGGTGGCGAATGAGAGAGAAGAAAGCAGCTGTGATTTCTCGCGTGCGGTTACCGACAGTCACGACTGTCGACGAAACTTGGAAGAAAGCGACCGACGTGATTCGTCAAGCTGCACAGTCAGAACTCGGCATTACGAAGGCTGGACGACGAAAAGTCGAAATGCGGGCACGGCTGTGGACGGACGATGTGAAAGAAAAGGCTCGAGAGAAAGAAGCGCTTTATCATGTGTTTTTCGGCGACAAGACAGCCGATAACTGGCAGAAGTACCAAGAAGCGAGGAAAGCTGCAAAGAAGGCCGTGGCTGTTGCAAGAGCCACTCATTATGGAGATGTCAACGAGAAGCTCGAATCGCGCGATGGTGAGTGGTATTTGTACTGACTTGCGAAAACCGCCATCGCAAACCCGAGGACATAGAGAAGTTCTTTTGCATCAATGATGAGAAAGGTCATCTTCTGATATAGCTCAAGAAGGCCTTGAAGCGATGGTGCGATTATTTCGAGGGCATTTCGACTGAAGAGTTCCCTCATCTGGCCGTCTCTTATGTGGCCCCTATCCTCGGTCCCGTCCACAAGATCACCGTGGAGGAAACCGATGCGGCTCTGGGGAAGATGAGACCGGCAAGGCGACTGGTCCAGATGACCTGCCAGCTGATGTATGAAAATCGAAGTTCTGGTACTCTGCTGAGTGGTTGGCCGTTTTTCAACAAGATCGTCGAGGAGAAGAAGGTGCCTCACGGCTGGCAAGAAAGTACAACAATCCCGATTTGGAAGAAGAAGGGCAGCCCTGCAGAGTGCTCAAATTACCGCTTTTGCACAGCATGAAGATCTTCGAGCGAATCCTCGATAGACGAATCCGTGAAATCGTCCAGCTTTCCGACAATCAGTGTGGCTACGTGGCTGGTTGTGGCACCATCGATGCCATTCATGCCGCCCGCCTTCTGGTGGAGAAGCATCGCGAGAAACAGAAGCCGGTGCATATAACCTTTCTCGACTTGGAGAAGGCCTTCGATCACGCACCGCATGAGGTTATATTAGGGGGGGGGGGGCAAAAGTAATGAGACACCCCATGCCGCGTTCACATATCTCGTGGCTGGAGTCTGGTTTGGTACTTATCGTATTTGTATGTTTGTATGCTACTTACTGAAGCCCATCTGAGAAGTTAGCACTTCCGCCCTTTTCAGAAGCATGCCAAAACCCCAGTCTGTCTCATGCCGAAACCCCAGTCTGACGAGTCGACCTGTGTCGCGCAAATCTCTCCCGATTCCCAACCCCGAGCAGCCTGGACTCAATAGTCACGCAAGATGAGAAGTACGTTTTCTACCTTAACCCTGCCAAGCAGCGAGTCTGGGTGAGGCCTGTTGACCCGTTAACGACCTTCGTTCGGCGAGATACTCACGGCGAGAAGCACCTTCAGAGCTTTTGGGTCTGTGCCCATGGACCGGTTTACTGGAAGCTGTTTACCAAAAGCACGGCAAAGCACCAAAGGCCATGGTAAACGAAATAGAAGAGAGGAGCTGCGGCTCGAACTTATTCAGTCGCAGCCCGTCAAGGAGGTCCTCCTCTTCGACAACGCCGCACCCCATCAGGCAAGAGTGACCACGGATAAGCTTGCTCGCTCCAGTGAGGGGCAATTCGATTCAGTTCGAAGTTTATATGTAGACATCTTTTCTACCCAGTAGATTATATAGTTAGTGGAGCACTCGAAGAATAGTTAATCCTTGGACGCTTATGTGTGGTGGAACGTGTGTACTTTTAGCGAAACAGCATTTCTTAGCCAAAAAATATTAGCAACCACAGAAAATTTTTACGCGCTTATGAAAAAGAGAAAAGAATCCGGTCTATCACTGTGGTTCACAATGAAGCAAAGATAATGCGATATACTTAGAGCATATTAATTCTCCAGCTAGAATATATATCTTGGTCTCTAAATTAGGGTGTTTTCAACACACTTCCCTTTGACTAACACTATAGGGCGTATGTGTGAGGTTGTTTATTGTTGTTTTGTTGTTTCAGAACCAAAGACAAACGAATTTTGTGTGAAATAGGGTCCTTGACGATTGCATGAAGAACTGCTCACGAATGAACCTCACTGGATGAAACTTACCCACGGATAAGCTTTCTTAGTGAGAAAGATGGGTGTAGGGTAGGTTTAGTATTCATAAGAGTGGGTAGCGCCATCACTGGATGCTGCCACCATTTCGAACTGATCATATCCATGTTCAAGGGCTGACAAAGATGTTGAACTTGAATAAGTTTTCTTCCATATTTTACATATGTTAGTGGTTGTAGCAGCTCCCAATTATTATGGGCGTATAGGAACTTCTCTAGTCGGAGGAGTGCACGGCTAGAAAAGGGAAACAAACACAAACACGGTGGCCTGCCCAAGCCTGAATATTGAAAACAAAAGGACGAGACCTCTCGTAGATTTTCTCAATGTGTAGTCTCTGTAAAATAGTGTCCTTTCTATTTTACCCTCCTTGTCAAATATGTAAGTGTATGACCCTCCACCAGGTCAGACCCAACATTTAGGCCTATGTGGCTCATTTCAACATTCGTGCTTACCTGATGCTGGTAACTTCGTGTGCCGGACCAGATAGAGAAAAAGGGAAAAAGGACACTATGCAGATTAGGGGAGGGCACTTTCCCGTAGTTGCGGATTTCTTCAATGAACAGTCCAAGGTACACCGTAAGCTGGTTTACCTCCGCTCTAGGATGCGCTACATTATGAATCTATAGCAAGAAAGGGAAGTATGAAAATGTGTCATCACGTCAGTACACGTCTCCCACCCCCTGTTATTGAACGATATCCCGCGTAATAGTTTCGAATTGCTGAAGAGGTGTGTGTAAAAAAAAATAGAATTTGCAAAGCATTTAGGGCTAACTTAGTAATTGTTGAGTAGCGTTTTCTTATCTTTGCTCGATAGTTAGATATAACATTATATATGTATATATAATAGAATATATAGTAGTATTTAAAGTAGTATGTGCATATAATAGGGTATATAATAGTACAGTATACACTATATATTAGATATAAATAACTAAAATTAGATAATTAGATAGATCGCTTAAAGAACTACCGCTTGAGGAAAACGAAGCAATTGGCCAGGCTTACGCGAAAGCTGGTGACGTTATTCTGGCGGATCAGGTCGAGGACGATAGGACTCTTCAAGAGTTTATTATTGGACGATATTTCGCATAATACTTTTGAATTGTTAATATTAAACAATAGGCGTAGTTGATTCAAATGTATTGGGATGTGGGTCTAAAGACGAAATCATGCAAAAGAAAAGAATTAAAAGCAACATTGGCAACACTATTCGGTTTGGTAAAGGCTCTGCCCCATCTCTAGAGTCGGGTAGATTTTTTCGCTACCCTTTACTCTTAACCGGTCTTCATGAATGCTGAGTAGCGCATGAATGTTTACCCCTCATCCTTGTCAACCTCTGAATATTTTCTTATCAATTTGGTATCGACGGTGATAATAGTTATCAATCGCTGAATGATAAAATTCTACCCTGCCCTTCACCCACCGCTTCATTCTTGTGAATCGCAGGAAATGCTCAAATTTCTACCCACTACCCACACAACCCAGGATAAACTCAATCATGAATCCGGCCTCTGGAATGCCCCTGACGTGCATAAAACTTGGCCTACAGAAGGTTTGAGCTCAAATTAAAGTTAAGTTATAGTAATAATATGATAATTAACGACGTTTCCTAGACGAAGATGCAGTGTGCATTCAAGTGATTCATTCGCATCGATGGTGGCTGCGATTGGATGGCCGAGTGGATAGAGAGTCGGACTTGTGGATGGGGGTCGAAGGTTGGATTCCGGGGGTGTCCTCTGTAGAGTGCTCGAAAAAGTGATACTTAAATCTTGCTTAAACCGTGGAGGTGTTTCTCACTGTCACCTCATTTGCTCATGCGATCGACTAGTGTTGTTCTGACACCTCATCATGTGATCATCATTTTTCTGATTTCTATATAGACTTCCTTCTATTAAACTCATTCTCGCGACGTCATTGACCGCGAGCGGCGGCGTTGGCCATTCACACCCGCCGACTTCTCCCAACACGCCTAAGACTGTATTCGATCTGCTTTTCTTAGAACCGACGCCTTCTCGACGTCGTATAGCCTATGTGCAGCTCGGTGTACTTCTACTGACTGAATTCCTATCGTCTCCTAAATATTCGCGTCTTCTACTTCATCGATTCGCGACTGGTCGACCTTCTGGGCCGATCGACGGTCTACCGTGACCTGCATCTCACGCGATCCCTTGTGGCGGGGACCTTAGTATTATTAGCAAGTTGCCACCGATTTAGGTCAATTCGATTCGATTTTTTTCTGCATGATCATGGAGACCCCCTTCCTCCCAGTCACTGTTCAGGAGCGGATGAAGAAGAGACCAATTCAGTTCGGAGATTCACCGTCGCCGATGGATTTTGACCGTGCAGCCGACATATTGATTAAGGACGAAACGATTCCACTTCACCTTCGGACCATCATCGCTTTCCTGATTGAGAACAAAAAACAGACAGATGCGGTTCTCAGCCGCAATCGTGAGTTGGCTGAAGAGGTCGTCGTTCTAACCAGAGAAGTTAAGGCTCTCAAAGAAGAAAATAGCATGTTACGTAATTCGCATGTCAGCAGTCAGGTTCCTGCTGCCAAAAGCAACATGCCTCTCCGCCTTCTTTAGAAATGAAGGCCAACTTCGAGTTGTCTTTATATGAAGAGCACGAGCGTAGTAAGTCTATTGTTATTCGAGGTGTTCCTGAGATTCGTAATTGCTCTACCTCCAAAAAGGTTCGTCAAGATTTTACACGTGTTTGTGAACTCTTGGATTACTTGTCGGTAGACTGCTGTCCAACTTCCGTTTTTCGTATGGGGCCACCACGCCCAACTTACGACAGACTTATCAAAGTGGTTTTCCCTTACTCATATTTTGCAAAGCTAGCATTGAGACGAGCACCACACTTGAGCCACTTTCCGCAAAAAAGGGCATATTCATTAGGCCCTCGCTTCCTAAACAGGAGGGTGAGCGGATTAGTGCCGAAAGGAAGGCTCGCCGCAATGGTACTGCTACAGTGAAGCCTATCCCTGGTTCCGCCTCTGCATCGCTGAATCCAGCAGACAATTCCATGTTTTGTACGCCTACGCAGCCTGCTCATTCTTCACGTACTGCTTCCACTATGCCGTCCAGCAATTTAAACGTATGAGTCTTCCTCGGACAAACGATGAAAATTTGATGTCTCTTGGCGAATATTCGCTCAGTTCATAAAAATGTGAACAGCTCAACATGTCTAATCCAGCAGTTTGAATTGAGTGTTATAGCCCTTACGGAGACTTGGCTCTCAACTTCCATCACTGATACTTCCATATTTGGTCATTTATGCTCCCAGTTTGAAGTGTTAAGATGTGACAGGATCCATGCGTAGCTATCCTTGTTAAGAAAAGTTTTAACCCTTATATGGTTTTTTTGGTGACTTGGTATCATGCAATCACTCGTGTATTATAATGGGAGACTTCAATATTCCCGGAATTCATTGGTCACAGCACACTTCTTACGTGTTCGATCGTACAGCCAGAAGTTTCCTGAACATGTGTGATAACTATGGCTTTACTCAGGCAATACTAGAACCTACACTTGGTAGGCACATTCTTGACCTAGTGTTGACTAATGATAATAGCCTTGTTAAGCGAGTGGAAGTGCTCGCTCCATTAGGGACTAGTGATCATGCTTCTATACATCTTTTTCTTAACCTGAAGAATAACAAATGCACGAGCGTTGTGACAAAGTGGGACTTAAATAAGGCAAATTTTGGGGAGATTAATAGATATCTCAGTGATATTGATTGGTATGGTTCACTGAATACGGCATCTACTGTCGGTGCTAAATATGAGCTTTTCATCCAAATTCTCCATCACACTATGGACCTCTTTGTGTCAAACGTGATTGTGCCTACTAAGAAATTTGTTCTTCCCAGATACATACAAAAAATAGCATCCAGAAAGCTGGAAGCATGGAACAAGGCCAAGTTAAGTAATGAACCTAAGGATATTGAGGATTATAAAAGGCTGAATCCAAAAGCAAGACCAAATTTTTCAGGTATGTAAAGGCACGGCTTATAAACAAGACGACGCCTGTTGTGCTAAAAAGAGAGGACGGGACTATGGCCACTAATGATGATGAGAAAGCTGAAATTTTTGCTATTCGAGAGGGTTTACCAAAAAGACGATTATTTTGTCCAGCCAGTAGTCGTGCCGAAATTTCCCATGATGGCAGATGCGGCATGGTTTCATGCTGAGGTGTTTCATGAACTTCTTTCAAAATGGCCTACTTCGTTTTCTCAGCGACTTCAAAAGCAAACTTGACAAGTTAGATTTGTCCTAAGATGATTCATATCACTGGTATATCTTTCCTATAACCTCTAAAATTTCTTATCTTACACTCGAGTCGATCTCGTTATGCGTGTTGCGTTGTGTTGGGTGAAATTTCTCATTGTTGTAAAGTGGTTTCACACGGATATCCCGTGTAATAAACAATAATAATAATGACTCGCAACTCTCACTAATTCTTCTTATTGTTACCAATCATAGCATATTTTATCCACCAATGATAATAAAAAAGGATCACACCAAACAAACAACGGATGACAGCAACGGTATTAATGAAAATTCCAGCCAGCTAACAGGTATGATAAAGGACAATAAAGCAGTTGAAACAGAAGTGTTTGTTACACCAGCAACAACGCACAAAGGCGTGGAAGGTACAGTTATTTGCTCCTTGACACGGTCCTTCGACCGCAACTTCGTTAAATGCGTAGTCGGTTGGCGTCGAAAATGGTCCTGGGTATGTGTCTATATAACCGGCAGCAAACCATGCGTATCTAAAACACTGGCGAAACACAAGGGCGCAGAACTGCCATATGTTTGGCTCATCACCTGTGAATTGGGAACGATAATTTCGGTCCATTAAGGAATATGAAAGCTGCTGATACCGTTCCTACCTTTAAGGTGTTGTCTCTTGAGAAAGAATTGAATTCCGGCCTCGTGTGGATAACAACTTCATGTATACGCCGGATGAATCTCTTAAAAAGACGGAAGAAGTAGACATCAAGCGGTTGGCAGAGACCCGTTGCGCCAGGTGGTATGGTCATCAACTTCAGAGAGGATGTTGGCGTGATCTTTAAACCCGGGCCAGCTATCCAAAAGGACAACGGTCAGCGGAGGCACATATCCTGCCATCATGCACTCGTTGACAAAAGTCGGAACTTAATCTTTACGCATGATCTGGCTTGTGCCTGCCACAACGAAGAGGTTCGGCGCGGACCAGTGACCACTTTGGGGGAAGCAACCACCTGGCTCGGGAAGGATGACAAAAAGTTTCTGTCCGAGTCTTCCATCGGCATAAAGAACAGGAACGACCGTGAATGAGTGCGCCAGAGAAGAAGCTGACTGCACCACCCGATGAACCTGTTTCACTCGTACTGGAGCAAGAATCCTGCAAAAACTGGTTTTTCGTAAATCATACTATATCTCGCAGCGTTGAGCTCACCTCTGCGACACCTCTATTAATACGGCATTGGTCGATATTACAGAATATGGAGTGCGGATGGTTTGCCATTTCCGCTTTGACTTCTTCTACAAGCGAAGCTGCAGCGTCTTCTACTTGCTGACGTTCGCGGAGGTTACGCGTTGTGACGAACGACGTCACCTTGCTTGACCGTAGCCCACATCCTCTTACAAACTTTGGTATCCAATTCTTCGACGCTTTGAAACCATCAACAAAGCCATGGTCACGGTTGATGGTGAGAGCCACGTGACGGAGAGTCGAATAGGAAAGTGGCAACCCTATCGAGAAACGAATTAAACCTAATGCTCCGTAGAAAATCGACACTTCTCTACCTTTTTGAATAGCTTTCATACACCTTTCCTGTAGTGCGTCGATAGATGATAGAACCGATTCGTCATAGATTTCAGGTCACGACTCCGCTTTGAGGTTTGGCGGTAGTGCTCAACTGCTTCAGCAAGCTAAACAGCAGCAACCACTTGCTTTCGTCGAAAACATAAAAAACCCAAGTCCAAAAAGAGACATAACTCCACACGCCCGCCCCCCCCCCCCCCGCAGCCCGCCAACTCGCATTGCTCCGAAAAACGCATCAAAATAGGCCTTTGCAACGATTATAAGTAAATGTCCCCATGACGCTCAGCTGCGAGTGCTTAAATTAGGCGCGAGGTATGGTATCATGAGGCAACTGTGTGCGGTGGCACATCATACACCCTAAATGACGCGCACAGCGGCTATATCTCAGACACTGGGAGAGGTCAACTGCAGGTGAAAAATGGGTGAACTAGCATTGCACCTGTAGGTGACCTGACCCATCACGAAAGCTTGACCCAATCGACTGCACGGGGGGCGTGTGAACCTGTAGCTCACCTACATATCGCGTTGCGTATCACGCGAGCGGCGAAATGACCGGTAGTAGACCGCTCACTGAAACTCTGCCCCAAAATAGCCCCCACAGGTCACCTGTGACGTATGCGTCATTTTCACCTGCAGGTGAAAAATGGGTGAACTAGCATTGCACCTGTAGGTGACCTGATTTCGACCCACAGGTGACCGGATCGATCGCACGGGGGGCGTGTGAACCTGGGGCAAGATTCATCAACGACTTACGTAGCTTTAACGGAGAATTGCAAACTTATCAAGCGATATGGTGAGCGATAAGCCGCGTTAAAAGCTCAGATAACGCGGCTTATCGCTCACCATATCGCTTGATAAGCTTACAATTCTCCGTTAAAGTTACATAAGTCGTTGATGAATTCGGTCCCTGTAGTTCACCTACATATCGCGTTGCGTATCAAGCGAGCGGCGAAATGACCGGTAGAAGACCGCTCACTGATACTCCGCCCCAAAATAGCCCCCACAGGTCACCTGTGACGTCAAAATACGTCATTCTCAGATTTATAAATAAGGGCCTGTTCATACTTCGCGACAAGAGCGACTCGTCGCCCGTGCAAAACATGCAGATCGATTAAAACCGAGCGCGCGCCGCCGAAAAGTGTTCATACTCGAGCGCCGGCGTCGTCGCTCCAGTCGCTCTTGTCGCTCTTGTCGCCTGTTCATACTTCGCGCCGGCGCCGGGAGCGACTAGAGCGACTGGGGCGACGAACGGAGTGTGGAGTACGTAATTACACCGCACTAGTGCTGGGGGAACGGACGTTCTTCACACAAAGGTAAGGAGGGCTTTTATGTCTATTTTGAGTGCCAGACTGACGATGTAGGTAGTATGATTGTTCGCTTCTGTTTGTTTCAGTTTTTAACAACTTTTTTGACTAAAAATATGTCTGTTTGCTTGTGTTTGTCTCAGTTTCCGGAAACCCTTTACTAATGTAACTGTTTGCTTGTGTCTGTTTCAGTTTCCAAAAACTAATGCAATTGAAGTTGAAGTTAGACGTGAAGACCTCTATTCACTTGATATTTTAGGCCACGAAGTAGACGTTATGGTGCAATTACGTACACCACACAACGCCCGACACCACAGTCACTCTTGTTGCTCTTGTCGCCTGTTCATTCTTCCGCGCGCTGCGCTCTTGTCACTGCTGTCGCGAAGTATGAACAGGGGCCGTATGCTCGTCTACCCCCGTCTCCCCCAATGGGGGATTGGGGCGTGATATGGTATGTTGATATTGATTGATTTTCCCCCAACGGGAGAATACGAGCATACGGCCCCAGGCCCTAAGGCCGGATGACACGGCTTCCCTATTCTCATTGGAGCGCGTTAGCCGTCATATCTTCTCATTAGGCGCGATTTTCGTATTGGGACGTGTGATTACCCCGGGTGGATGTAAATGCTCACGAATTTGGGGGCGGGGACAACGGCGGCAGCTGCCGTTTCGGGCGAGTTGCTAGCCACTGCGGGAGAAAGCGGGAGGATGTTTTTCGTCGCGTTGTCTCGCGCCCTCCGCGCCACCGTGCTCTCTGCACGCAGCTCGCTCTCTGACACACCGCCAACGTATAGTACCACGCCACTGGTCTCCGGGCTACTCGCCCCCGTGACGTCAGCCTGGGCGCGCGAACGGAGTTTCGCACGTCGTCTGGCGTCTCTCACTGCTAACCGGATCTGTCACTCTCAGCCGCAGCGTCCGTTCCGCCATGCTCCTCTGCACGTGATAGGCTCTCACCGCTTTTCAAAGGAGCGCGCTTTTACAGCACGGAGTGTGGTGCTCGTGTCTCCATTGGAATTCGTTTCACTCAGTGGTAGTAAACCATCTAGTTGAAGTTGAAGTGGGGTTGGAGATAAAGTGTAAGTTAAGGGAATGGCAGGATCGGATAAAAGAATTTTTCGATAGCAAATTAACAACAAAAAGGGATCAATACCAAAATCAACAAATGTCACCAAACAACAAGGATCAACAAAAGCCTAGAATGCCGATCAGTTGCTTGATTCTATTTATATTTTTGATACCTCGCAGTGGTATTCAATTCTTGGCTGACGCACAGAAGTGTGTCAGTAAGTCTGAAAAAATGCCGAATTTGCCTACTATCGTTAAAATCGAAAATACGTTCAATATCGATCAATGATCGATAATGATTATAATCCTTGTGCTTTTCGCTTGAGGTTAACGTTTTAGGATTCGAGGGATGTTTATGGCCTATGGTATTGTAGATGTTCCTGATAATTTATTGAACTATGTTCCGTCGACCTATAATAAATGGGTGATAACTAGTAATCTTTTAGAATTAGAGATCTCCTGGACCGCAAACATTTTATCGGTGATGTTAAATAATTCTGATATAGGTGAGTATTCATTTGCTTTATGTCAAATGTGACTAATAACCGAATACAAGTTAGCCTCACTGAGCCGCTTCGCCTCCTACCCTGTGTCTTCATGAGGCACCAGTGAACCAAGTCGCTCACACATGGTGAAATCAGGGTCCTCTGAAACTGCCGAGGGCTATACTATCCATCTTGTATCCAGAACCCTTTGGATGCTTTCGGATAAAAAATACAACACAATTAGAAATGTGGTTTCATTGTACCATTCAATCGTTTGCAGCCGTAATGTTAGGACCTGCTCGGCATTCTACTTCAAAAAGGATGCGATTTCGTCTTCAAATATTGTGTACTGTCGTACTCAACTGTCGTAACTCGGTCGGGAAGATTTCAAGAGTGTTAGAAGACCTCTAATATGGACGAGTCAGGCCTCGAAGGTCCGCAGGTGGACAGAGAGAGAGGGCTTCCGTTCGTCCTTAGGCAGCTTGGAGTGTCGTTTGAGAAGCGATGCGTTGTCTGCTTGAAGCATGTGACTCAAGATAACCTCTCTCACTCTCAAAAAATCCCCTTCCCTTCCTAAAGTGCATCCTGAAGGCTTCAATGTAGCCTTCCAAACTTTTGCATGCCACCAGCCCTAGTGCGCTGGCCGGTCTCAGCCACTGTAGATTTCGCAAACCGTCATCGCGCTCGGAGACTCCCTCCTCGCGGCCGCGAGCACGTGATTGACACGAGGACCAAGTATGGAGACCATTCGAGCCCGCGTACACGCTAACCGTCTGGAATCTCCCCTGCTGCGCTCGCAACCGCGGTGGCGGGGTGAGTAGCCCCGAAACCCACGCCACTCTAATCGACAGACCCCTCTTTCAGATATGTGCTCTCTCAGGACGGCAAACGAATAATAACAAATGACTGAAAAACTGAGGAATTCAACCGATTCCTGAGAAACCTATTACTAAGACATACCATATTTGATTATGAGCCTTGAACTTGACCCACAGTAGACAAAAAAGATTGAACCTCACGTTTTCGTTGTGTTTTAAAGAATTGCGCCAGCACTTTGATGTTAGTTGTTAGTGGACATGCTTTCCAATGAAAACTAAATCTGATACACATCGTTTCAGTGATTCTAGCATGCGTATTGGTTCAGCACAGTTCTTTTGAATTTGTGTGCTGGAGAACACTTCTGGCACGCACTGTTACAATGCTGTGTAACTACTGAACAGAATATAGGTTCCCAGTTCTGATCCTTTCATAATAGAACCGATAGCGCCTTAAAATTGTGGAAGCCCATGTGTTCACTCTGCTTTCTTTAAAATTTGCCAATTGTTGGCATATAATTGCAGGTAATGAAATGCGGTCAGGAAGAATGAATGTCGTTCTTATGCACGTATCAGATCAAGCACTCTGTGCTACATACTCCAATCCTTTACTAATAATTAATTACATTGGTATATGCGACACCACACGAGGCATAGTGAGTGTGCGAATATCCCGGGATTAGGAGTTGTTTCTTTATTGCCTATGTATGCACATTTGTCAAAACGACGAGGCCAATAAGATGCAGCGGTCTTTTCTGCTAAGGGGTCAGATTGAAAGTAATCGAAACCTAAACGTGTTTACATAGGAGTAATTTCACCAAAACATGCAAAAGAAACAAAAATCCAACCCAATGCGTCCCACAATCATAATAATCAACACCTTTCAAAACTTTCATTCTGTGTTAGTAAGCCCCATGTTCTATTCCAGGAAAACGCTTTCGGGTGAAATTAGGCAGTGATTGCGCCTTGTAACGATCAGAAACATTTCCAGTTACACCGGCTGGCAACAGTAGACAACGAAATTATGCGTACCGCTACAAATACCAGCATATTAGAAACCTAAACCTACTATCACTGTCTTAAAACCTATCCCACAACTCACATAAAGTCATCAACCTACGAAAACTGCAATGGAAACAACACCGTAACCGTAACCAGCGCTTCCGAAAACCCTAGCGCACCTACTTCTACCTTGGGAACCACCTCTCTTATGCGTGAGACAGGCCTCGATCCTCTTGACTCAATCACCCAGCATGCTGGAATCACGTGAACAGCTGCCGCGACAGCTCGCCCTCGCGAGACTCCAGCGCTGGAGAACCCGCCCCAAAGTCGTGAGCATTCGTGCGCACCCTTAAACTACAGACTCAATAAGATGGTTAGAGTATTTTTTTTGTTGAAGGAAAATTTGGTGCAACATTCTTTGAGATTTTTTTGTCTACCTGCCCCACTAAGTGCAATAATTTTATAAAATTTTCATTTTTAGAGAAAAATAATAAATCATTACAAAATTTCTCTTCAAAAAATCAAAAGAGTTAAGCATATAGCGCATTAAAAGATAAGATCGCGATTGCACCCAAAAAGTTCACCGCAACTTTTATTTGATTGATAGTGCAAATGCCACTTCCATGAACCACTAAAGCGAAGATGTGTGTTCTTTACAGTTGTTTTGTTGTACCGTTTCAATCTCCATGCAAACAGAAATTCTGCTATCAATCGCATAAAAATCGCGACCTCTTCGAAAAGGGCATGTCGCAACCTCTTTTTAGTACTAAAAGAATGGCCGCTTTTCTGCTCTTCAAAACAAGCTTTAAACCATTATCTTTCCTCAAAAACACCCTCATATTTTGTCCCCAATTCTTCCCTTCAACGTTCATTAAACATTAGTAATATTGCAACATTAGTGTCCTGGCCTTGGTTATTAACGTTGCATTGATCCTAGAATGGTTTCTTTTTGTGAGCACACCTTATAAGTAGTTGATGAAAAAGTGAAAAAATAGCACAACTTTCTTTGTAACTTTAATTCATCTACCCAATAACTGGAAATTGTTTGAAGTTTTATAAAATTGTTATTTTTGAGGAAAAGTAGTGGTTTAAAGCTTGTTTTGAAGAGCAGAAAGGCGGTCATCCCTTTAGTGCTAAAAAGAAATTGCGCCATGGGAAGAATGAGGAGTTAGGACGGCTAACGCGCTCCGATGAGAATGAGGAAGCCGTGTCACCCTTTCGCTGATAACTTCTCTCAAAGAAGTGATGCGGTGCGACGAGGCCAGCCTTCCTTGCAACTCGCTCTGCTTGAACTCTCTGCGATGAAAATGGAAAGCCTCGCGAAGTAGACATCTAGCGACGGACCGGAAGAAACCACCACTTCCAAATCCCAAGCGCGAAGCGAAAATTCGAACGGGCTTCAGGAAAAGCTGGCAACTTGCCACGGCCCGTCGCTAGCTACCGTAAGCCGATTGCGGGCAAGCGTGCGAATCTAAGTGCCGATCGATTTTGAATGCTGTGTGAAACTGGTTGCTCCCGAGCTTCCTGGGCGGAGGGGTGAAGTTAGGAGTCGTCGTGGACGCTTTTTCGCGTTGTGAGAGCGTACGCGCATTTTCTGAAGCTCGATCCTGAGTGGAGCAAGCGTCCAGTTCTGCCTCACGAACTTAAGACTTGCTAGAGACCCATCTCCTAGTAGTTTTCTGCAGATCTCCTCTTTGGGAGGTTTCTGCGTTTCAGCCTTGTACGCCGAAGTATTGGAAACCTGAAGTTCCTATTAGTTCCAGCAAGAGTAGGACAGTGACGTGCTCGGCGCCTATTTTCTGGCTTCAGTGGTTACGTGTTGTTTTTCGGACATGTGCTATCATCGCTATCACTTTGCCGCTGGCAGACAAAGCAATTCCCATCTTCTAGGGCTCCGAGATGGGCGGAGATGAGAAGAAGGTGCTAGCTGTTCAGAAGAAGAAGAAACGGAAGAACAACAAGAAGAAGGTGACAGTTTCGTTTTATTTTAATGAAGATGTTGTGCCACTGCTCAGTTCTTGAGATGTTTTAGGTGCAATTCTAGTTGGCGGTGGCCACCTAAACAACTTCCGGACATGCGAAACACAATAAATAGGGAGCAACATAAAGAAATAAGTAAACTACACCAACCTAGTGCCCAGATAGACTCAGATTGTGAGTTCTTGGCCGGGAGGAGGAACCCATAAAGGACCGCTCCCGGGACAAATCGAGTAAGCGAGGGTCTCCTCACTAGATCTGCCTCAATAACTTCTCAGAAACTTGTTCTACTAGCAGATAAAGTAGATAAAATCAGTGAAATAAAAAGAATGTTGGCCAAGACACGATCAATGAATTGACGATTTGCATACGGCATCAGGTCAGTGCACACAGACAATGTACTATACTTCCTGACCTAGCTCACAAATGTGATATATTCTGATGTTTTCTGTGTCATTTTAATTTGGTTACTGTAGGTGTCTTCTATGGAATGGGTGAGTTCAATATAGTATAAATATATAGTATAATATAATATAATATAATATAGGCAGTGCTGAACACACTCAGTTCTTGTGAAGTCGCTCAAAAATGGCCACCACCAACTATGATTGCACGGAGTTTTAATCAAGTAGCAGGATAGCCGTATAATTCAGCCATCTTCAACGTGAATTTTTCCGTGAATCACACAATTTTCATTTGATCGACATTGGCCTAGTTAGAGAGTACAATCAAAAAGTGTTGGAGTGGATAGTCAAACATTCTACTGCTCACCATTTCGTCTTTTAATCTCATCTAGATTGTTACTGCACAGAGAAAGATAAAGGGGATCCGGGATATTTCTTAGTCATAACAACGAACGGTTTTGTCAACAAAAAAACGGATTGAAATCCTTGAGCACGGATGCATTAACGATAGAACTGTAGAACAGCGCAAAGTTTGCTGCTGCTAGAGAAAAGCTGATGGTTTTCGAAGGGATAACTTGGGAAGTGAAGCCAGCTTGGTAAGTCACTGCTTTAATAACTGCAACTCGGATGGCCTGCTGTCTTGGAGGGATCCAGTCTCAAAAGTAATCTTTATAAGACGATACCTTTAACGCGCCAACATTTGTGCATGTTTTGATATTCCTGTTTTCTCAACTGTCTGCTGCCACATCGCATGTGTTGCACATACCTGGTGGGCCACCTGATGAGAACCACATCCTCTTGACCGAATGGGATAAGATGGCGGAATTAACTGAGGGTGAACATGATAAGCTTCATAGGGGTGTTTCTGAGTTGTAAAGCGACATCATACATCAGTATTTAGAGGCTACATGGGTGCAGGAGCAACCTCGTCCCATCGTTGGATTTCCTTTAGTTTGTGGACAATTAAGACCTACGTTGTGGCGCACTATCAAAATTTGCTCAAGAATTCGATCACTCAAAAAGATCACAATCCCTGATGTTCGTATATAGATCTATTATTGCACATAGGGGGTCGCATGGGCTCCTATTCCACAATTAGGGTGCAAATTCGCTTGAGGTCCCATGAAGTAGGATATCGGTCGCTGATATCAGCATGGAACCGGATTAGCTGGTTGCTTTGGTTGAAATAGTTCGTGTCATGCTCGAGGTTGCGCCAGGCCGAAGTCGAAAACCCTGCTATCCGAGGATGCTGCGCCATTACAGCACCAGTAGTGGCTGAGTTTTGATGACAACTAGACCATATTGCAGCTGTCATGGCCTCAATATCACTTGAGGGTTAAACGAAATGATTTGAATCATTTCTGCCGGTCATAGTCCCCTCTCTGGACTTGCATCCAGCTGTTTGTATGGAATGCGGTGACTAACGTAGGTAGTGTCATGTTGTATTTGATAATTTCCTTCCTCCTGGCCTACTCTTGTCCTCATCGCTTTATTCGATCAGCCACAAAAACTAGTCGAGCTACACCTTTTCTTCTCTTCAGTCATTTACGTTATTCAGTAATGCAGTGTCAGCAGTATTAAACTTGTATTAACCCAATAAAATTTTTCCTGTCACACGTAAACTGACGGTTCAGACTAGAGAGCTAGTTTTTTTTCGTCGAGAACTGAACTTTTTCTAATATGAACTCTACTTCCAGGGCAACAATAAAATCAAGCTCCCTATACCTACAAATGGCTCATCGAATCAAGTGAATGGAAACAACGAGACTCCTCGTGATTCCGAGTAAGTTGTTCAGAATGTGGGTACAAAGCGGGCTGGTGTCCGCTGTACACTGGCGAGGTATCTTAAAACAGGTAAGTTAGGTCAGCCACACCCCGGTATTCCTTCCCTTGCCTAGTTCTCGTGTTTATTTGAGTGCTCCACGACACTGGTCTCATAATGGAGCGAGCACCAGCCCGCTTTGTATCGATTGTGTTTCATTGATTTTTTGCTCTTCTGCTCTTTTGTTTGTCTGTAAATGAGAGACTTTTGGACACTCTTCTAAGCTTTCGTAAAACTTTTGAAATCAAATCGAATTCTTCCAAATCGAAATGAGCCTTTTTATATTAAACTAGAGAGTCCCAAAAATCGTAGAATAATTTTTTGTTGAAGAAAATTTTTAGTGCAAAGTTTTTTTAATGTTTTAATTCGTCTTCCCAATAAGTGAGCACATTGTTAAATTTTTATAAAAAATGACAAAAACATTGATTCAGCTTGTTTTGAAGAGCAGGAAGAACTAGCACGATCCTGACGAACATACCCCCGAATGGTTACCGTATCATTTAGGCGCGCGTTGGCGATGCAGCGCGAAATCCTTTATTCCTAGCATTACACAAGCGAACCTCTCGTAGCTGAGGGAATGCGGATCCAGGCTAGGGAAGGGACTCCAGGCTGGGTGCCATCCAAGGTGCTCGTGTGGAAACTGCTTTCGTTGCTCAGGGGGAGTTCTTAGCAAGGTTTTGCGCTCTTCGAGTGGCGAAACGCGTACGGCTGAAAAAATGCCTAAAAGTTGCGTGCACGTCGAGGCTCCTAAATTCCAAGTAGTCAGCTGAAATGCAAGTATGCCACAACGCTGGGGTACCGAACCCACCACCTCCCTTGCATCAAGCGACCCGCTATCCACTGCACCACGATCCGCCTGCCTGATGGCCATTGCGGGCGCACAAGAGAATGATCCAATGTCAACGTGGACGCCGACGCGCAATCTCTAACATAGGAGGGCGCAGACAGCTTTCTATCACAGTTTCCACGCTCCATCGCTAACCGGTATACGGCAACTGTTGGGGGGGGGGGGGTGCATTCGTCAGAATCGTTTTACAGCAGGAAGATTTTCTTTTTTATTTTCGTTTTTTATTTTCTATTTTCTGTTACCAAAACGGAAATTGTGCCGTGCCCTCGTCCGAAACTTCCCGATTTTTATTCGATTAATAGCAGAATTTCTGTTTGCATGCAGTTTCACGCCTGCAATCGGTGCAACATAAATAATTGGGTACTATTGTACTTAGTGAACCCCACTTAATCTTGTCCAAAATAGGTCTACCAGAGGTAGTCTGCCATGGGAAGAACGAATATCGTAGTCGCTTTTTGCAGAAATGCCTTACAAGCCCTTTATTTTAAGTTCGAATTGCCCAAGGCCTTGCGAAATAGTACGCGCTGGTAAGAGACGCGGAAATTCCGCTTCCTGCGAGCGGCCTTCCGGGTGGGGGGGGGGGGGGGGTCACTATGGATAGCATGCTGTGGCGTGCCGGCGTGGCGACTAGCTACATACGGCAAATGTAGATGCAGTCTTAACTCCTCGTTTCGATTACAAGGGGGGGGGGGGACTTCAGGATGAAGGCAATTTTAACATGGGTGCGTTAGTCGGTCCACACCCGGAGTCCCTTCCTTGCCCAATTCTGAGCACAGAACAGAGCTTTGAAGGCTGCTGCAGGCTAAAGGCGGCGAAATAGTGCGCATGGATAGGAGACGCAGTCTCTGCGTCTCTTGCCAGCGCGCGCTATTTCGAAAGGCTTTGGGCGATTCGAATTTAAAATAACGGGCTTATAAGGCGTTACAGTAAAAACGACTATGATATTCGTTCATCCCATGGCAGATTACCCCTAGTAGACCTACCTTGAGCAAGATTAAGTGGGATACGCTAAGTACAATAGTACCAACAATTGCTATTTATTATTCATTCTCAAAAAAATCTCCCTATATAAAATTTTCATAAAATTATTACACATCTACAGGCAGGTGAACTAAAGAATGTCAAAGAAAGTTATACCAAATTTTTCTCAAACAAAAAACTATTCAAACCATCTCAGCCAGTCCGTAATGCAACCTGCCTAAAGGTCATTTCGATTTGGGAGAGTTCGCTTTGATTTCAAAAGTTTTAGGCTAGCTTAGAAGAGTGTCCAATTTGACGTGAAAAGTGTTCAATTCAACGTAAAATTATATATATTATATATTATATATAATATATATATATGCATGTATATATGTGTGATATCGAACACTTACAAGATATCGCTTCAATTTATAGAATTTTCCCTAGCTGGTCGTATAGAGATGCAGCTGAGGCGAATTTGATCGCTGCGGCTAGAGTTTTTTCAGCAATTGGACAAAATTAGGGGCTCGATGCTATCGATAATCTCGTTTTTTGCCTTCAGTTGGTTGGTTTAGAGCGAGGAGTGGAGTTGACTTGTAATCATTCTCGCTGCTGCGAGCAAGGCCTTGGTGTAGGAACAATTTGAAGCGCTGAGCAGAACAAGGAAATGACAATCGACGATCGATGGCGATCTCGAGCGGATTCCTATGCCGACAATACCTAAACGTCAAAAGATACACAAATGCAAAGGCGGAAAATGGCATCGTAATACTTAGTACACATCCGATCGTAGAATAAGCGCTTTTTATACAATTAAGGTAAAAAAACAGCAAGAAAACGGCTGTGGTGCTGAAAGTCCCCATTGTCAAACAGAGGTTCGTTTTGAGGAAAGGCTCTGCAAGCCGTCAATGTACCCGTAGCCGGTTTTGGTCGTGAAGGGAAAACCCAGAGTTGTCCATCTGCTGGCCACCACTATGCATTGGATAGGGAAAACGAATTCAAATTGTCTATGCAGGTGTACTTTGATGGAGTGTGGCACATCTGGAGGAGCGCTGATCATGCTCATAGTCCTTCATATTACGTAACAGTTCGCCTGTTTACGTGTTTAGGCGCTACCTGCAAGAAGCTGTCAGGTCTGATCATTGCCCGCAAGCTGCTGCCGGAACCATGTCTTTGTTACGAACGACACTGTTCTTAATCAATGTCGATCAGGCAACTCATTAAAGTTGAAATTTTGCCTAAAACAAATCCCTCAAATGGAACTCCTTGATCGGTGAACAAATAGGAGCAGATATATTTTCGTGGCAAAAGCTGGGAACTGTTCGAAAACACGCATTTCATACATGAAAACTAATGGTAATGTCCCAAGACATCATCATCATCTTTACTATATAACTCGAGAAAGGCATGAGTCACTGTCCGACGACATGCACTCTTAGGCCTCGTGCATACTTCCCGTCGCGGCGATGAGTTTTGCAGAGCGACGCGAAAGAATTTGAACTTCTCAGTGCTCGTCGCATCGATCCGTCCAGGACCAACGCTAAACACCGCGCGCGGCGCGAAAAAGTATGCCATGCCCGCGATGGCCGCGGGAAGCCATCGCGCATGCCGACCGCCACTGTTCCGGCGGCCGCGGTGAAGTTTCCTCTGATAGGCCTTTGTCATACCATCGCTCACCCCGAGCGACGCCTAATGATATGCACTCATATCGATTCCATCCCGCCGCCCGATCGATATGGGAGCATATCATTAGGCGTCGCTCGGGGTGAGAGATGGTATGACAAAGGCCATAATTCGACCGCGTGCGGCGGAGTGGCCATGAATGAATGCGGCGATGGAAGTATGCCCCGGCCTTAGGCCTCGTGCATACTTCTCGTCGCCGCGACTCATCGCGGCAATGAGTTTTGCAGAGCGACGTGAAAGAATTCGAACTTCTGAGTGCTCGTCGCATCGCCCATCGCTCTGTAAGGGAGCGCGACGGCGATCCGTTCAGGACCAACGCTAAACACGGCGTACGGCGCGAAAAATATTTGGGAAGATTTTTTGAAAGAATCTACATGCTAGGAATATAATAGGTTGGTGCATAATTTCTGTCCGGAGAGGAGCTTGAGAACCAACAATATAATCACCGTTAGTGTCGACAAATGGAGGCGTATGGAATCCTGCACTCAAAACGTAGCACAAAAACCTCAGCACGATATTAGGTAGCCTTAATTGCACTGCAAATCTTCGTGGCCTTTCAGCCACAAGTTAGCCGTGTGAGATGTTGCGTAATTATGATGGCTGGCGGATCCTCCAATTTTCAGCAGTGGCCTAGGACAAGCCAGCGAAGAAAGTTTGGAAGACCTGCGCTGGCTTTGGCTTCGTATTCATCCACGTCGTCGGTCTCAATTTTCAGCAGTAGCTGACCAGTTTTCTTAGCACTGTATATACAACAGGATAGTATCTTTGTCCTAAGTCACCTTTTCCGATGACCTCACATATGGTGGCTTAAAGCAGGACGACAGGACAGAAATGTCAGACATTCAGTTAGCCTTGGCGAGCTGCAATAGGCTGTGAACACAACCCCAGACGAAGCAGAAGTGCTGAAAGACATTCTCCTGAATGCTATACAGGGATGTGAGTGGTACTCAACAACATCAATCAATCTGTAGTAGACGCACGTTTCAACCTGTTCGACTTCGACGCTAGTGATGTTGCCTTATCCAGCCTTGGTTGCCGGCGAAGCCGGCTCCTCTATGTGCCAAGGGATTCAGAATGCGTGCCGAACACGTCGCCCAATCTGCCTGGGGATTCAGATGATCGTCGACGAAAGGCGTTTCCGGCTGGGAGGAAGGCAAACAATACCGATCGATATTATCGATTTTCCCTAAGATTTTGAACATTGAAAGCGTTTGGCATATTCGTGATCAGCATCCTAATTAACTCTCAAGACAAATTTTGGGTCTACGTTTCCAATGCCCCCAGCACTATCAGTGCGGGAAAGTGGCCGAGAAAAAATAGGCTGCAATAAGACCAATACCATGAAGTGGATCAAAAATGATACATTTCATAAGGGCCCCCACAGAGTTCTGCGGCAGCGCCGCGGCCCTATGCTTAACCATAGGGCAGAGACGCAGAGCTCGCCGCCGGCGGCGTCCCTGCCCTATCCTTAACCATAGCGGCGTTGCCGCAGAACTCTGTGGGGGCCTTAAGGGATGGTAGAATTAGTAAAATTTACAAGAAAAACGTTATCTATAGAAACCCGAAGACTGATCGCACATCCTAGAGATGCAGTGGAGCAACACATCTCGATCATGTTCGTAAATGAGGTTGAAATGAGAAACACTTTCAAAGCAAACAGAGAGCATCACAAAAGGATCGTATAGGTGTAGCAGCTAACAAGAGCTTTCCCAGAGAGGCAAGCTTGGTTTTTTGGGAACACGGCGCTCTTTGCAACGAAAACCTGGCGTTTTCATATCCGACAAAAGGTTTAAAAACTGTTTGAAAAAGGAAAAAACAGTGTCTGACCCAGGTCAAAACATATTCCAACAACATAAAACATTTCCAAAAACAGAAGGCAATCTGTAAACCCCTGTCCTGGATTCGAACTCTATACCCTTCTCCGGTAAGTCTGCATCGCTACCCACACGCTCTCCCAGTCGCTGTCCAGCATGCACTGAATGATTCACTTGAGTGCACCCTCCAGCCTCCTTAAGGAAGGTAACAACTTGTCAGATTTCTAATATCTAACTATAATAAAGCTCCATAGCTTTTGCATGTTAATTTCTGAGCATTACAAGGTCATTCAAGGTTGTACATATCATCGCGACAGAAAAGTCGAGGAGATGTCGAAGAATTTTTTCACCCAAACATCGCCCAATACTGTTATTTTGGGGGCTGAGCACGAACATAGTATCCATTTTTGAACATTCGGTCGAGCACGGAGGTTACTGTGGTTGTTCGTAAGTAAAGATGGCGGGGTCATGATCACTGATTTGCCATTTTCTTTCCTATGGAAACTATTTAAGCTGCTGACCGCGAACCTGTCATTCCTTTTTCTAAATTATCTATTTCTTGTGCAGTACTTTCCACTCAAAGCAGGAGATTAGAAAGCAAGTCTGATACATAGCTGAAAAACGAGATTCTATGTACTGATATTGATTACCTTGATCACTCATGAAAATACGGGATCACGCGATCACGCGAAAACGTTTTTCAGTCTTGTTATCAGCACCTCAATCAGCCACCTATACGAAGTTTGGGCGAAACTTGTTTTTGATCTCCGGAGCCGTGGGAGTACAGGACCCTTTGATTAGCAGAGAGTGGTGTGGGAAAATGAGCAGCATCGTTATTAAATCGTATCATGCGGGTTAAAATAAGGTTATATCAGTATGTATGTAGTATATATGTATATATGTAGTATGTAGTATGTAAAGTTTGGTATAGCCAGTGCAGTAGCCTCCTGAAAGCATGTATTGGTTGGGTATTTTTATACCTTCCAGGTGTATTGTTTTAAAAGGCCAACTCTTGAAACAGATCTCGGCATCGTCGGTTGATCAAAATACGTCGCTTATCGGTCAGGAGTCTTTCCGCCGCCACTTGGTGGTTAATGGGCAACCTCTGCTGTGGCTCCCGAGGCCGCCCCTCGGTCGGGAGCGTTGGCCACCTGTTAGTCGTGACCAATTCCCGTCAGGTGTTCAATCCTTCGTCTGCAACAGGCTGGGTTTTCCGCCGATCGATTCCTATTCTGATGGATATTTTGATATATTCGCCTGGCTAATTATGTTTGTGGCTCTCCTGCACCGCTGGCTCAGCCCTCTCTGTCAAGCTGAAGATCCTTTGGTCCGCCATGATTCGACGTGTCCCAATGAAACGTCGGCGCTATCGCTTTCTTCGCCCGCGTCTTTGATGGATACTGCTGATGTTAACCGGCGTTTTTCCGAAGATAGAGAAAGCGTCCCCACTAATTTCTGTCCCAATTACGAGGTATTCACTCAAGACGGTCGCTGCAGTGATGATCGCGCGGAATCTTCACCCCACAGTTTCGCCATTCCCGGAATTTCAATCAAACTCAACTTACTCCTATCTGATTTCAAGGAAGCTATCTGTCCTAGCAATGGGCAATGTTATGATGTCGAGGAAGATGTTTTAAAAGCCACTGAAGCGTCTGGTGAAGTATGTGAGCTTTTCGAGAGCGAAAGAAGCGACGGCAATGACTATGACTATGCTGAGCACACGATTACTATTCTTCTTACTCCATCGTTCACAAGCGAATATGCGACGAATACGCTTCTGCCTGGTGCGGCCATCCTGAAGGCGTCCTTGGAAGCTACACTGATTCTCGAAGAAGAAGCTCCTGAGAGCGACTCCCCCGCATGTGATTCTTATTCGCTGTCGGCTACATGCGTTGAGGTGTCCAAGTGCATGAGCACTTCCTCCTCATCTGTGACCGCAAGCACAATTGTTGGTGATTCCGGTTCGGATTGCAGTGGTGGCCCGATCGGGAATGCGCCGCAGGAGGAACTCTTCGCAGCTAAATTACTGGATCCACAACAAAGGTTGTAACATCAGATCATTTTTTATGATAGGGCGTTTGCAATATTTCTGTTGAATAATAGCACTACACACAGACATTAGCAGGGTAGAGAGCAGGACGTGAATGTGCTAAAGCTCGACTGATGACTTGTTGTTCGTATCGCAGATTTTCGCAATCTAGAGATCAACACGTAGCGGTCAACAAGCATGTAAATGGAGAGTATGGTGTAGCAAAACGTACCAAATTGTAACCACTGCGTCACCCGTTTTAGGCTAAGCTAGAAGGCGTAAAGGAAACTAATAAGCTTAGTATGAGTTTTGTGTCATATTCTAATGAATAATGTAATTTTAGCGATGTCGAAAATACGACGCCAAACGGCAATACTCTTATGAAGAAGTCGAAAACGGATGAAAACTGTTACCAAGGTAAATAACTGGCTGAATTCCATTATTTTGTCGCCTTTAAAAACAAGGCATTATAGCACCGGAAGAATTCTATACGAGTGCAGGCCCGTGGTCGAAACCAGTGTCTTTTCAAAACTTCAAACCTGGTGAGGAATACAACAACTGGTCCGGTAGTGCAGGTAGTGAATCCGCTGGCCACCGAAGTGGTTCAAGCGAGGATGGTGAGCCCGTGAGTTGTTTTTTGAGCTTCTGCTTTGCCATTTTTCATGAACAGGATCTGGTGAACGTGTTTCACTGTTGCTCAAGATTTTGCCATTGGCTTTTTATACCCCGACTTTACAATAACGGCTCGCGGATATTGATTGCACGGCACATGTTGCTGGGATCTCGTAACATGTTGATATTTGTGTTTTCTGATCTCGAGCTGAGGTGACTCAGCTTTAGTGAAGAAGCAAAAACTGATTGTGTGGACGGATTGTGTATCCAAATAACGGACGAGATTTACCTCGTGTATAACTCATTTTCATTCAAAGTCAGTCCTGATTCTGCCATTGTTTCTGAGAGCTCCTAAGACATAAAGTTCATGAAGAAAATATGCACTTCTTGTCATATCCGATTTTCTTTCGAGGAGGGAAGGCAGTCGATTACAGCTTCTTGAAATAAATAATGGTAAGCGACTCCATACAGTCCTTTAACGTAATAGGTGTTTAGTTGTTGAAGCGATGAACTCGAAATTAGGGAACTGGAACCAGTGTTACGGAGAAGTTCTCATTCCACCTTAAGGATGGCACGTTCGTAGAAGGTAACAGTAGCCGCTTGCATCCACTATGATCGATTTCGCACTCAGCTCTTTCCCTTCCTTACTGTGAATTAGAGCGAGATTTTGGTGCAACAGTGCAACACTTGTCAACCGACTACCCTCCTTCCATGGCGCCTCCTTTGAGGGAGGTGGACGATCGGCGCACACTTACGCGGCAGCCAGATAAGTCATAAACGGCACCTGAATGGGTCGCAGTTCCTTGTTGAGCTTCTAGCAGATCCAATGTCGGGGCCTAGAACTGTCTGTCAAAAATGGTTTATACTTTTGGAAGGAGAGAAATTAACCTTGAATTCACGAACGCTCTCCATGAGAACTCCAAAAATAGTTGCGCCCCAAGGGGTGGTGGCTGGATTGAGATGTATCTCGTTGGCTTGAAAGGCTGTAGTCCCTACTAGAACCTCTGGTGCAGATCTCGGATTCAAATATGACCATTGACAAGGGGTCTGAAGCGTATGTCTGAACTTGGGGAGCGAGTCATATGTGGAGAATCCTCACCCTTCAATTAGAACAAAATTGCGTTTATTTTTTCCAAGTCGTTAAACCCAAAGAGTAGGGGTCCTTGAAGTCACAGTGGTATACGGCGCATCACGATTTTGGGGTCTTGTACGTCCGCTGTGCCTCTATCGGCAAACGGCTCGGAGCGCAGTGGAAGTGAGGTTGCTTCATGCGAGCAATGTCGGGGGTTTGGTTCTTGTGCGCTGCTGCATTTTTGCATTTCAACTGACTACTTGATATTTGGGGATTCTGACATCTATACCATTTTCAGACGTTTTTGTGCCTGATTTTCCAGCTGAATGCTGTGGTATTCAACATAATGATGTAGAAATGTTCAACATCAGTGATGCGAAGGTACAAAGTGCATGAAACAGCACTTGGGCACAATACCGGAAGCGTACAAAGACTACATGCTCTCACAGTTTGTTTCCATACATGAACCAATGACCTCAGGAAAAACCATCCTGCTCGGATTTTCAAAAGAGACCAGAATGTGACGTCGGAGGTGGTTAACATTAGAAACGCGGTCTGCGGATCCCGCAAATTAACATAAACGGCATCGATACACTCTTCCCCTCATCTTTGCCTGTCACCTGGAAATCAGAGGTCTGCTGAAGGTTTTCTAAAACCTAACACCAACAATATCCGCCGATGTTCGAGTGGTGATACACCTGCTCACGCTGAAGTGTGGCCCACCTTTAGACAAAGAACCTTCGAGGGAAGAAATCAAGCTGGCCGAACGGATGGCCAGCTTCGAAGGTGTTCAGCGTTTATACATCATTATGTTGAATAGCATTCTCATTGTCTTGTGGTTAGAAAACCGGCCAGTAATAAACAACTCGCAAGAAAGGTACTCTCCAGAGCGTACAGCTAGAAAATGCGCAGAAATCGTCTGAAAATGGTGTAGACGTCAGAATCCCCCAAATCCCAACCAGTCAGTCGAAATGCAAAAATGCAGCAGCGTACAGTACCTAACCCCCGGCCTTCCTCCCATTAAGCAACCCCACTTGCACTGCGCTCCGAGCCGCTTGCCGGCAGAGACATCGTGGGCGTAAAAGACCCCCAAACTCGTGAGCGCCGTATTCCCCTGTGACTTCAAGGATCCCCCACTCATTGGGTTTAACGGCTTGTCAAAAAATGAACACTTTTTTATACTAATTGAGGGGTGAGAATTCTCCCCCTATATGACTCGCTCCCCTCCCCCCTTCCGTTCAGACGTACGTTTCAGACCCTTCCCTTGAGCGTGTTCAAGAGAAGGGTTTGAAGAACGCTTTGGCAGCCGCGTTCCAACAAATCGTACTCCAACGGCTGGAGCGTGTAAGGTCGGCAGCAGGGCCTTGCAGCACGACGCCACAATCTCGTCCTTTCCCCTCCTATCGTGGTGGGACCCACGCCCACGGCGGTGGGAACTCGTCTAAGGACACGAGTCAACCAGGCGAGCGGAAAAGGCGAGAGCGCAGAGAAAGAGACACTCCGGCTGCGATCTGACGGCTACCCTTATTAAGATGCCTTGTGAGTATCGGACACGAGCCCGCTTATTACCGTAAGAAAATGTTTAGTAGGGGTAGCTCTTATTTTCAGGCTTTTTTGCACATGTGATCTTTTTATACGTTTTAGGTAGTTCAGGAGGAGGTTTTGGGCTCGGACGATGAGGAACAAGAGGATCCTCGCGATTATAGGCGTGGCGGCTATCACCCGGTGAACATAGGCGACGTGTTCAACAGAAGGTATGTAAAGTGAGCCTACAATGGGTAACATGCGGTGTTCAGTTCTGGAGTTTCTCTAGCGAGGAGGATGATGCTTAGTGTTCCAAACGAATATTTGGACGTTATTTCGCTGTCTATCCTGTGTAGCCTGTGGGTAAATACTACCATGGTTAGCTGTATCGTTGTGCCTTAAAAGAGTGTTGTCATTCGTATCTGACGTAGTTCTAATGAGGAAAAATCTAACAGACCTTGCAGCGCTTCTTTTGCGACTCTTTCTGTTCTTATCGTACACAGTTTTGTAGGTATCACGTGATTCGAAAGCTAGGATGGGGTCACTTCTCAACGGTGTGGCTTTGTTGGGACACGAAGGACAAGCGGTTTGTTGCTATGAAGATAGTGAAATCTGCTGATCACTACACTGAGGCTGCTCAAGATGAAATTAAGGTGAGCTTCGTATTACATGTCATTTTTCCTCATTCTTGTGCTTAGTGACCAGTAGTAGAATCATTAGAGGAGGTCATCAATAGGTAGCTATTTAGCTCCTACTGGCTGTGCGGGAGGCCGATCCTGAAGATCCTGGATGTCAAAGAGTGGTTCAACTGCTTGATGAGTTCACTGTTAGCGGTGTCAATGGTGTTCATACTTGTATGGTATTTGAGGTATGTCATTTTTGTGCTGTGACTGTATGAGTTTTTATATTTTCATTCACAGGTCCTCGGGTGTAACCTCCTTAAACTAATTATTCGATCCAACTACCAAGGTCTTCCTCTTGAACAGGTTCGGAAGATAACGAAGCAGGTTAGCGTATACGATGGCCTGAATTATTTACTGGGCTAATCAGTTACACTTTTTGCTGTGTTTCAGTTCACTGTTTTTAGGTGCTTGAAGGCCTCAGGTACTTGCATGAAAAAAGCAAAATCATTCATACCGACATAAAACCGGAGAACGTCCTAGTAACAATGAGCCATGAGGAGGTCAAGGTTGGTTCTATTCTGCTACAGTAGTATTGTACTGAACCGACCGAAGATGCGCATGGATGCGTATTGGAAAGCTCTAAAAGTGCAGCGCAAAACGAGCCTTTTTACAGTTTCTTCATGCCGTCGCTGTGACTGTGTATGGATTGTAACGATTTTCCTAGTACGCTCTAATATGCAATTAGGGAAAATTGATTGCCCTTCGGTTTCATCCATGATCGAATGCAGTTCAGCCGAAATAGTGCAGAAATCTTGTTTTCTTCTTTAAAGATTGTACAAAGGGAATGCAAAGCGGTAGCCTGCAAATTGCAAGAGGAGATTGTTCGATCTAGTATTAGGTTGTCCGGAAATAAATGAGCGTTTTCAACTCGATTACTCAAATTATCATAACTCAGCTCAGAAAAAACTTTGTCGATCAGGTCAATAACCGTTAGAATCTCAATAAACATTTACCAACGAGAATCAATTTAATAATGGCGGTAGCTTAGAAATCCAGAGTTCTGGAGGCGATGAAAGCGTTGAAGGCATTTTTGGCGTCGTCTTTGTTTTTGAAGCACTTCTCCTTCAGGAAGTTGTCCAAATGCTTGAAAAAATGACAGTCGATAGGGGACTAATCCGATGAATACGCTGTATGTGACAGAGTTTCGTATCCCAATTCATACAGTTTCTGGACAACAATTTTTGAAAGATGCGGACGCGCGTTCTCATGCAGTAGGATTGTGCCTCTTTGAATGACCAAAACCGGCTGTTTTTCGATCAACTTCTGCTGCATCACTTCAATTTCGGCATAGTACTTCTCCGCTGTGATAGTCTCTCTAGACTATCAAGAACTTGTAATGGACTATACCAGCCACTGTCCACCAAACGGTCACCATGGTCTTCTTTGTATGGAGACTTGGCTTCGGCATCTCCATGAGACTCTCATTCTTCCCCAGCCATTGTGCAGAGCGACGACGATTTCATAAAGGATCCCTTTTTCGTCGCATTTCACCATCCTGTCCAAAAAAAAGCTCACTTAGACTGCGCAGCCTTAATGAATCACAGGTGTCGTGGCGCTTCAGCACGTGCCCAACGGTCAGTTCGTGCGGGATCCATTCATCCAATTTCTTCATTTTTCCGGTCACACTTAAGCGGCTACTGCCGTCAACGCCGAAGTGCTGCGCTGGCTCTCTCATAGTTTGACACCGATCCGCTTCCTTCATGGCTTTGAGCTGGTCGTCGTTAAGGAGTGATGGCAGCTAACTTTACGGACTTTAATCTCCAGATCGAAACCTTTCGAACCAGTGGCGAATTGTGCGTTCTATAGCGAAATCCTCCTCAAAGACCGCGTTGGCGTTACGGGCCGTTTCAGCTGCACTTCGATCAGACTTCCGAAATGGCAAAGCTTAAAATTGGGAAAAATTTTGCTCTAGACAAAATTTGAAGACTAAATAGAGCATGAATTCAACTTTCCAATGCTATATAACTCTGCAAGGCGTAAAACATACATTATTGAAAAAATGTGCTCCAATAATAACAATTGCAAAACGCTCATTTATTTCCGGATAACCTAATATTTACCACTTTTATGCGGTGTTTAAGGTTCTGCACTTAAATTCGGATATTATTCCTTTTTTATCATGCTTTAAAGCTGGAAGTCAAGTTTTGTTGTTGTGCGGTTCCCCTTTGATTCTGCACTGTTTTGGCCTTTGATAGATCCAAAAGGCACATTTCAATACCTGGTTTAAGAACAACAATGCGGGGAGTAAACTACGCTCGGAACCACGGGGTTGTTGTTCAACAGGATGGGAAGTTAGCCAAGAACACCGAAGTTGGAATTGCAGTGCGATAAGTATTTGTTCCCTTTATTTAAACATGTTGGTCTATATTACGGATTCGTCTATACACCCCCCCCCCCCCCGAAGTTATAGGCTCATCCCCAATTTGTCCATTAGAATTTGTCCATTGGTGCCCAAAGAACCCGCTGCCGAGGTTCAGTGATGTTGCCATTGTATTCCTCACTATCGAAAACCTCTATAAAAAATTCTAAGTAGGTTCTCTAATCAGTTCAGGATACCACCAACTTTTATTGAAAATTTAACGAATGGAGACCGGTGCAAAATATAAGTTCACTTCATAACTAAACCTGATTAATCACAAATGTACCTACAGACAAAGTAAGATTAGTACTTCGTCACATCACCTTTCTTACAACCATATCGGAATTTCTATTTGGCATACTACTGATAAAGTTATCAATAACACTTTGCTCTACATTGATCCATGCATCAAGTACAGGATGCGTAAAAAGTATTGACGCACCAAAGGTAAACGTCAGAAATAACAACACATCATAAAATTTAATAAGTTTATGTACAAAATGTCAACAATGATCTAGCGAACAGAATAGCATCATTTGTACTTCATATGGGCCTCTTTGCTGCGAATGCAAGGGCGAAGACGTCGAGGAAAGGCATCGCCGCTGCGCCGCAAGTAGTCCACGTCGATTTCGTTCTATGCTTTGACCTTCACTGACTTGATACTTTTGTGCATTCAACTCATAAAAGTGTTACACACTCTTCAAGGACCTCCAAAGTGCTAATTCTTGTGGAAGGCTTGCTGCAAGGGAGACGCATCCGGCCAGTATCATGGTTTGGGCATTCATCACAAGCGTCTCTCGTTTTCGTGGATACAGAAGTGAAGATAAATCAGTAGAACTATCTGTATTGATGTTCTAAAGAAGCAACTGGTTCATTGGCTCGAATCCCACCTCGAGAGTATGCCGTATGTCTTCCAGCAGGGCTAGACTCCTGCGCAGAGTCGCGGTTTGTTCAGAACTGGTGCCGCCCCAACTTGAAGGACTTTATTTCGGCAGAGGAATGACCTCTGTATAGACCGGATTTGAATCCGCTGAATTACCCTATATGGGAAGTTTTGGAGAACAAGGCTTACGCTACTTCCCACGAAAGTATGAAGTCTGGTCAAAGCTGAAGGATAATCTGGTCAAAGCATGGAACGGAATCGACGTGGACTACTTGCGGCACACCGTCGATGCCTTTCCTCGGCCTCTTCGCTCCTGCATTTGCAGCAAAGAAGCCCATATAAAATACAGGTGATGCTGTTCTGTTCGCTAGATCATTGTCGTCATTTTGTATATAAACTTGTTAAATTTTATAATGTGTTTTATTTCTAACGTTTACGTTTAGTGCGTCAATACTTTTTACGCACCCTGTATAGCGTTCTTCAGATCAGAAGCCGAAGGTGAAGTGGTTCCTTTTTTATACTCTGGGTGTACAAGAATCCTTCACAAGTTCTCTATTAGGTTGAGATCTGGAGAACAACTAGGCCCTCCAAAAGTTGGATTCTGTTGGAGTTGAGCACGTGTGTGGATGCATTATCTTGTTGCAAAATAAGGTTGTGCCTACGAAATCTTCTGATATATGGCAGAAGGTGATACACAAGCATTTTCTGGTTGTCTTCACTGTTTATCTTAGAGAGATAAACTCCAAGGCAACAAGTCCGTATCCAGAAAACGCAGCACAAACCATGAGGCTTCCATCGCCGAAGTTGCGCCTGGAGAATACTCGCTCCCCATTCCTAAGATCTCTCCAGTAGTGTAAAAGAAGTGGAGGTAGTGTAAAAGAAGGATAGTAGTGTCTGTACCAACGATTCCACTTTTTTACACCACTGGAGAGATCTGAGGAAGAGGAGCAAGTATTCTCCAGGAGAAGCTTTGGCGATGGAGGTCTTATGGTTCGAGCTGCGTTTTCTGGATACGGACTTGTTCCCTTGGAGTTCGTCTCGTGTAGGATGAACAGTGAAGACTTTCAGAAATTGCTCGGGATTACCTCCTGTCATATTTCAGAAGATTTCGTAGGCATAACTTTATCTTCAACAAGATAATGCATCTATACACATATCACAGTCAACTGCAGATTGGCTTAACTTCAAGAGAATTCAACTTTGAAGTGGCCTAGTTCTTCTCCAAATTTCAACACGATAGGGAAACTGTGGGGCATTCTTGAATGCAAACTGTACAAAAATGGGACCACTTTCCGCTCGGTTTCTGATCAGAAGAACGCCACACTTGACGCGTGGAGCAATGTAGTGCGAACTGTTATTGATAACTTTATCAGTGGTATGGCAAATAGAATCTCCGATGTTGATTACAACAAAGCTGATGTGACGAAGTACTACTCTTACTTTGTTTGTAAGTACTTTTGTGATTAATCAGGTTTTTTTATGAAGTGAACTTGCATTTAGCACCGGTCTCCATTCGTTAAATTTTCAATAAAAGTTGGTGGTATCCTGAACTGATTAGAGAACCTACTTAGAATTTTTTATAGAGGTTTTCGATAGTGAGGAATACAATAGCAACATCACTGAGCCTCGGCAGCGGGTTCTTTGGGCACCAATGGACAAATCGGTTTGGGGGGGGGGGGTGAACCAGCGGGTAGATTCCTTATGCTCACGGTAGAAGCTGTTATTATTCCGCTATCTATGAAACGATTATTCCGTGTTTAACATAGTAGGTGGCCAAAGGATGCCACAGCTGTGGATACCGAAGGATACTTCGGCCTATGGCGGCCGTTTGTGTCTTTGAACTTACAAGGGAGGTAATGAGCGTCCCGTGGCAATTTTAAAAGTGACCTATTGAGGGTTGTAGGGGATTGTATGAGAAGCACCGCAGTGGTTTTCAAATTTCCTGCGGACATCTGGGTAGGTCAAAAATTGCAAAAAAACCATTTTACTTCAGTGCGGGTCGATAAAGCAATACTGACGCCTGGAACTGCCATGCCGTGGTTAGAATGTAACCTGCAAAAGGTTTGGAGCTGGAACAATAGCGTAATTACAGCGATGAGGAAGGTGCTGTATGTGACGGCCGTGAGACCAATTGCAATATGGTTGGGTGACGATGAAGAAGACAGATTGGTACTGTTACACTTTCTCTCCAGAGGTCGAAGAGGGATCGAAAAAATCAAACATAAATATAGTCAATTAACTGATATAAATAAAAATAAAATAATAATTTTTCCTCGATCTTTGGAGTTCTGAAGTTATTTATTTTGTAGGCGAAGAAAAGTCGCCTGCTCCTCCTCAATGGCCAATCGAATTATGTACTATGAACGCTGTTGCTTTGGGTGTATATTTTTGTGTTTATATCGCATCATCCAGGTTAAAATAAAGTCATGATGTCAGAATGGTACACTACCGTAGTCAAGATACACTTTATATCGACAAAAATGGATGGAGCAAGACCAGCAATGCAGGAGCAGCACCTCCGGATCCAGACCCCGACACTTTTCCCGCAAGCCCGCCCCCCATAGCCACTCGGCCATCCGGTCGCTGCGCCGTTGATGGTGAGCGACGCACCTCAACGTTCCACTTCGGTCACTATACCGCTAACAAGCAAGTTGTGAAATCGCTGTAACTACGCTATTGTTCCAGCCCCAAACCCTTTGCAGGTTACATTCTAACCACGACATGGCAGTTCCAGGCGTCAGTATTGCTTTATCGGCCCGCACTGAAGTAAAGTTGTTTTTTTTTTGCAATTTTTGACCTACCCAGATGTCCGCAGGAATTTTGAAAACCACTACGGTGCTTCTCATACAATCCCCTACAATCCTCAATAGGTCACTTTTAAAATTGCCACGGGATGTTCATTGACCTCCCTTGCTAGCAATGAGCATCTGTCGGAATTGGCAACGTATCAGTGTATCGTTGGCAGTCTGAAGGAAGTATGGATAGGGTTCGCGCGGCGGGCGTCCGGATTCAAAAGGTTGTCATAAACGTCGTGCCACGTGTCGGGATTCAGAAGGCGTGTCAGAGACATCGTACCAATGTCGTGCTGCGTGTATCGTAATTCATTTGAAGTGAGAATCTGATTTCAACGATTCTGTGACGGTGAAAGAAGTAGCATTTCTCTGGTCCAACAAAAACGCTTTCAAAAGTGGGGACAATTGATCAGACGCTATGTACCTATCGGGAATATTGGTATTTTGTCTGACGCTGAAGGTAGGGGGAGGAGTGAAGGTGGCCTGTAGTGATTCTACTGCTAGAGTGAAGTGGTCGCTTGTGCTGTAGGAGATCAAGAGAGTTGCGAAACAACCTGGGGTCTTCTTCTGACAAGAACTGACAATGACGTTACTGGAAGGTCGGGAGAGGATACCGACTATGAATGTGAAGTGGTTATCCAGAAAAATACGCATCCGATCCTAGAGGTTGGAAGATTGTTATGCTCCCATGGTTGGTGGTGTTGCAAGGTCGCGCGAGCTGCGCAAGAGCGAGACGCCGTTCTTATCGTCTACATGAGGAGACGTATTCGTGTGGTTTTGAGTTGGGATGTAATGTGATGTTACAGCTTATGGCACAACATGCTGTGGTAGCTACTAAAATGAATTTGAAGCTGAGTGGATCAGCCGTCAGCACAGCGCCTAGTCACGTTCAGAAGAAGGTGAGCTAGTTTTGGATTGTAGCCTAATTTAAGCGGAGATCACTCTGCTACCATTATTGCTTCTCATGCTACTGAGCTGGAGAACATTTTTTCGTCTTACAGCGCTCTTTTTCTTCAGGTGCAAGAGAATATGACGAAAAATAAGAAGAAAAAGCTAAAAAAGAAGGCCAAGAAGCAGCGTGAGCTGTTAGAGTCACAGCTTGCACAAATGGAGGGACTTACTGTTGACGCAAATGCTATCCAAGAAGTCCTGAATAGTGCTCCGGTAAGAATTTGCTTTTATTTATTTTTTAAATTACACCAGTTAGGAGTGGCTTTTGGCGAAATGTCGACACGGGGTTAATGTTTTGATTAGCAGCCTGACGAAACCGTGATTGGCTAGTGTTCCATTAGCCTTTTAAATCGTTTTTTCTTCTTAATGGCGACTACCTTTTCGTTTGATGTCAATTATTGGCTGTCGATAACTGTACGGTTGCCAGAATTCTGCGCGAGGCAATGGGATTCCTCCTCCGCCCACGCTGATGAGTAATCCATCCAGTGGCCCGGTGCCACAATTGCTGCAAAACTGTGTAATGGGCGAGCTGCAGCAGAACATGTTCTGCAATGCCACTTACCATTCGGTACAGCAGGTAGTATTAAGAAGGCTCTGTCTGATGTGTTGGTGGCGCGCTGTCGTTGTGAACACTTTGCACGTTTCTTACTACAGTCTTGCTACAAGTGCGTGTGGCAAAACTCCGCGATACTTTGAATGTTGATCCATTTGAAGTAGTTAGTACGCTTGTTTCAATTTCGTATAAGGAGTTTTATGTTTTAACCAGTTCAGTAGCGATAATCTGTGGGAAGAGTTATGGACAGGAGTCTGCGCATTGGGACAATGTGCGGATGTGAGTTGTGGTGGATTAACTTTCTCTAACTATAGCTTCGAACATTTTTGGAAGGACGGGTCATGGACAGCAATTTGCTTGCTTTAGTGATCCAGGAGAGGTACTGGATCGAGTCCCTAGGAGGTTTATGTCTAAAGAGCATGGATATGATGGAAGACCTACTAGGTAGTCGCATGGCGGTCTGTTGGATTTAGGAAAACAAAGAGAACCGCTTGATTTCCTCCATCGAAATAGCTGATTTCGACGCGCGGGCGCGTTATCGGCGCATTTGCGGGCGGAAATGGGATGAGGCATCATGTGATAGCCATCTGCAAGATCGATTTGAAAGATCGATTTCGAAGTGGGTAGAGCATGTGTTTCATGACCAAAGCTTCATGGGCTGATCTGCGTCTGTTTTCATTATGAATCAAAAGAGATTTGTCTCTCTTCAAAATGTTTCCAGATATCAAAACTCTGGATCCGTCAAAAGTATACAATTCTTCGTAATACAGATCAGTGATATCATAACTTGAAGATTTTTGCTGAATAGGTGGCAATAGGGAGTTTTACCACTCTGCTGTTGGAAATGAAAAATTGTATTAAACGTGTCACTGGTAAACAAAGGGAAATAACAAGAGACTAACACAAGCTACATCCTTTCGCAGGTCTGTCCAGGTGATAATGATAGAACACGTGATAATGTACTCAGTGGCTCCAGGACCTAACTCCAACGCGACGTCGCGCGCTAGCCGCATGCGACGTCGCGGCGCTGAAGCGCGGACGTGCGCTCGGTGACGCATGGTTAGCCGCGGAGCACGAAAGTGTTCTCAGTGCTTAAGCTCCCAGACCACATTTCTAGCAAGGAACTCAAGATCCCACAGAATGTGGTAGGCAACAGTCTGCAGTAGGACAATTGATCCGAGAATGGGTGATTGTGACCTTTTCCCGTAGTATAACCATAATCACGGGTAAAAATTGACGGAAGAAGTTGTAGATGGCAAATACTGACGCTAGAAACCATCCACCTGACCAGGATTCCTGTATAAACTGTCGCTGATCGTTCTATTGAAACCACATTCATGTACCATCTCCAAGAAACGTTGAAATAAGACAAAGGCGTGCCGCATGTCCCTGTAGGAAGCGTTTCTAGCCGTCGGAAGCATCGTACCGCGACAACTCGCCCAATTTCGTCGCGCATCGTGAGCGACACCAGGGGGAGGGGTTCGCGCGGCGTTGGAGTTATGTCTGCCCCCCCCGCACTCGGTGCAAGTCTAGAGCGGGGGTCCGTCTTCCTTTTTCCTGATAACATCTAGGTAGTTTTAATTTTAATTTTGGGTGATTTAAAAAATAAATTTAAACATTTTATGGGAAGGTGTAGCTCGTGGGTTGCTTGGTTGTCCTACATCTCCTCTGGCTCCCCCTTGCCGCGCAGCTTCACCGATGGTGAGCCTTTTTCTCAATGCTCTCGTTATGTTGAATCTGACCATTGAGTATCCTTCTTCTCTTGTGTTTTTAGTATTTTCGTGTTCTGCTAGCAATATTGAGTTGGCTCATCCGTATGGTTGTATCTATAATAAACGAGGGGCGGTCTTTATGTACGAATGGTCGCCGCACCCGCGACGACGACGGTCGCGTACGCGATGAGCTCCGCCGCGGTCGGCTGAGTTGTCGCTCACGACCTGCTGCAGACGCCGGGTTTGAGTTGTTGATATCCCCTCCCGCTGTTGCAGGAGCTGCGGGAAAACATGCTCTGGTTCAGAAATTGAGTTCGAGTTACGAAGCTGAACAACATTCTTATGTTCAATCTATTTTTAGATGGTGCTTTTTCATGAAATGCTAAAAAGGTGACACACCGAAGGGTGGCCTTCTTCGCAATGAAAATGGTTTTGTGAACACTTTCTAACACATGATGCGCAGGTTCTGGTGCAAGTCTAGATAGGAGCCCATCCTGTATCTCCCTCTAAACTGACAGCTTTTCTTAAGCTCACCAATTCTAAGTGAATTTCTACAGCAATAATACTTGTCTCGCTCCGCGTGACCTCCGTTGTATATTTTGGTTGATAGAGGTAGAAAGCATATTCCAGTATCATTCGCCAAGCACCAAAGAAAGGCTAGTGATTGATACTGGCTTTCATATCATTCGCTCTGAATAATAGCAGGGTAGCGAACGATAGTGAGCAGAGCCAATGTTCTGACTCGGGTGCATATGCTTTGTCCGATAATAAATTGTTAGACTACAAGAGTGTATAAACCAAGGGCGATAACCAAGCCCAAAAACAGAACCCCACCATAGGTTCAAGAAGCAGTGCCCTACCATAGTTTCAATACTTCTGTCTTCGTGCTTAGCGTTTTCATTTAAGAAAATTTCAAAAAAGTTCCGTATATTGAAAAAAGAGGGTGGACCTCTCGCTCTAGACTTGCACCCAAGTTCTTAGTAGAAGATAATTCATTGATGTTAAGCAGGCATGTTTTACTCTATTACATATGCCTTGAAGAAAACTGGGTTGTGAGGGTCTTGTTCAGGTAGAGAACGAGCGGTAACAGTCATTCCACACACCATTTGGGTCGTTTTTTAAACAAAATTTGATTTACTTTTCTTTTCGTTTCGGTGTTCCCTACTTCGGTTCCCTCCCTTTTCCACCCATTCTGTTGTCATCCACGTTCTGCTTTCTTGCAAAGGATTGTCGCATATCGCTCGGCAAACGATATCCCTCGTCTAAACCTGAATGCACTGTTGTGCGAGGTTTAGGTAGGTGTCTTCGGGCCGGTTTTCGCTCATTTGTAGTGATGACGAGATGACAGTGACGAGTTTTCCAGAAAAGAAATTTGTTCCGAGATCCTGGACCATGGGTCTTTTCCTGCGGATCGCTGGCCGTTGAAGTCGCCCTTTTGCGACGACTTTTGCCGCGCATGCCGCGCTGTTCGCCGCGTCCGCGGCGACCATTCGTACATAATGTCCCACAGCCGTAATAAACAAGTGTTCCGACAGGCCGCTCGGTGTGACTTGCGCTTCGCGCAATGTTGAAGTATCACAAAGCTATGGTCACTCGCTTCAAGCTATCAGCTCTGGCTTGTGCAGCTTCCTTCCTCCTTCGCAGTGCAAAAGGCAATTTTGAACGGCGAAGATGATTACCACCATGAGAATCTCCACCCTTCACAAACCAGAAAAGTAGGTTACATTTTTGCAAAGTCCTTGAACTCAAGGAGTTAGGGCCCCTGAAAGTCCTGTATTGAATTACACTGTCAGCACGTATCTAACACGTTTGTGCGCGCCTTACGTGGAGATAAGGGAGGTATCGGTGCAAGCAGCTCGGTGGCTCAGTGGGGAGTGGTGGTGAATCAAAGACACGGGGGCAGGTGTTCAATCCACGCGCCCTGCCGAATTTTTACATTTTTAAATGTTAAATGTCTTTCTTGGTATCTATAACCTTCCCAAGTTCTCCTATGCATACATTCCACTACTTCATCCGTTGCCCCACCCCTCCCATATACGACACTTTGTACTTTTTGCAAATTTTTCATGGGACCCTTGAGTTCATGGCGAATGAACCCTTTCAACAAGACATAATATCAATTACTAGAGCATATGATGGCACTAGTCCACAATTCGAGAATGGGTGTCCAGCCGATCGTAGCTAGAATGTGCCCCACATGTTCAGTGAAGGACCGCCGATCGTTGCGTAAGTCCGCAAGCTGTACCCTGCTGCCCGTCGAAGGTGTACAACCAGGCACACTGATGATGACGGGCAGGTAGCTAGTGCAGTCCCAGCAGGTCATCGAGTATAAGTCACCATCATATTCTAGCGTATCGCTAGACGGCGGCACGTTGGTCTTGAAGCTCGTCTGGTGATCCGACCATTTAAAAATGGCTAAATGTAGAGAGATTTTTTCTTGAGAATGGGAGTGCAGATATCTTTAGAAAGTTGATCACTATGACGAGCCGTAACTTGACTGTACGCTGTCCTGGCAATGCGATCATCATGGGAAAATCTTAAGCGGCACTATAGCACCTTTACCACTCCTAGCTCGCTCCTTGGTCGAGGTGCAAAAGAGGTAGAAAAAATTTCACCTAAGAGGGGGGTACGACTATGGCATTCATTTTGAAAATTTCGGAAGAATAGTGTAGTTTAGCATGTGTGCACGCGATCCCATAGTCAACTTTAAGGACCCTAGCTCCTTGGGTTCAAGGACTGCAAAAACGGAACCCACTTTTCTACTCTTTGAAGGGTAGAGACCCTCAGAGTGATATTCATTTTCGCCGTTCAGACATACGCTTGAGACAGTTCTCAGGTTATATGTTCCTGCCTTACTCCAACTTCTTCAAGATGAGGTGAGTGAGGTGTGAGTAGTTCTGCGGTATGAAGCCATCAAAACTACCCCCCCCCCCCTCATTGTCTATCGATGATGATTGACATCATCGATAGACACTGAGCGTCCGATCGACTTTGGTCACGCGACGCACCGCTACAGAGCAGGGATGGATTGCCTAATCGGCAGACAAACAAATAAAGGGACGTCACTTTCAAGCTAAAATCAACAACGTCGATCGATACTGGCCTCCCAATAGAAACTTTCCACCTGCTGTGAAGCACTTCCGTCGGCCACAATACCAGCGTGTCTCCCACCCCGATCGGTTAAATCTGGGAAAACCGAGATCACCGGTCAGGAAATCGATAATGTCGACCGATGTTGATTGCCGTTCCTCCTTCGGTGAAGCCCCACCGATGGCGACCACAATCACGTAACTCCCACCCATATTGGTTATATCTGGAAGAAAATCGATAATATCAGGGATCGAGCGTTCCCTTCGCATCATCCCACGTTGGACGGAAAATTTGTCCCGCGCGCGATGGGCCTATGTTATAGTTCGGCGACGCCGTTATCGGCGACGTCGGCGACGCACTGCGTAGTAGCCGCCCAACACTGCCGCCGACGTCGCCGAGGTATAACATAGGCCATACGGCGAGGCGTGCATTCACTTTCCACCGTCACGGGGAGGGGACTGAAATCGAGAGATGCCTACGTCAGTGCGGCGTATGTCAGCCGGGCTTTCTTGGAGTCTAACTCTAGCGATTGCTGGCGAACTACATGCTTGGCAGCGGATCGTCCAAGTTTACGATATATTCAGCGGGCCACGCGTCAGGGTATGAATGGGGACCAAGCGCGGGGCGTAGGGATTCAGAAGACGCGCCCTAGACGTCGTTTAACGTGCGTTAGGATTCAGAAGACGTGGTGGAGACGTCGTCCAACGTGCGCATGGATTCAGAAGGCGTGCGGAAGGCGTCGTCCAACGTGGTAGGGATTCAGGAGACATTTCGAAGACGTCGTCCAAAGTGCGTAGGGATTCGAAAGTCGTACCGCAGACGTCCAACTTGCGTAATGATTCCGAGTAAGGGGACCAGTAAGAGGGTAACCAGAGAAGGAAGGATCAGCAAAGGGAGACCACTAGAGGGGGGGGGGGGGGGGGGGGGGAGAGTAAGGGAGACCAGTATTTCCCTCAGTGCGTGGTTTGTGAAGACGGGTCACAGAAGTCGTGGCACGTGTATCGGGGTGCAGAAGTGTCGTAAACGTCGCGGCAAGCGTGGTGACATGTGAGTCGGTACTCTGTCACATGTGGGTATCACCTGTCACCTGTATCACCTGTCGTCTCGTTGTTCATCGACTTGCTCGAGCGTGCGCTAGCAGCGTCTCCATTCGTCCCTGTCGTGTGCCAGAGTGGCCCAATGGATCCTCTTCGCTCGAGGGACACGAAGAGCGTCATATCGGTCGTTCAAGGCTTTCACGAAGAAAGCCGACCAACGCGTTGGTGGGCGTCCCGGTGTTCTCTTGACATCCCGCGGAATCCAGTCGGTGATGGCTTTCGTCCAGCTGGTGTCTGCGAATCGCATTACGTGGCCGGCCCACCTAATTTTTGACGACGGCCCATGCGACAGCGTCTCTGATCTGCGAACGTCGGCGAAGCTCGGGACTCCGGAGGCCTTCACTCACCTGTATGAGTCGTGTCACTCCGAGCATCGTCCTCTCGATTCCACGCTGCGCGACACTGATCGCGTGTTCATCCTGCTTTCGTATAGCCAGGTCTCTGAAGGCGTATGTTAGGGCAGGAAGAACAGTGGAGTCGAATAGGTGGGCACGGAGTCGGACGTTCTTCGTCTTCTTCACGACTTCTTGAAAGCTCCCCAAGCCGCTCGTTTCCTTCTGCTCAACTCTGGTGCTAGGTCGTTGGCCATGTTGACTTCGCTACCCAGATGCACATAGCTGGAGCATTCCGAGATGTTCGTGCCGTTGAGCGAGAATGGGGCATCAGAAACTTGTCCGTCACATGTGGGTAATAAACTTAATCATATATCGAACATCGTTTTCCTCCTGTCTATTGAGATCCATAATTTAAACGACTAATCAAAAGCTAACATAAACTTACTTAAGGCCCCCACAGAGTTCTGCGGCAACGCCGCTCGCCGCTATGGTTAAGGATAGGGCAGGGACGCCGCTGGCGGCGAGCTCTGCGTCTCTGCCCTGTGGTTAAGCATAGGACCGCGGCGCTGCCGCAGAACTCTGTGGGGGCCTTAAAATTTAATCTAAACCTGATGGATTGGAGATTATGTGGGTAGTTAATGCTTCAATGCACTAGCACGTTCAATCTACGAAAGGTAAAACTCAAAGGCCTGCTTATGTATTACGAAACGCATAGAGCAGTATTTGCTCCAACATAGTCAGGCGCCACATAACTCCGACTGGTGGATGACTCAAGCTGATGCTGTTGGAGCAAATCGGGAGGACTGAAGCGGTTCTATGTTGCATCCAATATTTCACTTCGTGGTGGCTAGTAGGAGAGGCGTTCGCGTGTCTAGAATAGATGGATCTGGAGCAGTTCCTCGCAATCGATTTAGTTAAAACTTAGGGTGATGACATCGTTGGGGTGTTTCATGAAGTGCCCAGGTTTGACTGTAACTATGTTATGAAATTTCGTTAGTTCTTCGTGCCATTGGTTCTCAGTGCTGTTATTTGCGGAAACCCCCGCGAAGAACATTTCTTCAGCATGAAAACCCAACGCTGTACACTTCAGCACACAGCTGTCTGCCGACAGCTCTGCCCGTGCTTTGAAATTTTGCTGACGACGTGAAGCTCGTCTTTCATACTTGACCATTTTGTAGCGAATCTAGCCATGGCTGTCGTTTTCTAGGTTTAACACAAAGCTTGGGCCATTCCGGCTTAAAAACGATGTGGCGTCAAGTTGGACGAGGTGATATGATACACTATATACGCTTAAAGCAAATTGTAGCTGCAGTGATAGTTGCAGTCTTACTCGATCAGTACAGTTGAGTTTGGAGGGATTTGTTTCCTTTTAAGGACTTGTGTGCTGTTTGTCGTCACATCCTGATTTTACTTCGCTAGTACACCGCTAACGGTGAGGTTGGTTCAGCTACAGCAGTTGGAAGGATTCGTATCGAGGGTTGAATTGAAGAGCTATTCTGTGTTTCCCTCTTGTAATTACCTCCACTATTCCGTTACATTGAAAGACTAGAGCATCTCGGAGCTTCGAAGGAAGATGTCCGCATTGGTCTAAGCCCTTGCGAGAAGTCCATCACGCTCCATGTGATTATGCTTCTACGAGTCTTTTCCGCAGCTATGAGCGTTCAGCCATCCTTTTCAAGCATTAATTGATTCTCTATCCTGTACTCATCTCAGAGGGGATCGTCTGTCACCGTTCAATGCGCAGACTCACGTTCATAATCAGTGTTGCTACTCGTCCCTCCGGAAAGGTGTGAAATGCACCTAAATGTTGGCCTCGTGCTTGAGTGTGGTTTGAGTGCTGAGTGGTTAAGCGTGTGTAAATTATTCAGTGTGTTGATGGCAGTGGTGGTCGTGGACTTTGTGCTGTGTTCCTTCACTGGATTTAGCCTCATCGTAACCACTAGGTCGATATATTTTAAGCTTTTTTAAGCAATACTTTCATGTTGAGACTTTCAGGTTTCCAAATTAATTTGCAATAGTAATCTATTTTAGGAAGGAGACTGCACCACTGCGACTATGGTACAAGATATAAGTGACGGCGAAACTGACCTTCAAGGACCGCTGCAGCAGGTTTCTTTCGTTGACCACGAAACATCATCGACAGCTCCTGTAGTTATCGGAGCAGACCATTCAGGTACTCAGTCCCGCTCCTATCGATCGTACCAGTTTAAGTCCTCCCAGCGATACTGAGCTCCGGAATGCCATCGAAACCAATCGTGTTTTTGGCTGTAAGTGTACTACCGCTATCTATTCGTCGTTTTGGTTTTTATACAGATTTTTTCCAGTGTTATAACAAATTTTACAAGGAAAGTTCGCATGCGTGCAATGGCTCATCCTACAATTATACAAAAATGTAAAGGTTGTCCTTAATCAGCTCCTTTAAGGGGTTCGCCGATCACTTGGGAACGGGAGGTTTGATTAAACTGCGCTTGACCTGAAGTATGAATCGATTCGGGATGCACGTGAGAGCGTTTCTTCATAGGTGCTAGATTAGCCCTCATCATTAGATAGCTTAAGTCTATATACTAAGCAGTGGGCGCGTAGTGGCGCAGTCGGAGGAGGCGCCGGCTGTTGCCTGCACCAACAGGGCGCGCCGCATGCACGTGGGCACGTGCTGACGGTGCGCTACTGTACCCCGCCTTCGAGGGCCCCTAGCTCTTTTGGCTCTGAGACTCAGCAGAAACGAAGCATGTTTTTCTACTATTTGAAGGGTGGAGATTCTCGCGCAGTACTATCCATTCCCCCGTTCAGAACTAGGCCTGAGACCCTTCCCTGGTTAGCATTAAGGGTGTGTAATTCCTAATCCTTTTGTGAACTGGGGCATTTTGGATATTACCTTTCACTCAGAAAAAAAGCATCTTGCTTCTAGTCTTGATTTTTATAAATAGTTCGAACTTAGCACGACGCTCATTAGAAGATGATCATATATAGACGGCAATGTCATTAAGAAAAATTCAGTGTGTTATAACCGCATTTCAAGACTATTTGTCGTGGTGAGTATAGGCGTGTGGGGCGTGTCTTAATGTAAGTCTGAATGAAGCGAACATCGGTCGTCTTGATGGCTAGAACATGATAGCTCCTCTCTTTAATGTGCAAAGATCATAATCGCTCATTACATCGTGCAGCTACCTAGTTTAGTGTTTTGCTGTGTAGTTCCATTATGAAATCTGACCCTTTTCTTTCGATCTCTTCTACGATTTTTTGTTTGTTTTGAATTTCAGCTGTAAAAGAAACCACTCACTGTAGACCGTCGGTGCTGTGTAAGCCTTGCTGTAAATTATATTCTCTCAATTTATATGCGCTTAATTAACACGTGCTTCAGTCTCCGACACTCCTCTATCGCCGTCAAACCCGTTCTCAATGCAGCAGCTACCGGCTGTATTGCCTACACCGCCTGTAGGACCGAATTTGAACGACCCTTATGCAGATATAGAGGTGGGCCTGTGCTTCATTACTGGACAGCAAGATTTGAGTTTAAACTGTGCCGTTCGTTTCCTCGCATGTTTCATATTCTTCTATTACTCTAATTTCACGAGATGCACGGGTACCGGCTGAATTCTAGGTGAAAATAGCCGATCTCGGTAACGCGTGCTGGACGCACCACCATTTCACGGAGGACATCCAGACTAGGCAGTACCGGTCTTTAGAAGTCCTTATAGGCGCCGGTTATGGCCCTCCTGCAGATATTTGGAGCACCGCTTGTATGGTACGAAATGCTCTTTTGGGGGAAAGTATGCACACTGAGAACTGCTTTTCAGGCGTTTGAGCTGGCCACCGGAGATTATTTGTTCGAGCCGCACAACGGCGATAACTACTCTCGTGATGAAGACCACTTAGCCCATATCTGCGAGCTACTTGGGTCCATTCCTCCATCAGTCTACAAGAAAGGACAACATTGGAAGGAGTTCTTCAACAAGGTAGCTCATTTACTCTTGGCGTAACCGGGACGGACAGGTAACGGAGTTGGATTTCTAGCAAGGTCGTCTGCTCCACATCCACCAGTTAAAGCCGTGGCCGCTTCTTGACGTTCTTCGTCAAAAATATGACTGGCCGTTCGAGCAGGCTCGGCAGTTCGCTTCCTTCCTTATTCCTATGCTGGCCTTTGACCAGGTGGGTAATTCGTTTGGAATGTGTTATGGATGAAGGCGTCACTAGCTTTGGGTCACCTTTAACTGAGGTACTAAGTTTGTAATTGCTATGAGAAACCTAAGGTTTCTCGACGTCATTCTTTTGCTGCTCTACATTTCATTTCTGCGTAAGCATTTTTCTATCTGTGTTTTCAATATTTCAAGTTGTACTTATTCCCTCAATCAATTTTTTTCTGCCACTCGCTTCTATATTTCTCTTTATGTTTTGGAGGACATATCGACGAGCTCTGTAGCGGTTCACTTTGCTTTAACCCATTGACGACAGCGTGGGCCGATTTCGGCCCGCGGTTATAGAACTGTTCGCTGCGGCCAATTTCTCGCTTTTCATAGTTTACGCGTATTCATTAGATATGTTGGATCCTAGCTAGTGACTATGATAGCTATGATAGCTGAAGTCAGCGAAAAACTGGAAACGCGCGATGGTGAGCGCTATCTTTACCGACTCGCCAAGGCTCGCTGTCGCCAAGCAGAAGACATCGAAAAGTTCTTTGGCATTAACGACGAGGACGGTCATCTTCTGATGGATCGTAATAAGGCTGTGAAGCGATGCCACGACTACTTCGAGGAAATCTCGAATGTTGAATTTGAACACCTGTTGTTTCTTTTGCCTCACCTTACACGGTCCCATTCAGAAGATCACAGTGAGCGAAACTAAGGAAGCCCTGAAGAAGATGAAGTCAGGCAAAGCCACTGGTCCTGATGACCTGCCGGTCGACCTGTGGAAGTCGAAGGGCTGGTGCCCTGCTGACTGGCTGACAGAATTTTTCAATCAGGTTGCTGCTGAAAAGAAAGTGCCTGAAAGTTGGCAGAAAAGCACGGCTATTCCGATTTGGAAGAAGAAGGGCAGCCCTGCGGACTGCGCTAGCTACCGTCCGATTCGCCTACTTTCGCACACCATGAAAATCTTTGTGCGAATCTTTGATAGACGTGTACGGGTTGTCGTCCAGCTTTCCAATAATCAACGTGGTTTCGTTGTCGGCTGTGGGACAGTTGATGCCATACACGCCGTCCGTCTTCTGCTAGAGAAGCACTGCGAGAAACAAAAAAAAACCGGTGCACTTTGCCTTCCTGGACTTGGAGAAGGCCTTCGACCGCGTTCCGCGAGAAGTTATATGTTACGCGTTGCTACGTCCCGGCGTCCCTGAAGAGCTTATTGAGTGGGTGCGCATCCTCTACTCGTGCCCAATAAGCCGAGTGCGAGCACCAGCGGGCACTTCGATGGAGTTTCCAACCTCTGTCGGAGTGCATCAGGGGTGTGTGCTCTCCCCACTGCTCTTCATGGATGCAATTACACGAGATGTCCAAAACGCAGCTCCTTGGACGTTGCTGTATGCCGATGACGTCATGCTTGCATGTGAAGACAAAGCCGAGCTCGAGCGACGCGCACAGGAATGGTGCGAACGCTTGGCATTGTTCGGACTCAAGCTTAACGTCAAAAATACGGAATACTTGAGGACGGATGTGAAGGAGCTCGGATCTATCAAGATCGATGGTACTGAGCTCTCACGAGTGACATCTTTCAAGTATCTTGGGTCAACAGTTACGCCCGATGGCAGCCTAAAGTTGGAGGTGAATGCGCGCGTAAGTGCAGCCTGGTCCAAATGGCGGTCGTTGACTGGGGTTCTCTGCGATAAGACAATACCCGAGTACCTCAAGTCGAAGGTTTATAGAACAGTCGTCCGCCCAGTAGCGACATATGGTGCTGAGTGCTGGCCCGTGACGAAGGAAATTGAAAGCCGCCTCAGTGTAATGGAGACGAAGATGTTAAGGTGGACGGCCGGAGTAACGCGATTGGACCGCGTTCGCAATGACACCATACGACAGAGGTTCGGTGTCGTCCCGATAGCCGACAAGTTGCGCGAATCTCGTCTACGATGGTATGGCCACGTCCTTCGCGCTAACGACGACACCGTCCGTAAGATTGGCCTGAATCTTGAAGTCCCGGGAAAACGGCCCAGAGGACGCCCGAAGCAACGTTGGCTAGACACGTTGCACTTGGACTTGAAGATAGCTGGTGTGCATCCCGATCAAGCATTTGATCGGGAGAAATGGCGTCACCACACCAGAAGAGCGGACCCCGCCACCAAGCGGGACAGACGCTACTGAAAATGATGATGATGTTGGATCCTAGCTAGCAATGATACTGCACTGTGGCCCGGGAGTCATTTACTTCTAAGCATTGAGAAAAACAAATAATCAAAACACACTATACAGGCTTTACAAAAGTCGATACTATTCACAAACAGCTACTAGCATATTAAAAAAGGTCATGCACAAGATAACTAGTCACATTTCTTGTGAAAAATTTGAAAACAATCGTGTGGTCATCTTCTTTGCACGATTCGATGCGAACGTGCCCTCTTTTTCTCTGCAGACTTTCTTAAAGCAGCAAATACATCTAAGTTCTGCTTTCGAACCTGTACCAACCTTCTCCAATATGTGGCTAGCCCTTGGAGAGGGAGCCTCATTTGGAATAAAGCGAAGTGGTGAATCCACGAGATTCGAGCGTCCGCGTGGTCTGACGCGCCAGACACGCTATTTGCCGCGCGGTCGTCAATGGGTTAATATACGACAAAATAATGCAGTGGGGGTTTTTTTATTTGACAAATTCGGCACAACGTCGAGTCTTCATTCGCTAAACATTTGAAAGTTTTTAACGAGTTCCTTCTCAACAATGTGTCGTTTTCTTGATCAGTTTATGAAATTGAAATACAGTCCACTCCCGTTGTAACGCCTCCGGATAAGACGTGACTCTCGATATAACGTAGATTTTCTCTAGCCCTCGCCAGCTTACCTTTACGCCAATACAAAGCAACTCCGCTTAAGACGCATCGGATACAACGCCACTCCCGTTATAGCGCTGTTTTTGTAGAAACCCTGCGTTCAAAATGACTCCCGTTATTGCGCGACACGGGCTCAGTTCCGGTCCCACACAGAAAATGAAGAGCAGCAAGATGCTGACCGCGTCTGCGATGATGAGTGGGAAATTCCGTTGTCTTTGCTAAGCGTCTGTGAAGGGTCGATGCCATTATGGTTCCTCTTTGCGCTTCTTCCATTTCAAAGAAAGACAATCAGTGTTTCAACCCGCGCCACAGTTGTTCTACTGTGACTCAGATATCACGCGCTGCTTTGCGTTCCTGGTTCGCCCTTTGTTGAAAATTGTTTCGAGGGACTCAATGTCGAGTGGAGATTCGTATTGGCTCGCTACACATTTATTGCGGTTTTAGGAAATTCCCATTCAACACAGCATTAACATTTCACGAAAACACTAACAATTATTCCGGAGCACATTCTTTCAGTGGAATCGTGTCTGTGTTCCTATGTTTCAAACACTTGTATGCGGACCGTTTTTCTTCCCTTTTAAAGTAAAGCCCCGATTCTTTCCTGCTACCGTGGCCCCTGAGGTTAGCATTTGCGCGCTTCGCTGCAGAAAGTGGCTGAAACGTGAGCGCGTTCGGTATTGCAGCGTGACTATTCATGGTGGACGCACTATACAATTTTCTTGCGGTTTTTAGCTAAGACCAGAAGCAGTGTTCAAGTAGTCTCAGTTGAAGTCTTCACTGCATAGCAGGGCAGGATTATACTGATTCTCGACAACTGTTTTGGAAGGAATTAATCTTCCTGTTTTCACGATAGTAATTTTGTTTACAAAAGCCGCAACTGTTATGTTCTCCCCTACGATCGATATGAATGAAACAGATTTTGCCAACAATCCATACCCATCATTCGTTTCGATTCAGGTTAAAGGATCACCCTCTGGCGGGCGCACGATGGCAGGGCTTACAATTGCCTTAGCTGTAGTTCGCATAGGTTCCTGAAACGTTTAGCTAGGGAACGCGTGTATCCGAGATGAATTTATTCGCTGGTCCTGCTCCATCTTGCTTTTTGCCTTCACCGTTAGGAGCAGAGGTTAGGCTGCTACGCGTTTGCTTTGCGAACCGCACCTCGTTCATTGATGATGGTGGGACGCAGTTCTCAAATTAGAGTTCTGTTTGCGATGTGCGCCCATATTTGCTGTAAACGTAGGTTTCGGATGCTTAGCTTGAAGGGAGTACCAGTTTTTTTCAGAATGAGTTTGTTCTTCTTCGTACAGCTCATACACAGGCCCGTTTCAGGATGAGAGGATCACAGCTGCGCAGGCGCTCGAGCACGACTGGTTGAAGCCGTTCGGCGGCAAGCCTCCACCGCCAGACGTTCCCCTCGAGGTGCGCTTTGAAGAATAACAAAGACTTGTGATTAAATTGAGAAGTGCTTGCGTACGCACGTGTGGAAAATATTGTTGGAAAATTTTCGATGCCTTGGTTTCTCGGTTGTAATTCTATCAGCTTTGGTATGCGATTTGGGAGCAGTTTTGATGACACCAGAATCTCATTCTTAAACCTTTGATTCGTCAAGGTGGTTGGTGGCAGACTTCTCCGAGAGGGAAAAGCGCAATCGCCGGCATGTCTCTCGGCTGGTCACCGCAGACGCAGCAGTGAGCTAAACACGAGTTGAAGCTGGCAGCTCGTAACAGTAGAATGCGTGGCGCGTAACACGAAAGGAGTTTTTATCGTTATCCTTTGTGCTTTGTCCTTCACTTGCGCACGCATATTACAGTGGTAGCCTATTTTCCCTCTTCCGTTTGATTACTGGAAGGTTTTGATCCCATCAGCTGCTCAACTGAAACTTTGGAGCATTCTCTTGAGTAGGGTGAGAAAGTGGTGAACACTGGCCATGGTTCTCCAAAATTTGTTGAGAAGTATGTACTGGAAGATTAGGGGAATCCTAAGATCATTTATCTAGACCTGCGTGTTGTTCGGCACATGTGCGAAACTTCCCGATCCAGGTCTGCTGCTCCGTAGCCCTGATTGCCCTCAGTTCCAGACACATTTTTTTTTTTGGCTTGGATTTTTTCGGGTTAAAACCTCAAGCTGGACGTCTACGCGTCTGCGCGATATTATTCTTTTTCTTCAGCGTTTGTTCCGCCTTGTAGCGGGGTCCGCTCTGTCATGATGCCACCTTTTCGATCCAGCGCTAGATCGGGGTGAACACAGTAACCTTCAAGTCCGTATGTAACGTATCAGATCAGCGCTGCTACAGGCCTCCCTTGGCTGCTTTCCAATTACCTCGTAGTTAGGGCTTATCTTGCGGACGCTGTCTTCTTCTCCACGCAGAACCTGACCGTACCATCGTAAGCGAGCTTCGCGCAACTTGTCAGCCATCGGCGCGACACCCAACTTCTTCCGAATGGCATCGTTTCGGAAGCGGTCCATGCGCGTAACTCCAGCCGTCCAGCGCAGTATCTTCGTCTCCATGATCCCTTAGGCTAACACTGGGCGCCGTACATTGCTACTGGCCGCATGACTGCTCTGTAGATATTCGACTCCAAGCGCTCCGGTACCTTTCTATCGCAGAGCATGCCAATCAACGAGCGTCACTTGGACAAAGCTGCACTCACGCGTGAGTTCACTTCAACCATCAGACCGCCGTCAGACGCGACTGCTGATCCCAGGTACTTAGAGACTGAAGTGCGTGGGCGCTCGATGCTATTAACCTTGGTGGAGCTGGACTCAGTAACGTCTCGTTAGGTATTCGGTCTTCTTCACGTTCAATTTGAGTCCAAACCGCTCCAAGCGATCAAACCAATCTTGCACCTCTCGCTCGAGTTCACCTTTATCTTCGCTAGCGAGCATGACGTCGCCAGCACAAAGCAACGTTCAAGATACGGGCTTCTGGAGATCTCGTGTGATGGCATCCATGACAACAACAAGGAGGAGGAGGAATATGCAGAACCCTGGTGTACCCGGCAGAAATGGGAAACTCCATCGGGGTTCCAGCTGCAGCTTCAACTCGATTCCTTGGACAAGAGTAGAGGACAGTCATTCCACACCATTTCGGTCGTTTTCCGAACAAAATCTGATTTACTGACTTACTTTTGTTCCGTCTCGGTGTTCCCTACTCCGGTTCCCTCCGTTCCTCCTCCCCTCTTCTGTGGTCCTGACCGTGACCGAATCGATTACACGGGTTGACGGGCAACTCGCCCCGTTCGTCCGCGCTCCGGCTGCCCGCTGACGTTTCGCAGCGCGTCTGCAGTCTCTTGCCGCTGGCGGGCTGTTTCACATGGAGGGCCGCCTCTTGTGGGACATGCTCTCTCGCCCGATACTCCCGTACCCAACGTCTCATCATAGGACCTTGTCCCTCCACCGCTGAACAGACACTTTTCGGTCCCAGTGAGGAAGTGAGCTTGAAACCTAACCGTGAAAGAAAAGTAGTTGGCACTATTGTACTTTACGGACTCCAGAGGACGAGGAAAGGTCGAAAAAATTTTTTCGCCGAAACTTCGCCCGGGGGGCTTATTTGGGGTGCTGATCACGAATCTGACATCCGTTTTTGAAATTTCGGCCAATTACGATGGGTTACGGTGGGTACTGGTGACTAAGACTGTCGAGGTCATAATCACCGATTTCGCCCAAACTTCGCCTAGGGAGAGGGGGGGGGGGGGTTATTTGGGGTGCTGATCACGAATCTGACATGGTGGTGCTACGGGTGAGCGCAGCATGCAGGCGGTCCCGCAGCGATCGCCTGAAAACTCGCAAATCAGCGGGAAACTCTTCGATAGGCGAAGGGTTAATCGAGAGATAGCAATCTAAGCATCATGGCCCTCCAGGCAGTGTTCCAAACCGCCGCCAGGAAGAACTGCGCGACTTCAAGCTAAACATGGACGCAGCCGATTTTCAGGAATGGCTTAGAAGGATGGGATTGCTCGCAGTCAGTGGGTATGACCTTGGCAGCCTTAGTCACCCACACCTACTGTAACCTACCGTACTCCAGCGTAAAACGAAAAACGGATGTCAGAGTCGTGTTCAGCAGTCCAAATAACCCTCATAGTCGAAGTTTGGGCGAAATCGGTGATTATGACCTTGACAGCCTTAGTCAAAGGTACCTACCGTAATCGACCGAAATTTCAAAATCGGGTGTCAGATTCGTGATCAGCACCCCAAACCACCCCTAGGCGAAGTTTGGGCGAAATTTTTTTCGATCCCTCCTCGTCCTCAGTGGGCTTATCAACTCCTAACGCATTACATTCAGCGTTTTTACTCAATTCGGTTAATTGTCGTCATCTGCTATGTGCAAGACCTTCGACGTAAGAGCAGACAGAAAAAGATTTAAAAGTGTTGGCGTGCGAGAGAGAGCATTTAATGAAGCAAGCTGTTAAGACTGACGATGAGAAGATGGAGAATCGAAGGCCAAATGGCCTAGCGTTGTAGGATAGCCATTTCTTAGGTCTCATAACCCCAAATCCGGCAATGTCTTCTTCTCGTTCTCCTTTTTGCACCGCTCGAAGCCTTCCTTCGCTGAGCAAGCCGGCGTATGAAATGCACATGAGTCCAGAGACGCAGTGCAAGCGCCCGCCACTGTCTGGAATCTGCCCCTCTGCGATTACTCAGCGTGCTCGGGGGCCAGCTGCCCCGTAATCGATAGCACAGGCGGGGGGGGGGGGGGGGGGGTTAAACGCGATCGGTGTGTGGCCTTGCGTTGTCCTGCCACAGGGGCCACGACCCTCCTCTATTCACGGCCAGCCACAATTTGTGCAGCTTCTCATACCTCATAGTCTGCTGTGACTGCCTGACCAGGTTGCAAAAAGCTGTAATGGATTAGGGGTCGTTTAGTGTGCGCGCGACGCGCGACGCGATGCCATGTGTAGTGGCCGAATTGATCAATTGCGTCACTCGATCAATTTGGCCACTACACATGCATCGCGTCGCATGTCGCGCGCACACTAAACGACCCCTTACACCTTTACGACGCCACCACAAAGTAAGTATAACTGTTTAAGGGTGAAGGTCGGGTTTAGGAAAGGATGTTGGAGGAGCATCCTCATCTATCCAGACAAATCTCCGCTTCGTGTTATCGTAAAGGACCCATTGTTCATCGACAGTTACAACACTGCTTACAAAAGGTTCATTTTTCAAGCGAACTAACAGGTTGGAGCAACTGTCCAAACGTGCCAGGCACTGCTCATCGGTCAGCTCGTGATGCACCCACTTCGACGTCTTATTCACTTTGCCGATTTTCGCCAAATGTCTTGCTACCGTACTATGATGTACGCTATGGTTCTCTGCTAACGTACGCGTATTCTTCTCCGGACTAGCTTCGACGGCTCTCCTCAAAACTTCTTCGTCAAGCGGCGACCTGCGCTCACGACCAGGTTTTTCTCCGAGGTCAAAATCTCCAGAAGCGAATTTTTCGAAGCAGAGCCTCATCGTTCGTTCGCAAGGACAGTCCGTCTCAAAAGCGCTACAGAGGTTATGGGATGCCTCTGCCGCAAAATGTCCCAATTTAAATTCGTTAAGCATGATGACGCAATAGTCTCTTCGGTTCATGATTTTACGGAGCGCTGGAAAAAACCGGCTAGAAGAAATAGAGCGAAAAACTTATTTATTTATACATACCTCGAAGCGGAAATTCATTTTGCGACAGCCTTATACTTTCTTACCTAACAGAGAGTAAAACAATCTCTAGTGTACTGCTGATTTGATCTGTTTTTACTGAGAGGCCAAATGCTATGCGGAATAAATTAAAATAAATACCATTGCTTACGTATTTCGTCAACGCGTAAAGGATAAAGGTCGGAGTTAGTCAATCCCTTAGCGGGATGCGCCATCTATTAGGGGGGGCCAAAAGTAATGAGACACCCCACGCCGTGTCCACATATTTCGTGGCTGGAGTCTGGTTTCGTGCTTGTTGTATTTGTATGTTTGTATGCTACTTACTGAAGCCCATCTGAAAAGTTACCACTTCCGCTCTTTCCAGAAGCATGCCAAAAACCCCAGCCTGTCTCATGCCGAAACCCCAGTCTGACGAGTCGACCTGTGTCGCGCAAATCTCCCCCAATTCCCAACCCCGAGCAGCCTGGGCTCAATATTCACGCAAGATGAGAAGTACGTCTTCTACCTTAACCCTGCCAAGCAGCGAGTCTGGGTGAGGCCTGGTGAATTGTTACCGACCTTCGTTCGGCGAGATGTTCACGGCGAGAAGCATCTTTGGAGCTTTTGGGTCTGCGCCCATGGATCGGTTTACCGGAGGCTGTTTCCCAAGAGCACCGCGATGAACTCCAAGGCCATGGTGAACGAAATAGAGGAGATGGGCGGGCGACTCGCTCTTATTCATTCGCAGCGCTTCAAAAAGGTTCTCCTCTTAGACAACGCCGCACCCCATCGGGAACAAGTAAGCACGGATAAGCTTGGCCAGCTGGGCTACGTTCACATGCCTCACCCACCGTATTCGCTGGACATCTCTCCATGCAACTGCCACTACTACTTGAGCCTACAGGACTTCCTAGTCGGAAGGGACACAAAAACCCAAGCAGTCCTTGACAACCATATCGAGCAGTTGATCAACACCAGGCTCGAGCAGTTCTGGAAGGATGGGATCAGGAAGTTGGCTGAGCGATGGCAGCAAGGTCCTTGCCCTTAATGGCAAATACACTCCTCAGCATCGTTGAGTTGTAATTGAGTTATAAGGAGATAAAGATTTTTTTTTCATTTTGTCTCATTACTTTTGGCCCCCCCTAATATTCTGTTTCTACGGGATATCGTAAGGCAGCCTGGATGCGAATTTGGCCTATACAATGACTTAGGTGGCCAGCCAATGGACAGGTCAGTGTTTTGTTCTTCACAGACAAGTATGGTACCAATTCAGCGACTCCGTGGGGATGGAGGGTTTGTTTGGTCTATGCGGAAAATTCGAACTCGGAACCTGCAATCAGGTGCATGCGTCAGCCAGCGCCTCCTCCGTTTGCTCTGCCGCGCGCCTTCGGCAACATCGTCAGCATACGTGTTCTTAAATATGCTGGCACAATAAATGTGGCGGGTGAAATATCCAAGAGCAAACACGTCATTCTGGCACCTTGTGTAGCTGTGCAGTGCGCGAATGCCGTTGTTGCAGGTGCTGCGGAGGATCTACCCAAATGGAGACGTTCCCAGCGTGAAGCCGACGACAGCTTCCGAGGCGGAGGTGAATGGTGGTGATGCGCGGGAAATGGACACAGATTTCGAGCAGCCGCAGTGTCGGAGCGAGATGCTCGACAACTCCGCCGAAGTATAGGTGCAATGTGGCTGTGCGCTCCGTTGTTCGCCTGGTTCATATGTCGTCTTCATAACTGTTTTCACATCTCTATGAAATCATCATATGGTCGCCCACCCCAACACCGATTGTAAACATTAATCTAACGCTTGTGTTAAAGACCCTCCCAGATGCGCATCGACAGAGTTTGGCGAATGTGGTGTCTGCAATCTCCAGTTCTATGGGTCCAGATATCACTTTGTGGTTGACGAACGACAGCCTTCGATACTGTCCCTGTTCCTAGTACTTCTTTGCGACTTAGCCGCCCTCATCTCTATTGGCTCGGTGTCGGTGTACCGCGGTTTAGTGGAACGATGATGTCGATGGAATGAAGTGATGGTGATCGCGGTTGTTCACGACATCCGATCTCCTATACGGCCGGGCGGAGACGCGTCTGCGGCACGAGCGCGTTTCTGATCCAGCCTCTGTATAGTGTACGTTAGCCGATTGCTTCCGCATAAATATGGCGAGGAGATTGCCTGCTTCTCACATTTGTCCTCGCTTCGTTTCCTCCCCCTCCCCTTCTGTGTGCCGTTCGGACGCATCGCTCCGGCTGCTCACCGTTCGTCATAGAATTCTATACATAGTCTCCTGAAACTAATACGCCGCGGGCGAAGTCAGTCGAGCCTCGTCCCTCCCTTCAACGACTAATCGCTTGATCGTCAGTTGTCTCTGCGTTCTGAAGACCTTGTATGTGTGCGTGGTGTGTGCGTGTTTTATTTTCTCGACTACTGTATGGAGTGGTGATCTTTCACCGCCGTTACTATGTGCTGGTCCTTTGTGTTCCTTTTATATCCGTAACCTGTTTATTGTGTCTCCGTGGCCCTGTGAGTTTATTGAGGTGAAACATCTAAATCTGATCTGTCGTCGTTCTCGTGTGCACTGGCGCTGGCGCGGTGACGCGACACAGAAATGAAGCGTGGCCAACACCGCGACTCGGCGGCGTGAGTGCTTGTTCTGGTTCCATGGCAGGCGTCGTTACAACGGCACGATGTCGTCATGCGCCGGCGGCGGAGTAGTTGTACAAGGCCACCGAACTTGCATAGCTGACAGCTTCACTGTAAAGGCGACGAGATATGGCCATCTGGTGTAGTTTTAGTGCCTAGGGCAGCGACAAAAGTATGCGTGTCTTTTTTTCGGGCACAACTCTGGGTGGAACATTCCGAAATTTTGTAAGCTTTCACGGCGGTGTTGGTCATCTTCGAGGTAAGTCCATGTGTTCTATTTAAACGAAGCCGAATACGGAGGACGGAAAGATTGGCTTGGCTAGAGACCTTCAAGGTTCATCAGAGAGGCGGAACGTTTACTCATTTCGTCGCGCGCAGCGTAGTCAAAATTGAGTGAACCTTCCCGTACCATGGAGAACACTGGCACAGTCAAATAATTTGCCACCACCTACTTAGCGACCATAGCTACTTCACTGGTCATGGTCGAACGATGTTACTGTCATCTGATGACTCATACTGAAACACACCTTTTGATTACAGATACTCCTTGCTCTTCATCGAGGGCACGTCTTCAGAATCAGTACGCCTGGTCCCCTCTTACTAGATTCCATTGCTGGTCCTCCTTAGTATTCCCCCTGCTGGTTCCCCTTTTTGTCTTGACCTTTACTGGTGTATGTAACACGGAGGAGGAAGTGCCGGCTGCCGTGTGCACCCGACCCCAGGTCCTTGGATCGGATTTTCTGCCTAGGTTAATCAAGTCGATTCAATTGAAGTGAATTGGTACCGGACCTTCTGGGAAGATAGACAGTTGACTTGTCCATCGGCTGGTCACCGCAAGCCAATGTGTGCCCAAATTCAGTATTCAAATCGCCTCCACGACATCCCGTAGAAGTAGAGTGCGTGGCGCATCCCAGAAGGGATTGAGTAACGCCGCCCTTTATCCTTATCCTTTAGTGGTCCCGTCTTCGTGGTTCCCACTTCCTGGTCTCCTTCGTGGTTCTGGTCTCTCTTACTGCCCTTCCCTCTAAGTGCTCTTACCACGTCGGGGACGCGGCTTCTGGATCCGGACGACCGTTGCGCGACATCAGTGGCACATCTTCTGAATGCGGACGGTCATCAAAATGCTCAGTTGCCGTTGTCTCAAGCAGGAAGAGCCTGCGCTTCCCCTGCTGCGGCAGCACCCCACTTTGAACGGGGAATTTCGCCCGCGTGGGATACGATGAGGCGTATCCCGCGCCGGCAAAATCACCTAAAGCTCATCGACGGGTAAACTCAATTATATAGTGGTAAAGATAAGAGATAGAGCGATAGACAAATTCCTCGACTTAAGCGGTCTAGCCTCCTTCATCGTGAGCTCTGTTGCTTTCTAACCATAAGTGCTTCATCTAGTGGACGTGTGTGAAGGGCGGGTTAGTCAAGTATTAGCCTGCTCACATAAGGTTGGAAGACTGCGTAACAGTCTCTTTCGGGATGCTTCACGCATTCTACTTCTACGAGATGTCATGGAGACGATTGGAATACGTATTTGACTTATCAATAACTTGCGTTACCAGTCGATGAGCAAGTCAGTGCTCATCGACTGGCCCTTTATCCTTCGCTGACAAGTCTGGTGCCAATTCACCGACCCCGGAGGGATGGAAGGCTTGGTTGGCCTAGGTGGGAAAAGCTAGGTGTATAGAATTGGGTGCAAACGTCAGCCGGCCCCTCTTCCGACATCGTCAACACACAGCTTCTTGAACACGTTTGGCGCCTGTTGCTCACATAGTTTATGGAAACCTCTCTTGGCTGTCTAGGTACAACCATTTCTCTTACGTACGGTTCTCTTACAAAAATAAAACAAAGATGTGGTGCATGCTCTTGCTGTTAACGCCCTTGGGACCTTATAGTTCGCATTAGCCTTCGTGACATCTCATTTTTAATGAAATAGATAAAACTTCAAGGTGCCTTAAAAAGTATTCGGTTGTCCAATGGTTTCTAGACAAATTACAATGGTGAGATCCAGTACCACATATCTCTGTCAAGCGAAGTCTTCAGCGGGCAGGTCTCTGACAACGGTACGGCGGAACAGCAAAAATACCATAGGACGAATGTCCATCCTCCAACAAGAGTAACAAAACATGTTTTGTTCTTAACGAATCGTTGGAGCCCACCGCTAAGGCGCGCGGCGCAGTGAACGTTGTGTGAGTTGTTCAGTGGTAAAGCTTGTTCCTCACAAAGTGATGTCGGGGGTTCGATTCCTGCACAACGTCACTAATTCCACTTCTATCCTACCGAATTTCCGTGGAGAAACATTGTCTGCACGTATTTTTTGATTTCACCGATGTATGATTTTTTCATTGCTTTCTTCGTTACTTTGTTTCAACATGAGTGTCGCCACCGTGTGTAGACATGATACAAGACCATTAAGACATAAAACATACCAGTGTAACATGCCATTAGAAGGTTATAAAATGCTAAAATGCTAAAACGAGTCAAACAGGAACCGAAAAAAGAGAAAAAACGAGACTTGAAGTGGAACAGTAGAGGGAACCAACACACAAAACCGTCGCTTCCTTCCGAGACCCGAACTAGAACTGGCCAGGGCGGCGTTGGAATGTCATCTTGCCGTAGCAGGTTTCATGCTCAGAAGATCTTTGGCGACTAACCGATTGAAGGATAGGACTCTGCTGGTGAATAACCGAGACCTGGTACATGTCCTAGCAAATGAACGTCTAACAAGGGAAGCCCATAACTTCACCCAAAGATTCTCAACGAGACCTACATGGTCTTGTAGAGCATCGGACGAGGGTCACAGAACTGTGCTTCGCTTTTGCTCGGGCCACTAAGTGGTCCGGAAATGGCAAAAATGGTATCACTTCAGAGCGGGTTGATATGGCATAAGTGAGACCTGGAATGGCCGTGATGGGAACTATTTAGGCTGCTGACCACGAATCTGTCACTCTTTTTCTAAATTATCACTTTGCTTGTACTACTTTTTATCAAAGCTGAAGTCGAAGGTTGGAAAATACAGGGTGCGCCATAAATATGGTCACTTTTTCACGCGTCATTTTTTGTATTTGTTTGTGAACGTTTTTATGTTTCCATTGTTTCTTCGGATTCTACGTGTCATCTTAACCGTATATAGCGTTTTTTGCATCTCCACACTGCTTCTGTCAGAAATGGTAAAGTCTTGTTGTCAAAGAGGCGCAATCTTGGATCCGAGAAGGGCAGGACTTTCTGTTCCCAACATCGCTCGTCTGCTGAAGCTGCACAAGATGACAGTCTATCGCTGTGTGGAACGTAACTCTCTCATTGATCGTTCCCGACCTGGCTGTCCGGTATCCGTAGCTACGAGCAGTTCTTGAAAAATCGTGAAAGAACAATTCAAGTGGAATCCAGGCCGTAGCATGAGAAAGGTGGCATCCGAGCTCAACGTATCGGCTACGACGATGAGGCAAGTTGCTAAGAATGAACTTGGACTATACCCCTACAAGTTCCTTCAACTGCACGGACAAACGCCTGCACAGGTGGAAGGAAGAAGAAAAAAACTTCCAAGACTCCTCGAGCGGCACGACTACTGCACGACGCTCTTCACTGATAGGAAACTTTTTTCAATTGAGCAGCCTTTTGACCGCCAAAACTCGCGGTTATTGGCTGAAAGTGGTGAGGATGCAGACACCGTTAACAGAAGCTCTCATGCAGCTTCCCTGATGGTTTGGGCCGAAGTTTGCGCCACAGGACGGACACGATTGGTTTTCGTTGAAAAAGGAGCCAAGGTCAACACCAATGTCTACGTGAACGACATTGTGATGAAGGAGGTGCTTTCCTAGGCTCAAGACACTCTGGAAATACAACATGAACCTTTCAACAGAACGGCGCACCCGCTCATAAGTCCAAGAAGACTCAGGAGTGGTGCGCAAGGAATCTTCCCAACTTCATCCCTGTTTCTGAATGGCCGACAAGCTCGTAAGATTTGAGTGTTATGGATTACTGCGTTGGTTTATTCTAGAGGGTGAAGCCTGCGCTAAAAGACGCACTACGATTCGAGTATTGAAATCTTCACGGGAAAAAGCATGGAAGGAAATTCCGCAAGCAACCTTGCGTGCCGCCGTTGAGTCCTACCCTAAGCGTCTGAAGGTCGTCATTCGTGCCAAGGAAGATCATATTAGATGATATCCATTTTGCGTGTTAACTAGATTGTTAGTAAATTGTTGAGGAAGTTTCGCTATTCCCTGACAAATTCCCCGTGAGTAAGTCGCTTTTTATTGAGTGACCATATTTATGGCGCACCCTGTATGTCTGACAACATTGGAGAAGGAAGCGATCCCACTAACGTGCACAGCTTTGGTCACCCACATCTACCGTAATCTGCCGTAATCGACCGAAAATTTAAAAATAGATGTCATACCGTGATCAGCACCCCGAGTAACCCCCTGAGCGGTGTTTGAGCGAAAAAATTTCGTTCGGCCTCCTCGATCTTTGGGGTCGTGAAAGGCAGCAGTGCCGGTTATCCCCCATTCTGTGTATACTCCTTTAACTCACACATATCCATCGTAACCTTCTGTAATCTATCGTTTCACAGAAATTGGTTGCCAAATTGGTGCTCTGCATCCCAAATACCCTAAAGATGAATTTTGGACAAATTACATTTCTCGACCTCTAGAGTAGAGGGAGTGAGTGCAAGTGCTCCTATCTGCAATGCCCCGACTCGTCTCCCATAGGTGTGTAAGAAAATGGTGAGGAAGAAACACACAGAAAGGCGACCAATCACACGAGTTGGATAAAATATGCAGTACTTGGGAACAGTTAGCTGAAATAGTGAAAGTTGGGAGAAGAATACAAAGCAGTCTACGAGGAAATCCGAGGAGCAATGAGTTTGTCTTGATGATGGGTCAAATCAGTGCTTGTGGATCTTGTTCATGAATGAGGTGACAGTGAGAAACACTTCCAAGAGTAATTGAAACATACTAAAGAGGTCATATGGGGATGGCATCTAACGAAACCTACCTCAGCGAGACAGGCGTCGTCATTTGCAAAAACCCCAGCAGTCCAACTAGGGACGCAGAAACCATGCTCCCGGAATCGAATCCTCGACCCCCTGTAAGTCCGCCTCACTATCCACTTGGTCAATCACTCGCTGCCACAGGAGACGGCGAATGAATCACTTGAGTGTACACTGCAGCTTCGTCTAGGAAACATAGGAAATTACTATAATGAAACTTTAATTTGAGCTCCAAACCTTTGGTAAACTAAGTTCAGAGCACGACTGAGGCATTCCAGGTGTCGCTTTTGCCTTATCCGCCCACCCTGAAGCGGTACCATTTTTTGCCATTTTTGGACCACCCAGTATCCCGTAGCAAAAATGAAGTTGTGATCAGTTTTGTGATCCTCGTCCGATGCTCTACAAGACCATATAGGTCACGTTGAAAATCTTTGAGGGAAGTTCATGGGCCTCCATTGTAAGTTTAATTGGTCCACCACGTGTGACCAAGGAATTAGTTACAACAAAAAAGTCATTGGGATTCACATGCACCAAACTGCTCTTATATGCCATTATCTATAGTCCATATTAAGGCATCGGATTGCTAACTTTCTTGCGAAGTTATTTTGAACGCTTTCCAATAAAGTATTCTTCTTAGGCAGGGAGTTTAACACCGTGGTACCGCACTCCACAACCGGACGAACATACGCTTTGTACGCCCTTATTAAAGTGTGGACATCACTTGTCCTTAGTGCTTTGAAAAGATTATGAACCCGAGCGCTAGCTTTGCCAGCGATATTTTTGCAATGAGAGGAGAAGGCAGGTTATCAGGAGTGATGAATCAGTCTCGAACTTTCTTAACCACTTCGAGTTCGACCTCATCAATTTTATAATTGGAAATAAGACGGGAGCTACCAATGCTTAATACGTTGGACTTACGTTACGTTTGTGGTTAGAGGGAGACCGTGCGCAATCGACCAATTTTTGACGAGATCGCTTGCTGCTTGCAGTACCTTGCAATCCTTCTGTTTCTCAATAACTCTGTATAGTAGAAGAGATAGACCCCCTCCTTGGGGGACACCACTGAGAGCAGGGTATGTCTTGGGTAGAGTCTGCCCCAACCGTATTTGGTACGTGCGATTGTACAAGAAATCTTGGATTCATAAGATTATCCTATGGTGATATTCCATGTGATACTGTCCTTGAATCTCGGCATGTCTTAGAACAGTATGGCAGGTAGTCGTCGAGCTGTCGTGCCAAGATTGATATCGAACGTTTATTCGGCTTACGTTTCGGCGTAACCGCCTTCTTCAGAGCCTGGAAAAGACAAGGGGACTTAGAGAAATTACCCGTCCAAGAGTTATTTCAAGTTTCAGCCATCTCAAAAGCTAAAGGGAGAAAGAGACGAACCACGAGGGAGACAGCCCAACTGACCTTATGTAAGCAGCCGAAGGCTGTGGAGTCACCCTTCAGATGGAGATAAATGTGGGTGAATGAGGTCCTCCCTTCGGGTCAGCCCCTCAGCGACCTTCCGGCTGGCGCCCCCCCCCCCCCCCGGGGTCAAGCCCCCAGAGGTCGGTAAATGGAGCCAACTCCTGGGTTATGGCCACCCGTTCCTCCTTCCTATTGATTGCGGGGTTCTTGAACGCAATCCACAGCGCCTCCAAGGCCTTGCGCGCTGCGATGTCGACCTCGCGAGCCAGGATCGTCACCGCCACTCCAACCACTGCGCCACTATGACTTCGCAGCCTGTGCTCCCCCAAGGGTGTGGCGACTTTGCACCTGTTGAGCCCATCCACATGCTCCTTCACCCTTACCCAAAGTGGTCTGCCCGTCTCACCAACGTATTCCTCCTTGCATTAAATGCAAGTTATGAGGTATACTGTTCCTGAAACCCTACAGTCGCCTTCCCTGCCGAATGGGCAGACCACGCAGGAGGGCGTTTCACAAGCGCAGTCATAAAGACGGTTCCTCACCAGTTGCGCCTTGAGGTTAGCCGGAGGCACCTCAACGACCCTAACGATGTCACCCAGGTCAGCCTTACGAACGCATTCCCGTACTTGAGCACTGAGAGCGTCCGAGATAAAAGGTACCGTGAAGGCGATTTGACCACGCAATTGTGCCCTATGTATGCGTGCTGGTGCCCGTGGTTGACGGCCTTTGGGCATGTTGTGGGCAACATACCCGTTGGATAAGGCAATGCGAGATGCCATCTCCCTAGATGAGGACTTGAACTCGCTATTCGAGGACACCAGAGCAGCTGTTTGGAACATATTCCGGACAATGGCCCTCTTAGTACTATCTGGGTGTGCGGAACGATAGTGCACAATGATGTTCTTGTTTCTGGGCTTCCGGTACCACCTAGTTTGGAAGGTGTTCCTAGAGAGGCGAATTTCCACGTTGAGGAACGGCAACCAGTGGCTTGTCGGTTTCTCCCTTGTGAGCTTAATATGCTCAGCCTGATGGTTAAGCAACTCGAAGCAGGCATCCATTTCGCTCTGCGTGGGACATACGATGAAACATTCATCTATATACCGACAATACAGCAAAGGTCTGCGTTCCATTACGGGTCTCTCTATTTTTGACATGTACGCTATAGCCAGCACCGGAGCCAAGCGTTGACCCATAGCTAGGCCTCTAACCTGCCTGTAGTACTGTTTGGACCACTTGAATATGTTGCACTGAAGGCACTCATCTATGAGCACCATTATTTGGGCAATGTTGAGTCCAAAAAGGGCCAGATGGAGCTCATGCTCAACAAGGATCTCCTCATGCTCAACAAGGCAGCCTGCAGAGGCTACGGGATCAATTGCGCTGCAAGGCAAAAATCGATGCGCAAGGCGATCAGCTGGGTACCGCAAACATCGCGGCAATTCCGCCCCGCCTTTCCCTAGTTCGTTTCTCTGTGCACAGGAGCCAAACTGGGCGATCGATAAGAAGTTCCGCATATTGGCCACCTCCTTACTCACAGTTCTGCAGAGAAACATGATGACTCCAAATCTCACAGCTGATCAGCGTAGAGGTCTGAGGGAGATCCGGAACTTGACGGCTTCAGGAGCAATTAAAGTGGGCGTTAGTGATAAGGGAGGCGAGTTTGTGGTGCTACCACAAGAACTTGATAGGAGTATTACCATACTCCACCTGCAGGACAGCACCGTCTACTGTCAGTCCACTCCTGAAGAATTTAGTAAACAGTTCCGCCGTCTAAACCGAAAGTGGGTTGGTATGCAAAGTCAGCAAACCTACCTAGAAGCATTACAGCGCGGCTGAAGTGTGAGCATCCCGTCTGCCCGGTCTTGTATGTTCTTATCAAGACCCATAAGTTGCCACCAGGTGGTGCCCTTAGCGACCCTTCGCTGTATAAGGTGAGGCCTATCATAAGTGGCATTGGTGGTCCTGCAGACCGTATATCTTGGCTGCTGAACTTGGTTCTTACGCAGCTACTACGGTTCATTCCAGCTCACCTTCCTAACACCAGCGCCCTTTTGGATAAGCTCCGGGAGAGTAATGTAGAAGACACCTGCGTGATGGAGTCGTTTGACGTCACGTCGTTGTACACAAATGTCTCCAAAGGCGATGCCATGCAAGCGGTACACGAGATCCTTGTTGAGCATGAGGTCCATCTGGCCCTTTTTGGACTCAACATTGCCCAAATAATGGTGCTCATAGATGAGTGCCTTCAGTGCAACATATTCAAGTGGTCCAAACAGTACTACAGGCAGGTTAGAGGCCTAGCTATGGGTCAACGCTTGGCTCCGGTGCTAGCTATAGCGTACATGTCAAAAATAGAGAGACCCGTAATGGAACGCAGACCTTTGCTGTATTGTCGGTATATAGATGACTGTTTCATCGTATGTCCCACGCAGAGCGAAATGGATGCCTGCTTCGAGTTGCTTAACCATCAGGCTGAGCATATTAAGCTCACAAGGGAGAAACCGACAAGCCACTGGTTGCCGTTCCTCAACGTGGAAATTCGCCTCTCTAGGAACACCTTCCAAACTAGGTGGTACCGGAAGCCCAGCAACAATAACATCATTGTGCACTATCGTTCCGCACACCCAGATAGTACTAAGAGGGCCACTGTCCGGAATATGTTCCAAACAGCTGCTCTGGTGTCCTCGAATAGCGAGTTCAAGTCCTCATCTAGGGAGATGGCATCTCGCATTGCCTTATCCAACGGGTATGTTGCCCACAACATGCCCAAAGGCCGTCAACCACGGGCACCAGCACGCATACATAGGGCACAATTGCGTGGTCAAATCGCCTTCACGGTACCTTTTATCTCGGACGCTCTCAGTGCTCAAGTACGGGAATGCGTTCGTAAGGCTGACCTGGGTGACATCGTTAGGGTCGTCGAGGTGCCTCCGGCTAACCTCAAGGCGCAACTGGTGAGGAACCGTCTTTATGACTGCGCTTGTGAAACGCCCTCCTGCGTGGTCTGCCCATTCGGCAGGGAAGGCGACTGTAGGGTTTCAGGAACAGTATACCTCATAACTTGCATTGAATGCAAGGAGGAATACGTTGGTGAGACGGGCAGACCACTTTGGGTAAGGGTGAAGGAGCATGTGGATGGGCTCAACAGGTGCAAAGTCGCCACACCCTTGGGGGAGCACAGGCTGCGAAGTCATAGTGGCGCAGTGGTTGGAGTGGCGGTGACGATCCTGGCTCGCGAGGTCGACATCGCAGCGCGCAAGGCCCTGGAGGCGCTGTGGATTGCGTTCAAGAACCCCGCAATCAATAGGAAGGAGGGACGGGTGGCCATAACCCAGGAGTTGGCTCCGTTTGCCGACCTCTGGGGGCTTGACCCCCGGGGGGGGGGCGCCAGCCGGAAGATCGCTGAGGGGCTGACCCGAAGGGAGGACCTCATTCACCCACATTTATCTCCATCTGAAGGGTGACTCCACAGCCTTCGGCTGTTTACATAAGGTCAGTTGGGCTGTCTCCCTCGTGGTTCGTCTCTTTCTCCCTTTAGCTTTTGAGACGGCTGAAACTTGAAATAACTCTTGGACGGGTAATTTCTCTAACTCCCCTTGTCTTTTCCAGGCTCTGAAGAAGGCGGTTACGCCGAAACGTAAGCCGAATAAACGTTCGATATCAATCTTGGCACGACAGCTCGACGACTACCTGCCATACTGTTCTATCCTATGGTGATTACACGGTCTCTCAAAAAAATGTATACGCTGTTTGAAAGGTGATAACCTTGCTCACAGTAAGGGTTCTCAAGAAGTTAAGGACCTATATGAAAGCCTGAGAAAATATAAATGTCCTGACGTATGAGCGGCATGGAATGCGCCATGCACTCGTTTGAAAGTTTGCATTTTACACACGATTGGTTGTGCGTCGCTTGAATACATGCTATAATTTCTTCACAAAATGACCGTTTCGATTGATTTGCGTTTCTTTTAGTGTTTAAAACTTAAAAACACATTATGGTTTGTGGAAAATGCAGGGTATCCCAAATAGTGCAGGTACTGTTTGAAACGTACTAACATTGCTGCTAGTGAAGCATTTGAAGATGTTTGAGGCTCAAATGAAAGCACGGAGTAACGAGATTTCTGAGACGTGCAAGTAGGCAAGATTGTGCAATGCGCTCGCCTGAAACCTTTCAGACTTGATTGATTGTGCATGGGCTGAATGCCCGTTATAATCCTGGTACTACTTGGCCACTTTAACCTGTGCTTTGCTTCTTTTAACGTTGTGCGCCGTCCAGTAGCTGTCATTATGGCGATTAACCTCTCCATTCAGATTGAATGTTTCTTCATTAGTCCACAGAGTCCGTCTTGGAAAATGGGGCTCCTGCTCATATTTAAATCGTGCGACCAATAAGCTCGCATGTCTCGTGTCTTTCACATGATTGTCAAGTTCTAAACGTTAGAAGAAGCACAACACAGGCCAAGTAGTAACAAAATTGTAACAGGCATTCAGCCCATGCACAGTCAATCGAGTCTGACGGGCAAGGTTTCGGGCGGGAGCATGGCGCAATCTCGACTATTTGCACTCCGCGTAATCTCGTTATTCTGTGCTTTCATAGGAGTCTCAAGCATCTTCAAAAGCTTCACTAGCAGCAATGTTAGAACCTTTCAAATAGTACCTGCATTTTCTAAGAAACCTTATATTTTTTCGCAAGCCATAGTGTGTTTTTCAGTTTTCAACTTGAAAGAGGCGCAAATCAATAGAATCGGCCACTTTTTGGAGAAATTATAGCAAGCGCTCAGGCGAGACACAATCAATCGAGAGAAAAGTGCAAGATTTCAGATGAGTGCATGGCGTGCAACCCATACCGCTTATATGTCAGAAAATTTCTAATTTCTCAGGCTTTCATATGAGCCTTTAACTTCTTCAGTACCTTTACTCTGAGCAAAGTTATCACCTCTCCAACAGTGTGTACATTTTTTGAGAAACCCTGTACGTTGTTGTTACCTGGTGATTCGTCACTAATGTCCCAAACCTGTGAAGCACGACAATTCATGGAATGTTTCTGAAAGTCTCCTAGAAGAAAGGTGCACAAGCACACACAAAGTGCATAAAAGAATACGGGCGATTACAGTATGAACAGCTTATAAAGGTAATAGTTTCTTTGATTGGCCGAGCTCTTCCACCGTGCGAGCTACTATGTCAGCAACAGGGATGTGGGGGAATTTTTTCAAGAAAAGCGGAACTCGGAATACGGAACGGAAGAGCTCAAAAATGGACGGAAACTGGAATACTAAACACGGAAACGGAAGTGACTCAGAACTTATTATATTACTTCATTTAGTTTCTCATAATATATATATATATATATATATATATATATATATAAGGATAAAGGATAAAGGACGGCGTTACTCAATCCCTGCTGGGATGCGCCAGCGCATTCTACTTCTACGGGATGTCGTGGAGGAGATATGAATGCGTATTTGGCCATACAATGACTTGCGGTGGCCAGCCGATGAACAAGTCAGCGCTCTATCCTTCCCAGACAAGTCTGGTACCAATTCACCGACCCCGGAGGGATGGAAGGCTTGGTTGGCCTGGGCGGGAAATCCGAACCAGGAACCTGGTATCAGGTGCACGCGACAGTCGCGCCTCCTCCGACTGCGCTACACGCTCCCCTATATATATATATATATATATATATATATATATATATATATATATATATCCATCCACGGATCTCCCTCGATAGAAAACCTTCGGGCTCTCTTGTTAAGAGGGATTTCGGGCCGCTTGTCGCAGGGCCACGTGGTCCCGGGTGGTGGATAGGGAACGAAAACGCGAACCAAATGTGACCGTGTACTGCCCACAGACGCAGGTGGGATGCAGGGACGGACTCCTTTCCCCTGTTGTGTCGGTACGACTCGTCCTTGTGTGTGGGAGCGGCATGTTCGTGCACAGTGTGCGTGGATGTGTCCGTGACTGTGCGGATTGTAACTGTGTCGGCTCGGCCAAAAGCTTGCACTCGGTAGACTGGGAGTACATGTAAAGCGATTCGAGGCCACCTTAAGTCTCGCCCCGTCCCTTCGGGCAGTCTGGCTGGCCGCCCGGAGTTCTTCGCCCGCACGATAGAGCCTGACTAGCTACCGTGTGTACTGGAGTCAAACACAGGAGCACTAAAGGGCGTCATTCCTCTGACCCCGAAAGAGCACCCATTTCTGGGAAGGACGAGTACGGAGAGGCTGCAAAATCTCAGGGCCTAACCAGGCTGCACAAATTGAGAAGGACTAAGATGACCATCTGTACTTACAACGCCCGCACGCTTGCATCGGAAGCATCCGTCGAAGACCTGATGATGCAAGCCAGGAAGATCAAGTACGACGTCATCGGACTGACCGAGACGAGAAGACACCACCCCCTACACGCCGCCTACGACTCCGGAGAAGAACTGTTCCTCGGAACATGCGGCAGCAGGGGAGTAGGCGGCGTTGGTGTCCTCGTCAACACGCACTTGGCCATGAACATCGATTCGTACGAGTCTCTGTCTGACAAGCCGAATCGGACGTCTGCGACTGAAGCGATGTGGCTCCGTGCCAGCTTTGACTGTTGTTGCCCCAACATCCGACTACGACGACGAGGAGATCGAAGCCTTCTACGTGGAGCTGGAGAAGTTCTATAAGGAAAATCACACCTTCTACAAGGTGATCGTTGGCGACTTCAACGCCAAGATCGGACCGCGAAGGTCGCCAGTAGAACTTCACATCGGAACCCACGGTTTGGAGTGGAACGAGCAAGGTGAAAGGCTGTCTGAGTCTATCATGTCGACCAAGACCATCCTTGGAAACTCACAGTTCCAGAAGCCTCCCTCCCTACGATGGACCTGGGAATCTCCCGGTGGCCAGTTCCACAACGAGATCGACCACATCATCTTCAATCGCAAGTATTGCCTGACCGACGTCTCCGTTGTCCCCAAGTTCTACACGGGATCGGACCACCGCCTCCTTCGCGCGAGGTTCCGCTTTTCGCGTCAAGGAGAAAAGGCCGCTAAGTTCAAGAAGAGGACTCCAGAACGACCATCAAATGGAACCTCTACACCTCTCTTGCCGGCCTTTGGGAAGATGCCGTTATGGACAACATGACGAGGAATACCACCGCTTTGAGCACTACCACCGCTTCGAGCACCATCTCCACGATAGTGCTAAGGGAGCCGAGAGCTTGAAGACCACCAAGAGACGCCTGTCTCCGGAAACTCTCGAGCTTATACGCCAGCGTGGAGCAGCACGAGCGTCAGGCAACTACCAGCTGAAGTTGGGGCTTGCGAAGCTATGCAGATCGGCAGTAAAGGAAGATATTAAGGGGAGAAGGCGGAAGTGTTGGATGAAGCTGCAGAAGCAGGTTTGAGCATCTGCAACGCCCACTGGAACTTTGCCGACTTCAACCCCAAGATGACCGCTCTCGTGATGGAACCGCCACTTCTTCCAGAAGGACCATGGAGAAGGTCATCCACGACTTCTACTCCGATCTCTTCGATAGCCACGTCCACCTGCCCCATGCCATCTTCCGCAAGATGGATACGTCGTTCCCTCTGTTCTCCCTTCCGAGATCCGACACGCCATCTCGTCGGTGAAGAACCTCCCTCCAGCGCTCATCAACACCTTGACGCGGCTCTTCACACGCTACCTGTCGGAGTGCAAGGTTCCAGATCAGTGGAAGACCAGCAAGACGTCTTGCTGTCCAAGAAGGGAGACGTGCACGACATTGGCAACTATCGCTGTCCATAGTCTACAAGCTGTTCACTCGATTCATCCTGAATAGGATCAGCAGAACGCTGGACGAAGGACAAGCCATGCGAACAAGCAGGATTTCGGAGAGGATTCAGCACGATCGACCACATACACACCATTACGAAGCTCATCAAAGTGTCGCGAGAGTACAAGCTGCCGCTGTGCCTTACGCTCATCGCCCTGAAGAAGGCACTCGACTCCGTCGAAACTGAAGCGGTCATCGACGCCCTGCTCACTCAGGGTGTTCTACTCAGTACATCAGAGTCCTTCGAGAGCTGTACAGTGGATTCACGACCAAGATCTCTCCATTCTACAACGATATCTTCATCGACGTGAAGAGAGGAGTTCGGCAGGGGGATACCATATCCCCGAAGCTCTTCAGCGCCACCTTCGAAAACGTCATGCGCGAACTAGAATGGGAAGACATGGGAGTGAAGGTCGATGGCGGGCAGCTGCACCATCTGCGCTTCGCTGACGACATCGTGCTCATAACACCGAACATCAGTCAGGCGGAGCGAATGCTGGCCGACTTCGATCGTGTATGTGGGAACGTTGGACTGCAGCTGAATCTTACGAAAACGATGTTCATGAGGAACGGACGAGTTTCTGATGCCCCATTCTCGCTCAACGGAACGAACATCTCCAAATGCTCTGTATCTGGGTCGCGAAATCAACGTGGCCAACGAGCTAGCACCAGAGCTGAGCAGAAGGAAACGAGCGGCTTGGGGAGCTTTCAAGAGCGTCGAAGAAGTCGTGAAGAAAACGAAGAACGTCCGACTCCGTGCCCACCTATTCGACTCTACCGTTCTTCCTGCCCTAACATATGCCTCAGACACCTGGGCTATACGAAAGCAGGATGAACACGCGATCAGCGTCGCACAGCGTGGAATCGAGAGGACGATGCTCGGAGTGACACGACTCATGCAAGTGAGTGAAGGCCTCCGGAGTTCCGGGCTTCGCCGACGTTCGAAGATCAGAGACGCTGACGCATGGGCCAAGTCGTTAAAAATTAGGTGGGCCGGCCACGTAATGCGATTCGCAGACACCCGTTGGACGAGAGCCATCACCGACTGGATTTCGCGGGATGTCAAGAGAACACCGGGACGCCCACCAAAGCGTTGGTCGGACTTCTTCGTGAAAGCCTTGAACGACCCATATGACGCTCTACGTGTCCTTCGAGCGAGGAGGATCCATTGGACCACTCTGGCACGCGACAGGGACGAATGGAGACGCTGCTGGCGCCCGCTCGAGCAAGTCGATGATCAACGGGATGACAGGTGATATGCATAATGGTGGTAATAACTTAGTTACCGTTAACGAATTTAGGAAGCGGGCAACGCAGCATGCGACTCTTTGCCAGCAACATATAACAATAAAAAATCCTTGTATTCGAATTATTATTGGGATGGCTTAACAAATAATACTAGTCTAACAAATTGATGTTTATACAAAATCTTTCTGTAAATAGCAAGAAAGTATCTTAAATACAACCAGCTGACGGGTATAATTTCAGAGATTTCAGAGAGCCAGAGATTTCGCCATTCATGACACCTAACCGGTCTTGGTGAATGTCCCGAATATCTCCTAATTGGGAGGGGGCAGCGATAAAGCTAAGTTGGGTTCAGCATCTCATGACACGACACCCATTCTCTGAATTCGCATGAGTACCATAGTATCATTTGGCAGTAGCAGGCGCTCTTTGGCAAACTCAACGGAGGGGCTGAAGAGGCATGACACCGTCTGCCCTCCTCCGGCTAGGATGGATCCAGCGTTTCCTATGGAAAGCAATGTCAGCAACCAAAGATGCTTATAGAACTACGATCTATTAGGTTGTAAACAAAGTTCTGTCAGTTTCGCGTGCTCGTGATGTAAAAGCGTGTTAAAGTTTAATCGCTAATCAAACACTCAATGTTTTGTAATCGCTAGAAAGCAGAGGAGCTGCTCTTTCCAACTTAATGTGCTCCTGGAGAATCGCTGCATTTTTAGGATAGTACAACACCTTTTTTCCAATCATACGTGCAACGACTCTTCACGCGTCTAATCTTTAGTGGTTGTAGCTTGGTCGAAAATTGAAGGAGACAAATGCAAATGTAGCAGCTGAAAAGAAGGAACGATGAGAAGGAAGAAATTCATTGCTGTCAGATTTAAGCGGTTACTGGAGGAACACGGTGGTTAGAAAGCAGATAAGAGCATGACAGAGCCGCACTAGTTGAGCGTAACTGTAGAATGAAAGCAGATATGAACGACGAACAACGGCCATTCAGTTAGATGGCTAAAGACGTACACTTTAAATATACCCCTACTGCTAGCCATTTCATGGAACATAAAACTGTATAAAATGTGCATCAGTTGGGTGCTATATGACCTCGCCAACGCGCGGCAGTCGACACGCGCAAACGGTGGAATCCATCTTCGAAAACGAATTGTGCGGAAGTGCTTCTCTATTCTTCTTGCATGATGACGCTTCTGCACCCCTAATGGATCGTCATGTAGAAGTTGAATGAACGCCAGATCCAAGATCATCGTCATGCTGTATATTCAACAAGCCTTTCCCTAACCGAGCACTTTCTTATCGAACATCCAAATGCTTTCTTTGGAGAAATAATACTTTTGAAGCAACACGATGTCAAATTCGCCTCCGGTGATTTCAATCGTCACAAATTATCCAATTTTCAAGAAGATGCGATCTATTAATATGCGCCACACCGACAGTGGTGTGGCGCATTTGATAGTTTTTAGCTTGCTTGAAAAGGTTCTTCCTGAGCCGAGTTATGATGTTTTGAATATGAGTCTCGAAAACTGGCAGAACTTTTTGTTCCAGGCCAGACCGGATTATTAGGGAAAAAGATAGGCACGCACCGAATTTGACTCTTGACTCAAACACTCATGAAACCTTCGGTGGACTTTTATTATTTGATAGCACATCGTTTCAAGAAAAAAAAAACAATCCAATCTGGATGTCACACTGTTTCGACATCTGGTGCCGGATTCATCAACGATTTACAGACATTTGACAGAGAAACTACAGCGGAAAATCCTGATATCCTGATTGTGCTTTTTCAGGAGTTTCCGCTATAATTTCTTTGTCAAATGTCTGTAAGTCGTTGATGAATCCGGCCCCAAGATACGCCACCAGTTTCGAGGCAACACGATCACAAAGAAGGTGATGCATACGTTCAAGTTCAAAAGGTGAATGAAGTCAGGGCACTATTGTACTTTCACAACTCCACGAGTCGAGGAGAGGTCGAAAAAAATTTTTTTCGCCCAAACTTCGGCTAGGGGGGTTATTTGGGATGCTGATCACGAATCTGACATCCGTTTTTCGTTTTACGCTGGAGTACGGTAGGTTACGGTGGGTACCGGTGAGTAAGGTAATGGTCACCGATTGCGCCCAAACTCCAGCGTAAAACGAAAAACGGATGTCATATTCGTGATCAGCACCTCAAATAACCCCCCTAGCCGAAGTTTGGGCGAAATCGGCGATCATGACCTTGGCAGCCTTAGTCACCCGTACCTACCGTAACCTACCGTAATCGGCCGTAATTTTGAAAACGGATCTCAGATTCGTGATCAGCACCCCAAATAACCACCCTAGCCAAAGTTTGGGCGAAAAAAAATTTTTCGACCTCTCCTCGACCCGTGGAGTTGTGAAAGTACAATAGTGCCGAAGTCAGTGCAAAACAATCAATGAGTGATGAGTCACCATTTCCGTTCCGTCTTCTGACCCAAAGGGGGGGGGGGGGGTGAAGCACGGAACGGAACGGAAGGGCTAAAGCAGCCGAAAACCGGAATTCGGAACACGGAAACGGAAATTCCGCACATCCCTGGTCAGCATAGACCTTAGGGCCTGTTCATACTTCGCGACAGCAGTGACAAGAGCGCAGCGCTCGTGGCGTGCGCGGCGGGCGCATCGTGTAGCGCGCGGAAGTATGAACAGGCGACAAGCGCGACAAGAGCGACTGGAGCGACAAGAGCGACAAGAGCGATTGGGGCGTCGGGCGTAGTGTGGTGTACGTAATTGCACCATAACATCTACTTCGTGGCCTAAAGTATCAAGTGAATAGTATACCTTTGTCCTTGGGAAAAATTTCGAATTTCGAATGATCGAATAATATTCGATTTTCAAAACTTCGAATTTCGAATGATTGAATAATATTCGATTTTCAAAATTTCGAGTTTCGAATGATCGAATAACATTCGATTTTCAAAATTTCGAATAATCGAATTTCGAATTGTCGAATATTCGAATAATCAAATGAACACCACTTATCGTGGTCACCCAATGAATGACTTACTTATTTTTTATTACCCACTGTAAACTGCGTTCGACAGAGCGGCATATATGAAGGCTTCAGATTGTCATTACTCTTGTACCAGATGGTTAATGCGAAAAGGATCGGTAATTATCAACTGTGGTACTTCGATTTCTATCAATGGATCTCCTGTCCCGTGACCGACATACTCCCGCTACTCTTACGTTAAATCGGGGCTAATCGAGTGGAGTGTGGCCAGTTCAGTGAGTGATAATCGCTACTGAGGCTGAGGGAGACGAGCGAGGCGAGGGCGAGCTGAGGACCGAACCGAGGTTGTAGAAGTCGGTGTCCAGGCTCAGAGGCCGTTGTTCAAGCGGTGCGAAGGCTGCTCCATCCATTTCCTTCGCGAGACCAAAGGGCGATGACAAAGGTATAATGGCAATGAAGCACCCTTTGCTTCCCTAAGAATTGTGTGCACCGAGAAGAGAGAAACACCCTGGATAGGCAGAGCTAGATTGTTATAGATCTTGCTCCATAGGTTACTGTCTTTCCTTAGCTTATACTGAAGCTTCTACGTGGTAAAAAGAAAGGCTAGCATGGACGAAGAAGTAACACATTGGCGATCTTGTGCAGAAGAGGCACATTGGAGGCTCATGAATGGCATTCAGTCTGCGTTCTGGCTCCGTTGAAGGGCTTAGCTTCACTTATAAGCAAACAGACTCGAAGTCCATGGTTGGACTCTAATCTGGTAAGACACTACGACTTGGACAGTGTTATAGCGAAAATGTGGATGGCTCGCTTTCATAGGAAGCGGAGTATGACTGGCTCTTGTACTCCATAGCCATTGCTCTTCCTCTTTTCTTCTTTAACGTCTTTGCTGGCAGAAGCCAGGAGGTTCACAGGCTCCAAAAAGTGCTACCTCCCTAATTTAATCGTTCCGTCGTTATGCTTGAGGTAGAAATACAAAACGGAGATTCTCCCGTAGTACCGAAGGCAGACGTCATTGAACAGCCATAACCAGATTCACTTGCTATCCACGTGACTGGACGTAGGCTCGACGGCAAGGAAGCAGGGACGCAGCGGAGGTCCGCGCTTGCCTGCGCTTACCTCTCGTCGACTCACAAGGGAAGGGTCTGAAACGTATGTCTGAACGGGGGGAGCGAGTCATATAGGGAGAAACCCTGCCCCTCAATTAGTATAAAAATGTGTTTATTTTTTGCCAAGAAAAAACCCAAGGAGTAGGGGGTTGTTGTAGTTACAATGTAATCGGCGCCTGACGAGTTTGGCGGTCTTGTATACCTGCGAAGCCTCTGCCGCAAGCGGGTCGCAGCGCAGTGGATAGAAACGTTGCTTGATGCGAGGGAGATCGAGGGTACAATTCTCTTGCGCTGCTGCATTTTTGCATTTCAACTGATTGTTGAGATTTGATGGGTTCTGATGGATCGTCTATACCATTTCAGAGGTTTTCTACTACTTTTTCCAGCTGCATGCTGTGGTATTCAACATAATGATGTATAAACGTCCAACATCAGTGATACACAGGCACAACGTGCATGAAGAAGAAGAAGTGCTGGTCACAATACGGACGGCGTATAGAGGCTACAGGCTCCTCACAATTTGGATCGATGACCCCGGGAAAAACCAACCTGCTCGGCGTTCAAAGAAACGAGGTGTGCGGATCCCGCAAATTAGGCTAACGGCATCGATACACTCTTTCCCTCATGTCTGCCTGTCACCTGGAAATCAGAGGTCTGATGAAGGTTTTCTGGAACCTAACACCAACAATGTCCGCCGACGGTCGAGTGGTGATCCACCTGCTCACGCTGAAGTGTGGCCCACTTTAGACAAGGAACCTTCGAGAGAAGAAATCAAGCTGGCCGAACGGATGGCCAGCATACTCAAATACTTCGAAGCACGTCAACTTGAAGTTGACGAAGACGAACAGCTGGAAGTGGTGGAAGAAGAAGATTGGGATCCGCAAGATGAACTGATAGACGTGGAGATGTAAGTAAGCAGTGGACATATGATAACGTTTTCAGGTGGAATGATTTCACTCCCACGTCATTGTGCACGACCCTCCTTTTGACCTGCAAAAAAGGGACAACATCCTGAAGGTAGATGTCGAAGCTGCGGGTAGCTACGAGTAGCTGAAGGAGAAGGATTTGCTATAATGACATTGAAGGTGGTGTCGCTGGTATACCTGTGAGGAGCCTGTAGCTTTTATATGCTGTCCAATTGTGACCAGCGCTTCTGTTTCATGCATACTGGGCCTGTGCATCACTGGTGTTGAACGTATACATCGTTGAGTAGCTTTCTCATTGTCTTGTGGTTAAAAAACCGTCAGTAATAAACAAGTGGCAAGAAATTTATTCTCCACGGCGTACAACTGGAAAAGTAGGCAAAAAACATCTGAAAATGGTATAGATGTCAGAACCGTTCAACTCTCAACCAATCATATGAAATGCAAAAAAGCAGCAGAGCAGGAGAATCGAATCCTCAACCTCCCACCCATAAAACAACGTCTCTATCCACTGCGCTCCGAACCACTTGCCGGCAGGAGCATCGCGGGCGTACAATACCCACGAATTCTATTGTAACAGACTCCCTAATCCATGTGTTTAACGACTTGTCAAAAATAAACCCATTTTTACACTAATTGAGGGGTGGGGATTCTCCCTATATGACTCGCTCTCCCCTTTCAGACATACGCTCCAGACTCTTCCCTTGTCAGATTGCATACACACAATTGGGCCACTTTGAATGACGCGCGAAACAACACATCGTTCTTATTAAAAGGTCACGTTTCCCTGGTTTTCGAAGAGTGGCATTAACTTGTTAAGAGATTGATAAAGGATATTCGAATATTCGAAATTCAAAGTCTTCGAATATTCGAATAAACGAATAATTCGAATATTGGACTTTCTTCGAAAAGTCGAGTGTTCGGATGTTCGAAATTCGAATTTATTCGAAATTCGACTATTCGAAATTCGAAAAGGACAAAGGTATAGTGAATAGAGGTCTTCACGTCTAACTTCAACTTCAATTGCATTAGTTTTTGGAAACTGAAACAGACACAAGCAAACAGTTATATTAGTAAAAAAAAGTTTCCGGAAACTGAGACAAACACAAGCAAACAGACATATTTTTAGTCAAACAAGTTGTTAGAAACTGAAACAGACAGAAGCGAACAATCATATTACCTACATCGTCAGTTTGGCCCTCAAAATAAACATAAAAGCCCTCCTTACCTTTGTGTGAAGAACGTCAGAACAGGAATCCTTTCCTTCCAGCACTTGCGCCTTCCAGCACTAGTGCGGTGCAATTACGTATTCCACACTCCGTTCGTCGCCCCAGTAGCTCCCGGCGCCGGCGCGAAGTATGAACAGGCGACAAGAGCGACAAGAGCGACTGGAGCGACGGCACCGGTGCTCGACTATGAACACTTTTCGGCGGCGCGCGCTCGGTTTTAATCGATATGCATGTTTTGCACGGGCGACGAGTCGCTCTTGTTGCGAAGTATGAACAGGCCCTTATCTGGCAAACTGAATATGTCGTAGTTTACGGCACTAGTATTCCACGATTTCCAACAAAATTTCATTTAAACGTCATTTATAGGGTGTTTGTTGTACTGATTACGACTATGAAATCCGCTTTTGGTACTACGGTAGATTATGATAAGTAGGGGTAAGTAGGTGCCACGAGCATAAGGTGTAGCTACCGCTATAGCTACCGTTACGTGCCGTACCACCCAAAGCGAACTCATATTCAGCGATGCAAGTAACTGTTCTACACAGTCGAACAACGTCTATACAGAGATCCAAAGATCAATCTCGATTATCCTGAACACTTTATTTACTAACACCTACCCACCGTAGACTACCGGAAAAATTCTAAAAACGGATTCGTGATTAGCACATCACCAAAGGGCACCCCCTTCCTCTACGGTAAGCAGAGTTTGGGCGATTTCTTTGATCTTTGAAGTAGTGGGAGTATGACAGTGCCTAGTTTTCTAGCGAATGGCTTGTACGACGTTTCACATTTTTCCTATGTTCTTACTCTGATTTTAAGCATTGGTGTGTGTTGAAGTCTCGTAAATTGCAGTGTTTTAAACAGTCGAGACACTGGTAATGAATGACAAAGTGTTGAATAATGCGCTAAGCGATGAGTCATAAATTAGTCGTAAAATGGGGGGGGGGGGGAATTACGGGACGCAAATTAAGGGGCGCGAAAATAGCGGAAAACACCCAGACGTCTTCTACGTGCCTGGGGATTCAGAAAACGTACCGAACACATTGTAAGTTCCTGGAGGTTTAGAAGACATGCCGAATACGTCGTTCAACGTTCTTGAGGATTCATATGATCAATGACGGAAAGCCTTCACAGCAGGGAGAAGGCAGTCAATACCGATCGACATTATTGATCTTCTCTCAGATTTAACCAATATGGGTGGGAGTTGACGTGCCGAACAAGTCGCTCGACGGCCTGGCGATTCAGGAGACGTGCCGAACACGTCGCCCAACGTGCCTGGGATTCAGAAGACGTGACTCGATTATGATCGTCAATGGAAGGCCTTCACAGCATGGTGGGAAGGTAACCGTACCGATCGACATTATCAATTTTCTCTCAGATTTAACCTATCAGGGACCGTATGCTATTCTCGCCCGACTCGGGGATGGTACCCGGCGCGAAAAAGCCGGGTACCATCCCCGAGTTTCGACGCTCCCCACACCACCTTATATGCACATCTCCGGGGCGTCCCCGGGGATGGCAGAGGTGGCAGAGTAGGGTAGAGAAGCAGAGGATTCCGACTGGAGTACCACTATCACGGGTGTGAGCTCCTCATAGCTAGTGGATGAACTGAGTATCCTGCACCACGCCATTTACCATACAGTGTTCAGAGAGATGTATTTTCACAGAAGGGATCCACACTGTGTAGAACACATGTCATTTATTGAACCCAAAGTGGTACAAAATCAGTTGAACACAAAAGATTACAGCAAATGCGTGAAGTGGAAAGTGCTCTTTTTTCAAAGCGAGCTAGTATTTCATCCACTGAGAAGGCAATATATATTTCATCCATACCCGTACCCTTTTTTATCAAATTTGTAGTTAATTTCTCAGATGTCCTGTCTGTTTAGGAAAGTTTTGTGATTTCTAGTTGAATGCCTTTCCCAAAGAATTGAGAAATGGTACAAAAAAGTTCATTCCAAGCTTTAAGAGCACGAGCTGAAAAAGATTCTTGAACCTTTTTGAGTGCGAATTTGGCATCTGACAGAGGCCACAGTTTTTTTACAAATGCAGATAATCATTCAGGTGAAATGAACACAATTTGGCGCAAATAGGGTCCGGGGGGGGGGGGTCACCACAGCATGGCGCGGCGGGCCGGCGTGGCGAGTAGCTACATACAGTGAGTGTAAATGCAGTCTTATCTCTTCGTTTCGATTATAGATCCGCGGCTTATGTGCTTCCTAATTGGACAAGGGAGGGAACTCCAGGATGTAGGCAATTTTAACACGAATGCGTCACTTGAGCCACACCCTGGAGTCCCTTCCCCTGCCTAAATCTGTGCTCTCCTCCGCGTCAGCGGAGTAGGGCACAGAACAGAGATACAGCCTTGTTTGTTTGTTTTCTTTACTATCAGTGTGCTTTGTCTCGTTTTCTTGGTGTTGGTGACACTTTTTATAAGGTGACCCCCCCCCCGGACCCTATTTGCGCCCACAATTTCAATTTGCTTAAAATTTCAGCACAGTTTTGCATGAACAAAAAGGCTATTTGTGGGAAAAATCTCCATTCTGCTACCAGCTTATCTTTTTCTAATTTCTAAGGGACTGAAACTGTTCGCGTGAGATGGGAGTATTACTTATATTTATTTTAGTGGATCGCTTCCTCTTCACTGAAAAAAAATAATAGTTGACCCGATGCAGTGCCCTAAAAGTTCAGCCTCTCACGATCACGCTTCCTTTGATTTCCGGAAGTTGTATACCAATCGCGAACTACCTACGAAAACCTGTATTGTGTCCAATTAGATATTCCACACTGTTACGGGTGCACTGAAGTGCTCTCTTCATCGAGAGTGTTCAACTCAATATAGGAAAGCGATTGTCGTAGTAAATATCCGCAACCGATGAGACGCGCCGTAGCAGCTGATCGCAAACATCACGCCCCGATGCTAGTTTCCCGCTCCAGCGTCGCATTTCCGCTGCGTCTCTGCCTCTCCCCGAGCAATTTTCTAGCGGGATTCCGTGGCGGACCAGTGTTCTTCATACCGCCCATACGAAGGGGCGGTGCAAGGGGCGCGCCCACCGCTTATTGAGGACCAGTTGTCCGAGTGCACAAGAACTAGGGCTGAGGCGGGATTACCGGCGCTGATGGCGAATTATATATTTTCCTAGACAACGAAGTTGTCGACGTAAAATATTTATTGTATTAACTGCGAAATATCATTTACGATTGCTTTGCACCATCTAGCTCCTATCTTGATCTCCTGTTCATCTATCGACCTTTTGATCTCAGCGCGCGAAATCGAAGTCAACGCGTGCTGAACAAGATCCAAAAAGGTCAGTTGCCATTCAATAGCTAATGACCGAATGACGGTGTGACCCATGGTGGAACACGAAGAAAAAAATCAACTTTATCCAATGAAACGAGAAGGTTGCAATTGGTATCTATTGTTTTTTCTTCTGTGTTCGGGGGACCCTCTTTGCGTCCGTGTTTCTTCTTTCATCGTCCTTCGCCATCTTGCTTTGATGAGTGCGGTGGGTCGTCCGCTTCGTCTGGCTCGAGCTGAAAGAAGGCGGCTTGCGAAACGTGAAAAGGGGTCCGGGAATTGGGTGGGTTTGCGTAAATGATATTTCGCAGTTAATATAATAAATATTTTACGTCGACAACTTCGTTGTCTAGGAAAATATATAATTATATATAACACTAAATTATATTATTATATATAACACTGCTCAATATCATTTACGATTGCTTCTTCAACCTACACGTTGGACAAGATCGCTTCCCCAAACGAGCCTTGGATGTCTTTCATGTAGAAGCGTTCGAATGTAGACCCACCCGGGGCCCAGTTAGCTGCATCCATAATCATTTTGGCGGAAACTCCGCTTCTGTAAGAGGCTGAAGTGGACGCCGCCCTGGTGGAATGTGCTCCAAATTTAGGATCCACACCCGCCGAAGAAAGCACCATTTTGAGCCACCTGGCCACCGTGGTGGACGAAACTCCTCTGTGGGGCCGATGGTACGAAAGAAGCAGGTTGTCTGTATGTGCCCTTAGCATAACTGTACGAGATATGTATGCTTTCAAGGTGACTATTGGGCACAGGAGCGGATCTTCGGGGAAAGCCGTGAGAGTGGCCGTGTGGACGGCTGTACCTACCCGCCTGTTCTTGTTCATGTAGTCTAATCTGAATGTCCAACGCGCCTCTCCTAATTGCAAGAATCCCAGCCTCAATGCTGCTAACTCCGAGACACCAGAGCGAGGATCATTGTGGTTTTCAGTGTAAGCTCCTTTAGCGTTAAAAGCTCGTTCGGCCTTAGACTTTTCAGGTACCCTAGGACCGTGCTCACATCCCATATGGAGGAGTACTTTGGATCCGAAGGGGTTTCCTGAAAATTCCTTTCATGCAGCGTGTAATCGGAGCCTTTTCCTTTTCTGAAAGGGTTCCTCCCATGCATTCTACGTAGGTGAGAACAGCTGACTTATGAGAATTTATCGAGGAGTAACTGAGACCTGCAGAGTAGAATTTTGCTAGGAAATTGACCACCGCTTCCGGCTTTGGTGCTGTTCTGTCGATGTTACGAAGGATGCAGAAGTAAGCCCACTTTATCAAGGCTACGTTGTACTGCTTCTTCGTTGCTATCGACCAGTTCGCTCCCATTATCTGAACCGCTGCAGGTGAATATCCTTGGTTTCCCACAACTTACACAGATCAGACATGCAGTCAGAGAGAACGTCTTCTTCTCTAGACATGGATGAGGTTCGCTTCTTGGCCCAAGCAGAAGCTGGGGGCTGCGCGGCAGTGTCAAGGGATTCTTGCCGTACCGCTGGACCAGTGGCCACCAGGCTTGAGTGGGCCATCGCGGACACACAAGAATCAGACGAGCATGTTCCCTTAACGCCTTGCGTATGGTCCGTCCGACCAGATTGAAGGGCGGAAATGCGTAGGCGAAGATCCCCGACCGGGGTTGCTTGAAGGCGTCTACTGCTTGACAGTGTGGGTCTGGAAGAATGGAAAAGTAAGTTCTACATTTTGCATTATTTCGAGAGGCGAACAAATCGATCGATGGAGTTCCCCATCGGATGAAGAGGGACTTGACAACGGTGGGATCGAGAGAGAATTCTGAAGAATCTTTAAATTCTCTAGACAGTCTGTCCGCTTCTGTGTTCTGTGAACTAGGTCTGTAGCAGGCGACTACGCTCAGGCTTCTTTCTTCCGCCCATAGCAGGACTTTGCGGGTTACGGCGTTTAGACTCTGGCTTCTCACGCCACCGAGCTTGTTTATGTACCATACTGCAGAAGTATTGTCCATTTCTACTCTAACTGTTTCATTGTGAAGGTGTCCTGCAAAACATTGCAACCCGAGTAGGCAAGCGAGCATCTCTTTGGCGTTAATGTGAAGAGACCTCTCCTCTAAAGACCAACGACCGCCTGTCCTTCGTTCTCCCGATACCGCCCCCCATCCCTCGTTTGATGCGTCCGAGCAGACGGTTATAATGGGTTGGGAAACAAAGAACGGCTTTGTAGCTTGACTTCGAAAGTGTTCCGTGAACCATCGGAGGTCAGCACAACAGGCCGTGGGAAGAGGTTCACACCTATCATAATCCTCATGAGATCTCAAACGGAAGGAGGCCAACCAAGACTGGAGATTGCGAAGGATCAAGGTGCTTAATCTGCACGCGATGGATACTGAGTTGACCCTTCCTACGAACTTGGCAACCCTTCGTAGGAGAACTTCCTTTGATGAGTCCAGGAGAGCGGACGCCTCACTCTCTATCTGCACCACCTTTCGCTGCGGTACCAAAAACGAAAGGTTGCTGGTATCTATCTCGAGACCGAGAAACTCCAGATGCTGGGTTGGTGTCAGGTGAGATTTATCTCGGTTGACTAGCAACCCTAGGTGATGAAAGAGCTTTAGTGCCACAGATAGGTGTGTTTTAAGCTCATCTATCGATTTCCCTATGAATAGCCAGTCATCAAGGTAGACCGAATGGCAATGCCTTGAATCGATAGAGTCTACCTTCGGCACGAGGTAATTCCTAGAACCAGGGCAGACCGGGACCGAAAAGTATGCCTCCTTCATGTCTATTTTCACCAAGTAGTCGCCTGTCTCTACTAGATCCTTTAATAATGTTAGAGATTCCATCTTAAAATGCTCGAGCGCAACGAACTTGTTCAGTGGTTTGAGGTTAATTATGGGTCTTACGGATCCATCCTTCTTTGGGATGCAAAACATTGAAGACAACCACACCTTCTCTGACCAAGGTATTTCCTCGATCGCTCCTTTCTCTAACATTTTTTTAATCTCGCCGAGTAATAGGGGATGTGAACTGCCTTGGTTTACCTCCCGCTGTGCAAGTGGGGGGCATTTGCTGTGAAAAGGAATCTTGTAACCCGCTAAAACCGAAGCCGCCCACTTGTCTATCCCGAGGACTGACCAGTTTCTTGCGAAATAGGCTAATCTACCACCTACGGGAATGTCTTGTCTTTCATCAATTTGTGATAAGCTGGTAGACAGAGAACCGGGTAAAGCGTACCTCATCGTTTCTGATCGTTTCACCGGTTTCCTTGTCTTCGAGTTATGATTGCGCTCGCCTTTGAAGGTTTTTTTCTCCTTGACCAACGCTGCCGTAAGCTTCTGGCACTGCGTCTTGTCGACTACCTGAACAGTAATCTTAAAATTCTTTTATTTGATAGATTAGAGCCCTTACCTCCGTTGATAAGCGAGAACCTATTAGCGACGGAGCGAATTCATTCCACGGCTTGTCCGCGGAACGCGTGGGCATTTCTATCGGTAGTCGTCTATAGTTTGGGACCGATTTCGATGGGTCGACCCCGAAACTACGAAAGAATCTCTCTCGGCGCCGAACGTTGAGATCGTGGATGACTATCCCAAGCAGTTCCATGGCCTGACGTGAGTACATATCCGTCTTCTCCAAACGCCCTTCCCGCGCTTCGTTCCTGCCAATTGCGAGCAAGTTCAAGGCGTTCAGGATTGCTTCCTCCTCAGCAACCATCGTGTGCTCGTCCACTCCTAGTCTGAACTGAGTTACCTTAAGTCCCTCATCCAAGACAGGAACGGCAGCGAGCCCCGACGCGACGAGAGGCAGCTTCTCAAAGTGTGCGACTCTTTCCTCCTGACCCACGTACATTCCCATAGCGCAGGATTCAAAGTGCTCTAGGATTTCCTCAATAATGCGTACGCGGGCACGCAACTTCTTCTTCTCTATGCTGACTATTTCCGGGGCCACTCCAGTCGACGCTGCAAATTCGATTCTTTTGGGGATCCGTGGCAGTGGAGAAGCGGCTTCGTAACTCTTTCGTAAACTTTCCTCTCTCGCCTCCTTCTTGACCATCTGTCGGTGGTGCAAGTCATCGGTTTCCGAGTTTGAACGACTGGAAGCGCCCTGCGAATCGCACGAGTAGTCAGAGTCCTCACTGGTGGAAGACGATGAGGATGACCTCGAGATCGTACTACGATTTTTTCGGCACCGCCGGTTTCTGGAGCCCCTTCCTCGTTTGCGCTTTCTTGGTGGTGCGTCCTCATCCTTGCCGTTGAAATTCTCCTCCGTGAAGTCGTCCCCCGACTCTCCATCGTCGGAGTTCCCGTCAAGGATGCTCTTCTCGAAGGCTGACAGCTCGCAATCCTGGGCGCTGGGGTTATCCATGCCACCGAATCTCTGGGTATTCTGGTTATCCATGCCACCGAAATCTGCAACAGGGAACGCTGGTCTGATATCAATCACCAACGCACGAAATACAGCGAGGATATCGAATTCTGCGAAATTGGAGGACGACGGAGGTCAATGATGAGCTTATGGATAATTCGTGGTTTGGTCTACTATGCTACTAGCGTGCGCGCATCTAACCCTGACCGTGCCGTCACTGGACACACTATCTTTTTTGTCCCGGAGTGTAAATATACAGTAGCGCTAAGCGTAAAAATCCGCATAGAGGCTAATGCTTGGTGCAGTAGTGTGAGTGTGTAAAGGTCTAACGCCAATCAATCTGCATTTCTCCTTCCGGAACCCAATACCAGAGTGAATGCTGGAGACTCAGCGATTCTGCTCTTGGCGGCATTAACCTCAAGCAGACAGGCCTAGCTGCTGCCTTATCAAAGTGCGAGCTAAGCGAGCAGCGCTTCGCGAAAAGCTCAAGCCTAGAGCCAATCTAGGAGCGCGGTATGCGGCACTCTACTAGATGTTAGGCATGACGAAAAGAGGATCGCGAATTATTCCGCGATCAACTCTGACGAACAGGAAGGCCAGGAGCGCGCCAATGTCGCACTCAACTGGGCACGATAGTCCTGTGGGAACAGCGGTGTTCGCTGTGAGCTCTTGAAGGGCAACTGACCTTTTTGGATCTTGTTCAGCACGCGTTGACTTCGATTTCGCGCGCTGAGATCAAATGGTCGATAGATGAACAGGAGATCAAGATAGGAGCTAGATGGTGCAAAGCAATCGTAAATGATATTGAGCAGTGTTATATAATGCTAGATTATCACATCTGTATTTGCCAGAGAATATGGTATTGAGTGGAAAGTTATCGGGTGGTATATTAGGGGTAACGGTAGGATCCTAAGCTGTCGAAGCGTGCTACTATCATATAATAGCTTCTGAGTCAGGATTCCGAAGAGTAAACGAACCCTCTACCAGTCCTTTGGTCTGACGCAGTGTTCTGGAGGACTATTTGGTCGGTTTCCTGCGACTTGACTTTTAGTTTGCTTCGACTGAGAGTCTTCCGAACAAGACCCACCCTCACGACGCCGAGACGGAAACTTAAGCGATACCTTAACCGACTCCTGAAGAGTAAATGAACCCTCCATCAGTCCTTTGGTCCGACGCAGTGTTCTGGAGGACTATTTGGTCGGTTTCCTGCGACTCGACTTTTAGTTTGCTCCGACTGAGAGTTTTCCCCCACGACACCGAGACAGGAACATAAGCGATACCTTAACCGACTCCTGAAGAGCAAGCGAACCCTCCATCAGTCCTTTGGTCTGACGCAGTGTTCTGGAGAACTATTTGGTCGGTTTCCTGCGACTCGACTTTTAGTTTGCTTCGACTGAGAGTTTTCCGAACAAGACCCACCCCCACGACACCGAGACAGGAACATAAGCGATACCTTAACCGACTCCTGAAGAGCAAGCGAACCCTCCATCAGTCCTTTGGTCTGACGCAGTGTTCTGGAGGACTATTTGGTCGCTTTCCTGCGACTCGACTTTTAGTTTGCTTCGACTGAGGGTTTTCCGAACAAGACCCACCCCCACGACACCGAGACAGGAACATAAGCGATACCTTAACCGACTCCTGAAGAGTAAATGAACCCTCCATCAGTAATTTGGTCTGACGAAGTGTTCTGGAGGACTATTTGGTCGGTTTCCTGCGACTCGACTTTTAGTTTGCTTCGACTGAGAGTTTTTCGAACAAGACCCACCCCCACGACACCGAGACAGGAACATAAGCGATACCTTAACCGACTCCTGAAGAGTAAATGTAAAGGGACCGGTATTTTCTCTCAATATCGTTCAACGTCCTCCGTCGAAACTGAAGCGGTCATCGACGCCCTGCTCACTCAGGATGTTCCTGCTCAGTACATCAGAGTCCTTCGAGAGCTGTACAGTGGATTCACGACCAAGATCTCTCCCTTCTACAACGACGTCGTCATCGACGTAAAGAGAGGGGTTCGGCAGGGTATACCATATCCCCGAAGCTCTTCAGCGCCATCCTCGAAGACGTCATGCGCGAACTAGAATGGGAAGACATGGGAGTGAAGATCGACGGCCGGCAACTGCACCATCTTCGCTTCGCTGACGACATCGTGCTCATAACACCGAGCATCAGCCAGGCGGAGCGAATGCTGGCCAACTTCGATCGTGTATGTGGGAACGTTGGACTGCAGCTGAATCTTACGAAGACGATGTTCATGAGGAACGGACAAGTTTCTGATGTCCCATTCTCGCTCAACGGAACGAACATCTCCGAATGTTCCACCTACGTGTATCTGGGTCGCGAAGTCAACATGGCCAACGACCTAGCGCCAGAGCTGAGCAAGAGGAAACGAGCGGTTTTGGGAGCTTTCAAGAGCGTCGAAGAAGTCGCGAAGAAGACGAAGAACGTCCGACTCTGTGCCCACCTATTCGACTCCACTGTACTTCCTGCCCTAACATACGCCTCAGAGACCTGGGCCATACGAAAGCAGGATGAACACGCGACCAGCGTCGCGCAGCGTGGAATCGAGAGGACTCGGAGTGACACGACTCACGCAAGTGATAGAAGGCCTCCGGAGTTCCGAGCTTCGCCGACGTTCGAAGATCAGAGACGCTGTCGCGTGGGCCAAGTTGTCGAAAATTAGGTGGGCCGGCCACGTAATGCGTTTCGCAGACACCCGCTGCACGAGAGCCGTTACCGACTGGATTCCGCGGGAAGTCAAGAAGACACCAGGACGCCCACCAACGCGTTGGTCGGACTTCTTCGTGAAAGCCCTGAACGACCGCTATGACGCTCTTGGTGTCCCTCGAGCGAGGAGGATCCATTGGAGCACTCTGGCACGCGACAGGGACGAATGGAGACGCTGCTGGCGCCCGCTCGAGCAAGTCGATGATCAACGGGACGACAGGTGATACAGGTGATAGCGCAGCTTCATCCCGTGTCAAAGTGAGCTAAGCTGAACAAACATACCCAACAAACTTGGAATGAACAGCAACCAAGAAGATTCAGCGCAGTTCATGGTGTTTTCAACAATCTTTGAGCGAGTCATAACGCATGCCACTAAGGCAGAGAACAAGTAGGACTGTGGATGCGTTTGCCACCAGAAATAGAACCACCCGTAACAGGTGATCGTCCTTGCATTCTGTTTCAGTGACGATCCGCTCAAACACACCGTCTTTTGTGAACAAGGCGAGGTTGTAGGAAGCCGCTATACAGTTCCGAAGCTTCTCTAGGAGAATGTGTTCACAGTGGGTCGCGGTGGTGAGAAGCTTTGTTAACACTCTGTGGTCAGACGACGACATGGATTATGCTTCGTATTTTTCCCTTCTCGTTTGAAGATCGTCAGCCCTTTTAATAATCTTAAGGCTCATGCCTAACAAGCCAACGCATTTCGAACTAAAATAAGGTTGCTAATGCGCTAGTACCTTTGTGGCTCTGTTAGAAATGTAGACGGTGTATATATGAAAAAATGAGCTGCAAGGCGACCTTAACCGAAGCATAGAATTTTTCAAACGTGTACGGACAGTGCACGAAACGCCCGATAAATTGGTGTCGAATTGAGTAGAGAACAAGTTCCACTGCTTTTTGGCAGCAGCGTCAGAGTGGACATCGTGCGGTTGATAGCCCTTATGGGCTCCGACCGCTCAGATCGTCAAAGGACTAAGAACGCCTCGCCGCGCTTTATTGAAGGTGATATGCTAATTGCTGGTGAAGTGCTATGTGGAATCGTTTCTAATAGAAAACTGGGACCAGCGAAGTGCTCAGCGCAAATGACCAGTATTCTATGCTCAAATGGCTGCTAGAACTTCGCTGTCCGGTGATCGTATAACGTGAGTCGGACGTCGAGGCACGTGTGCCGGGATGCAGAAGACGTGTCACTGAAGTCGTGCCACGTGTGTTGGGGTGCAGAAGACCTGCCATAGACGTTGTGGCAACGTCGTGAAACGTGCGTCGGGACTCCACAAATGTGTCACAGACGTTATGAAACATGTGTTCGGATTTAGAAGACGAAACACAGACGTCGTATAACAGGCGTTCAGATCCAGATGACGTGCCACAGATCAGACTTTGCACAGCATGCGTTGGATTTTCAAAAGGCCTTTTAGCTTCTTGCAGCGGGCGTGTGCGTGCTTGACTCTCACTTCGTTTCTCTGCCGGCACATTGGTAAGATGGTATTGGAGGGGGATGGGAGAGTGGAAGGTAGAATGACTACAGAATCGGAGGAGTATTACAGTTGTCCCACAGCAAAAGATGTCGACCGGTCGACCAATACCGATTGATTTTATTTGTGTTTCTGCAGATTAAGCAGTTCGGATAGAGACTCTCACAATCTGCTCCTCGTCACGTAAAGAATGGATACTTCGGAGAATAAATCGCTACATATGATAGAGAGCGGATAAGTCGTTTTGCAGCCGCTAGGTCGCTGAATTGGTAGAGGAAGTCGTTTACTTTTTGAAATCGCCGAATTATCATTTAACTTCAACATAGGCCCTATCGCGTCCTATGGAGCGGGAAGTGTTGTTCGGAAAACAATTTCTGTTGAAGCAGCCGAATCGTTTACTTTGGAAAATGATTGCTAATATATTTTAGCTTCATCGCAGGCCCTGTCGCCGTTCTGGGTGGGGATCTTTGTCCGAAAGACTTTCTGTTGAAGCAGACAAAAGGTCAAGTCGCAGGGTATCGACCAACTAGTCCCCCACATTACTACCTAAAACCTAAGGATTGGTAGAGGGAGTTGCTTACTCTTTAAAAGGTCTGTTAAGGTATCGCTTAACTTCATCACATGCCATATAGTGGATAAACCAACGCAATCCGAAGTCTACTCCACTGTTAAATGCCTGGCAAACGGATTATTTTATCTATTTATTGTGAGCTGAGGCGCGTTGTTCGAAATTCCCTTTTCTGTTGAAGGAAACGAAAGGTCGAGTCTCGCAGGATACCGAAGGAGTCAGCGCACAAAACTGAGCACATATTACCCCACCCCTGATTAATTGTGCTCTACTTAAACAAGTTATTTGGACTTCTTCCAACCGTGCGCCTCTTCAAAGATCAGTACTTTGATTCCTAGCATTTGGCTCCTCTTACGTTTGCCAAGAGGCGCCTAAAGCATCTCTTGAGGGCAGCCAATGGTAGGTGCGAAGGACCGTAAAAGGTGCGAGGAGCGGCACAGGTCACGACATCTGATGAACGCACAGGACCAGCGAGCAATTACTCCAATCCAGGGAACAATGTCTAAATGAGGGACCAATATGGCACTGTGAGCAACTCTAGAGTGGAGGGAAGGTGCACCCTGCCGAATGATCAGAACGACAAGAGTCAAAAAACTTCTAAAATAAGAACGTTAAGCACGCTCACACCTAAATTACAAATGCAAGGGAATATAGTTCGCTGCTTTCAGGGTAGGGCTTAGAGTTTAGTAATACATCCGGTATGGATCTCCTCTCTAGGTTTGAACTTGGCACTGCTGCTTTAAAAAATATCACAGCTCCAATTAAAAGGTGAAACTATAATAAATGGGTACCAAGGTAGTGGATCTTTTCATAAGACAAATACTTCTGCATCGTTTTGCTTATCAAAAAAGATCTGTGCAGTCAAATATGCACAGAATCCTCAGTGAAATAGCAAACGAATGCAGTGGATATGGAGAAGCGATTATGAAAGCCCTCACAACCAGGATATTTTACTTTTAGAAAGCGTTCTCTAACTTACCGTTTTTCATACGCTCACAATGGCGTTGCATTAGTAGTCGAGGTAATATAACAGCAGGATAGTAGTCGTAGTAGTAGCTGCAGAGGTCGTTAGTCTTGCAGCAGCATTAGTTGCAGGGAGAAGGGAAATGTTCCACTTTGCGACGTCTAATTAATACAGGCAGTGTGCGCCGTCAACTGGTCCAAATGGGCGGGGCAAAAGGGGGCGGAGGCGGGGACTCAGCGGGCGGAGACCTCTCCGGTGTGAAAACCGGGCTCCCCCCGGATTCTTCCCCGGGTTTTGATGACGTCACCCGAGAGTGCTCGGGAAGAGATGTGCATACCGGGGAGGTGGGCGGAGACCGCCTCATACCCTGCCGGGACGGTTGGGGGGAGAATAGCATACGGCCCAGGGTGGTTGTGGTCGTCGACGGAGTGCCTCATATCAGGTGGGAAGGTAATCAACAAGGATCGGCGAAATTTCCGTTTCTGTGTTCAGAATTCCGGCTTTCGGCCGTTTTTAGTCCTTCCCCTTTCTTTTCGGCAGGAAAACGGAACGGAAGTGGTGACTCATCACTCATTGATTGTTTTGCACTGCCTTAACTCAATTCTTGAACTTAAATGAAAGGCTGAAGGTAGAGATTCACTATGCGTCGCCTTTTTTGTGATTGTGTTGCTTTCAGACCGGTCGTGCATCCTTGGGCCGTATGCTCGTGTTCCCCCGTTGGGGGAGAATCAATCAATATCAACATATCATATCACGCTCCAATCTCCCATTGGGGGAGACTCGGGGTAGACGAGCGTACGGCCCCTGATGTCGAAACAGTGTGATAGCTAAACTGGATTCTTTTTTTTTTGAAACGATGTTATGTCGAACAGTATAGGCCACACAGGCTTCATGAGTGTTCGATCAAGAATTAAATTCATTATCCGGAGCATGCCTATCTTTTTCTCTAGTAATCTTACGCAGCTTTCACACTGCCGTTGCTGCTGTTGAGCAACGAGCAACGAAAAAGAGATGGAGTTCTATGCTTGCTGCAGCCGCAACGCGTGAGACAAGATAATGAGATAAGACCTGTGATATGCCTCCGTTGACGAGCATGAGCAACAAGAAATGATGGCGATCATTCTTTTTTGCTGAGGCCGCGTAACCGCGTAACCGTTGCGCAACCGATGCCGGCGTTGCTGATGCGGGGTTTCGGCAACAGCAGTGTGAAAGCCCTCCTCGCTGCTTTTTTGCTCCTCTGCATCTCTGCGGTATGCTTCATCATTACGGCATCGGTTGCACAACAGCAGCAATGGCAGTGTGAAAGCCGCTTTAGGTCTGGCCTGGAACACGAATTCTAGATCCGAGTTCTATAAGCACTCCTAGGTTGCGAACCCTACTTTCTATAGAGGTCATTGAAACTACCTAGTGGGAGGAGGGCATGTGATGCCTTGTCTCTCCACTTGAGTTTGTTCCAAAGCTTCGGCTACTGCCAAATGATACTATGGTACCCGTGCGAACTCAGAGCGTGTCGTGCCGTAGGCTGCGGAACCCAATTGTAACCTTAGCGCGGCCCCTCCCCCTTAGGATACATTCGAGACGTTGAGTAAAACCGGCTAAGTGTCATGAGTGGGAAATCTCTGTCTTCTTATTCGTCAGTTGGAGAAAGATTTTGCATAAACATCGAATTGTTACACTTAAAGTTCGGTGTCGCGCCGATAGCCGACAAGATGCGCGAAGCTCGCTTGCGATGGTACGGCCACGTTCTGCGTGGGAAAGAAGACAGCGTCCGCAAGATAGGCCTTGAGTTGGAAGTATCTGGAAAGCGGCCTAGAGGACGCCCGAAGCAGCGTTGGTCCGATACGTTACACACGGACATGAAATAGCTGGTGTCCACCCTGATCAAGCGCAGGATCGGGAAAGGTGGCGTCATAACACCAGAAGAGCGGACCCCGCGACGATGCGGGACAAACGCTGAAGAATAAGAAGAAGAAGAAGATCGAATTGTTACACTAGTAGTGTTTGAAAACTCGTCTTAGTAATGATTATTATTTATTATTATAAAACAAGGATTATTTATTGTTGCTGGAAAAGAGTCGCATGCTGCCTTGCCGTTTCCTAAATTTGTTAATGACAACTTAGTTACCACTGCCATTGGACTGCTCTGCCAACGTGTTGTTCTGTTTATAACCAATGTGTTGTAGTAATGGTGTTTCCTTTGTCGCGTGTTGTCATATATGTCATATACAAATAAATAAATAAATAAATTTATGAAAAGTTAAATGAAGCAATGAGTTTTGAGTCATTTCCGTTGCGTGTTTCGTATTCCGATTTCCGCCCATTTTTGGCTCATCCGTTCCTCATTCCGAGTTTCGCTTTTCTCGAAAAAATTTCTGCACATCTCTAGTTATCAATTTACTTTGAGCGTTGCTGAGAAGACATGTTTTTGACTACAGTGTTCGAAAATCGCTACCTATTTCTTCTTGTAATCTGAACGACAAAAACTGAGTCCTGAGATTTAGCTCGTACTGTTTTTCATATTGCCTTTCTTCATGAGAAAGATGGTCAAGATTGTTTTTGGAATGAGGAAACGTGTTTAAGTAACGTGTCTTAGCGATTTCTCTTGCTTCTGAAGAAATTTGACCATTTGCTGTCAACCTTTCATCCAACTTGTTGAATTTTCTGTTCAGCAAAACTGTCAAAGATCTACTGGTGCGTGATCTGGACAAATTGATATTCCGCGATTCAGCGGGAAAATCAAGAAAGACGACATTTAGCATCTTATCACTGGATTTGTACAAGCACCACTTCTGTTTCATTTCACTCTGCACGGAGATGTTACTAACCCCTTGAAGTTGGTCACTAAGTATACTATGAGTAGAGACATATGTACATTAGATAGCTGGCTTCACAAACTTACAAAAGCCATCCTTTATTGACATTTTCCCCATACAACAACACCATGGTCTTTGAAACATTCACCGTGCGTGATGTTGCAATTACTCATTTCCGTTATGTTGGATACCATGTGATCTCCGTTGTTAGTATTAATTTTCCCATATTCAATGAAAATGTTGTTGAACATGGAACACCGCTTTCCAGGAAAAGGAAATGAAAAAGATTGATAGTTTCCAGTAACAAAAAGACTTTGACGCAACCTTTTTTAAGGGGTCCCGTTATACTTTATAAGCAACGACGAGCATCAATGTTAAGGCGAGCGAACGAGCGGAAGGCAGGACAGCGGATTAAGACAGAGCGAGTGCAGCGGACAATTGCAAAGGACAGACGCACGTAAACATCCGGGACAGCAGCCGCGCGTTCGCACTAAAATACCCGCTATCGCCGTCGGGAGTTTACGTTTGCCAAAGCCGACCAACGGCGCCGCTATTACATCGGAGGCTCGCCGCGGGGCAATAGAACGGCAAGGGATGAGAGAGCTGCATGCAATCTACCGCACGAGCAAAAAAAGTACAGCAAGATGCCAGGGAAAAGGTCAGAGTATATAAGCGGCTTGAGCAAAAGAAAAGGGCTTCTTCGACTCTTTCTCGCTCTTTCGTCTTCCGCGTCCTAGCTCCGATTTTCGACTACTTACTCCAGTACCCGACATGCCCGCGATTGGCCTTCGGCCACTCTCTTGTACTCCAGGAGATGCCGCTCTCCTCGCATGATTTCTCACCCACAATTTCTATAGTGATTTTGATTCCTTTTTTATGCTCTATTCGCCTTTATTCATTTTAGGCAGCGTCTACATCTTCCCTCTTCCAGTCCGATGTCAACTGCCTCCATCCTCTCCATCGTCCGCCACTCCTTATTATCATTTCCTTTTTTCCTCCTTCCTTTTCTATTTCTTGTTTCCTTTTCCTTGCTTCCGTAGTAATAAATCGATCATTAAAGCAGTGTTTGCATTATATAAGGAAGAATATACACACATATGAAGCGAGCATTCGTTAGAAAACCAGCTCTGACAGGATAGCAGAATCTCTTCATTCACACTCGTATGCTTGATAAAAACACATAGCTTGAGTAGGGAAAGTCATTTTCACTGATGCGGTCAGAAAGACCTTCTCTTCGGAGGAAAGCGCGGAGCGCTGTTGTTCAACCAAGTAAACCGTCTCCTCAGAGCGTTGAAAACGTACGTACAGAACACTTATACGGAGCGTTCCGAAGGGATGCGTTTACAACTTTCTTGTTTTTGACAATTTCCTACTCAATTCTGGAGCTATCGACAGGGTCGTTATGACGTCAGCATCGACATTCAGGGTTGAACGGAAAAACAAGCTGGTGAAAACATTTTTGACTTATTGAAACAATATATTCCTTCGAATTTCAAAGGAGTCATGTTTTCGGTGTAAATCTCACCTTTTCCCAGGATAACGGAGTTATTATTATTGGAAAGAGAACAGTCTACTTGTTTAGGAAAGCTACAGGTAGCCCTGCTTTTCAACTACCATACATTTCGAACTTTTGGCCAGAGCTCACCGATACGAATGATAGAAGTGAAAGAGCAATGAACAATGAGGAAATTGTGTTAAAAACTGGCGCTATCCTTCTAGATAATTTTGTCTGTTGTCGGACGGTTGAGGACGTGATATGCTCTACTATTATTCCAACGTTGTGAGGTGGCGACATCCGTTTCTCCACGTGGTGCCACCGGAAACTGCCCGCTTTGCGAGCTAAGCCGAACACGGACATTCGACTGCAGGCGACATGCCCTTGGGACAGGCCGGCCTACGAAGACCCATGTCACATCATATGGTTCATGACAGTGCAAATTTTCGAGATAGTGCTACGGCGTCCGCGGGAGCCGAGGCGCTCGCAAAGCCCGGCGAGTGTGAGAAATGTGCGAGGGGTCCCTGATGCGAGGACGGCATCGTGGGGTAACTGAGCTAGTCTGAAAGTCCTGTAACGTAAGCAAGACCAGCGTGGCAACCAGGGGTGTGCGTTTAACGATTAACGATTTACCGATTTACCGGATTTACCGGCATTTTTCGTTAAAACTTTTTAACGAAATTTAACGACGAAAATTTCCGGTAAATTGCATTAACGACAATTTACGCACCATTTTTGAAATTTTACTTCTTCTTCATGTAAATGCATTTTGGACGATTTTTTGGAGGAGTTTTCTATGGAAACCCTCCACATACTTGAGTAAGTGGAAATAGGCCATCAATATCGTCCTCGTATTTCGAAAATTGTCGGCATTTTTCTTGCTTCTTGACCAACTTATTTTCGTGCGCGCCCGCTTTACTCTGCCGTAGTTTCGCGTTTTTGGACTTCCTAGACCGTTTCTCGCGCTTGATTGCCACATATTAGTTCTTCAAGCTTACCTACAAGCCAGCTTTTTCACAGCTTTTTGTGATATCTGTTTCATAAGTGGGGTTGAATAGGCATAGAAGACGCGGAGAAAACACTACGAAATACAAATAATGCGAAAAAATAAGTGTAAGAAACGAAACAAGGGAAACAACGAAATAAAAAGACTCCTTCCCGCAAGTTTTTTTGGAAAGTAGGACGGGCTCTTCGTGAAGCATCAGCTGATGACTGTATGACTGCGTTAAGGCAACACTGAGCACGCTAACTGATAGAGCGGGCTGTGGTACTGTCGCTGCTTCGCCTTTATTGAATTTTATCAGTTATTATATGTGAGGTTAGTATTAGGCTGAGCGGAAAGTTCTCAGCGCTTTGTTGCTATTCTTCATTCGTCTACTATTAAGTAAAAATTCAACTTGCATTGCGCATTAATGCTACTTTCTGTACAGAATGTTTCGCTCTGATTTATCTTTCAGCGATGTTTTATATTTCTGTTCTTGAAGGGCTTATTGAAGTATGTCGAAGGAGCAATTCTGAACGATATTTTATTTTAACCTCGAATTGGGACAATCCGCAGCCGAGACAGCTCGACAATTCAATCAAGTATGAGGACCTAATAGTGTTGGGGAGAGTGGTTGTGCGCCAGTGGTTCAGTAAATTTCGAACCATTTCGGATTTCAGCCTCGAAGATGGACCCCGTAGCGGTCGACCTAGAGCAATTCTGGACGACGAATTTAAGGAATTGGTGGAACCTGAACCACCCCAAACAGTTCGCGGGATCGCGGAAGAGCAGACGTCAGTAAAACTGCTGTTGCGGTTGCTTTGAAACGCCTTGGGAAGGTGAGAAAGCTCGAAAAGTGGGTGCCTCACGAGTTGAGTGAGCGGCAAAAATTGTCATGTTTCGAGATTTGCTCTTCTCTACTTCCACACAACAAAACTGACCCGTTTTGGATCGAATCAGCACTTGTGATGAGAAGTGGATTCTGTATGATAACAGGAAACGTTCCGGACAGTGGTTGGACGCCGACGAACCCCCTAGGCATTTTTCGAAGGCGAACCTCCACCAAAAAATACAATGGTCACTGTGTGATGGTCGGCGACTGGTGTGATCCATTACAACTTTTTGGCACCAGGCCAAACGATCACAGCAGAGTCCTGCTGTAAGGAAATCGACGAACTGCACCGAAAATTGCGTCAACTTCAGCCAGCACTGGTCAACGGAAGAGGCCCGATTCTTTTGCACAATAACGCCCTCCCATACGTTTCACAAATCACTAATCGAAAACTGAACGAATTAAGGATTGATGTTCTGCCTCACCCGCCATATTCTCCAGACCTCTCGCCAACCGTCTACCACCTTTTCAAACACTTTCAGAACCTTCTCGCTGATAAAACCTTCATCAATCAGGACCAAGCCAAAGCAGCTTTCGTGGATTTTGTCGAATCTCGACCACCTAATTTTTTCGCTGATGGAATAAGTCGACTGATGGCCCCTTGGCAGAAGTGTGCTGATTCGAACGGTGCTTACTTCGACCAAATCCGATAAGATTTGAGAATGTTATGGTAGTTCAAAGTGGAGCACTCAAAACGATGGGAGCTTTCCGGACAAGCTAATATAAAGACTGGTAAGTAAGTTCTTCGAAGAATATATATCTTTGAAGGTGCAGATCTGGCTCTAAAAAGAAATTACCTATATGTCCATGGATTTTTTCAATTTATATAATTCACATAATATACTATAATACCGTTCACCAATCCAAAATGTGATCTACAGAAACAGGAAGAATTTGTGAAATCCAAAACACAATCGATTCTCGAGCAAATGTGCTGTACAGTATGGTAGCAGGCACTTCAAAAAGAAAATCAACGTAGTCAATTGCTAAAAAGTGACAGCGGCGAATTCTACTATATATACAGGAATTAAGAGAGGATAAAGACAAGATGGGCCACTTTAATATATGACGAAATGCCCTTTTAAAATTGAAGTCTAAGCTCCTTGGGTGGCAAAGATAAAAATACTCAATGCAGTAAAATTCAGTTCGACTAAATTTGGTCAAAAGCTGTACCAAAGAATACGGTGTGGTCTCTGCCTGACCTGAACACTTCATTAAAACATTCTGTAGTTTTCCGAAACAATTATGGCAGTACAGAGAAATGTTGGGCTGCAAAAATCTATTTAGCGAGTGCAGGTTCTGTGAAAAGTTTTGCCAAGGCAAATGAAAACACTCAAAAACGTTCAGCGCTGCTATGACGCAGAGCACTTTGGATCTTTCCAAAAGCTTTTCAGATGCCACAGGCTAAACGAACTGGCATGGTAAGAAATTCGTTATTTTTGAAGTCTTGTTGTTACTGTTTTTTAAATCTTACCATTAGTGATTTTTCTCGCTTAGCAGCTTGCTGGTGATAGATAGACTGATGTTATTTATTTCTTGTGAAAATGAAGACGTAGTCATGTAATAGCCATATGGCTGGAGTTGGAAAAGCAAATAGGGAAAAGAATCTTGCTTGTTGCATACTAAAATACAGCCAAACTGGCTGCAGCTAAGGGAAATTTTATTTAACGATTTTACCGAATTTACCGAATTTAACGCAAAATTTTTTCGTTAAAAAATAGTCGTTAAAAATTTACCGAAAAAAATTTAACGCACACCCCTGGTGGCAACGCTGGGTATGGGTACGTTGACGGGCAGCTCGCGCGAGTCGGTTGAAGCACTGGAGCGTAGAAGAGTTGGTTTCTGTGCGGTGCAGGAGACGAGGTGGTCTTGCAGCAAGGCAAGGGACATAGGACGTGGCTTGAAGGCCATTCTATTAGGGGGGGGGGGGGGTAAAAGTAATGAGACACCCCGTGCTGTGTCCACATATCTCGTGGCTGGAGTCTGGTTTCGTGCTTATCGTATTTGTATGTTTGTGTGCTACTTATTGATTGAAGCCCATCTGAGAAGTTACCACTTCCGCCCTTTCCAGAAACATGCCAAAACCCCAGTCTGCCTCGTGCCGAAACCCCGGTCTGACGAGTCGACCTGTTTCGCGCAAATCTCGCCCAATTCCCAACCCCGAGCAGCCTGGGCTCAATAGTCACGCAAGTCTTCTACCTTAATCTTGCCAAGCAGCGAGTCTGGGTGAGGCTTGGTAACCTGTTACCAACCTTCGTTCGGCGAGATGTTCACGGCGAGAAGCACCTTTGGAGCTTTTGGGTCTGCGCCCATGGACCGATTTACCGGAAGCTGTTTCCCAAGAGCACTACGATGAACTGCAAGGCCATTGTAAACGAAATAGAAGAGATGGGCCGGCGACTCGCTCTTATTCATTCGCAGCGCTTCAAGAAGTTCCTCCTCTTCGACAACGCCGCACCCCATCGGGAACAAGTAACCACGGATAAGCTTGGCCAGCTGGGCTATGTTCACATGCTTTAACCACCGTATTCGCCGGACATCTCTCCATGCGACTACCACCACTTCTTGGGACAACGGGACTTCCTGGTCGGAAGGGACACAAAAACCCAAGGAAAGAACATTCGAAATGATGCTATTCGGCAGAAGTTCGGTGTCGCGCCGATAGCGGACAAGATGCACGAAGCTCGCTTACGATCTTAGCGTTCTGTGTAGGAAAGAAGACGTCCGCAAGATAGGCCTTGAGTTGGAAGTGTCAGGAAAGTAGCCTAGAGGACGCCCGAAGCAGAGTAGGTCGGAAATGTTACACATGGACATGAAAGGAACTGGCGTCCACCCTGACCAGGAGCAGGATCGGAAAAAGTGGCGTCATGACACCAGAAGAGCGGACCCGCGATGAAGTGGGACAAACACTGAAGAATAAGAAGAATATTCCAACGTTGTGAAAAATTTGCAACATCAGGATTTGGCGATTCATTCCACTCTCGATGCTGGTAGTTCTCTTGATTTTGGTGATTTCTGTTTGGACAGCTCCCACTAATGTGTGCATGTTGAACGGCATCGGTGATTGCATTTATTAGGATGTTATCACGCTTTACAATATCAAGAAGAAGACTATCCTTTTCTGCAACTTGTTGCAGATCTTTGAAAGTCGGTGATGACTGCCTTCTTTTCATCACTGCAATTCGAAGATTTGTAGTAAAGCCGCGTAACAATGCTTATTTCTTCGATGGCGTTAGGTTTGCTTTCGGAAAAGCGTCGGGAACAAAATCTCTCACCCGTTGACCATAAATGACCACGTCTTCCTCGGGTTCCTTCTTCACGTGATAAATTTTTCCTTTCGATATTTCGACAAAGAACTACGAGTCTTCTTTTCCACTGGTCAACAAGTTTTCTGTAATCCAGCTTAACATCGTTATCATAACTCTCGGGACTATAATAGCCTCGCCGACGCTGAACGTCCTATGTTCAGATTATGTGCAAGCTAGCGATGACATGAATGGCAAGTGAATTGACGATAGGTTAAAAATTGAAGACAAGCAACATCAACTATACATTAAACGCTTCAATAACGTAAAAGTGAAAGATTTGATTAAGCTATTAACGTGATAACTAAAACATAACTGCTAAGAAATCATCTAGAACCTGCGCCAAAAGGGTAAAATCGGAAACGTACGAGGTTCACAAGGAAGGTAGTTTGCACTCGGCATGTGGAGACTCATGTGAAGAACGTACTTTCCGCACACTTAGTGTTTTTGAAGACGCCAGGTCGGAAAACACGATGTTTGCTTCAAATCGCTAGCGAAAATCATACTTCTCGCAATCGATAATTAGAGTTTAGAAAATAGCATAAAGTAAGCGAACTCAAATTCTTTGAAAATACAAATAGTTATTCTTTGAAAATTGCCGTTAAGTTACATGCGCCACGACGAAGATAAACGAAGAAATAGAAATGATAAAAAGATCGTGCTCAGTGCAAAAAAACCATACCAGCATGTTTCGTGAGAAATGAGAATGTGCGTATGAGTGTGCATATCTCGAGATACAAAAACGTTTTGGTGGCCGTCAAAACGGAGTCTCCCCTACTGATAACTCCTTTTGGAAATGTTGAGCAAAACTCCAAAAGGGTTTCCTTGGAAGCTCCATGTCACGCTTCTGCCTGAGATGGGAGTGAGGTTTTACAAACCTTTATTATTAGTCTATTTTCTATACTACAACCATACACCAAGAATGCAGTTAGGAAGAGTGCCAACGTTTTAATCCATCTAGAGGCATGGCTTACAGAGGCGGTGGCCACTATACCGAGACACCTTCACCATTTTTTGCTTTGTTCCTTGAACGCTAAAGTTGCTAGAAACACCTCTACTTGTTCAGGATAAGATTATGGCACCACATGAGCTAAAAAAGTAAATGAAGTGTCGCCATACCAGTTTTCATGCCTTCAAGCATTTTTATATAGGTTTAATTAGAACGTGTCAGCATTCAGCATAAAAGGTCATTTAGAAGAAAAACGAAAGAGATGGCAGGGGAGGGGGGTGTCGTGCCCCGAGTGAGTCCGCTGCACCGGTGGTAGAACTTATGCGGCCCTCAACCCGAGGCCACATGTGAGGCACAACCGGAATCGAGGTCTTACCCATGCGTGCTAACTCTTACTTTACTTGCCACGTTAGGGTGAGGCCCTTGTTGCCCCCGACTTAGCACACCTCATACCAATGCAAATGTTATTTAGGATCTTTCCGCGGACTGCGCCTGCGCTGCCCCCTTCCCCCGGCGACTCTCGCCCATCTTCACATCACTCGCGTGATACAATTCAACCAGCCGACCTTCTGCGGTATTCACCACTGCGCTCAGAATAAACCTTCTCTCACTCTCGAGTCACATGACAATGCGCATCAGACAATATACTTCATGGCAACCCAATACACATACACAAGGCACATCAGTATGGAGCACAACTACTTACGAGTTAAGGCTGAGCCCCGCCACGTCACCTACGGGTCAGCCCCAAGCGCAAGCCGCAGATCCTTCCTCGCTCCTACCTTGGAGCCTGCGCTCATGAGGGCAGTGGCTCGGTCGGTCTCTGCGGTTGCCTCTGTTGATGCTCCTGCGCGTCCTGTCCTGGTCGTCCTGGAGTCCTGCGCGGCTGGTAGAGTCGAAGTCCTGGTCGAGTGGACACTGCGCTGAGGATGAAGTTCCGGAGCGGAGAGCGGACCGGCCGCTCGGTGCGATGGCGAAGCCGGAGACTGCCGGGTGCGCGCGGGAAGGCGTTTATAGTGCGTCTCGGCGCGTGCGCGATGCCCTGCGCGTCGGGACCAGGGCGCCTCCCAGCGTGTGCCCTTGAAGAGTCGTGATGGAGCGTGGCGAACGTCACGACACTGGGGGCGGCGAAAACGAAGATGTCCTGATGAGGTATTGCACAAGAGACCAGTTACCTGCCAACATACAGACACAGTTAACGAAGCTTCCTGGTTGGCCTAAACTAACTGAAAAGGTCGCGACGTCACTGCGACAAACTCATTGACAGCGGAGGCTCAGAGGTTGGGTAGTTGACGATGACGTGATAGGGAACCTACGAGTTAAGATACACGAACAAGGAGAACAAAAACACAAATACAAATACGATAATATAATATGTGAGTGAGCTTCAATAAATGAGTGATCAGTAGTGATGAGTGAGTAGCATACGTGGATTCTCTGCGGCGACGAAACCGCATCGTGATCGGAACTGCGGCTCGAACTCGTACTCGTAGAATCGATGGACGAAACTGCGGTTGACGTTGATGTTGATGTCGACAGGATGTTGCGTAGTCGAAGGCGTTGTTGACATCGAACGAGAACGAACTGGGCAAATTTCTTCCTACGTGCGCGTTTTATGCGCTTTGGATTAGGGTCAGTTTTGCGCGAGGGGAGGGTTTTACCTCGCCATGTTAGTCGAAAGAAAATTCCAAGGGAGAAAATCAAGGTACGTGGAAACACGAGAAAGTACCCGGGGTCAAGCGAAAGAAATGACTATGCGGTCTCCCAACTGCTTCCCCAAGGGAGCACTGTACGTCGAGACGTAAGTGCGAAGTCGCTTCTGCGCTTAAGACAAGTCGGGGATCTACAAATAGAGTTAAAACAAAACTGCGCGGAAAGGAGCGAGTAACCTACGATAGAAAAGAAGAACTAGTAAACTACACGACAAGAAGGAAAAGACTACTGCGCTAAGTCAGGAAAGAAACTAGTAGAAGTCTGAACCTACGGCCACCACTTCTTGCTGCCCATGTTGTGGGTGGGTCGCCTCAGCTTGGTTTCCCTGACGCCCTTTGCGTGCCTCATTGCGGCTTCAAGTCTGTCGTAGAACTCATGTTCTAGAAAATAGACAATCACGTGCGTATTGCGCTTACAAAAGGGTGTGCAATGGTTGGTACTCTTGCAGGCCGTACACTTGACTTTCTTAGTGCAGAGCGCCTCGTTGTGCAGTTCCCCGCACTTGAAGCACCTGCCCCTATTCGCGTGGATCATGAGCCTACGCGAGAGATTTGGGACCCTTTCGCACTCCGAGGAGTAGTGATTCTGCGGACAGAAGTATCACCGCGGGATACCCGTTGGCTCCTGCGTTGGGAAGTAGAGTGGTTTACGTTGCTGCACGTACTCCCTGAGCGTAGGCGGTGTTGCTGACCTGATGGATGCGGGAGATGGAGACCTGACCTGAACAGCCCTAGATGGAGGCCTAGATGGTAGTGGAGCCCTGGAAGGAGCCCTCGAAGCCTGAAATGACTGCTGCGAGGGTGGACGATTGTAGGGTTTACTCCTGCGTGCTGAGCAAGCGATGGCCTGCTCCCAAGCCTATGAGTAGGACCCGGCTGTTCTACAAACTCCTGCAAGAACGATTCATGCAGCGATGGTGTGCTGCTGATGTGGGCGTCTGCAGATTGTTGTACCGGCGTTGCCGCCGGCCTGCGCGAGTTGCTGCGCATGATGACGCATGCCCCTAGTACTTTGCACGATGTAAACTGCGGTTATGGGGTACCTAGTACGGTCCGCGTCGGATCACTGCGGAAGATAAATCTCCCAAGTGAAGTTGGATCGGATACTGCGGTAAAGGTCTGAACGTAGGTAAGCGAATCTGCACGTAATCGTGCGTCCCTAAATGCGCGATGGAGAAAACCGACCCTAAGTTAAGCGCAATTGTTAGCTTCTGCATGAGTGCAAGAAGCTGTCGTTCGTCTGGTGGAACGCTGGCGTATTGTAGCTCTAAGTCGTCCTTGCGATCCAGGGTGACCTTGGGATCGCGACGTCTGACCAGAGCGTTGATGCGCTCAATAACTGTGAGACTGCGCTGCACACCCCTAAGATCTACTGCGCCTGAAAGGACTTCCATATCCGGCTCAACTGCAACTTCTCGGAACTGATTAAGTTCCTCCACTAGCTGCCTAAGGATCGGCGCTTCAACCTCCGGATCTCGTTGGAGTATCTGCGCGAAATGAGCGAACAAAAGATCCCCTGACTCATGTGACTCCTGCGATGCAGTCGGCTGCGCTGACGTGGTGGTAGGCTGCGTCGTAGTCGTGTTGTTGGCTCGCGACGTCGATGATGTTGTCTGGTCCTTCGTGTACGTGGTGGTACTGCGGACAGGTCGAAATGCCATGATGAACGAGTAGGTTGGTGATACCGGATGCTATTGCCTGTAAAAGGCAAATGGTGCAAACTGAACAACCAGATGGAAACTCTGCTACGTGGTACGGCATGATGTTCTTGATAGCGGAGATGAACATTGTGCGGCGAGGTTACTAGACTAATGGTAAGAAGAAAACTAAGACTAAACTACGATAGGATAGAGTAGAAGTACGTTACTGCAGATTAAAACGACTGTGCGAACTTGAACGATGTTGCAGAACGAACAATGCCCAGGATGACTACTCTACACTACAATAGGAAAGAAACTACTAGAGGCTAAAAGAGTAGCAAAACTAACTAAGAAGGAAACCGTTAAAGAGCAGTAAAACTATGAATGTGCGCGGCTGTCTACAGTGCAGTAAGGAGAGTGAATGAGGAGTGAAGTGGGTTGGACGACTACGAAAATGATAAGAATAAGGTTAATGTTACGAAATACTATGCCCTTTCGGGCTCACTACCGTAGCCTAAACTAGAAGAGAAGAGAAACTACTAGACGTGCAGAGAGACAGGGAAAAAGGGCAGATGAGAGACAAGAGAGAGAATGAAGAAGTGTAGAGTGGAACGAGAGATACTAGAGGAAGTACTAGAAGAAGATAGAGAGGAGGGAAAACTAGAGGGGGCCATCGAAAATGCGGTGAAGGTACTGCACAACCTTCTTTTTGTAACTGCGAGCGGGATAAACTACTAAGTGGGAGAAGAAACAAAGATGCAAGCAGACAAGAACAAAAGGCTGCGCGGAAATGTAGACATGCACAGATAAAAATGACAAACTAGATACCTAAACACTGAGGAAACTAATAAAATGTGAGACTGCTCCTGAAGAATGATAAAAAATGCAACTGCGGACAATGAACCGTGAAAACCGACCGTTGAAGACGTAGTGATGGTGGTAAAAGACGTTGACCTGACTGCACGCGAAGGTGCAACGGTACCTCAGAGTATTCTTGACGGGACATAGTACTGCGTAACTCTAGGCTACGCAACGACACACTGAACCTGTAATGAACGATTAGCAAGGAAGGACAGCGGAGATGGTGAAACTACGTGATGGATTTAGGTGTAGTGATGAGCTTATGCGCAGTTTTAGATGCGCGTGCTGGTTGAACCCTAGTTGGAGATGGAACCTGAGTAGCTGATTTACTACTAATTTTGACGCCTTAGGTTCTGAAATTTCGAGCGAGTACAGATGAGAGATGGAACGTTGTAGTACCCTGCCAGCACTGGTGCTTACACTAACGGAACGAGCTGCGCCGTCTCTTCCTGCGTGAATTTTAGTGATAATTCCAAATGGCTATTACCCCCTAGAGAGCTTGTCATCGGCCATGAGTAACACTTGTCCTTCGTGCGGAGTGATGTTCGTGGATCGTTGCCTTCGAACTCCTTGTTGGTGACGTTGACGAAGTGCTGAGAGATAGTCCTGATGCCAAATATCCCAGAACAAGTCTAGAACGCGGATGGATTGTTGATACCAAGCAGTGAGCTTGTTCGAGGCATCCTGAAGTTCTGGTTGCTGCGATGGTGGTAGCTGGATGTCTACCGCTGGAGAAACGGAGTCAATTGGCTGCAATGTATGCGCCAATTGACGTTAATGGTCTTGAGTTGATAACGGATTCCATCTCCACGATGACCGTTTGTGGATGTTCCAGCTGCAGCAATGATTTTCCGACGGTCTTCTTAAACGTTGATTTGAAGAGCGCGACCATGCGTTCGTAGAAACCTCCTTTCCATGGCGAAAGAGGTGTTATGAACTTCCAAACGATCTTGCGACTGGAGACGTAGTTCGAGACTGTGCGCCATGCTGAAGGTTCGTGGATGACTTCTGCGATGGTTTCTCTACAGCGTGAAACGTAGTCGAGTTATCGCTTTAGACGAGATCTGGTCTTTCTCGGCGAGCTAAAAACCTGCGAAAGGGCAACAGAAATTCTTTAACAGTATTGTTTAGAACGACTTCTAAATGAACTGCGCGAGTTGCCAAACAGGTGACTAAACATACCCTAGCCTTGCTAGCTACAGTACTTTTGAATGGTATTGCTCCTAGATAATCCAAACCGACTGTCTGAAACGGTCTCGAACGTGTGACACGTTCCTTCGGAAGGTCCGACATGCTAGGATAGCGAAACGGAAATGCGTTGAACTTATTACACGTAACGCAAGTGGGAAGTGCTTTAGATACCGTACGCCGTATAGATGGTATAAAGTACGTTTGACGCAAGATAGCGACTGTTGAGTAAACTCCGGAATGATGCTGCGCGAGATGTTGATGGAATATGATGATGTACGTTAGCCTGTGAGATGTAACCAAAAAGATAGGTGCTGTCTCGTACGGACCTGTACGAGCGGGACAACGGATTACTCCGTCTTTGTCCTTTTTCGCATTCAGCCTGTCGAGATTTGTCCTCCGCAAGATGTTCTCACTCTCGCGATAATGCGCGAGGATGATTACGGTTTCTGCGGTAGTAATACTTGCGTGAATGACCCAGATGAGGAATTTTTGCCTAGTAATGGGAATTTAGATAGTAACCGTTCCTGCGATGATGATGAAACCCGATCAAGCGTGATAATCCGGAGAAACCTAAGAACATGTGCCACAATACGCACTAACTTAGTATACCTATTGTTAATTGCAAATAGAACTGTCGACCGGAACATTCTCTCAATCTCAACACTCACGTTCACCGTTTCTTTCTCTGCGACGTCGTTGTCCGGGACGATGGTGAAGTCCATGTCGTTGTGCGGCCATTCGGAATGCGGTATGAGTAGAAATTCTGGACCGGACCACCAAATGTGCTCTGCTGCGTCTCTCGTGGACAAGCCACGAGTCGCACAATCTGCCGGATTGAATTCTGATGGTACGTAATGGCACTTGGTGTTAATGCCCTGATCCTCGAATGCCGAAGTGATGGTACGTATAGCCTGAATTCGATTACGGACAAAGGGGTTAATCGTTTTCGCAGAGTTGATCCAGTGTAGCGTGATTAGAGAATCTGAAAACAAGTGAACCTCTGCAAACTTAATGCCCAAATGCTTAACTAAGTACTTAGCAAGACGTGCGCTAATCAACGCTGCCATTAATTCTGCGCGAGGTATGATTATGGGTTTGGATTCGCTGAGACTTGGCCATTACCAACCTGGACGTAACTACGCTTTGAGTACGACAAACCAAGTATGCGCAACACGCATACAAACGCTTTGATGCGTCGCCAAAGACGCAAAGCTCAAAAGTAGATGAAGCTGCGCTATATGGTAAAACGTGCCTAGGGATAGATGGTAACGGATATTGGAGACTTGCGCATAGTTGTGACCACTGATCTAATTCTGCCTGGTCCAAGCGATCATTCCAAACCCTGTTTTTGGCCCATAGATATTGTATGAAGACCTTGAGGGGTGAGAGAAATAATGTTACCAGACCAAGAGGGTCGTACGTTGATGCAAGTGCGCGTAGAGCTGTACGTTCTGATGTTACCTGGATTCGCAAAGTCTTAAGCGAGAGACTAAGCGTGTCTCTGTGCGCGCTCCAATTGATCCCTAATAGCTTCGCATCAGCAGCGTCCAAGATGCGATCTTGCTTGTCCATAGAGTGATTGGCAGTCTCTGAATTGCAGAGAAACTCTCTCAAGTTTATGTGCATAAGCCTGAAAAAAAGTTTCGCGTCTCGATATTTGCGGATGGCTACTGCGCTGTCGTCTAAAAGAACGTTATCGACATAAGTGTTGGCTTCGAATTCCTTTGCCAACGAGGTGGAATTACGTTAGAGATACAGTTGAATGGATGCTGAAAGCATAAATGGCGATGCGTTAACCCCAAAAGGTATTCGAGTGAACCGAAATATACGAAGATTCTGCGACGATGGCGGACGATTCGGATCTTTCAACCGCAGAAAGCGCGTTGCATCTCTCTGAGACTTCTGATAGCGAATCTGATGAAACGCTTTTTCGACGTCAGCGATAAGCAGGAATCGGTGGAGTCTTGCCCCAAGAAGGATCGCGACAAGCTCTGGAAGGAGTGTTGCTAGAGACAGTCATTAAGACTGGGAGCACCTCGCTGTTTAGATGAGGCGTCGAACACTACCCTTAACATCGTAGTCGAAGGCGACTCCTTGTAGACGGCCTGATGTGGGATGTAGTAAACGCGGTGGTTGTCGAACCTGCGCTCATCGACCTCTCCGATATATCCTGCTTTGAGATGGTCTTCTATCACCTTGACGTAGGTCTTCCAAGCCTGTGGCGACTGTCGTAGTTTTTGTACTGGTTGACGACACGACAATACGCGAGCTGCTTGTTGTCCTGCAGCTTCGGATGCGCTTCTTTCCAAGAGAACTGGACGTAGAGGTAGCCATCGATAAACTTCGAGATGTTAATGAAGTTGGCAAGAATTCGACCTTGTTCTTCGGTATCTGCGTTGGGGTTATGATCTTCCGTAATGCCTAGTGAGTCGAGTGACCAGAGTCTCTGCACCCACTGTTCTTGTTCTTCTCCGTCGGCGGCGATGACTGTCGTATAGGAACTTGGTGTTCGTTAAGGCGAACTCGAAAAACCGGTAATCCGGAAACGACTGTTCCGAACCTCGTGTGACTCAGAACCATGCCCGTAGGCAAGACCACTGGTGCCTCTGGCATGAGTATATCCCAGGAGTTGTCGATCCAAATGAGCAAGTCCGGTAGAACCGCCTTTTAGGTATGACACATCGGCATGTCGTAGGCATGCTTCCTGATGTGCGCATTATCGTCCTCTGACAGCTGGGGTGGTTTCTGCGCTAACGTGAGGATATCCTTAGTTGTGAGATGAAGAGTCAACTCCTCGTCGAACAAGTCCACAAGAGTCAATTGCGTAATGCCTGAAACCTCTGAAACCTTTTTTCCTCCAAACGCTATGTAGGTACGTGACCGCTTATTTGCTACAGGTAGGTCTAAACGTGTAACTGCGTGCGTAGCTATAAAGCTATTCTGCGCTCCTGAGTCGAGTAGTAAGGTGACGTCTTCGAGCTCATCGGAGTTGCAAAAACATGCTTTGCGCCTTTGCGAGCATTAATGCTGCGTGCGGGCAAGAGTACTTGCTAGGTCGCGAAATTTGCGTGTCGCCTTTTAGAAGCCGTTGCAGAGAAAGAAACTTATAGACACGAGGGATGCTGTTGTTGTTATGCACTGCGAGTTCGTAAGCGCTCCAAAAACGATGAAACTGGGTGATGTCGCCAGTAAACGGTTCAAGTGCGAATTTGTCCAGCTGGATGGTAGGCTGGAACTGTAGCTGCGCGTCGCTAGCGCTTCCATTGGAACTGATGTTATTAGCGCTAGTATCCACCAGAGGCGATGTTGCTGCCCCATTACCACATACAGGAACATTAGTGGACTGTTGACCAGTGCCTTGCGCTGCCACAGACGCGTTATGAGATGGATTGAGTACTTCCTAGAAATACTCCGAGAACATCTCAATCTCTTTAGCAAAGCGAAGGCAAATGACAGCATTGGTGTCCTCGTCCTTAGCTAGAGTGTCTCCGACCTCTGCCTTTCGGTCAAGAGCTGCGTAGGTCTGTTTATCTGCGTCTGGCGTAGGGGTGAACCAGTAAAGATAAAAAAATGAATTCTGGCGGTTCTTAACTATGCGGATCGTTTCACGAAGAAGTTTCGAATGTGCAACGAGCTGCTCGTAGTAAGCCAAAAAGCGCTGCCGCTTTTCGCGCTGCGCAAACGAAACGTGGATGGGGTCAAGTAGACATTGTGGAATCTTGTGACCTCATAAAGTTGCGCGGCGGACTCGAGGAGTTGTTTCCCATGTTCAGCGACCGATTTCATTGCGCCGATAGACCGTTGTACGTAAGTTGCGAGAATACACTTGTCTGAAAGCAACACGTGTCATATCGTAGAGTTGCTGTGGCCGGCCCTGGCCAGTAGCCGACACACAACTGCGCGAAAGGATCGAGCGGGTGAGCCAGTATCAAAGTACTAAGATCCAACGGCACGAGAGAGGCGAAAAACCAGGCAAGCGTATAAGAGCTAAGCATTGGATGAATAGTGTGCGGTCAAGGTGGTGACACATGGGTACAAAAAGAAGGGAGACGTGAAATTCGCGAGGCTTCCGCAGCGCTAACAGTCCGTAGACTACGCGCGGTTAAGCATCTCAGTTGGGGCCGGAATGCAACTTCGGCGAAGACATTTTATCGCAAAGCTACGTTGCCAAGCCGCTGCTGTAGCGGCTGACCCCAAGGCCAGCGCTTGGGCGTGCTCGATGTTTCCGGGGGCAAACAATGACGGTTACCACCTAGGGTTTCCTCCCCGATTTTCCTTTGCGCGCGGTGTGACCCAGCGCTCAAGCGGTTCAGCCTGTCCCAAAGGAGAGTCCGTGCCACTCGAAGCCCCTAAGGTTAGAAGAGGAGGGGAAGAGGCAATACCCTAGTTGTGACTACCTTCGCAGTCACTGCGCAGGGGCTCGTTGGAACCAGATCTGTACTAATTGTAGTGCTCCCATGCGCACATAGACCTAATTGCTCCCATCAATGGATGCGCGCTAAGGGCTCGATCGCCAGTGCCGAACATGCCTTTCCGCATGCCTAACATCGGTCGGATGCGCCATGTCGTGCCCCGGGTGAGTTCGTGGTAGAACTCATGCGGCCCTCAACCCGAGGCCACGTGTGAGGCACAACCGGAGTCGAGGTCTTACCCATGCGCGCTAACTGTTACTTTACCTGCCACGTTAGGGTGAGGTCCTTGTTGCCCCGACTTAGCACATCTCATACCAATGCAGATGTTATTTAGGATCTTTCCGCGGACTGCACCTGCGCTGCCCCCCTCCCCGGCGACTCTCGCCCATCTTCACATCATTCGCGTGATACAATTGAACCAGCCGACCTTCTGCGGTATTCACCACTGCGCTCAGAATAAACCTTCTCCCACTCTCGGGTCACATGACAATGCGCATCAGACAATATACTTCATGGCAACCCAATACACATACACAACGAACAGTATGGAGCACAACTGCCTACGATTTAAGGCTGAGCCCCGCCACGTCACCTACGCGTCGCCGCAGATCCTCCCTCGCTCCTACCCTGGAGCCTGCACTCACGAGGGCGGTGGCTCGGTAGGTTTCTGCGGTTACCTCTGTTGATGCTCCTGCGCGTCCTGTCCTGGTCGTCCTGGAGTCCACTGGTCAACAAGTTTTCTGTAATCCAGCTTAACATCGTTATCATAACTCTCGGGACTATAATAGCCTCGTCGACGCTGAACGTCCTATGTTCAGATTATGTGCAAGCTAGCGATGACATGAATGGCAAGTGAATTGACGATAGGTTAAAAATTGAAGACAAGCAACATCAACTATACATTAAACGCTTCAATAACGTAAAAGTGAAAGATTTGATTAAGCTATTAACGTGATAACTAAAACATAACTGCTAAGAAATCATCTAGAACCTGCGCCAAAAGGGTAAAATCGGAAACGTACGAGGTTCACAAGGAAGGTAGTTTGCACTCGGCATGTGGAGACTCATGTGAAGAACGTACTTTCCGCACACTTAGTGTTTTTGAAGACGCCAGGTCGAAAAACACGATGTTTGCTTCAAATCGCTAGCGAAAATCATACTTCTCGCAATCGATAATTAGAGTTTAGAAAATAGCATAAAGTAAGCGAACTCAAATTCTTTGAAAATACAAATAGTTATTCTTTGAAAATTGCCGTTAAGTTACATGCGCCACGACGAAGATAAACGAAGAAATAGAAATGATAAAAAGATCGTGCTCAGTGCAAAAAAACCATACCAGCATGTTTCGTGAGAAATGAGAATGTGCGTATGAGTGTGCATATCTCGAGATACAAAAACGTTTTGGTGGCCGTCAAAACGGAGTCTCCCCTACTGATAACTCCTTTTGGAAATGTTGAGCAAAACTCCAAAAGGGTTTCCTTGGAAGCTCCATGTCACGCTTCTGCCTGAGATGGGAGTGAGGTTTTACAAACCTTTATTATTAGTCTATTTTCTATACTACAACCATACACCAAGAATGCAGTTAGGAAGAGTGCCAACGTTTTAATCCATCTAGAGGCATGGCTTACAGAGGCGGTGGCCACTATACCGGGACACCTTCACCATTTTTTGCTTTGTTCCTTGAACGCTAAAGTTGCTAGAAACACCTCTACTTGTTCAGGATAAGATTATGGCACCACATGAGCTAAAAAAGTAAATGAAGTGTCGCCATACCAGTTTTCATGCCTTCAAGCATTTTTATATAGGTTTAATTAGAACGTGTCAGCATTCAGCATAAAAGGTCATTTAGAAGAAAAACGAAAAAGATGGCAGGGGAGGGGGGTGTCGTGCCCCGAGTGAGTCCGCTGCACCGGTGGTAGAACTTATGCGGCCCTCAACCCGAGGCCACATGTGAGGCACAACCGGAATCGAGGTCTTACCCATGCGTGCTAACTCTTACTTTACTTGCCACGTTAGGGTGAGGCCCTTGTTGCCCCCGACTTAGCACACCTCATACCAATGCAAATGTTATTTAGGATCTTTCCGCGGACTGCGCCTGCGCTGCCCCCTTCCCCCGGCGACTCTCGCCCATCTTCACATCACTCGCGTGATACAATTCAACCAGCCGACCTTCTGCGGTATTCACCACTGCGCTCAGAATAAACCTTCTCTCACTCTCGAGTCACATGACAATGCGCATCAGACAACATACTTCATGGCAACCCAATACACATACACAAGGCACATCAGTATGGAGCACAACTACCTACGAGTTAAGGCTGAGCCCCGCCACGTCACCTACGGGTCAGCCCCAAGCGCAAGCCGCAGATCCTTCCTCGCTCCTACCTTGGAGCCTGCGCTCATGAGGGCAGTGGCTCGGTCGGTCTCTGCGGTTGCCTCTGTTGATGCTCCTGCGCGTCCTGTCCTGGTCGTCCTGGAGTCCTGCGCGGCTGGTAGAGTCGAAGTCCTGGTCGAGTAGACACTGCGCTGAGGATGGAGTACCGGAGCGGAGAGCGGACCGGCCGCTCGGTGCGATGAGGAAGCCGGAGACTGCCGGGTGCGCGCGGGAAGGCGTTTATAGTGCGTCTCGGCGCGTGCGCGCGACTGTATGCCCTGCGCGTCGGAACCATGGCGCCTCCCAGCGTGTGTGCCCTTGAAGAAGTCGTGATGGAGCGTGGCGAACGTCACGACAGGGGGAACCGAATCACTAAATTCATATCCGACAGACCGGAACACTACTCCTGCGCCACCACCGCCGCTGGCGGACCATGCTTACGGATCACCCTTTCCTCACCGCTCTGTCTAATGGTCAGCCTGAAGTACTGCCCACCCAACTTCGACAGGTCACAACTCGCTCAGGAGCTTCTGCAATTTCGACACTCACATTCGTAATCAGCATTCCGAACCCTTTGTAATGAACCTGATCTCCAGTTGAAGTTCCAAGAGAGGTTGAAACACTTCCCTGGTCAGAGTCAACCGATCGGGGTGGGAGTCGCGTGATTATGACGGCCGACGGAAAGGCTTCACAGCAAGGGGAATTTTCGATCAGGCAATCACTATTGGTCGATGTTATCGATGTTTTGAACGTATCCAGCGCGCATTGTGATTCGGAACCCTGTCGCAGATGTAAATCAGAAGACGCGTCAGAGATCGATCAGGCAATTATTTGATAATTTTTCTGTCGATGACAATTAGGTGTACCCGAATGGTCATTCACCACTGCATCGATTCTGCATGGAAAATTTACGCCGTTCAACATCATGAGACGTTGTGGAAATTCTCCCTTTTGACAGAAAGGCTTTGCGGAAAATGACCAGAATCAACGAGGCGCTCAGTATCCCGGCACTGAGCCGCTATCGAACCAGGGTTTGATTCACACAGAGAACCGTTTTGGAGATCCTAATTACCTGAAAATCTAAGAGGTCTTTTCAAAATACGCCGTTACACAAAGTTTCGTTGTGCATTCGAACTACACTTTTCGAATACTCGAATAATTTTTTCATTCTGGGAAATTTTGAATATTCGAATGATTTCGATTACCGAAAATTTTCGAGCATTCGAAAAACGCCATTTTTCTGAATATTCGAATTTGATTGCATTCGAAATACGCAATTTTTTGAAGATTCGAACTTGAATATTCAAATTCGAATGAAAATCTTCGAGTAACTATTCGAGTGGATCGAGCATAAATATAGTGTGAACACCTTCCCATGCTCGAATGTCGCTGTGCGGCATCCCATTCAGATCATTTCGTAATGTGATTTGAGTGAGAGCAGACATTTGATGCTGTTTCTCAATGTGCCGCTGAGCAAGTCTTTCCTCGCATAGGTCGCGAAGCATGTCTACGGTCTTCTTCCAGTCACGTTTGTTTTTCGGTTCAGGCAATGCGATAGTTTCGCACCCTTGGCAACTTGTTGCAGCAGAAGTGTCTAGGCTCCGACCCACCTTATTGTACCTGGGGAATTTCGCTGTGCTAAATAGAATGATTAAAGAGTAACCCTCTTTGAACCATTCCGGTTGTACTTCCTCTGGATTCCTCACCACGACAGCTTCTCGCTCTTACGTTTTGAAGCAGTCATGCACATTTTCGAGCCTCGCCGGCAAAAAAAAAAATCAGTTTCTTTCTTGGCTTCAGATCTTTCCAGGACATGTCTATCCACGCATAACCTTCCGCGTGCCGTCGCGCATGGTCTGCGACACCTGTTTCGCAAAGAGGGTTTTCTGTTAAACTGTTCCAGCTTCTGCCAATGACACCAGCCTCATGTGGACCCAGTGATGACGGTAGAAAGGCAATTCCATGCCAAGCGCGACTGGAGTTGAGACGTCGTAGCTTCGGTCGAGAAGAATGGCGATCCGCCATGGTTCGGGAATATGGGACTGCCTCAAAATAGTTAACAAGCGCGCTAGTTCATATGGCGATGAAAGTTGTAGGACTCCAAATGGTGAGTTGCAAATCATTTCTTGTGGTGTGACGTCCACGGAGCATACCACTTCAATTCCTTGACACATCAACTTCGGCGGGCAGGGCCAGTCGCTTTGGTGCACGTCTGAGGAGAATGTCGTCCTAAACCAAAAACTTGAGTACTCATATCTAGACCTTGGGTGTCATTTACTTTATTGTCCTTTCCTTTTCGGCCCGCAGATTCCGCGAGTAGTTTTGTCCTGCACGCCCTTAATTTGCAGTGAAATTTGAATTTTTGCCAGCTGCAGCGCGCCTCGTGTGCACAGTAGTGCAAATACCAAAAAAATGAAGTAGTGAAACTTTTGAAACGGAAAACTACTGCTAAAGTTTCTTGATTGGTGACATAATAGTTGCGTTCCGCCGATGAAAATTTTGTAGCAAAAAATAGCGGTAAAAATCCGTCATCGCTAGTACCGCTCCTACACTAATTCTGCTTGCATCTGCATAGACGATAAAGGGGCGACTACCGTCTCGTGCTTTCTCAACGTTCGGTTGTCCCAGTCCCGGAGAATGTGTTAGTGCTTTCTTCAGCTGTTTGAAAGCTATATCCTGTTCTTCTGACCATATGAACTGTTGTTAGGGTTCGTTAGCTCGTATAACGGCTTGGCCATTTACGCATATCTCTGAATAAATTTAACATATGAACTGGACATCCGTTAGCTGTGAAATGCTCTGAGATTTTTGGCAGTTTCCGATGGTGGAGACCTGTTCTGGACTCTTTTTATTTCATCTCTATCCACTACATGGTCCACAAATTTCAGAGATGGTTCCAGAAAGCGGCATTTTTGAGATTTTACAAATTAGACTCACATAATGCTTCTGAAGTCTCTTCAAGGACCGTTAAATGACGTTTGTGGTGTCTGTGTCAATAAGGATATCATCCAGATACACAGAGACTCCTTGGTCTCTAAGTTCTCATAGAACCCTGTTCATTAAGCGCTAGAATTTGGATGATGCATTTGTAAGCCCAAATGGCAACACTTTAAACTGAAATTGCCCAGCTGATGATTAAAAGCGCTGATTTCCTTTGCTCTAGCTATAAGGGGCACTTGCCAGTAGCCGCTAGTCAAATCAAGAGATGAGAACCAGGGGTGTGCGTTTACGATTAACGATTTACCGGATTTACCGGCATTTTTCGTTAAACCTTTTTAACGAAATTCTACGACGAAAACTCCCTGTAACTTGCACTAACGACAATTTACACACCATTTTTAAATTTTTACTTCTTCTTCATGAAATTTCAGTTCTGACGATTTTTTACGATGTGCTTTCGTAGTCTCGTTGCGATGCCGAGGAAACCTTCTACTTACTTGAATCAGTGGAAATAAGCAGTCGATTTCGACTTTATATTTTGACAATTGCTTGCATTTTTATTGCTCCTTGACCAATATATTTGTCTGAGCTCTCACTTTTCTATGCAGTTGTTTCGTATCTTTTGGATTTCCTAGCCCACGTTTCCTGCTTGATTTCTGCACAAAATTTTTATACTTCCCAACGGGTCCTTTTTTACTGTCGTTTTGTACTTATGTCATAAGTGGGATTAGAAAGGCATAGAAGAAGCAAAGAAAACGATTGCGAGAGAAAATGTCCGAACCGCGCCGCGTCTGTTTCGAAGCTAGGAAATGCCCGCAACCAGGGAAGAAAATGTCCGCAGCCAGGGGACAAAGTATCTGCGGCCACTGAATGGTTTTCGATAGGGTTCACTACAACAGCCACTACAACAAAACACATGGTAATCACGTGGACATACATACGGTTTTTCTCATGCTGTCGAGGAAAGGGCATGAGAAAGGCGTAGCAACTGAAACTGTGGCGCCATCTTCATGATGTCGACTATACGGCATGGGAGGCCGAGGGCGTGGCAATTGGAGCCGTGAGAATATCTCACCCCATATTCAAAAAGAGCAAAGGTGTAATTTGGACCACATAGAGTTCACGAAATGTCGTACGAACCCACACCAGCGAAGCTTAGCACTCCTCAAAGAGGTTGTACGCCAACTGTTATATTTGAACTTCCTGATGATCGATGAAAGTGCTGCGAATACACTTTGAACACCCTGACACTTTGAACAGTAAAAACAAGAATGATGTCTCCGTTTATGAATGCAGTGGCTGTCGATCTATGGAAATATCTAATCCTGCAAGATGTGGTGCACCTGCCACTGTAAAAGTAAGAGCATTCTTGCGAATTATTTTTTATAAAATGACGGAAAATGAATAAACATGCTTTTCAGGTAAAAAATGCTTACTTCATAACGGACCCTCTTCGCGGTCACTACTGTCAGCCTAGAAGCTCCGCCAAACTTTCTATGAAGCGCGAGGTAGTTAAGAAATGCCTTCAAGTGCGCGATACACCTACGTCTACACCCACCTCTGCTCGTATGGAATTAGTGCAAGCCATTGGAAAACCAGAATACAGTGAGAGACTAAAATAAAAAGCGTTCATTAAAATATCGGTCTGTGTTTTTAGCGCACTTTGCATACTGAATGAAGAGACGTGGCTGACGTCTTGTCCGTAGGCACGAGACGAAGGCATGACAATTTCCGAAGACGGCATCTTTGTAACAAAGAATTTGGATAGGCTAAACCCAAGGTCTCGGGAGATGTCGACCCGTTTGTGGCCGTCTCCTCCACTGATGGAGAAGAATTCCTTCTCTTCGAAGATAAACATACTGCATACCTTGGAAGTGCAAGATTATGAGAAGATGTGTTACACTGCTCGGAGATTAAAAATATTTTGGTAACTTTGAAATGGAACGATAGATCCGAAATTCCTCGAGCCTCGAGGATGTGGCACTCCACAACTCTACACAATTATGGACGTGGACATACCGTACCATTTTTGTTCTAAATAAATTCGAGGCCCACTGGTGTAGAATATTCTCGGATGTTCGGGTGATCAAAAATCAATTTAAAAACGAAAACACACTTGTCCTAAAGGGTGTTAGAGTGGCTCAAAAATCAGCTTTGCACACCTCTTCTACTTCTGATGCACCCAGGGATAAAATTTTTGGTGGACTTCGAGATTTTTGGATTCTCTAGAAGTTGAACTGGGAGCAGATGTCCACGGGTACGACCCTTTTTCGCTCGACTTTTTCGCTTTCCGCTCAATTATTTTCCTTTTTTAGGTGTCTGATTCATTTCGCGCGGCGCATCATCCGCAAAGAGATGCGCTTGGACTTAGAAGAGCCGCATCCTAAAATGCCGCTGCGTTCTGCTTTTTTCGAAGGCTGCAGGTGTTGCCATTTCTACCTCTGCACTTACACGCCAGTTCCGGAGTTTCGCAACCTCCAGAGCAGTCAATTGTCACATCTGCAGAGGAAAGTGCCCTAAGCCAATTCATGATCTATATGCAGCGAACTTGGCTGCCACCTAACGGGCAGTTTTACGGAAGATGGCATGATGCGGCGGAGATTCGTTGGATACACCGCCCTCAGAAAGGGGCGGGGCGAGGGGCGCACCGAGGACAAGATGTCCGGGTCCCTGCCTTCAGGCATCGCATTTCTAATCACTTCCCTTGGCCATGCAGCCCTATCCTGAACTGATTTTGTTCTTGAGACAAGAGTCAGAATCTTGTTCACCATATTTGGAGGAAAAAAGTTCTCAGCTGCAGCGCCAAGGCTTTTTCAGGTCCCGCCACATTGCTCAGTACTAAGACGTCGTCCGCATTTTCCGACAAGTACAGCAGCATCTTAGTGAGATATGTTTTGACACAACGCGACCATCCACTAGAAAGTTCTTCAAGACAAGGAAAGTTGTCTGATCCTTGAAAAGAGAGGACGGTGAGCCGGTTTTGCTCACAATTACGGATAAGACTTCAATGTAGAACTCCGGAATCACCCATAGTCTCTAGTTGAGGTGAAAACTTAAAGAATTGTGGCGAAAATTGAAAGAATCTAGAGAGAATATCGCCTTTCCTCAATTGCCTCCATAACCGAACCGACTGGAAAATGACTTCAGAGTTCCCCGAGATGCGCTTCCCAATCGTCTCCTACCAGCTGTTAGGTTTTTAGACGATGTCACGCCAATTAACGACGTTTCGCGCGCAGCAAACTTGTCCAAATACGGCGGCGCGGGCAGGGCGGGAAGTGGGCGGCGGGCAGCACGGTGTACCGAACGATTGCCCCCGCACGATGCGCACGCGAGGACAACGCGCACGACCAACCTTGTAGAAGGATTCCATACCAGGATTTGTCATGCATTTGGTGGTGAGTGTACACATGATGTCAATTACATCGAAATAATGATTTAATGGACGAAATATAACATATGTTGATCGATTGCAGAGCGTGATCCCACATTGAGAGAACTTCTAACATTTTGTGCAATTGAACTGACCATGGCTAAGAGCATTTTACCCGGAATCGAGGACAGAAGTGCACCCGATCGCTATATCAGACCAGATGAACAGGAAAGACAACGCCGTGTCCATAAAAAAAACTGAAAGATCTGTCGCAATTCCAGCCGCTGATGTAACTGCTAGAGTGTGTAAGCGTTACTAGGATTCCCTAGCAGACTCAGTCGCCTTACCGCGATAGTGAAGCTTTGGTTAATACGAGGAAAGATTCTCGTTACAACAGGCATGCTCAACAGTTAAATCAGTACCAACGGTGTTTTATGTGAAAAGAACACTTGAAAACACTGAAAGGAGCAAAAGAAGCGTTTTCGCCCAGATCTCAATTTCTAGCATGTAAAAACAAAAAACAAGCACAAGCACAAAAGAATCCCAAACAAGCACATCAACGGAACCTGGTAACTTAGAATTACTTTTCGAAGCAATGGGCAGAACTGTAGGCCACCTCAATTTTTGAGTGTTTTTGAGTCACGTGAACGCCACATGGAGTGAACTAAAAGTCACTTCAAAGTCATGAGTAGAAAACGAAAAAAAATGCAGAACTTATTTGGGAATTTATTTACAAATAGGTTTTAGCTTTACTGATGGTGAGGTCTTTCTGATGAAGTCTTCATTTTTGACCAGTCATTTTCTTCTTTACTAAAACAGGATCTGAACATAGATATTCAACATTCACTGCTTTTCAAGTGTTTTTCATCTGATACACCATTGGTATCTTAAATTCTTGTCGTGCTCTTTTTTATTAAAGTTTTTCTCAGTATAGGATTTTAATTTGATTTGCTTTGTTGTTGTTTTGCTGATATTTCCACATACCTGAATAAAGGATTTAAATATCTGAATGGTTAGTTGCAATATAAGTCTCGCCAAAAACATTATTAAATTGACCAGAACCTACAGTGTAACACCTTGCCAAAAATCTTTCAATCCAGCATCTCGAAATATAGAGTGTTTTTCAAACATGAAATTTTGCGATCAACTTCTTACTAGGGCTTTGATACGAATGAAACGTTACGGAAATAGACCATTATGTAATAATAGCGATACATCCGGTTAAGGCCCCGTTTATACTTCGTCGCGGCACGACGCGACGCTACGTATAGTGGCCATATTGATTGTGCGACGCGATCGATCAATTTGGCCTCATTGCGTGGCCATCGCATCGCGCGGCGACGAAGTACAAACGGGGCCTAAGGCTCTCCTAATGAACGGTTTTTTCCACAGTTTCAAACTTTTTCTTAGTTTCCTAAGTGGTGTTTACCGCCCAAAGTTGTAGTCTTTATTACGGCACTTTTGCTAATCACCACATGATGGTGTGCTATAGGTTCCTCTCGTCATCCCGGGCATTTTCTCCCCTGGTCGCGGGCATTTTCTCCCTATTTCGGACATTTTCTCCGTAGACCGTAGCAAGCGGACGCCGTCGCTGGGCGGGATCCCCTCTGGGACGGATTCATCAACAATTAAACGGGTGCGCAGTGTTCGTATCGGCTGGTTGTAGGCGCCGCGGCCGCGCGCCTACAACCAGCCGATACGAGCGCCCCCTCCCCAATTAAACCCATGGGTATGCGAGGTGTAATGGGTCTAGATAAGGTAAGAGTCAGATAGAAATAAGGTAAGACTCAGAGACGCAGACTTCATCGTGGGTATCTCTACCCCCTATACCCGTGGGTTAGTCGTTGATGAATCCGCCCCCTGGTCTGCTCATCAGGCGGCTGCTCGCCATTTTCCTCGCCGTCAATCCGGATGTGCCTGCTCCTCGTCGCACAGCTCCTCGACTCGCGGTGTCCAAGCAGTGCCGGCGGTGCTGTCGGGAGCAGCACCGGCCGAAAAGCCGTCGCTGATCGATGCGGTGCAGATGACGTAGGATCCGTCGGACGGCCCGTCGACGGCCGGCGACAGCCAGCTGCGCCGAGGCGGTCGGTCGGCAGTTCCAGGGCAATGGACAACTGTGTGTTTTCGGCGATTCGCATCGGCGCCCTGCAGACCAAATCTGCTAAATGGATCTCCTAAGCGAGCACTGGCCGCTGAAAGCTCGCCGGCGCTGTGGTAGTTGGGGGCGTCAGTTCATATCACAGCCAATAATTATCTTTGATGAAAAATATTTCGATACAATACATGAAGCAGGAAGTGGTAATAGGATTATGGCGACAAAATAAAAAAGTGACGTCATGGTACTTGGGGTGTGGCTTATAGCATTACAGTAGCGCGAGAAATGGAATGCTAACAAAACAGATGAACATATTTCCATATATAACAATAAATACTAAACCGGATACTATGACGGAAGCATCTTTACGCAATTCCTAATGGGTGGGGTGGGGAATTACGCCTTGTTAGTAACGACAACAATCGAACAACCGAACATTTTGTTATTTATAATCCTGGGAAGAGATAATAGGCGTAGGCACGAGTGGATAGCGACAAGTAGACGAATCTATTCGATTAAGGGATATCTCTTCGAGACCTCTTTCCAGAGCAGGAACATCTTCGGCTGCCTGAAGTTCTGCCTTTTCATATTGCTTCCAAGAAATGGTTGTCCAACAATGACCCTTTGAGTCCATTTCTCATTTTTACCAGTCGTTTAATGTGCGACCATGTTGATTCGATGCTTTGAGTATTCACATCGGTGACGGGGTCCACGAAGTGTTCCTTATGGTTTACAGTTTTGTGGACGTATCCTAGGTTGCTTAAGTTGGCGAAGCCCTTCCAGCTATCGGTATAGATCGTAGTCCCGGGCAAAACGTGCCTTTTGACAGTGTTGCCGAATCACGTCATGAAGTAATCTCAACGAACATTTCCTTCGTGTTTTGAATTGTTCCGCCAACCATCCAGCTATTACGCACGATGCGACCTAGGTTGTATTTCCTTTTGACGACGTAGACTTCATCCATTTGTAAGAAACGATTTGGCTCTCCAACTTTACAAGGATTCTTATTATCCAAAAAGGATTCGACAATTATATCACGTAGCCATTTATCCCACTGCACAATTGTTTCTGTCCCGACGGCGCAGTGCTGAACTCTTTCTTCCACACTTCCTAAATCGTTCACGAATAGAAATGATGACAGGAACAGCTTTTTTCGAGGCATCCGTTGTTGTTCGAAAAAGGTCCCTTTTAAGTTCCCACCTTATGGCCTGCTCCGCGTCTTCGGCACTTCCTTCGGTTGCCCTCGAACTTTTGCGAACTTCGTCCGCCCTCTTCCCGAACTGTTTGGATACTTGTCGTGGTAAACGACAATATGGACATGTTTGCGTTTTCCAGAGAAGTCCTTGTTGCTAAAAGTTGTCGAGTTCGTCCGCTGACATATTGTAGATTCCTCTCCCTATATTGCAGAGAGTGTCTTCAGAGTTTCTAACTTTGAGGTGGATTCTCCCATTGACCTAAATGGAATTGGCAATCACTCTTTTTTTGCATATTATTTGCGCACTCATTACGAAGTGTAAACGGCATTCTGTTTTAGCAGTCATACACGCATTTACTTCTAGATTTGAGCTATACTAAGAAAGGAATTTCGGGATGTGGGCAATTTTAACACATGTTTAACAGATGGCCCACATCCTGGAGTTCCTTCCGTAGGCTGGTACTGTGCTCTCCCCCGCGCAAGCAGAGGAGAGCACAGAGCCACTCAACACTCACCCGCATTCATTCGCACCTTGATAGCCAAAGTGGAAGTGAATGTGTCACAAAATTATGCACGGAAGTGAGCATCGGCAATAAGTGATGGGAAAAGGGTAGCAATGTAGGAGGCCCGGATCGAAACCACGAAATTGGCGCAAACACGAGGACTGACGCCAGTCCGCGCAGTACAGTACACCTGCGCAACCTGATTTTCGAATTTGAAAATCAATTTTCGCGCGGCGAGGGCGTTGCGCCAGTATTCGTTTGCCTCCTTTAATTTATTTTTATTTTTTAACCTTTCTTTAAGCGTTTGAACGTTGATCAGACATCGCGCAGGTCGTTAGCGGTCAGCTGCCATCTTTCAGTTCGCTTAAGATCTGATGCCACTGTTCCATGCATTTTGATTTGTGCTTCTTGCATGCTTTCTTTGCATGGTAACAATTATCATATACCTTTTTCGAGTGGTCTGACAGTGGAACGGTAATAAATTAAGATCATCACGTAAGGCAAGTAAAATCGGATGCCAGATTCGTGATCAGCACCCCAAATAACACCCTCAGCCGAAGTGTGGCCCAACGACCTCGGTACTCGTACTTTCGATTATCGAACAGCCTTTCAAGATGATAAGGCGTTGTAAATGCCATGTTTTAACCAAGTTTTACCTTTACATGCACGGAGTAAGCGTTAACTTGCAACAATAGCTACCTATGTACTAAGTTTCCTCAACAATGATCGCAAAAATGTGTGAGCGAAATGTAGTGCTCACAATCCGAATACTTATGCTTCTCTCTACTGCCTAAAAAACTGAACGTAACAACATCAATGGCTTCTCACCTCCTTCACCACCCCCTTAATGGGCGGTGATGGTCAAGGTGCGAACCTCGATCTAGGCTCAAGGCTTGAAGCGAGGATGAGGGTGATGGTCACCCTCATCGCTGCCCAACTTTGTGAATGGGGTTATCTGGGGCGCTGATCACGAATCAGTCAAGTATATAGAGAGAAATTTTGGTGGAAACTGAGGAAGTTAGTCCATTTTGACATGCATAATGAGAGAGAGCAACCGTCCACGAGGAGGGCAGCACGAAGAGTGTTGCGCTCCTGGCGTTGCGTTAAATAGTACCGGCAGTACAGGCATGTTTAAGGTCGTGGTCTTGAGCTCAGGATCTCTTATCTGGTCGGTCACTTCTCGAATCGATTCGAAAGCTGCCTACGCCGCTTGAGATATCTCGGAGGCTAGGTCATCATGGTAAGCCCTTCTCACAGAAGTAGGAATTCGCTAACTGTAGAATAGTTCCTAATAGATTCACTGTTACTGTCTCATTGCGCTGGTTAACCAAGACTTTCCTTTGGTTCATATTCGTGTTCAAGCCGATCTTCGCTCCAACCATGTTCAGCTCATTTCTCGTCAACTCCACCTCCCTGATGTTGTTTGGTAACAGAACAATATCGTCGGCGAAGCGAACAGCGCGACGGTAGCTGGGGTATCCGAAAAAATTTCTCGAGCGGGTTATATAGGCACTGGGAATTCCAGCGTGTGCCGAGACATTTAGCGTGGCATTCGTGTCACGGAGTCGAAGTCACAGAGGCGACGAACAAGAGGGAGATGGTATTCGCGACTCCTTTCCTGGTCTGGGTGACTGCTTGAATATTGTCCAAGCAAGTGAAGTTATCGCTGAAACCGACTTGTTCCACTGGTTGGTAGTCGTCCAGGGTTCTTTCCATGCGATTGAGCAGAATCTTGGTGAAAGTCTTATACACAACAAAAAGCAAGCTTATAGATCGGTAGTTCACAATGTTCGCTTCATGATGGTTCTTCTTGAACAGCAGCACTGTCCCAGCCTGCTTCCACATATTCCGAATCCTTCCAAGACTGAGGTGCTCTCCGGAAATGTAGGAACCAAATTCATGGTCGAAGGAGGCCTGTAGGTGTATTATCTGGCCTAGGTGCAGTTCCCTTTTTCATATTTCTGATGACGAAAGCAACTTCTGACTACATATTAAGAGGAACCTCTTCAGCAGGCAACACTGAGCATCTTTACATGGAGGAGCGAAAAAGGTTCCAGTAAAACTCCTGTACGATCTTCTCCTGGGTTCTTCCAACCTTATCCATGAGGGCTGAAATGACGGCTTTCTGAGCACTGATATCGCGGTTGCAGCGCTTCTTTTTCCTGCTGCTTCCAGTTATGCCCTTCTTGGCTTGACTTGAAACTTCTACTGCGATTCGAAAGGTTTTGTTGATGGTTACTTTTTCCAAATGGATTGCGTTGGGGTCCTAATTGACAATCCTTCATTTTTCGTCATTAGAAAAATTATGGTTGCAAATATCATATTCGTGATCAGCGCGTAAAATAAGCTTTGTCTGCAAAATTCGGGCGCAAATTCTATCGATCTGTGAGTCGTGAAAGTTTAATTAATATTAGCAAATCTCATCTCCTTGTGGGCGAGGTTTTTCGTTGCAGTTTAACGTGGAGGGCTTCGACTGATCCTGTCGAGTCTTTCTTCGCGAGGCGCAAAAAGCCGTCGTACTGGGAGGTTGAGTCACCAACCTCTTGCCTTCTACCACACCGCCTCCCTATCCACTACGCCACCACTGCTTGTCACTAAGCGTGTTTCCGCTCCACTTTAGCAGATTGCAATCAAGGCAAAGTGAGGATGGTCCGTGTCTCCAATCTCCGATGTTCGTTGTAGTTGTGGAACACCTTATAATCAGCATTCGAAGCCGCATCCCATGACATGTTTCTCATCTCAAAGTGTCTCTGCTACCTGGCATCCTTCACTTGTTGGTCGTGTTAGACACCGTTATAGGTTTTCACGACGGGTCTCCCACACAGGGTTTATCTTCACATCGAACACGGGATCGTACTTTGGCATTGTTCTGAGGGAGCGGAGTCGTACTCGTCTACTACGTCGTACTGGCTGTAAGAGGGTTGCCTCGCGATTTTTTTCCAGTTTTAATGTGGTTTTTCTCTTTATAAGGTGTCTTACCAGGTGTGGTTCTGACAGTGTTGAGAACCCGCGTAGTTTTATTTGCTGAAAGAAACGTGTTCTATGGAATTGCCTTCTATAAGATTTTGATTGTTGATTGTTCTACAATAAAAATTATGAATTTTGCGAAAATCTTCAAATCACTCAGGACGGGTTCGATTTTTTGCCGATTTTAGCAGAATGTGGTTGCACGACACGACATTCTTCCTCCTGGACGAGCGACATATTGACCTGAAACAGTGCTCCATAAAACACTGATAACAATGCTCCGTCACGCCTATCGGCGTCCTCGCACTTGCGCGCTTCGCGCGATGTTGCAGTATGTATCACTAAGCTAAGGACAATCACATCAAGTTAGCTGCTACACTTGCGCAGCTTGCTCCCCTCCCTAGCAGTACAGGAGACAATATTTGAGCATTGCTCTGCCTTTCCAACATTGCTCTGCCTTCTTTAAGATCAGGTGAGTAGTTTTGCGGTATGAAGCCATCCTTACCCCTCCCCTCCAACCACTACGCTCAACATCGGCATCATCTCCAAACGCTTCAGTGATGTCGATGCTTGTGCTAATCAGTACCTTCGTCCCCTAGGTCCTTCGACAACCCCTGATGCCCCTTAGCACGGTGCCCCATTTCACTCTAGCGTCGTATGATTGCAGGCACCTTCACTCCTCATCCTCAAACGACCAATCTCAGGCAAGAATCGACATTCCCGGTAGGTGTTGAGCGTCTGCTCAATTTTGGTCACAAGACGAAAAGCCTTTGTCAGCTTCTAATGTTATGTTGAACAGAATTTTTCCCACGCGGAACCGCTACAGCATTAACAATGCTTTAACACATTTGCTTAAGCCTGGAGCGGCTGGTAGAGAGGCTATATGTTGTCACAGGATGTTTTGTTGCGATCAAAACACTTGCGCCAGGCGGGACTCGAACCCGCATCTTCTGCTTTCCGGGCAGTGACGTTCGCCTTACACCACCGGCGCTGTTTGACCGCACGTAGCATCTGCGATATCCTCGAGGTCCCGTATCACGAGTAGGAGCTGACAGATCTCGGGGATATCGCGGATTTTACGTGCGGTCAAACAGCGCCGGTGGTGTAAGGCGAACATCGCTGCCCGGAAAGCGGAAGATGCGGGTCCGAGTCCCGCCTGGAGCAAGAGTTTTGATCGCAACAAAACATCCTGTAACAACGCTAGAGCAGTGTTCGACACTACTTTTCCCCTCTTGCTCCAACTCACCCCCATTAATGGTACTGATTTAGCACTACTGCTACCCCCTGACTGGACCATGTTCCCCATTACTGGTGCTGGTTTCCCTAAGTGATCCCCTTAAGCAGAAAAGATGTTCGGCACGTCTCCTGAATCCCCTGGCATATTGGACGACGTGTTCGGCACGTTTTTTGAATCCAAGGCACGTTGGACGACGTGTTCAGTACGTCTTCTGAATCCCAGGCAAGTTCAGCACACCTTCGCCTTTTTCGGCACGTCTTCGCCGATCGATAGCTCTTCGCGAATTATTATATACAAGTGCTCCGACACACTTAATGCCCCGTTTATACTTTCGACGCCGAGCGACGCGACAGCATGCAAAGTGGCTAAATTGATCGACCGCGTCGCTCAATCAATCTGGCCACCATAGGCCTTTGTCATACTGATCGCTCAGCCCGAGCGACGCCTAATGATATGCTCCCATATCGATCGTGCGGCGCGAAGGAATCGATATGGGTGCATATCATTAGGCGTCGCTCGGGGTGAGCGATGGTATGACAAAGGCCATACGGGGCGTCGCGTCGCTTGGCGTCGAAGTATAAGACCTATGTTATACTTCGGCGACGTTGTGATGCGCGGGCTGCTATGCACTGGCTGCGGGACATTATGTACGAATGGTCGCCGCGGGCGCGGCGACTCGCGCGGCAAGCGCGGGAGAAGACGTCGCAATTGGGTGACTTCAGCGGCCAGTGGTATCTAAACCTGCATCAAAACTTGTACTTCAAGTGCTAGAAAGTGTATACAAACTCAGTTTCACTGCGACAGTGCGTTATATTTTCAGCTTTTCCTGAAGAAGCAGCATATAAAATTGAGCATTAGAACGTTGCTTAGTTTTATAACCCGAACTCAATTTCTGAACCAGAGCATGTTTTCCCCAACTCCTGCAACAGCAGAAAGGGATATCAACAACTCAAACCTAGCGTCTGCAGCAAGTCATGAGGCACAGCTCCCACGACCGCAGCGGAGCTCATCGCGCACGCGACAGTCGTCGTCGCGGGCGCGGCGACCATTCGTACATAAAGACCGCCCCTCCTATGCACTGCGTAGCTGCCCGCGCAACACTGTGTCCGACGTCGCCGACAACAGCGTCGTCGAAGTGTAACATAGGCCTAAACGGGCCTGACGGCAGCCTCAACTTGCGCGCTTCGCGCGACTTTGCAACATCACTGACCTACGGAAAGCAGTTTTTGAAAAACCTAAAATTCGCTAACATCTAGTCTCCTGCGTGCTTTATTGGCATCAAGCTGTTCATCGCTTCCGTGCGTTCATCATAGACATTCTCTCCGGACCGTCCAGTTTCGCCGTTGGTTTGTGCGGTGCTGTACTTCTGCCCTCTGTTTGCTCCTCCGCAACTGCTCTCATGCCCAACAGCTTGTGTTTCGGATATCTTTGACGGTCTTCCGAAACCGTTCGCCAGGTTCTTTCTCATTAGTGCCTTCTTACTGGATCTAATTGCTGGTCCGCCTTTACAGGTCTTCCCCCCCCCCCTTCCTTCCCCCACGTTCCTAGTCGCAACTCCTGGCCCACTTCCTTGTTTCCACTATTGACATCCTTACTGGTCTCTCCTTGCTGGTTTTCCCGTCACGGTCCCTTCTCCAGGTTGTTCCTTACCTTCCTCACCCTAGAGGTTCCACTTATTTTCCTTCTCTACCACCCCCTTAGTGGTCCTCCCATGCTCATGGCAGACGGGTGACAGCATTCGGAATCAGGACGCTCAGAAACGCGCGCAATTGCCACTGTGTGAAGAGGAGGAGGCTGCGCTTCCCCTGCTGCAGCAACATCCCATGATGAACGGCAAACGCTGCCGCGCGAGGTACGCAGACACGTATCTCGCGCGGGTAACATTTTTCGTTCAACATGGCACAATGCTGAATTCTGAATTTGGCCACTCGTCGTACAACGACGGTTTCACCTCTTCTGACTCCACATGCTTGTTGCGTAGGGGATCCATTTCTGGATCCAGACGCTCTAAAACACGCGCAGATGACGCTTTGTCAAGCAGGAGGATTCACCGCTTCCTCGGCCGCAGCAGCATCCCATGTTGGAAGGCACATCTTGTCCGCGCGGGGTTCGATGAGGCGTATCTCCTGCAGGTTTGACCACTCAAACGTCATCGAAGGCTAACTCAATTATATAGTGGTGGATACAAATAATATTAGTATGACCTGGACTACCTCCAGGGCTGCCATGGCTGAAGTTTCGGAACGCCTGAACGAAATCCGCAAAAACTCGATAATTTGATCAATAGTGATTGATCGCGATCAACACTTCAAAAGCGAACTCCAGATTCGTGTCCAGCAGCCTCGATTACTTAAAAACTGAAGTTCCCTGGCACGTAGAAGACGTCTAGGTATTTTTCGCTCTTTTCACGCCCCGTAATATCTCCCCATTCCCCCCCCCCCCATTTTATGACTAATTTATGACTCATCGCTTAGCGGATTATTGTACAGTATAATAATAATTTGAGAATTTGTTGAAACGCTCTTCATATCGATCATAAAATCAGCGAAGTGACTTACGGAGATTCCTCTCTGCATGAGATAGACAACGTTAGGGAACGAAATTGCACCTAACAAAATTTCGAGCCCTGGTTATTATACAATAAAAATCAAGTGTTCAAGAAGCGATCTTTGATAAGACTAGGGAGGGCCGCATTCAAAGTCGCCGTTTTTCAGAAAATAGAAAACATTTCTGAAAAAAAAAACTTCGAGACTTCCTGACCGTTACAACAGAAAGGAGTGGTGAGCAACACCAATGGGCCCTAATAGAGATCCAGTTGTCGAATGCTTCGATGTGGAAATTCGATTCATACAAACATGTTGCATCACCATTTTTGTTAATGTAAACTTTCATGCTGATTCAAAAGGTGTATCGACTTTTCGAATTCTAGGTTCGACTACGAATACCTTATAATTTTCTAAAGCGGCTATTATTCGTGAGTGCAGAATTTTGTTCAGAAAACCGTTAGACTTCGCAACCTGTGTGATCAGGAAATTCAATTTTACATCCTTTGCTGAAGAAAATCGACGCAAAGAATAGAATACCTGCAAAGCGCTCGATTTTTTATTGCATAGTAAGCAGTGCTTGAAATTTTGTTGAGTACGAACTCGACTTCATACGCTGTCTCCTTCAGGTAGAGAAAATTCGAAAAATTCGAAAAACCGAAAGCTAATAGTTCATTAAAAATAGAGGAAAACACAACCCCTTCTTCGCTCTGAAACTTCAGCTGCCATGTGGGACACAGAAGATTCGATTTTTCGTCGATTTTCGCCAAAATCTCACTCAGAACCTGCAGATTTTAAAGGCTCCTTTTCACAAGGAAGAATTGCATTTTCTTCCGTTTGCTAATGCGCTATTAGTCTTACTGTTAGTGAAAAATCGAAAAATCTCCGAGTGATAACCGATTAAGTGAAGACAGCTGCGCTCTCTGTCTTTGTCGACATGTGAACGCTGAGTTGTCACGGAAATAATTCTTTTCCGCAATGAAGGCAGTTCCTAGAGGTAAGATCGTATTTCATAAAGGTTTAAGCACTGCTTGTAACACAGAACAAAAATCAAGCTCTTTCCAGCGATCTTCGATATGATCAGGGTTCGATTTTTGCGTCGATTTTTTAGCTGGCAAACGATGTAAAATTGAATCCTTTTATCATATAGAAAATCTTTACAAAAAACTTCATTTCTTTAATACATACTACGCAATGTTACGCATACTATGTTGTAGAATTTCATCTGTACAATTCTTTACAAGTTTTTTTTTCAGAAATGTTTTCTATTTTCTGAAAAACGGCGACTTTGAATGCGGCCCTCCCTAGTCTTATCAAAGATCGCTTCTTGAACACTTGATTTTTATTGTATAATAACCAGGGCTCGAAATTTTGTTAGGTGCAATTTCGTTCCCTAACGTTGTCTACCTCATGCAGAGAGGAATCTCCGTAAGTCACTTCGCTGATTTTGTGATCGATATGAAGAGCGTTTCAACAAATTCTCAAATTATTATTATACTGTACAATAATCCGCTAAGCGATGAGTCGACGACTCCCCCGCCTTTTACTACATAGCTGTCCTACACTTGCTGAGTCCCACACTCCCTGTGCCCGAAGCCGGCGGCCGCTGCAACACACACGTTGGATCGATTATTGTAGATGTTAGCGGAGATAAAGTGTTAGCACGTTATGACTCCGGGACTTGGACATCGACTCTGTGTAGGTTTTGTGTTGTACGTTCCATCATCTCTCCCTTGTAACAGGATGTAGAGGAAGCTCACAGTGTAGAGGATCTTAAGGATAGACGAATACACCGAACAAGTTTAATAGTTCCACACAGTGCATTTCACGCATCACCAAAGAAAACCAGAGGTCACTTTAACAGATTCTACTCTTTGCAAAAGCTGTCCCAATTTTAGTTTGATCGGAGTCTACGCCTTCAGTACTTGTAGTCTTCCACCATATTTAAGACTAAGTCCCGTAAAAGGCAACAGCATCGGCACGTCTTGTTTCCGACTCTCAGGAGCCTCCACCCCTGCTTGAGCATGATCTTCCTCTTTCTGAAACTCGGTCCCTTCCAGCCGCTCCCAATTATTTGACAGTGGCGGCTGCCGCGACGCAGCCGCGCCGTGCTATGGCTTTGTTGTTTAATGCGCGCGATCCACCGACGCGTGAGTACTCTCACATGTGGGTTGAACATTGGGATATTCTACATTGGTGGGAATTACAATGCATCAAGCGCACGAAGACATTACGCTTCTCCACCAGTGGCTGTCAGAATGATGGCTACCGTCCTTTTTCGCTGGCTGAATAATGGACGTCAATAACTGAATAACGATATTTCAGCCCATCAAAGCCTGAACTATGGTGGGAAGTTATTGTGTTCGGAAAATAGTCGTAGTCCAATTCAGATAATGAGCGACTTTGCTTCCATGACTAACTAATAGCTTTCCGAAAGAATTGCTCGTATCTGTTGAGCATGGACAACCGTCGAATACTCGCAAGATCGTCAGAGCGCAGCAGGGGCCAGATTCATCAGCCGCTTACCGGCCGATAACGATATATCGGTTATCGTGTCTGTATCTCTCTTATCACATACTACGTAGGCCGGCATGGTGAATCCGAGGTAAGATGATACCAGCGGTATCGTTGATGAATCTGGCCTCCGCGGCTTGGCTGAGCTCTGCCCGTATACGGTCCGTCGACCGCCGTTGTGTAATTGCACACGAAGTCCCCGCACGGCTCACTCCGCCGGCGCTGCCTCATCTGGGTTTCCGGCTTCTTCTATCGATCCCTCCAGCGCGTACTCACCTCGTTCGTTGTTCCTTTCTAGTCCACCACCTCCTCCTGCCCGGGCAGCAGCAACTTTGCGAACCTGCCGGGCAGGCGGCACCGCGAGCGTCGGGTCTTGCTACTCTTTGTCCTCGCTTCGTATCGCTGCTGTTCATCTGCAGCTGCGATTTAATCAATCCCGATGCAACTGACCGTCCGGGACTGTTGCCCGCTCTCCAGTAGGCTAGCTGCCTGTTCATATCCTTGACACTTTCAGGGTGCAGTGCCTATCAGCGGGAAGAAGGGCCTAGTATTTCGTTTGCATTCGTACTGGATCTCTCTCGCTGCTCATCTCACTCTGTAGTTTCCCGGTATGATCGTCAAGGAATAGTGAGTGACACCTTTGTTTGATTTTATGCGTTATTTCTCGATAGAAACTTCGGCGTCCTCGAGGGGACAACAATGTTTGGCGCGCCATCCGGCCGCGCTGTCATAGGAAGTTTGAGCGTCGCCTAAGCGCGTGCGGTGTAACGGTGTAAACACGCGGCCGACTGTTACAGTGGGCTGATATCCAGCCACTACGGTTGTTTCACCTCCTGGGGCCAGATTCATCAACGACTTACAGCAATCTATCGGAGAAAATACTGACGAAATTCCTGACATCGCAGCTTATCAAGCAATGTGGTGAAGCATTGCACCATATCGCTTGTTGATAAGTCGCGTTATCAAGAATTTCGGCTGTATTTTCTCCGTTAAATAGCTGCGAATCGTTGATGATCCCGCCCCTGGTTGAAACGGGAATTGCTAAGACCACTAGGGTGCGCACGAATGCTCACGACTTTGGGGGCGGGGTCTCCAGCGCTGGATTCTCGCGAGGGCGAGCTGTCGCGGCAGCTGTTCACGTGATTCCAGCGTGCTGGGTGATTGAGTCAAGAGGATCGAGGCCTGTCTCACGCATAAGAGAGGTGGTTCCTAAGGTAGAAGTAGGTGCGCTAGGGTTTTCGGGAGCGCTGGTTACGGTTACGGTGTTGTTTTCATTGCAGTTTTCGTAGGTTGATGACTTTATGTGAGTTGTGGGATAGGTTTTAAGACAGTGATAGTAGGTTTAGGTTTCTAATATGCTGGTATTTGTGGCGGTACGCATAATTTCGTTGTCTACTGTTGCCAGCTGATGTAACTGGAAATGTCTCTGATCGTTACAAGGCGCAATCACTGCCTAATTTCACCCGAAAGCGTTTTGCTGGAATAGAACATGGAGCTTACTAACACAGAATGAAAGTTTTGAAAGGTGTTGATTATTATGATTGTGGGACGCATTGGGTTGGATTTTTGTTCCTTTTGCATGTTTTTTGGTGAAATTACTCCTACGTAAACACATTTAGGTTTGGATTACTTTCAATCTGACCCCTTAGCCGAAAAGACCGCTGCATCTTATTGGCCTCGTCGTTTTGACAAATGTGCATACATAGGCAATAAAGAAACAACTCCTAATCCCGGGATATTCGCACACTCACTATGCCTCGTGTGGTGTCGCATATACCAATGTAATTAATTATTAGGAAAGGATTGGAGTATGTAGCACAGAGTGCTTGATCTGATACGTGCATAAGAACGACATTCATTCTTCCTGACCGCGTTTCATTGCGTGCAATTATCTGCCAATGGGGAAATTTTAAAGAAAGCAGAGCGAACACATGGGCTTCCACAATTTTAAGGCGCTATCGGTTCTATTATGAAAGGATCAGAACTGGGAACCTATATTCTGTTCAGTAGTTACACAGCATTGTAACAGTGCGTGCCAGAAGTGTTCTCCAGCACACAAATTCAGAAGAACTGTGCTGAACCAATACACATGCTAGAACCACTGAAACGATGTGTATCAGATCTAGTTTTCATTGGAAAGCATGTCCACTAACAACTAACATCAAAGTGCTGGCGCAACTCTTTAAAACACAACGAAAACGTGAGGTTCAACCTTTTTTGTCTACTGTGGGTCAAGTTCAAGGCTCATAATAAATAAATAAATAAATAATCAAATATGGTATGTTTTAGTAATAGGTTTCTCAGGAATCTGTTGAATTCCTCAGTTTTTCAGTCGTTTGTTATCATTCATTTGCCGTCTTGAGAGAGCACATATCTGAAAGAGGGACCTGTCGATTAGAGTGGCGTGGTACTGTACGTTGGCGGTGAGTGTGTCAGACAGCGGGCTGCGTGCAGAGAGCATGGCCGCGCGGAGGGCGCGAGACACCGCGACGAATAACAGCCTCCCGCGTTCTCCCGCAATGGCTAGCAACTCGCCCGAAACGGCAGCCGCAGCCGTTGTCTCCGCCCCCAAAATCGTGAGCATTTGCATCCACCCAGACCACTAGAATCAGGTCGGAATAGACGCGTGGCGTATGAGCGCGCAACTGGTGCAGGAGCACGCTTGTTCGACGCGAAGGCACACGTGGGCTGCGTCAGTGTGCTTAGCCATCATCACTAATGCTTAGTGTAAACGTTATACTACACCACGTTTGGACAGTAAATATTTCTCTTCCTCCTCTGCTTTTTCAGCAAACGAAGTACAAATCCGAATTGGAAGAAAGCAGTTTCCACTTTATGCAAACCAAGGAAGAAGTCACATTAGCTAATCTTTTAAAAACCAGCGTTTTGTGCAACCTTTTGTGCTAACTGATTCTGTATCACTTTTTGACTAAATAGCTTCTGTGTTTTGCTTTTGCCAATCTTAAAAAAGCCAACTTTTGCTGCACTCTTTATTTTGAGTCTCGGCGCAAGTAGGGTCACCTTATAAAAAGTGTCACCAACACCAAGGAAACGAGACAAGGCACACTGATAGTAGAGAAAACAAACAAATAATCTGTAGTTGTGCTCAGTGGTCTCCTCCGCTGACGCGGACTGCCCAGACTTCCTAATTAAGCACGAGGTTTTTATTGAGAGACCTCTCAAAAACCCCCTCGTACATTGCAAAAATGAGGTGGAGAACATACACGTAGTAGGATCAAAGGACTTATGCAAGCATCTACATTATTTCGTTGTTTACTAAAATACGAATTTCTTAAACGAGTACTTATGTGTTGTGAAGTGCTGCTCGTGAGGAACAAACGAAAGGCTTACAAGACATTTGAAGGGGAGACAATCTGCTTGAACCATTGAAAGCTTCTAGGTCACTTAAAACATATGGTATGATTACAGCACTATCCCACCACCAAGTTCACGAAGCAGATTCTTCAATTTGCATGCCCTTGAACGCCGTAGAAAAAGATACAATCAATTACGTTCTATAAGACGATAAATGGTCTTACTCGTATTCCTCTGCGGGAGTTCTATACCTTTTCTTCATCGAACTCAAGGAGTGGTCAGTGGAAGATTCAGTTTCCCAGACCAAAAAGCAATATCAGATCTCAGTTTTTTACTTGCCGTGCTGGCTCTGAGTTTTTGAAATTATCAAAGAAACTTATCTTACCCAACTCTGTAAGGCAATATAAAAAACTTCTTCACCGATATCTTCAGGATGCGGTAGTAGTTTTCCTCTTCGCTACCTTTAATTTTGTTGCTTGTCTTTCTTTGTGTGTTTACAGCGACCTCAACTTGTTTGGAGGAACGTTTGTTTTGTTTTTTCTTTTGCATGGTTATCCTTGTAGAAAAAAAAAACAAATAAAACGATCATTTTTGGAGTTGGTGGCTGACGGACTGTTCGAGAACTTTCATGGAACAGTGCTTCCGCATAACCGCAGCTAATGGCGGACTGACGACAAAGTATTAGATGTAAATCTGTAGCAAGTCTGTCCTGCTCATCTAAAAACGTGAAATATCACACTGTCATTTTTGCGGCCACAAAATTTATCACTTTTAGCTAGGATTAGTGGGCCAGTCGCATTTCTTCCAGGTGATTCATCCAAGTAAGTGGTAAAAACAGATATTTCGTATTTGCGATGAACTTCCCCAGCCAACGTGACTGCCGCGTGGGACAGCGCATACTTTTCTCGCGCGCCGAGTGTCCGACGACGTCGTCGGACAATCTTCCAGGAAGCGCACTCAATTTTCCGCCCAATCATAGACGCGAGATTTGCTACGCGAAATAGATATGAATATACCAGTAACCAAGGAAGATTCTTGAGGACAGTGTTAGATGTAGATACCAGCAATTTGTGTTTGTAATATTATACGAACAAGTAGTCAAAAACTGCCTATAAAGCACTTTTATAATGGTGTCCCATGGCGTCGTTTCTTGCATTATTTGTTAGTTATGAATAAAACACTAAACAATGAAGTTTACCATGGATAATCTTGGCCGATATATCAGTGGACTCAGTGATTAATATTATATTAGGTTGTAACGAATTAAATGACACTGGCTCGCGCCATTTTTTGGCGCGTCTTTACGCGTTTGATCAAGAACAAACCGTAAAATGTGGCATATCATTTAGAAGCGCAAACTTTGCTCTACCGGTGAGTACCAAATTTTCTATGTAAAAGTGGGAAAACTTTAGAGTTTTATTGACTTTTTTGCAGATGGACAAAAGGGTAATCCGAGGCATTTACTTGTATGAATTCATGCTGGGCACTACAGCTAAGGAGGCGGACGAGAAGATCAACGCCGCATTCGGTCAAGGATGTTCCACAATTCGGACGGCGTATCGTTGGTATCAGAAGATCCGGAATGGAGATGAGAGCTTGGAAGAACATGAAGGTCGTGGGAGGCGTAGTGATGTTGATGAGGACAAGCTGAGAGATGTGGTAGAGGAGGATCCACACAAAGGTACCAGGAGATAGCGAAGGTTCTTGGCGTCAGTCACAACACAGCTGCCCGGCATCTGAAGGAAATTGGAAAGACCAAAAAGCTGGAAAGATGGGTGCCTCACGAGCTGTCTGAGGAGCAAAGAAACCGACGATATGAGATCTCGTCCGCACTGCTTCTACGGAACGAAACGGACCCATTCCTTGATCGCATCGTAACCTGTGACGAGAAATGGATAATGTACGACAACAGGCGACGATCGGCACAGTGGGTGGAGAGCGATGAGAGCCCCAAGGTTTTTGCGAAGCCGGAATTGCACCAAAAGAAAGTAATGGTGACAGTATGGTGGTGTTCGCTGGGAATTATTCACCACAGCTTCCTCCCTCCCGGTGAATCCATCACGGCAGAGAAGTACTGCATTGAAATTGAAGAAATGATGAAAAAGTTGAAGGATATCCCGCCGGCCTTGGTAAACCGAAGGCGAGTTCTCCTTCTGCACGATAATGCTCGCCCCCATGTAGCACGAATGACGTTGCAGAAATTGAATGAGCTAAGCATTGAAACTCTACCACATCCTCCGTTTTCTCCCGACCTCTCCCCAACAGACTACCATTTCTTCAAGCATCCTGGCGACTTCTTGGTAGGGAAAATATTCAAATACCAACAGGATGCCGAAAGTGCCTTCGAAGATTTCGTCAATTCCAAAACTTCTGATTTTTATGCTACTGGGATAAAAAAAGCATGTGTCACGTTGGCAAAGATGTGTAGAATCAGGTTTTTATTTCGATTAATAAACTTGCCTACAAGCCGAGATATTAACTGTTTAAATTTACAGTGGTTCAGTGCCATTTATTTCGTTACAACCTAATACAATTAGATATTTGATAACGTTAAATGAAATATTCTTATGATGGTCTCCAATGACATCGTCGGACAATGTCGTGAAAGGGTTAAATGGTAAACTTGACAAAAATCAATCGATAAATAACAGTCTGTCGATCTACACCGCCTCCCTTTTGTGATGTCTGCCATACGACCGACATATCCACCAGTGATGAGCGGATAATGAAATTTTGAAAACCGGATAACGGATAATTTTGCCCGGAAATGGCCGGATAACGGAAAAACGGATAACGAACAAACAACAAAAACTAGAACTCGTTTTAGATTGCACTAGTTTCAACAACAGATCAGGGTTAAAGCACTGTTAATTCACAAGCAATTTCTAGACATTTTAGTGGTGTTTTTTTAAACGTTTTGCAGTCGCCGCATTAACGACGCTCTATGGGGTTTTCTCCCCATCCATAGGAAGACAAACGCACAGCAACATACCCGCCTTTCACCTGTTTCCAAGGGGTCGGGTGGATTGTCTTATTTATCAGCCTTACTCTACACCTAACTCTTTTTCAATTAGAGCAGTTGGAAAATAGAATAGTTCTTGGAAGAGCAATTCTTCCGATGTCTCTGCAAAGAAGAAGGCAGGAGACATCCAGCGAAACAAACTTCACATAACGATCTTGTCCTACACATGCTATGAACCGTTATTGTTGTTGCTGCTCGATAGCATCCCATGATCCAAGGTACTTCAACGTGGAATTATCTGGGATGGATAAAATACTAACTTTTGGGTAGTAACTACAAGCAACTGTTTACGGCAAACATACACTCAAAGAATTATGACATCCAGACCTTCTGGATCTGAGGAAGAAGACTCGACCCATCACTTCTGGAGCAGAGGAAGAATATCCGACCCAGCCCCAAAACGGAGGTGTTCCCTATGTTGCAGATAAGTTCCACAAAAAAGAACTCACAAATTAAAACAAATCTATATGCCTTCAGCACCCACGATGATAAGTTTGTTGAGTAGTTTATTGCTCCCTAAAATCTTTAATGAAGAATTTGCTTACTCTATGTATTTGGATTAGTTCTATTTCTTTTGCTAGTATTCATTACTGTACTGCAGTATTTTTTGATAATTCACGACAGCATATGGCTAAAAAGGTACCATTACCGTCTGCAATCCAGTCGATCATACTGCAATCGTGTAACCACAAATGATTCGATGGAAAAATCGGCGGTAAAGAAATTTTTCCCTTGATGCGGCTCTCCACTTTTGATGATTGCTAGTAGCAGCTTGTATGCCTTCTTGATCAGCACATGACTTGAGATGAATGAACAATGCTGTGACCTCATATAAGTATGGTACAGGCTTAGCGGGCCGTCTGGAAGGCTGGAAGTTAGACATTAGACTTTAAAACTATGTAGCCAGTTTCCAAGTGAGGGAACCTCAATTAACCCTTCTAGATTTGAATACTTCTGTTGTTTCTGACGACCAGTCTTATGATCGTGAAGGATACTGTACATAGTACACCCATCACCACGTCCAAAGCTAAGATTCAGCTAATTTGTTGTTCGTTATCCGGCCCAAAATCGCCGGATAACGAACAACAAAACGGATAGGCCAAAACCCCCCGGAAACCGGATAACGGATAACGGTTAATCCGCTCATCCCTGATATCCACGCGACCCCCTTCCAGTAGGCAACTCAGAGTAAAAATCGAGAAAATCGATCGATAATAGCCGGTCGGAAAAGCACACAAGTCTATGCGCTGTGCCACTGTAAAGGAAGGAGGAAAACGATAACTTCGGTACTCCTCCGCTGACGCGTCGGCGGACGTGAGCACAGAAACCATGTTTGTGTGAGTGTTCCATACCATGTGCAATCTCGCAGCGGGCGCTAGCGCGCTAGGTACCATAACGTCTTTCTTTACCGTATGGCTTGGACAAAAATGTGACTTTATTATAGTTTCACGTTACTGTGTTTACGTGTGCATGGAATCACAGAAGGACATGCAAACTGCCGCGTGCGCTCCAAACAAAGGCTATTGGTTCGGGTCTCGCCCAGGCCAGGCAAGCCCTGCATCCCTTCGGGGTTCCTGAACTGGTACCACATTTCTTTCGAGGGATAGGGTAGGGACTTGTTTATCGGTTGGCCAGCGCAAGTCAATATTTAGGCCAAATACGCATTAAAATTCCCTCCACGACATCGTAGCAGGAGAATGCATGCCGAATCTCAAAAACAACTGACTGACGCCGTGGTTCACCCTATTGTATAGCTTTTGCTGAACCCGGTTGTTGTAGAACCGAAAAGCAGAAGAAGAGCATTCAGCGACGACAGAGGAGCCAGAAGAGCATAGCGAGTAGCGTGATGAAAATCACAAGGCCGACTCTATGAGACATTGCTCTGCACCAGGAGACACCGGACGTGGCACATGACCGACACGCACCCCTGTTGACCCTCACTCCCATCCTGCAGACATTTGATGGCTTGTGGTCTCAGACTCCTAACTACAGCATGAAGGACAAGTAGCGCCCGTTAAAAACACCGTTCGAGTCGTCATTTTCAAGTTTTTTTTCCGCAGTCAAGAATTCCTACTCATCCTCGGCCGCTTTGCACAGGCGCAGCAATAAAAGTGGAATGTTTGGCATCTCCCAAACAAGAATTCGTCTTTACTCTTCTTTCTGCTGCCCTTCACCCTTTTTACTTCCGTTTACAGCGGAAATAGCTTCCGAAACAGCTTGGGTGGAGTGTAAAATTGGTCCAGATCAAATTAGCCTTTGTGTCCATACTCTAAGACGATCTGAAAAATCTCTCAAACTATATAGGGAGACGCTTAGAGCTGTCGATCGTCACTGTGTCAGAAGTTACTGGCAGAGAACACCTGCATGAAATAAGCGTAAAATGGGTCACAATATATAGGAAAATTTCCAGACGTCTCCAGCGAGCGCCGGAATTCAGAAGACGGTGTCATAGATCGATAAGGCAATCGATATCGATCGATGTATATTACATCGGTGTTCTCTCAGAGCTACCCGATCGGGGTGGGAGTGACGTGATTATGACGGCCGACGGAAAGGCTTCACAGCAGGGGAAATCTTCGATCCGGCAACCACTATTAGTCGATATTGTCGATGTTTTGAATATATCCTGCGCGCGTTGTGATTCAGAAATCGTGCTACAGATGCTGTCCAAAGCCCGCCTGGATTCAGAAGCCCTGTCGCGTTGCAAATTAGGAGGCGTGTCACAGATCGACCAGGCAACCATATGATGGTGTTCTGCCGATGACGTCCAGGCGTCCCCGATCAGCCATTCACCACTGCAGCGATTCTCCACTCAGAATCGCTGCAGTGATGAATGGCTGATCGGGGACGCCTGGACGTCATCGGCAATGGCTGAGGCTGCTCATTGTGAGACGCCCTTTTTGACAGAAGGGCTTTTCGGGAAGTAACCAGAGTCAAAGAGGCGCTCAGTATCGCGGCACCGAGCCACTATCGCAGCAGAGCTTTGATTCACAGTTATAGATCCGAAACACTCAAAAAAATCTAACAAGCCTTCTCAGAATACGCTGTTACACCAGTTCTTGTTGGGGATTCGAATGACTATTTTCGAATACTCAAACAATTTACCGGAGTAGGCGCGCACGCTTCAGTGTGTTCGACGTTGGGTAAGGAAGCATCCCTAGCTATTTTTGGGCGACGCTCCTAGTGTGGCCCGTTCCCAACATTATCTAATATCAAACCGTAAGTTTAAGCCTACATTGTACAATATACAATTAATTAACTGTACAATTAATTTGGCGCAAATAGGGTCGGGGATGGGTACTCAGTGGTTGTCCGTCGTGGTAGGAAGGCATGTGTGTGCGAAATTGCACCAGAAATGGTCTACCTCAGTTCGCTGTAGGGGTAGAACACACCAGTACCGCAAAAAATTTCGGTTTCGTACAGCACAAACCCTTGTGTAGGGCTGTCCTAGGTGGTGACCTCCCCCAAACCCAATTTGCGCCTTTAATTTTCCCATACCTTGCATGTATAGCCCATTGGACTTGGGCGATTTACCTCAAGAGCTAATATATCATCTTGTAACGGCTCAGTACGCGCATGTCCCTACCAGGAGGCGAAATTGTCGTAGCGGCTGAATATCAGCAGCGGTCGGCCGCGTGTTTACACCGTTACACAGCACCACTTAATCCGACGCTCAAATTTACTGTAGCACCGCGGCCGGATGGCGCACTAAACATGGGGGTCATCATGCTAGACAGCCTCACATGACATGTAGCGATGCGCTACATCAAACTTTTGCCCAAGTGCTGAACTACTACCACACGTAATTGTTCATTTCTCTTCCTTTGGGCACGGACTACCACTGAGTGTAACGTGGCCACTATTTTAGCAGGTCCGCATTGAGATTAATCCAATGTTTCGCGCGAATCTACTGAGGAATTTGGTTATCCGCAGCATATCGATGAGGCAAGGTTCGCAAGAAGCGATGAAAGGCGGTCCACTTTAGGTGTTCATGTTGTTGAGCACTTATATGGCTGATCCCATATCTCTGGGCAGGCACTCGTTTAATTTTTTTTGTAGTACGGGAGTAGTTTTTTTTTGTAGTATGTAGTGTAGTAGTGTAGTACTCATACCCTTTTGGTATGTGCCACATATTCCACTTCTACGTGATATCGTGGAGGCGACGTTCACCGATCCCGGATGAATGGAAGGCTTGGTTAACCGGGGCGGGAAATCGCAACAAGATCTTGGTGCGCGCGACATCCGGCACCACCTCCAACTGCGCTCCACACGCTCAGTTATCAGTCAAAAATTATTAACTAGGTGCAAGAGCTTAGCGAAGTTGATCTTGTCGAGCAGTTAAAAAAACGAACCAGAAACAATTAGTGAATTCGAAGGAGTTCTTATCTTACTATGTAGGGTGTCCCAAAAAATGTGAGCACTTTTTGGAAGGTGATAAGTTCGCTGTCAGTAAAGGTGGAGGAGAAGTTTAGAGCTCATTTGAAAGCAAAAAAAGCAATTTTCTGACATAGGAATGGTGAGGATTGCGCCGCGCACTCATCAGTTCTTGCATTTTACGCTCGATTGTGTTTCGCTCGAGTACTTCTCGAAATTTTTCATAAAAAGCTCTTCGATTTATTTGCGCTTCTTTTGAAGTCTAGGACTTGAAGACACACTACACATTGCGGTAAAATGCAGCGAACGTCAAAAAGCGTAGGCAATGCTTGAAATGTTTTAATATTGCTGCTGGTGAAGCCTTAGAAGACGTTTGTGATTCATATGAAACCAAAGGACGACGAGAGTTGTGTAACTTGCAAATGGTCAACATTGCGCCATGCACCCGTTTGAAGCCTTACATTCTAGACTCAATTGGTTTTGCATGGGCTGAATGCTTGTTACAATCTTGTGGTTAATTGACCACATTAATTTGTGCTTCTCTTAACGTTTAGAACTTGACAGTCTACTAAAGCTCGTGAAAAAATGCGTGGTATGTTAAAAGCATAAGCGCTATATAAAGCACCACACTATTGCTGCTAGTAAAGGCTTTGGAGATGTTAAGGATTCACCTAAAGTTGTGGTGCACTGTCAAGTCCCAACGTTAAAAGAAGCTCAGCACAGGGGGTAATGCGTTCAATTAATAACAAGCTTGTAACGGCCATTCAGGCCATTCAACCAATGGAGTCTGAAAAGTCAGGTTTCAGTTGCATGAATTCTGACGAGTGCGTGGCGCAATCCTCTTCGCTCATATGTTAGATAATTTCTACTGTATTTCGGTTTCATACGAGCTCTAAACTTTTCCGTCATTTACTGGCAGCAAAGTTATCACCTTTCAGATAGTGCTTACATTTTTTTTGACACCCCGTATATAGAGCGGTTAATCCGTGCGTCACGTAGTGAGTCCGTAGTGCGACTATAACTTTGCTCGAATGACCTATTCGAATGATTGGAATATTGAGAAACACCGCTTTTTTTCGAATATATTCGAATTCGAATTTTTGAAAAAATTGTACTCAGCGGGCTGGTGCCCGCTCCGAGATTGCGCTTGGTCGTGGAACACTTACATAAACACGGTTTCTATGCTAGAACTAGGCAAAGCAGGGAACTCTAGGGTCTGGCTGGTCTAACTTACCCGCCTTAACCATTTCATGACACGCACGATTTCCAGGCGACTGCCGTGTGGGACAGCGCGCATTTTCCCTCGCGCTGATTGTTTCCGTTATTTTATTTGTATTGTTTGCTAGATATGAAAAACAGTAACAAATGAAGTTTCCCATGGACCATCTTGACTGTAGCTATTAGTGGACTCGCTGATTAAAATTGTACTAATAAATGTGTGATAATTTTCCATTGACTATTTTCATGATGGTGTCCGACGACATCGTCGGACATTGTCCCACGCGACAAAAAAAAATGTTCGATGACATCGTCGGACGATGTCGTGAAAGGATTAAGATACCTTGCCGGTGTGCAGAGGTGACCAACCTGCTTAGTAGAAAGAAATCGAGAGCACAACTATAGAGGGGACTAAAAGGTATAAGGTACTACAGCGTTTGATTCTGCGGCGTATGCCATTCAGTTGTCTTCGAGCGTAGCCATGGGCAATTGTCGGAATTCGCAGCCGATCACTGTATTTTTGGAACGCTGTGAAGGAGGTGTAGATGGAGATCGTGCAATGAGCATCGGGATTCAGAAGGCAGTCGTCATCCGCCATTGTGTACATAATAAGTGGGAACATGTCTGTAGGTACGTATATATGTCGTGGGTGGCTGGGAGCGAAAATTAATACTACAGGAATCAGTTGAACAGGTCTGCCACCTGACAGTAAGCAGTGTTGATCAGACGACCAATATCGACTGATTTTGTTTTTCTGCAGATTAAATTTTCTGGAGAGGGATGCGCACATGCTGTATAACACGTAAGGAAGCGTATGTGTGCGTGTTTGTCGGTACATGGAGAAAGGCCACATCTTGAAACATAAATCGCATGAATACAAGGGGAATGGAAAAACTCCATAGGATAATCTCTTTGAAGACGCTACCCTACCATACACTGCTATCCAATTTCTCAACATATTTTAGTATTTTATCTTGTTGTAACGTATAATCTGGGTTTGCAAGCGGAACCGTCATCCAGTCATTAGGCGGCCGATAGGCTGCCGATTTACATTATGAAGACACAAGCTCTTGTGTGGCTTTCGAAAAGTGCGACATTTCTTTCGCTGTTTACATTTTAACGAATTTCTCTATTCTGGCCTGACTATCCGGGGCTGTGGCGGCTGATTTCATGTCAAGCAATTTCTCATATATGCTCGAAAAGAAGAACCATAACGGGATGAGGTGTACTGGCGTTCAGAGCTGAGATGAGGAAGACGGATTAACTTTTTTGTTGGGGAACTCGAGCTGAGGCGATGCTGACGAACGACATTGCCGAACGCTTTCTTAACATTCTTGAGGCAAGATCGCTTTTGTGAGAGCTTCTGTATATTAATGAAATAGCTCAGGATTGCAAAGATTGTGCTTCCCTTTTTGGGAAAAACAGTCACTGTATCAATGGTTGATGCTCCCTTTATAGGTCTAGCGTCGCTTCGTGTTCGGACAAGTTACTCTCCTCCTGTATGGTGTTTGTTTATTTAAAATTGCTACTGGGCGTGCTTTCTGCACAGAACGTTGTTACCTTGCTTTCTTAGGGGGACTAGAGAAACTTAGCTAGTAAAAGCTTCATTTAGGTCTCCTCTCTACATCCTGGCGCAGAGTGAAAAATTGTATATTGCTGGTGTTGCTTTTAAGCTTTGAATTTGTACTACGGCTATGTATTTTAAAAGTTCGGGAAGTGTCTTTTAGTGCATGCAGATTTTGTTGACTCGTGACGTATACATTAAATCCTCTACTTCCTTTCTCCTTCCTTTTGATCAAAGTCCTCTTATCACCACAAATCAGAATTCTAAAGCGTCGCCAGCTAGCTTTCACTCCCAAGCCTTGAGCACAGTCCGGCATGATTGTAATCGAGATGGGAGTTTTTTGTTTTATTTATTTATTTTTTCAATACGAACGCGATAAGCGCGACCGCTAGATACACAGACACAACAGTAGAACAGTACAACCGAGGCGCAACATCAAAAACATACTCAGGGAAAAACATAAAAAACATAGCAACAAATCAGATGAAAAGATGTCAAATCTGAAGTCAGAAATAGCATAACACAGCTTACTTAACGAGCAACCCAGAGTCAAAGAAGTAAAAAGACACCTCAGTCCTAAACCTCTAACTCAACAACGATTTTTGAACTGACCGCTTAAGCTATCCCAGAGAAAAGGAGGATTGCATGCATTTCGTCACCCTAAGATAAGCGCTTGCTGCCCTGTGAGGGAAGAGGCCTAGCTTAAATCTGCTCCTAGGGCAGGAGAGAAAAATCCTTTCGTGCTCTCCCTTAGTGTGAGAAGTCGCATTGTAAAGAAGCTGGATTCCCTACAACGCGGCTGGTGGAGTAACTTATAGAGAAAATATGCAAATATAAAAGATTTTCCTACGAGATCCAAGGAGTGGAGACCTAGGTATTTATTCCTTATAGAGGTATTAGGTACCCTGGAGTAAAAAAAAGCCCCCAATACGAATAAGCTCCTTGCGAGTAAAGTTATTCTGTACCTTTTCCAGCGCATTAAACAGGTTTTTCCTACTGGGGAGAAGACCGTAGTAGAGGACTTCACTAACGGACGTACATACAACTTGTAGGCCCTTATCAAAACAGCCTTATTCCTGGTAGTCAAACCTTTGAAAATCTGATAGGTTCTGTACTGGGCACGCCTGCAACAATTGCACACGTGCTCAGAGAAATGCGATTTAGTATTATAGTGGAAACCAAGATCTTTGACGCTGATTGAAGCCTTCCAACATCCTGCGAATCTACAATTACCTTATACAACTTAATGTCGTCAGCGTATATCTTGACCTTGACCACAGTGGGTTCTATGATTGTAGGCAAATCTGCAGTGTAAAGATTGCATAAGATTGGTGATAAGACACCTCCCTGAGGCACGCCGCTGGAGACAGCTTTGACCCCAGAGAGGGACAGCCCCAAACGCACTTGTAATGTTCTGTTGCTTAAAACTCTCCAATCCACTTAACTATAATGGGATGAAAGTTAAACGTAGACAGTTTAGACAAGAGTTTCCTGTGCGATACTCGATCAAAAGTCTTAGCAAAATCGAAATAGATGACATCACAACTTGTCCAAAGCCTCACCGCAGTCATTGATGCATTCTAGAAGGTTTGTTTCAACTGATCGACCTCTCATAAATCCATGCTGTCCGGGAGGTAAAATCGCATGCTTGCAAGCAAACTCCAGTATGTAATCCTTAAAAACCTTTTCAAAGAGCCTACAAAAGTTAGAGGTGATACTAATTGGTCTGTAGTCTTCCGGTTTAGAAGGATCACCTTTTTTAAAAACTGGAGTGACATAAGCGTGCGCGCTGGGACCTGTGAATGCATAAGAGACTGGTTGAAAATATAAGCGAAAGGAGCACAAATGACATCAGCAATCGGCAGAATAAAGCTAAAAGGAACTCATCAGGAGTGACTGAGGAGGAGGGTGGCCAACCTTTAAGAAGACGCAAAAGCTTAGCACCGTCAAATCATGGAAAACTTTTCATCGCTGCATGTTCGTAGTGAGACTACACCGGCAGCATGCCATCTTCTATCAAAAAGACCTTGGCGAATTCATCAGCCAACAATTCAGCCTTAGCGTGATCAGTAAACGCTATACTTGTGCCTTTTCAAAATTTTTCGAATGAACGAATAATCGAATAACTCCATTTTTTCGGTTATTCGAATTTCCGAATAATCGAATAATCCCATTTTTCGAAAAATCGAATGAGCGAATAATCGAATAATACCATTTTTTCCGTTATTCGAATTTCCGAATAATCGAATAATCCCATTTTTCGGTTATTCGAATTTCCGAATAATCGAATAACCCCATTTTTCGGCTATTCGAATTTTCGAATATCGAATATTCGAATAAATCGAATAATCGAATAAACTTCATTAGACTTTATACACCCCGGTTCATTATAGGCTCACCTCCCCCTCGATTTGTCCATTAGTACCTGAAGAACCCGCTGCCGAGGATCAGTAATGTTTCCATCGAATCCCTCACTATCGAAAACCTCTATTGAAGAATTCTAAGCAGGTTATCTTATCAGTGCGGGATACCACGAACTTTAATTGAAAATTTAACAAATGGAGACCGGTGCAAAATATAAGTTCGCTTCATAGAAAACCTGATTAACCATAAAAGTACTGCAGACAAAGTAAGATTAGTACTTCTTCACATAACGTCTGGTGTAAACAATATCGAAAATTCTATTTGGCATACTACTGACAAGGTTATCAACAACAGTTTGCTCTACATTGGTAAATGCATCAAGTGGGGCGTTCTTCAGATCAGAAACCGAAGTCGAAGCGGTTCCATTTTTGTACACTTTGTGTACAAAAATGCCCACAAGTTTTCTAGTTATTGGGTTGAGATCTGGAGAACAACTAAGCCACTCCAAATGTTGAATTCAGTTGGAGTTAATCCAACCTGTAGTTGACTGCGTACGTATATGGATGCATTATCTTTTTGGAAAATAAGGTTGTGCCTATGAAATCTTCTGAGATATGGGAGAAGGTAATCTGCGAGCAATTTCTGGTAGACTTCACTCTTCATCCTACTCGAGACGAACTCCAAGGCAACAATTCCGTATCGAGAAAACGCAGCCCAAACCATGAGACTTCCACCGATAAAGTTGCGCCTGCAAAATGCTCGCTCCCCTGTCCTCAGATTTCTCCAATAGTGTTTGTACCCGCCGGGCCCATCAAGATTCCACTTCTTTTACACTACTGGAGAGATCTGAGAAGAGAGGTCGAGTATCCTGTAGGCGCAACTTTGACGGTGGAAGTCTCATGGTTGGGCTGCGTTTTCTGGATGCGGACTTGTCTCGTTCATCCCGGATGTTCGTCTCGTGTAGGATGAACAGTGATACCTACCAGAAATTGTTTGGAGATAATCCTCTGCCATATTTCAGATGCTTTCGTAGTCACAACCATTTTCCAACAAGGCAATGCATTCACACACGTATCACAGTCAACCGCATTGGCTTATCTCCAACAGAGTTCAACCTTTGGAGTGGCCTAACTGTTCTCCAGACCTCACCCCGATAGAGAACTTGTGGGACATTCTTGTACACAAAGTGCACACAAATGGAACCACTTACACTTCGGTTTCTGATCTTAAGATTGCCATACTTGATGCATAGATCAATTTAGAGCAAACTGTTATGAATAACCTTGTTAGTAGTATGCCAAATAGAGTTTTCGACGTTATTTACAATAGACTTGATGTGACGAAGTACTAATCATACCTTGTCTGCAGGTACCTTTGTGACTGATCAGGTTTTCTATGAAGCGAACTTGTATTGTGCACCGATCTCCATTTGATAAATTTTCAATTAAAGTTCGTGGTATCACGCACTGATAAGATAACCTGCTTAGAATTCTTCTATAGACGTTTTCGATAGTGGGGTATGCGACGGTAACATCGCTGAGCCTAGGCACCAGATTCTTCGGGTACTAATGGACAAATCGGGGTGAACATATAATTTTGTATTGGGGTGTATTAATAAGGACGATGAGATTTTTGTGTTAGCCAATTTCGTTTGATATCGTTTATGCGCTTCAAAAGCGCATTGTGTAGGTTCAAGTAAGTGTAGTAAAGTAAGTTCAACGACATGCGCCAGAGACAAAAAAGAATAGAATTCTTTAAAAAAAAATGCAAATATTGGAGATGTTTAATATCTTCTAAGAACCGTTTACAATACTCGTTAAGATGGTAAGACATGATAACTTTTTTTTCCTACAAAAAATCCTACAAAAAGAATTATTACAGAAATACATGTGCAAAACCTACGCACAAGTGCAAAGCTTTTGCGAGAGAAAAAACGGCGCAAATAGGGTCCGGGGGGGGGTCACCTTATAAAAAGTGTCACCAACACCAAGAAAACGAGACAAGGCACACTAACAGTAAAGAAGACAAGATTTAGGCAGGGGAAGGGACTCCAGGGTGTGGCTCAAGTGACGCATCCGTGTTAGAATCGCCTAAATCCTGGAGTTCCCTCCCTTGTCCAAGTAGGAAGCACATAAGACGCGGATCTATAATCGAAACGAAGAGATAAGACTGCATTTACATTCACTGTATGTAGCTACTCGCCACACCGGCCCGCCGCGCCATGCTGTGGTAACCCTCCCCCCCCCCCCCCCCCGGACCCTATTTGCGCCAAAAAAAAAACCGTTTTCTCTATTTGTTAATTTCATTATTTCACAGGAATCGGCATCCAACCAAATCGTGGAGTTATATACCATTTTCAGTCGAAGTTCAATGTTTGAAATAAATTTCAACGTTTCGGACCGCAGTCGATCGCCATCAACTGCGGTCAGTATCGCCAATGCACCATGCCCCACGCCAGTTGTGATGGACTGATGGAAACACGCGCGCACACACACTACCCTTCTATGTATTGTAGGATATTGAATGCGTTTTCGTAACGGTGAGCTCCCCGACAGTGCTATCGAAAACAATCATCACCGGAATGAACGTCGCTTACAAAAATCATCATTATGCCACATTCGAAACAACCACGTATTCTAAATTCGAATATTGTTCGAATTTTCGAACACCGAATAATCGAATTCGAATAATTATTCGAAATTGCGAACCTCGAATAATCGATTTCAAATAATTATTCGAATTTGCGAAAGTCGAATAATCGAATTCGAATAATTATTCGAAATCACGAAACTCGAATAATCGAATTCGAATAATTATTCGAAATTACGAAACTCGAATAATCAAATAGTCGAAAATCGAATTCGAGTAAATTTTTCGAATAATTATTCGAATTCGATTATTCGAGCACAAGTATAGTAAACGCATCCATATTCTCTCCCCTAAGACAACCGACGCTTCTTCTGTCTTGAAGTCTACAGCTCAGAAACCTATAAAACTTACGAGGGCTACCAGAAACAACAGCTTTAGCTTCTAAGTAGTTATTAAACTTTCGAAGTCTCCTGTCAAATTCGGCGTTATACTTGTCAAAAGTTGCCCAACTAGCCGTTCTCTTAGCTTCACGGGATAAGCATTTACGATGATTTACCATATTGTACAGAGAAGCTGGAAGAGGCTATCCGACGAGGCTTTCTTAATGGGAACAAAAATATCTTTATCTTTCTGTAGCACCATGAGGAACAGCTCATATTTCCCATTGACACCGGGTTGACTTTCCAATAAATCGATCCATCTAACATGGGACAGAGAAATACGAATTGCATCATAATCAGCATGTGAGTACAATCTGCGAAAAACAGGAGCACTATGCTTGGTGATTCCCTCAAACCCAGAGATGACAAAAGATATACAATTGTGATCATTGTATTGTTGTAAGTATACGTTTTGCAGGCAACCCAAAACCTACTAACCGTTTTAGGAATCTTCAGAAAATTGTGTAGTCAGTTTCTAGGATTAATTTTTAACCGTTGGCCCAGAGTCTGTGGCTTTGGATTCGCAGGAATGACACGGTTTTAATGGTCATTTTCAACTAGCGATACGTTTCAGTCGAGTGGTCCTTCCTATGAGCGTGGAAGAATACCAAATTGGACAGTTGTGGTCCGTAGCAGAGGCATCTAAAGCTGAAACTGGTGGAGGAGAAGGCGTAGAGGTATCGAGACGAATCCCTTAGTTCACTGTTCCAACTATTAAAGTTAAGTTTCTTCCAGGTGTTAAAGAACGAGCCTTTTGATGATGTGCCGTTGTTAAACGGAAGATTTTCCAAAGGACAGTACACTCATAAAATCTACCATCTGCAGTCGTCAGTCGTTACAGATGCTTCTTTCAGTTGCTGTTTTTATAATCTACGACCACTTATGTGTTTCACTGATTTCCTTCAGGAAAGTCCCTACCATTATTCGAAAGATCGCTCCCAAAGGCTCTTTAGCTATACACGAAGAGGCTTGGAACGCCTACCCATACTGCAAGACTGTTCTTACTGTGAGCTTTTTTAGCAACCGCGTCTTGCTGGTGCTCCAAATAAATCTCTGTTTAGAACCCCGATTACATGAAGGAAAACTTTTTCGTCAAGATTGAAACAATGCATCTTCCTGATCGAGGGGACACCGAAAATGTGAGAACCTTTAGAATTGTTTTCTGTGCCTATACAAACTGATGTTGATTTCCTTCAGGCTCACGAGCTTCCCCCAGAGGAACTGGAACGGAGGGAAGTGGTTCATATTAATATAGCAGCTGACAACGAGTACCTTCACGCTGGTGACATCCAACCAGCTACGTGTCCAAGCAAATTTATCAGTGAGAAAACAGGACGGTATGTCAATATTGTTCAAGCCTACGTCCTCATTTCCTAATCTTATTGGGGTTAGGCCTGCAGAGACCGATGGAACACGTCTTCCTATTTCCTCCCCTTTTCGAACAACGGCTTGTTCAGAAAAGAAAATATGAAGATATGTGTTATCCTTACCATAGTTATGCTTCACACCCCGTGAACTAAGACCTTCGAAATTGTTGCTATTCCTCTCAGTAGTCTTACCAGGGAATGCCTTCAGCTTGCTGTGGAACTTCAAACAGTGACCTACGCTTTATGAAATAGCTTGAAACGCCGATCATTTCACAGGTAGACCAGATGTGCAAAATCGGTCTCCCAATCGAGTTCTGGCCGGTCAAAGTCCGGGGTTTCGATTTGATATCTCGCGCGCATAAGCTGCCTAACAGCGGCGGCGGCGGTGCAGTGGCTACCTTCTCGCTTCGAAGTAAAGGGATCTATCCTAGTCGGATAGGGGCAACTGTAAAGTGCCAGTTGCCCAGGTGATCCCGTGCCACACAACTATATCCACTGAATTTAAATGAAAACCCCCGTTATGGGACAGCAGCAGAAGCTCTCAGAGAACCTCTAGGTAGGGAATGTGGACCAGGGGTGTGCGTAATTACGATTTACGATTTACGATTTTACGATTTACGGCTATTTTTGCCAAATTGTTTACGATTTACGACATTTTGGGTCGTAAATCGTAAATTTTCGTAAATGTGGTCTTTGATCAAAAACCAACTGGCGTCCAAATTTATGTAGACTGGGTTATAAAAAGGTGCCCACTCTAATGGTCCCCTCTTATAGCTCATTACCACTCCCCTTCGGAGTTGTTTTTGATACTCAAATGTGTTACTGTGGTAGAAGACACCGTCCTATGCACAGGTTTTTCGAATCCAACTATCACCTTCCTAGAGAAAAGAGACGAGTGTTCTAGATCCACGTCCTGCTTGGTAGTGAGGTTTAGTCAATTTGTTTATAATATATTCATGCTAATCCTAACTAATAGAATTGACGCAAATCCACGATCGAACATCATTCGCGACTGGAGGCGGGATCTAGAAAGCTGCTGCACTCATGTGGAAAGAATAGACCGCTAATGTTTCCATCGGTTTGCATTGTACTTTATAGGGAGTAGCAAATTGATGTATAAATTGTGGTAAAACCAAGCGCGTAGCATTTCAACAAAAGCTCAACTGGCTTTGGCAGTTTTGATTTTACTTTTCGGTGGTGTGATTGAGTTTATGGTCACCCTATGTACCGTTGAGGTACGTGAGAGAGAGAGATATAGAGGAGGACGGGAGGAGGAGGCTTAAGATTTAGTCACTAGTTAGAGGAGGTAACAGAACACTTTTTCTTTAGCAAGCTATTTATTTCGGAGGAGCCTTCCTCAACCGCACGTACCAACCAGGTCTACAAATCTGCCCACACACGGCGCCCATCCAGCGCCTTCATAAGGGGCGGGGCGAAGAGCTGGGGCATCGTCGTCGCCGACGATACACCCGCCGGCCCAATGGGTTAAGGCTTACATCAGCCAGCAAAAAAAAAATCATCAATACATATGAGATCGCGACAATTCGGCCGGACGAGACGTGATCTGGCGAGGAGTCGTCGGCGGCTTGAGTGATGTCGAGCGATGTAGTTGACGGCGGCTTGGATGAACGTTGGGGCTGGCGGCGGCTTGGTTGAGGTCGGGCGTTGGAGACGGTGGCTTGATTGAGTTCGGTCGTTCGAGTCGGCGGCAGGTTGAGGTCGGGCGTTGGAGTCGGCGGCAGGGTGAGATCGGGCGTTGGAGTCGTCGGCGGCTTGATTGGGCTACTAAGACCTCAATTACGAGGCCTTTTCGCTTGGTTCTGCTGGTGCTGCTGATTAGGCCTCCTGACGGAGCACAGGATGGAATTGTGGTCGAGACCACAATTCCCACACCGCACTCCACAGTCATCGGAGTGCTCGTCTTTGAGGCACCGCAGGCATAAACGCCTTCGCGATGCCTGTGCGGTGCGAGCCACCGTATCTGGGTACCGCGTGCATCGCCCCGTGAGATGAGTATCACGGTTTTCCTCAACTGTGCAGAATGCACAGGAGGAGCACGGCGCGGTACGCACCAGAATTACCTGCAATGCAGCATGAAGATGCTTTAATTCGGCGCGAAGCGCCAATTGATCAACTAGCATCTCTGCTTGCATCGCAGATTGAGTCGTCTGCATCGCCGATTGAGTCGCCTGCAAGTCCTCGAGTGTCGGGATGAGATATGCCATAATTGTCGTGGCATCGCAGATATCCAAATCGGCTGAGTCTGCGTTGCAAGGTGAAGACGACATTATGATGACGACTATTAGCTGGAGCGCCTTTTATACAGAATTTGAGTTCGGTTAGGGGCGTGTTGCCCTTAGATTTTCCGACTGATTGTAAATATGTTCCTTGAGGATATTTTGCAATCAACTTGAGCTCACTGAATTTACGATGGCGTTAGAAGGGCTCGCATGGCTAAGTAGGTATGGCCTTTATCGCCTAACTACTTGTTGATGAGCTGAAGGTCAAGATTAGACGACCCCGCTGAGGTGAGGGATGATTGCACCCTATATGCGCTAGAGCAGTCATTCTAAATCCATGCTGAACGGTGCTAAGCGCGCTCATATGCAGACCGTCTTTCTTTGCTTCTCTCGCGCACTCCACCGCCGCGGGCGTTGTGTGGGCGCCCGCGGAATATACGGAACACGGTTCGTTGTACCCCCGCAGCCAGGCGCCTGCGGCGAGCTGCCTCTACACGCGTGCGCGGGATGAATTGTTCCGCGGACGACGGGGTAGCTCCAATTTTACGCTGCTGCGGCGTGAAAGCCGTGGCAGCAAATTTTTGGCACCCGTTGGAAAAATTTCCTGTGCGGGTTGAAAAGTGCCACTCAGCTCCCTGAGGGAACTGAGTGGCCCGCCCCCTCCGCGCAACTTGGGAGGGGGCGAGGGTGTCAAATAAAGACACCAAGTGTCTACCGCGATGGACACAGAACGCCCCACGGGGCCCCGCGGGCCTTACTCGGCCGGCGGGGCCCCAAAGGGGGCGGAGACCGGTTCGAACTCGAAACCCGGTCTCGCGGGCCTCGCTCGCTATCGGCGAGCACCCGCTCTGCGCCATACGGCGACAGAGCGGAGGGGTTCACATCGCGGCTACGTGGTCGCCTCCACATGCCTAGTGCATGCAGAGCAATAAAGCATGCATAATAGGTATCCATCATGCAATGGAGAGCAGGCATATTAGGTATGCATCATGGCATAATAGGAATGCATCGGTTTTGCAGATAAACGTTGTTTTAAAGATGGCATTAACGTGTTACATACGGAAGATTATATAGTGCTGCAATGGTTTCCACTACAGTATTTAAGCCGAAGTATTCCCTTTCTGCTTTCGGCACTTTATGCATTTCCACATCAGTTTTAGCAGTGCGGAACCAAACGACCCGATAGAGGATAGGATGGCTATAAGAATGCATGGGCCCATCATATAAGTAAGGCCAGTAAGTAGTAGTATGGAGCTCAATGCTCCAAGAGTTAGTTTCCAGTGATTGCGGATAACCTGCACTAGTGGATCGATATTCGGTAGACTGATATCAGAAAACCACTGGTGTCGTAGGGTTACGCCATGTGACCTTGCGTCAAAGGCAGTGTCTGGTGTACGTATATGATAATATAACGTAGCATTCAAGAGGAACAATGTGGGTTTCGTTGAACAATGCGCCTGGCAGCGTTCATTTACTAGTGGATGGTCGAAATGAAGAATTATTGGATTCCTTTCACCTGATGGTCCACATTTAATTGGGAATTGTTGGGAGTCACAGGTTACAGTGACCGTCGCATATGTTTGCGCTTTGCATACGGCTGTAAAATGCGCTCCATGCTCGCATTCGTAACAACCAGCCAAGTCGGAATTTTCGAGTCTACAGTTCTGGTTGAAGACAAATTCGGCAGAGGTTTGAAGCATTTTGGATTCTATACGCAAGACCATTTCCTCTTCGGTTGAAGTCGAAATGATCTCATTTTCGATACTGGAGAGGGTTCCGTACGGTGTCACCAAGGGCAGTCTATTTTCGCTGCGATAAAGCATGGAAATAGAGTCCTTCGGACAGTCGCAGGTGTGCACCGATGTTCCGCAATTACATCTTATGCGGTTAGAACAGGTGTTAAAACGATCGAGGGCTTGCACAGGATTATTACAAGCCACTGGAATTTCGTAGTGAGCTGGAAGCATGTACGACGTGTTCGCTGTTATAGCGAATCGTGTGCCTTCCAGCGACCCTGCGGGCTTTTGAATGGAAGCTACTGTTATGCTAAAGTTGGCTATTTCTTCCGTTATGTATGGACGAAATATTTTTGTGAAAGCCACAGTCTTGTTGGCTGTGGTTATTTCTATTTCTAGCTTTATGAGTGGCGTCCAATGTGAACACTGGACGACTTCAAAGATTCTTTTTGATAGCGGTTTGTGAGCGATTCTGTAGAACCAGCATGCCGGCTTAGGCAAAAAACATCCACATAAGACGCCTCCACAACTGTTCAAGCAACCGGTATAACCAGGATATTCCCTAGTATGGTTTAATTCAGTTATGGATTCACTTGAGCTGATAGTTTCACATTTATCTGCAATGCAAGACCCAGCTTGAGCACATCGTTTCACGTGAAAGATTTGCATTCTAGTGGACCTAGTAAAGAACTCAGTCACTTTCGAGCATTTGAAATTCACGGTCTGCTTTCGGAATTTTGCAACTCCTACGGTCTCATTTGCATGTATTATCTCGATGCATATTTCTGACTGCAGCCTATTGAACAATAGTTCTCGGCTGTATTCGAGGTGGCATTGATTGCCTTCATTACAGACGACCTCGGCAGAGTGACGCATAAACCCATGTTGGCACGCAGTTATCGGTGACACTAGGCATAATGCAGCACATATTAAGATAGGTAATAATGCTGGAAGTGGTGCAAGCGCGAAGCTTGGGGCATTCACTTCAGAGGTTGCTCTTAGATGTTTGACTATCTTCAAGCTTTTAGTGTTCTTGATTTTCTTCACTAACTTAGCTATGAACCAAGCTGTACTTAATGCAACTGTGATGGCCAAGTAACTCAAGATGGCTACGGTTGCTATGGCTCCCACTGGCCAACAGTGCGGGTTTCCCAACAAAGCTTTTGATAGGAATTGTTGGTGATCACAAAATTTTGCACGTTCACAGATTTCCGTTTCCTCTTGGATCGAACTATTGGTTTGTGATCGAATGCGAACCGTACTGTCTCCACCGGTAGGAGAGATTGGTAAGAAGTAATTGAGTGTATTTATGCTGTTAGGCAAGGCTTGACACTGTCCGTCAATGCATAACTCGAATTTCCCACTTACTGGTGGAATTTTAACGATACCTTTACTGCACAATATGATCGAGAAGTTCTGGTTTGCAACTGTTGGTGAAGCCAGTATGGATAATAGAGTGACGATTAGCAAAGGTGACCTCATTATTGATGGACGAGAATGGAATATGTTGGTTTCCATGCTTTTGAAAAACTCATAGGCTTTTGTTTTTGCGCATCGCGGAAGACTTTGTCTTCTTCCAATCACCGCTACCATAGGAGGTTCCGATGTGCGAGGTTCGGGTGCTTCGCCACCGTTTGATTCGATGTTGCTACGAATTTCTAGCGGGTATATCTTGTTAAGAGGCCGATGAATGGTCTTGTGGTTCGGCATTAGCACCTTTGCTGACCTTATGAGTCCATCGGCAGAACTAATGATATCGATTATCTTGCCATAGGGCCAATTTCCTCGCGGAATTAGCTCTTGTTCGATAATGACAATCTCACCCACTTCGGGACACGTTCTATTCAAGTGTCTTGGCTGTTTGAGGATTATTCTTTGAGTTTCTCTTAAGGAAGTTAAATAGAGAGTGTTCCAGTTTTCCCAGAACTTATTGGCGATGTTCTCAGAATATTGCAAAGCTTCTATTGCTTGCTTTTGTGACTGTATGAAGTCTGGATCGTACGATGGATCCTCCAAGTCAATACAGCCACTGGATTCCGGTAGAGAGAATCTTATATTTCCCTGAAGGAAATCTATAGGACGTAGGGGTATGATGCTTAGATCATCACAGCTAGGTTTGGTAAGCGGTCTCGTATTGAGGATTGCCTCAATCCTCGTAATAACTGTACACATTTCTGTGAAACGGAGTCTTTTCCTTCCGATGGATTTATTGAACGCTTTCTTAACAGAGCCTACTAGTCTCTCCCAAGCGCCACCCATCCAAGGGGCGCCTGGTGGATTGAATATCCACTTTATTTTTTCTGTAGCGCAATAGGACATAAGTGATGTGCCAGTTGCTTGGTCATTTTTAAACATGGTTTCTATGATACGTTCACCTTGTTTAAAATTCGTGCCGCAATCGGTACGTATGAGCCTGGGAACCCCTCGTCTTGAGATGAACCGAACAAAACTACTTAGAAATGCACCTGTGGATAGGTTTTCCACAAGTTCCAAATGGAGTGCTCTTGTGGTGAGGCATGTATAGAGACAGACATACATCTTTTCCTGTGACCTGGACAGAAATGGGCCCATGAAGTCACATCCGACATTTTCGAATGGTCTTGATGATACAACTCGATCAGATGGCAGTGAAGGCATATTTGGAGCTCCTAGTGGTAGCCCTTGATATCTCTTGCAAGTGGAGCAATGTTTTAGTAGTTTACTAATCACATTGACAGCTCGAGGAATCCAGAATCTTTGCCTTAGAATGGCTAACATATGGTCCTTTCCACAATGAGCATTATTTGTGTGCACTTGTAGAAGTATGAGCCGGACTAGGTCTGATGTTTGTGGTACGAATATGGGTGATTTCGCATCAAATGGAATGACAGCGTTCTGCAAACGTGACTCATAGCGAAGGATTCCATTCTGGTCGGATATGACCTTTTTATTATGGAACTGTTTTTGGAGGTCTTTAATGCTTACACCGTTCTGTTCTTGTAGTATGAGAACATTTTCGGCAACCTCAATGTCTCGTGATGAAATAGTCACAGACGAGTCAAACTTTGCTATCGTTGTGATAGCAATATTTGTAGATCGGTTTCTGTTTACTCTAGAAACCCATTTGTTTAGTAATTTGCCCAGAGTTGAAACTACTCGTAGGGCCTTGTTCAGATTAGAGAACCGAGATAAATCTATTAGTCTCTTATTGATAATGGATTCCATGCTGGCTTTTGCAATGTTCGTGAGCGATAATATGTCAGCTGGCTCGGTTTCTTCCGTAATTTCGATACAGTCTATTTCGGTTAGTGGCCATGTGGAGGGACTGCCTTCCAGCCACTTGGGCCCATTGACCCAATCGCTGTTTGAAACCTCTTTAGCACTTAGACCTCTAGTTCCAGCATCTGCCGGGTTATGGGTTGTAATGACATGAAGGAAGCTAACTTCTACGCCAGTTGACTGAAGGCTGTGCCTTATTTTCAATATTCTTTCGCGTTGGTTGGCGACGAAAACTGGCACTTTCTTGCTGCTTTTTAACCAACAGAGCGCGATTTCGCTGTCGGATACAATCGATACCTTGGTTACGGCTTTATATGTTGCAATTATGGACTTGCACAACCGTGCAGCCATCAGAATTCCTACCAGTTCTAGCCGTGGAATTGTTTGGCGACACTTTTTAGGTGTTAGCTTGGTTTTCCCGCTAATAAGAGGTGACATTCTTTTTGATGATTGACACTGGAAGTAAGCACATGTGGATATGGCCATATTGCTAGCATCGCCAAATACCCATAGGCGACTGTTCGCAGGTCGCTCTAATATGTGGCGCGGTATCGATATGAGTGCATTATCGACTTCTTCGCATAAACTACTCCATTTATTGCAGAAATTTTCGGAGAGATTTGTCTTCCAGTCAACTCCTGTATTAAAAACTTCTCTCATCATAGATTTCAGTTTTACTAGGAGCGGACTGGCCACTCCTATCGGATCATATGTAGAATTTATCTGACTAACAATTTCCCTTTTTGTTAGTTTGGTGTCAGAAGAGAATTTTGTCATGACACTGAAGGAGTCACACCCAACATTGTAGGCGACGCCAAGGATCTTTATGGATTGTGAGTCCAAGCGGTCTACCTCAGGTATTTGTGAGTTGACCTGATCTGAATTCGAGATGTACTCCCTTAAGTTCATACCGATGGTGGCAAATAACTTTTTTGATTCATGGTACTTCATGATCGCCTCTTCAACTGTGTCGGCAAGCATCATGATGTTGTCGACATATAGATTGCTTGATATCTCTGATGCAATAGAAGAGCCATGGTTATTTAGGAACGATGATAGTGCCATGTTCAGTATGCTAGGAGAGGCTGTGACTCCAAAGGGTAGTCGGTTAAACCTATAGTGGATTAGATTATCTCTTGTTGGTGGTAAATTGATGTTTTTTACCCACAAGAATCTGCAGAGATCTTTGTGCGATGCAACGAGACGAATTTGAGTGAACGCTGCTTCAATGTCGCATATGATGATAATCTTCTTGGATCGTGAGGTCAGAAGAATGTCATGGATTTTCTTCACGAATGATTCTCCTTTGTGAATTACGTCATTCAAGGAAAGTTGGTTCTTTCGTTTTGAAGACGCGTCGAAGACAATTCTGAGCGGAACCTTTTTGCTTGACTTCCATACACCTGAGTGCGGCATGTAGTAGGTTCCAATGGCTCCAGTTTCTGAGCCGAAGAAGGGTTCCACTATTTTTTCATTGACATACTTTTGGATGATTTTGCAATACCAGTTGCGTTGTTCAGCGTTGTGCTGTAGAGTCTTTTGAAGAGACTCTAACCGTCGAATGGCAATTGTAAAATTGTCTTCCAGTTGTCCAATGTTGTCTTTCAATGGAAAAGGTGCAGTTATGTACTGATTTTCGTACGAAATCATTTTAGAATACTTTTCAAGGTATTCAAAAGCTTTGTCATCTTTCTGACATTCCTCTTCGGAAATTCCTAGTCCGTCTAGCTCAAATATTTGGCGTAGCATTTCTTCCTCGCTATGTTCTTGGACAGATGTTAATCCGAAGCACATTGCATTCGCAAGGTTATCTACCGTAAGCAACCCTTTACCGTATATAGTAGGTCCAAATACGGTTTTTGCAATATGTAGACCCGTAGGTGTTGGTGTGCTGTAGTTTGGAGCCGAAATAAGCTCATGGTAGTGATCTAGACCGACCAAGATATGCGGAGTTTGATACTCTCCGTGAAGGTTGGAATTCGCCAAACAGATATTATTTTCCTTTAAGTAAGCTATATCTGCTCTTGTCAGATTTACGCTAGGAAAACTGTTTGTAATTACAGGCTTGGTCTGAACAAGCAAATCAAGTTCTTCTCCAAATGCTGTGCCCAGTTTGATGCCTACGATATGGCTTTTGAAGGACTCAATGTGACCTCCTATGCCCGACATAGTGCATAGTTCCGTTGTCTGCCTTGGTAAAGCTAATCGGTCTGCAAGTGCTTCCTCAATGACTGTTTTCTGGGCACCGGAATCGAAGAAGAAGAGAATTTTCTCGTACCCCTTATTTTTGTAATTCCAGATCTTGCCCTCAGCAGTCATGAGTACGAGCTGCGATGATATGGCATTTTGGGCAGATGACGGTAACGCTGTTTTAGAGCACATCTGAGTATTTTCGGGAACATATCCGCTATTTCCTTGTCTCGGAGGGTTTCGCTGCTCCCTTTGAAAATTTGGGGCTCTTTGAATATTTCGCCCTGGTCTTTGGTTTGTATTCCAATTCGGCTGAGTATTCCTAGGATTTGGGTTCCTTTTAATACATAAGCTGATGTGATGCTTCTGACCGCATTGTGTGCAGTCAGGCTTTTGGCAATCAAAGCTGGAGTGATTGTTTGAGCAGCACTTCCAACATCTTCGGCCATCTGTTAGGATTTTGCGGCGCCTCGCTTGGTCGGTAACCGCTCTGCATGTCATCGAGCCATGATTGCCCTTCTGGCAAAATAGGCATTGCTGGTCGGCAGATTGTCGTTTCGGAGCGACATACTTATCTCTTGGAGGGTCTGGCGGACTGCTCTGTTTATGACCCAGTCTGTTCTCCACGTATGCTTTCGCGGCAATCTCTTTCTTTAGATGACCTATGAGGTCACCTATTGTTTGGCTATCCTGCGATTGATTCGATAGCAGAACTGGCTTGACCACATCACGGGGAAATTTAGCCAAAATGGTTTCGCACCACATTGGATCGACAGTTTTCCGTACGTCGTAGCCTGCAGAAACCATCTGGTTGATCAGTATTTGGACTTGATCGAAAACAGACGAACAGCTTTCCGGAGAACTGTTGGCTGGCTTTAAACTGACCAGCTTTTGCACTACATTCGACCTATTTACAGGTTGATTGCAGTAGTTTTCCTGCAGTGTTTGGATGATCCACTCATAGTTTTCAGGCACGAGTTTTATCCCTTTTACTGCGTCTTGTGCCTTTCCTCTCAGGCTTTCCTTGAGCAAGAGGATTTTCTCCATAATATCTAGCTCCTTACTCTTGTGGACAAGAGTCTCGAAAATTGCCCAGAATTCCGAGAAGTCGTCAACGTTGCCGTAGAATTTTGGCAACGTCGCTTGGGGAGGCTTTATTGAACGACATGGTCGTGCCTCGCTTTCAATTACAGCCTTAGCAACCGACTCCAACGGTGTTTGAGAGGGATCACTGTCCTCAGTTTCAATCGGCTCTGTTTGGTCGGCCTCTTCTTCCTGCGGAGCAGTACTGCACGATGGAGCGTTTCGCAGTATTAGGGCTCTCTGTGAGATATACCCTAATTTTACACTCATCGTGTCCCTTACGCACTTGGATTCTTCATGACGTGCCGTAAGTTTGTAAATCAAATTATCCGCACTAGCTAGCTCTTTATGCAGCTGTGACTCATTCTCTATCTGCTCGATTTCTAGCATAATGTCCTTTTTATCGGACTTATTTTTACAAATTTTGTACTCCTCTCGAATCTCTTTATAGAGCTTCTCGAGATTGTTTTTTCCCTGTTTCACTTGCTTTATACTGCTTTGCAAAAGTGCAGTGGTAGACTTACATTTTTCGTAAGTATTTTCATCCGTTAACGGATACTCTACTCTTACTGTGTACTCTGTGTACGTTATCACAAGGTCTTTCAGCGTTGACGCGCTGCTCATGATCGGGGCTCTGTGGAAGTGCAACGCCATTTTATGCGGGACTTCTCGTAGGTCTCTTTGAATTTAAGAGATAGTGTTCCTAGTGTCTTGGACACTGGGAATTTCTTTCGGTGAGGAAAGAGATTTTTCTAGTGCTATATGCACAGAAATTTGCGGCTCTAGGCGTAGTTACGCGAGAGACTTACGATTCTCTTTATTAGAGAGAATGCGATCTGCAATAGATCGACTTGCGGCTCTAGGCGTAGGGACGCGAGAGACTTACGATTCTCTTTATTATAGAGAATGCGATCTGCAATAGATCGACTTGCGGCTCTAGGCGTAGGGACGCGAGAGACTTACGATTCTCTTTATTAGAGAGAATGCGATCTGCAATAGATCGACTTGCGGCTCTAGGCGTAGGGACGCGAGAGACTTACGATTCTCTTTGTTAGAGAGAATGCGATCTGCAATAGATCGACTTGTTGCTCTAGGCGTAGGGACGCGAGAGACTTACGATATGGCTTATTAGGCCGATGCACCAAATGTACCGTTGAGGTACGTGAGAGAGAGAGATATAGAGGAGGACGGGAGGAGGAGGCTTAAGATTTAGTCACTAGTTAGAGGAGGTAACAGAACACTTTTTCTTTAGCAAGCTATTTATTTCGGAGGAGCCTTCCTCAACCGCACGTACCAACCAGGTCTACAAATCTGCCCACACACGGCGCCCATCCAGCGCCTTCATAAGGGGCGGGGCGAAGAGCTGGGGCATCGTCGTCGCCGACGATACCCTATCTGATCCGCTTAGGATGTTGCAGACTCTCGGAACAAGCGTTCGTTACAGAGCTGATGAAGAGCAGCCCGAGCGAGTGCAGAGAATTACTAAAGAGTAGTGCAGTATTGCATTAGTTTTCGAAATCGGACATGTGCAAGCAAACTTCCGTAGAAAACCAGTGCTCTAGGTAGGATTAGGCTACTCCCCTCCCCCCGCCCCCGCCCCCCCCCCCACCGATAACTGATATTGTCGATCGATGGTTCAGAACTTGTGAGCACTCTCAAATATAAAACATAACGAAATGTAAAATTATTATTGAAGATAATGTAATAATAATAATAATAAAATTATTAAAGATACGAAATGCCTTCGCTCCAATCTTTCTACAATTAACAGAGCTTCTGAATTCGAATATTGCGCTGAAGTACTTTCTTGAAACCCTCTGTGCCAGTACCTTCCTGCAGCGGTCTAATTCACTTGCTGCGTTTAAAATGGACTTCTGCAAGCGCAAACTGATCCTGTTCTAACTTGTTCCGCGTTCTTCCCAACTCACAGATCAAACAGGGTTGCTTTTAAATCAGAATATATACTTTCTAAATAAAAATTGTCTTGCCTATGGAGTCAAACTGAGGATGCCTTAAGAAGGTTACCTTAAGGAATACGTTAACCTTCCCATTTTAAAGCGACTACAAAAGTTGTCCAAGAAATATGGTCATTTCACCACTGACCAATGATCATAATGTTATGGCGGCCAAAACTCTCTTATCTGTCTGCTATGGGAACGCTCATGGACTAATTTCAAAATGTAGAAAAGCTGAGAACTTGCAATGCGTCACAGATGGAATTCGCCATGCTCTCACTCTGCATGGTGTAATCCCGTCGTATGACTCAGTATGTTTATTGGATTACTACATGCACAGTGGCTGTTTTCCTCGCTTTGGTCAGTGGTAAAATAATTTTTTAATTGTAATTTTGACAGCGACTTTTCGCTATTACTAGATTAATACGCAAGCTAAAAAAATTGGCAGCAATTTAGGAGTTTGATGAATATTCAAACGATGCAGGGTTTTGTTGGAATATCATGCAACAACCAAGGTAAAGTTTTTGAGCCTACAGTTTTGTCGACTGTCTTGAAAAGTGTAAAGTTTAATTTGAAAGTTGTCTTACCAGTAAGAAGACGTGAAAAGGGAAAGTAGTTTGCTAAGAAAACTGTTCAGCTTGAGGTGAAAATAATGCGACAAATAAATACTGAATCCCATCTGGTTAACATCAGCTGAAAAATGCCTCTGGAAATTTAGTTGTACTACACTACAGGTGAGGTGACTCTTACGATTTACGGTTTACGATTTACGACGATTTTTCCGTAATTACGATTTACGAAATTTCAAATTTTATTTACGCACACCTCTGATGTGGACCCAAAAACGGTGTATGCCCCCCCCCCCTCCACCGATTAGGATAGATCCAAGTAATGGAGTCATGGGTTTGATTCCCGGCGGTGTTGTGCTCTTGCTTTTTGCGATCTATCGTCAGTCTCATGTCCAACACATTTTTGAGAAAACGCTTGGTAACAGTTTTTGGAGCGCTTTGAACGTAGAAAAGTCAAAAATTTGGTTTCTATGCAAAGCAAGTCAAAATGGACGCCATATTCATGATCACCGCCACAAACAACCAGGCACGAAGTTTGGTGGAAATTGGTACTTCAAACCTCGCCGCTCTCATCCGCACTTTAAGTCGGAAGGGCTCACAAGGGAGGTCGATGAACCTCCCGTGGAGATTTTCGAAATGATCTATTCAGTCTTACAGGGATGTGTCTGAGAGGTACCGTAGTGGTTTTCAAATTTCCTGCGGCTAACTGGGTACGTCAAAAACTACAGAAAACTGTACGACCTGATAAGGCGAAAGCGACGCCTGGAATAGCCTAGTAGTCCTCAAAAATAACCTGCAAAGGTGTGGAGCTTCAATTTTAGTTGGGTCTCGGAAAGCCGACAGTTTGTTAGGTTTTCTGGAGGAATATGGAGGGCACATTGAGGTGAATCGTTAACTGCAAACGCGGGAGCGACTAGGTGACCGAGTGGAATGCGGTGCTGAATGACAGGGGAACTGTCAAGGGTTCGAATGTATAAGTGAGGTGTACGGATTAATTCTTGTTTTTGTAAATATAGAATACGTTTTGACCTCGGTAGGACATCGCCTTCACTTTCTAACTCCGTTTTTAACCTCTTGCCAGATATGAAAAAGTCTGGTTTTCGTTGAGCATAGTTGCGTCGTGTTCCTAGGAAACCATGCTTGTCTCGCTGGGGAAGCTCTCGTTAGTTGCAATACCTATATGACTGGTTTGTATGTTCTCTATTTGTTTTGAAAGTGTTTCTCATTGTAACCTCATTTACGAATCGGGTCGGCATCAGGGGTGTACGTAATTACGATTTACGATTTTACAACTTAGGGCGATTTTTGGCATTTTTCACAGTTTACGATTTGCGACATTTTGGGTGTTTCATGGTAATGTTCTAATGTGGTACCATGACAGGTGACACCGTGTCGTGCGCAGTCCTTTCGAGTTCAACCTAACTTTTCTGAAACTTTTGGAGAGACGTCTTTGCAACATGTGGCCGAGCATTGTCATGAAGGGAGTAAACATTTTTCCGTCCTCGTCGTTTCTACGCCTGCCTCACTCAAATTTTGCAGTCAGACAGCATAAGTGTTCGCAGTCACTGAGGTGCTGGATTCAAGGAACTTTTTTCCGGGGGTCTTACCAGCAGCACAGCAACACCTTCTTCTGGTGGAGGTCGGACTTTGATTGCTTCGGCGGTGGTTCCTTGGGGACCTTCCAAGCATGGTTAGTGTAGAATACGCTGGACTCATCTCCCGTGATCTCGTTCCCCATAAAGCTCCTAATACGAAAGCGGGGAAGGAGAGACCGACCAATGCTCTGTCGCGACGTCCGAGTTAAGGCCCATGCACACTTCTGCGACACCGCGGCGCGGCAAGAGGAGCGACGGCCACCTCCGCGAAATCTGGCGGTTGCGGCGCGGTCGCGTTAAGGTCCCCACAGACTTCTGCGGCAACGCCGCTCGCCGCTGTAGTTAAGGGTAGGGGAGGGACGCCGCCGGCGGCGAGCTCCGCGTCCCTGCCCTATGGTTAAGGATAGGGCCGCGGCGTTGCCGCAGAAGTGTGAGGGACCTTTTAGAGCATCGTTATAGGCGACGGGACCGACGTTCCAGTGCATGTCGCGCCGCTAGGAATGATTTTAACCGTTCCAGCCTGCGGCACTCAGCGCGGCAGCGTCGGCGATAGCCGCAAAAGTGTGCATGCCCCCCTCAGCGGCACGTGTCGCTATGTCGCGCCGCGCCCGTCGCGGCCCTATCCTTCATCATGGCCGTGCCGCGCTGTCGCAGAAGTGTGCATGGGCCTTTACGGAGATCGTGGACCACTCAAGTCGATACCACCTTTATTATATCCTGGAATTCTCTAGAATGTATGTCATTATATTCTAGAACGTTCGGGCTATAAGCCTGTGGCAGTAAGCCAGGCCGTGACAGGTTTTGCTGAGTATTGAAAATAGAAAAAATGAAAAACAACTTAACAGAGAATCCAAGACCTTTCGGTGCCTCAGAGGATAGAGCTGTGCCATGCATGGCCCAGTATGCGATGTATGTTATCCGATTTCCCCGAGTTAATGAGCGGTGAAACGATTCCTTAATTTTTTCGTTCTGATAGTGACAGTTTACTATTGCTTCGGCTAAATCCTAGTTTTATACGCATCTAAAAACTGCCAAAAGGTTGGAAATTCAATGGCCATTCAAGGGATGAAAGTTTTTTGTTGAAACACCGTGCATAGATTAAGGTAAAGGGCACTAGTTAAATGTTCCGACTCCACCGACAAGACTTCGGTCAATTTTTTTTGCTGAAACTTCTCTAGGGGGGGGGGGGTTATTTGGGGTGCTGATCACGAATCTGATATCCGTTTTTCACGATTCGGTTGAAGACCACCCATACCATTAACATAGGTGGTCAGGCAGGGTCATCGATTTCGCTGAAACTTCGTCTGGGGGAGGTTATTTGGGATGCTGATAACGAATCTGACATCCGTTTTTCGTTTTACGCCGGAGTTTGGGCGAAGTCGGTGACTATTAGCTTAGTCACCCGTACCTTCCGTAACCTAACGTTCTCCAGAGTAAAACGAAAAACGGATGCCAGATTCGTGATCAGCACCCCAAATAACCCCCCTAGGCGAAGTTTGGACAAAATCGATGGTTATGACCTCGGCAGCCTTAATTACCCTTAGCTACCGTGACCTACCGTAATCGGCCCCAATTTCAAAAACGGATGTCGGATTCGTGATCAGCACCCCAAATAACCCCCCTAGACAAAGTTTCAGCGAAAAATTTTTTCGACCGAAGTCTTGTGTAGTCAGAACTTTTAACTAGTGCCAGGTAAAGTTTTTGAACCAACTTTTTCGACTTTCTTAAAACAGTTTGATTTGAAAGGTGTTGAAACAAGGAAAAGTAAAAGTAAAAAAGGAAAAACGTTTGTCACAAAACAGCCCAGCTTTTGCTGAAAATAAAAAATAAGGGATCATAATAAATCCCTGATCACCTTGTAATAACATTAGCAGAAAATCTATAAAAATTCAGTTGTACTGCATTACACGTAAGGTAACTCTTACGACTTACGATTTACGGTTTAGCATTTACGACGATTTACGAAATTTCGAATTTCATTTACGCCAGGGATGTGCGGAATTTCCGTGTTCCGTGTTCCGAATTCCGGTTTTTGGCCATTTTTAGTCCTCACGTTCCGTTCCGTGTTCCGTTTCCTTTGGGCCGGAAGGTGAAACGGAAATTATGACTCATCATTCATTGATTGTTTTGGGTTTCGTACTTAGGTGACCCCCTTGGTTGCGGTAGCGTGCCACCGTCACCCACCTCCGCCCCCGGTTACGGTAGCGTGGCGGGTTGTTGAGCCCTCCTTGGACGAGGTATAACGGATGAAAAGAGCGGACCATGCGCCATGGAGCAGACTTTCTGTCGTAGGGTAGTGATTGACGCTTTGTTCGTTGTTTGCTCTTTTTTCTCTTTGCCCTTATAGTTTTCATATGCTATTGGTTCCGAGTGACTCCTGCTGGGGAGTTCGCCTTAGAACACCCTTTAGCGAAGGCAATAACGATCGAGCTAGTCACGTGCTAGTAAAGACGGTGCTCAACTGACAAACTATATAATAAGTAAAACGAAACACATAGGGAAAGCTGAAAAGCAAACACGGCCGGAGCGAAAGCTACAAAACTGTCGTGTACTGAAGAAGACAAATTAAGGGCTGCAAGGACTGAAGGATCGTTGTCATCATCTGAGGATCTCAAGCTACAGTCATTTAATCTACGACTGAAGTTTTCATCATGAAGTCAAAATGCCTAGTAAACAATATCTCTGGGCCTAGTGACTATGTTGAGGAGACTTGAATTGGCGAAGATAATTACGTTTCGATCATAGGACGCTTTGATAGTCAGCAAAGTTGACCCTCACGGAAAGTTGATCCTTTCTCAGTGATCTGTGAGATATTTCCGGACGTATTCTGTTGTCCGCGCGAGCTGCACTGCAACGTGAACATTGGCTGTTGTGGTTGAATCACACCTGGCGTTGTCATACCCAGAAGGAAGAGAATTCTCATAGTAACACAAAAATGTCTATGCACAGAGTCCTCGTTCACCGAAGTGTTCCGCACTGAAGACATCAATAGGGTTCATCGAAAGCTCCGAGATAGAAGTGATCATACAATTACGATAACTTATCCCATTCCGTGGAGTCGTTAGCGTAGTTTCTCGCCTCTGTGCGGTTTATTGGTGCCAGCAAAGGATGTGTATGAAGGTCGGCATTAGTAGTTGCCTTTATGGGATGCTCCACGCATTCCACTTCTACGGGAGGCAGTTTGAGTGCGGGTTCTGGTCCGTTCGATGGTTTACACATTTTGTCAGAGTGAAAATGTTTGTAGCTACACGTATTTTTGCGTCTTGTGTTTTAAATGCGATATTTCCAGCGGCCCTTTGCTCGCCGATTGGATGGACACTGTGGAGCCGGTGATGTGTGCATACAAACTTGTTTCTGTGCATTTCAAGTGGTTTGGATTGCAGAAGATGGTCGAAAGCTACACGCATACAGTACGTGGTTTGCATTTCTGTCTCTATACTATTCTGAGGTGCTATCTTTCAGCAATATCCTCGTTTATTTTCTAAATTTCACCGTGAGGTGTTCTGCTGGATTGACAAGTGGTACGGCTTAACGATGGCAGATATTCGGGCGCTAGAAGCGAAAGCTCAGAAGGAGTTAGAAGATCAGCGAAAAAGCGGACAGGCAAGCTCCTCTTCCTCTTCCTCGTTTCATAGTAGTTGGTTCTTGTTGACTTGTCCGAACACGTAAGAGTGCGAACGGTTTATTATCACCAGTCGCACAGCTTTTATACTCCATCCCTTTCTATCTTTATCCTTATCACCCCCTTTTCGCTTCTTCGCTCTGCGTCGGCGGCTCTCTCCACAAGTTTTCGGTGACGGCTTGTTTCCGTCCCTGTCTATTCTTTTGTGAGCTAGGCATACATCTAAAGTTTTGAGAGCACTATTCTGTCAGTAGGATCTGTGCCAGTTTCGTAATAGCGGTGGAGGACTATGAAATTGAATTGAAATATAGTTCAGTAAGTCCTCAAAGAAACACAATCATTAAGCATAGGTGAAACATGAATTATTCCTTCAGATAGAGCGAAGAATTCCGTATTAGACGTCATGCAGAAAATCGAGGTGTTATGAATATTGATTCAGTAATAAACGAACGAACGTAGGACGCGTGTAGCGCAGTCGGAGGAGGCGCCGACTGTCGCGTGCACCGGATACCAGGTTCCTGGTTCCGATTTCCCGCCCAGGCCAACCAAGCCTTCCATCCCTCCGGGGTCGGTGAATTGGAACCAGACTTGTCTGGGAAGGATGAAGCGCTGACTTGTCCATCGGCTTCCCACCGCAAGTCATTGTATGGGGTGCGATACTATTAAAACGATCCGTTCGCGGCGACTGATGCCGCTCAGCGCGACATCCACGCCGGTCGCTGCGCTGACCTCATCGCGACGAGTGGCTATTATCGCTCTGGAGGTCCACTTTGCTGCATTTTATTCAACTATTCTAGAGGAAGTCGGGGAAAGCTGAAGAAATTAATGAAATGGCAGAACCATTAGAGCTGCCATAATAGAACCGTAGTGGTAGAATGTCATTATGACAGCGGTTTGTTTAGAGAGATACTTGAGAAGCCTTGGAGATGCCTTTGTGCTTGAGGATACACGGACCGATGGTTAGCAAGTTGAAGCAGCCAAAAGTATAAAATTACCCTAACATCGTTTGCTTACATGTCTGGTTGTTACATTCCCCCAAATTAAAGTAGCAAGGGATTCTGCGAGCGCACCAATCCTATGCTGACGAAAAAAATGGGCAGTTCGAAACACCTCAGCAAGTCGTCAAGCATTTGAGTCTCAATGAACTGGAAGCTGTTAAGAACTTGACAAAAAACGTGCTGAGAAATAGGGACAGGCGTATATCTAAATGTGGAGAGTGAAGAACTGTTGACCTGATTGGGCATGCTACCCTAACCCGATTTGATTGAAATATGTACTAGGAAACCCATTGTTTCCTGCTATTATTCGAAAAAAATGACAGCACTTTTACACATCGGGCCTTTCTGCTGTATAATTAATGTATTCTAAGAAGACGGAAAGACTAGCTTCGCATCTCATTTTCTGTTTATTCCATTAATAAAATACCGCAACAATTTGATGTGCTTGAATTCAGCAACAACTCAGTGGTTAGCAATAGAGCACGCAGTGACTGGACCGAAGCATAGGTTTGGTATCTCTGGAGTTGCATGCAGAATCTCACGCTGAACAGTGGCTATATTCCGCTCCAAAGTCAACTTCCAAGGGAAGCGGTAGGAGCTGGGCCCTCCTTCTGTTCAGCTCTTGAACAAAGGATTCTTTGACCAATTCTATTACAGTTTCCCTACGGGCGTTCTATCGATTGCGCTCTGTTAAGAACCGCGTCTTGCGACCTCATCATTGCAAGAGACCGACGGCTATTTAGCGAGCAATGGAGGGTCCGAAAGGTCAATTAGTGATCCCTAGCACAGAAAGCGGACAGATCGATAGGAAAGAAATCAACAGATTACTAGGGACAACATCATGAGTGAGGCTATCTGGCCAGGCACATTTACTTTTCATACTTAGATTTTTGTAATTAGAAGACGTTAGTATCCCATTTGTCTTCACAGTAACAGTAGATTTATATTGGTGAACTCTCCACAACTCAGACTGTTAGCATGAAGAAAGTTTAAAAATTAAGGTGAAAAATGATCATGGAAATTAATAAAAACCCGATATCTGACAATCGTGTAATGTAAGAAGGGAAAATGTATTATAATGTATTGCAATGAGAAAACGTGTTTAATGAGGATGAGGAGAAAGTGGTTGCCTGGCCAAATAACCTTAATACAAGATGGGCTCCAAGTGGCTCAGAAGTTACATGCATGTAAGGCAGCTTTACAATTCTACATGACATAATGTGTTAAGCCAATTTGAAATGTTGTGCAGCACTGGTGTGTTCTATCTCTGTGCTGAACAGAGCTTACTGCTGATGTAAATGAGCTTACCAATGAAGAGGATAACCACTGAATACAGGGTGACCCCGGCTGAGTTTCTTAGCGCCTCTAAATGAACCTAATAAGGCATAAACATGAGATATGAAAAAGAGTGTAAGTATGAGGAGTGCAGGACGAACTTTTGACAGCTTTTCTCTTCAAGAAGAAAAACATAGATTAGACCTTTTCCCCTGACACTATGAGAAAGGAGTCGGAGGGCGTACCAAAATGGTAGAATTACATTCTTAAATCTACCTGGAACGTGAGACTACAGCCCTATGCCGAATCCATGGCTCAACCCGCCGCCATTTGCAGGCAGCATGGACTGTCGTCGCGTCTGCGGCGCTTGACGCTACCTCTGCGGCGGAGGCCGCCGGCCCTGCCGCGTCCGCCACCGGGCTCCTCGGCATCCATCGCCGCAAACGCGACGATAATCGTTTTAAAAGATACCCCCCCCCCCCCCATTGTATGGCCAAATACGCATTCAGAATCGCCTTCACGACATCCCGTAGAAGTAGAATGCGTGGCGCATCCCAAAAGGGATTGAGTAACGCTGTCTTTTATCCTTTAATAAACGAACGAAAAACGGTTGCACAAAACCTCCAGAGCTTTCCGGCCAACTTAATATTAATGAACATTTGTAAAGAGCAAGTACTCGAAACCTTTTCGATATGTTACGTGTTAGAATTCCTCAGTCGTTCGCCCTGTAGCGATGTTTGCTTAATTGATAGTGTCGCCATTTTCAGTGAGTTTTTCTATGCATATGTTCATTTGGAGCCTTTCTTTGCTCAGTCTTCGTTTTGAGCAGAAGCTTTGTCTATCTAAAATTGCTCAAAACCTCTGACGCAGATCTTGCGCCTGGAAATTGGATAGGTATCTGATTACGCAATAAATGAAGAAGTTTTATGGCTCTGGCAGTTTCAAATCTCTTGTGGCTAAAACGGATCCGGTCGGTCTCACATCGTACATTTGCCGTTAGTCGATTCTTCGGTACGACGACAGCATCGTTGGAGCCAGGAAAGCGATTGTAGGTCAACATCGGACGGCTCGGTACACAATCCGTTTTCCCTTTTTATGTGTGAAGTTTTATTCATCTATTTAGTCTAGGGCGTGTGTAGCGCAGTCGGAGGAGGTGCGACTGTCGCGTGCACCGATACCAGGTTCCTGGTTCGGATTTCCCGCCCAGGCCAACCAAGCCTTTCATCCCTCCGGGGTCGGTGAATTGGTACCAGACTTGTCTGGGAAGGATAAAGCGCTGACTCGTTCATCGGCTGGCCACCGCAAGTCATTGTATGGCTAAATACGCATTCATGTCGCCTCCACGACATCCCATAGAAGTAGAATGCGCTGGCGCATCCCAAAAGGGATTGAGTAACGCCGTCCTTTGTCCTTATCCTTATCCTTATTTAGTCTAACTGATCCAAAAATCTCTTTGTTAATTGAAAGACCACATGACAAGCCTTTTTAGCGTCGATATCGTATGGCAGTGTATATGGTTCAAAGTGTTATGAGTATTCTTAAGTAATCAAAATTGGCCCTCAATATAAAACGTCGAAGCGTCAAAGTACTTTTTTTGCGAATTTCATATGAATGGCGTTCACACTATGAATGTCGTAGACCTCACAGTATTCTATAGGTTTTCGTCATGAAAACTAATCATGTAAGAAGTCATGGGCATCTGCGTTCATTCGCTTTAGTTAAAGGCGCTATAATTCTGTATGAATCAAACAAGGTATATTTCAAAATATCCTTATCGTTATTGAGTAAGGCTAAACTGTGTAAGCTTTCCTGATCGTAACCTGCAGTGAGCATCAGACTTCATAATTATCTGCAGCGTTGCCTGAAGAAGTAGCAGAAGTTCTTGCGGAGTTTCCATAGTTTGTGCCTATTCCGTACCTGTTGCGTAGTGGTACGAAATTCACTGTGCGCTGCACACCTTGAATTTCGTAGCTCTGCACAAGAAATCCTCCCTTGTCTTCAGTTCTGGTCCTTCCTCCTAACGCTTACAAATGGTCCGTTCCAGGTGAGAGGAATGACAGCTGCGTGACGAACTCATGTGCTGCACGTCCGCAGAGCCAGCTTATAGCCGTTGTTACTTTGAGAAGAATTTTTGATACGCTTATCACTCGCTATTCTCACAGTTTCTCACCTTCAGAGTGCCGTCAATGACACTCCTTTTTTCGTGTGTTTCCATCCTTTTACCCAGTGATTGGCTTTCCGTAATTTATCATTCATCTCCTCGTGTTCTCCGTTTTCTTACCCTCAATTTCTATTTCTACTATTGTGCTATGTGCAATGTAGGTATCGCTGATCGAATTAAGTAACTATGTGCGAGGCAGTTTTACTTTTCCTATTGCTGTGCTAAATGTTTTAGATATATATTTCCTTTTAAGATACAGTGGTGGTACACGAGTATGTTTTGTCGTACGTTCTCTTCTCGATGGATGTGTTAGTCATAGCTCATTGTTCATTTTCAGTCAACATCGTTGCATGTCCGTCTGTCTTCGATTGATATCCATTGCATTGAAAGCCGAGGAGGCCGATGGATGTGCACTTCGCTGGATTCATGTAATAGTAACATATAATAGTCGCGTGCGTAGTGAATCAGTTCAGTTAGAATAAGCGTTTAATCCTTAATAAAGTTCGTGACCTGTCTTGAGTTTCCCAGCGCAATAGCGTTATTGTTCAAGATTCAGGGCATGGACCGTGATCTGACGTTCGATACGGAACGTAATTCGTTCAATTATGCAACGACTGACGAGTGATGATCTGTGATTGTATTATTACAAATCTTCCAAAGGATAGCACCTCACGGAAGAACTGAAGGCTTTAAAATTGGAGAAATGTAGAAAGATGAAGGCCCTTTCGCGCGATGACAAGCGCGACTGGGTTCTCTTAACTGTCGGGTCACAGACAGCTGTCGGTACACCCAGCTGTCGCGTTACACCGCACCTCGTCTACGAAGACGAAGTCACGCCTGGCTTCGTCAGTCTCGACCTCGGCGGCTCGGCCTGGCCTCGTCAGTCCGTTACCCGTCTCCGTGTCCGCTACCGTATCCACCCTGTTCTATAATAAAGATATAACCCAGTTGTATGTTAGTACACAAGAAGGGAACTCCCAGTTCTCAAGTAAGGAGTAATTAACCTTTAACTTGATATGGAGGTCCCGTAGAGATTTCTTGTGATACATAATTAATTTAAAGTTTTTTATTTAAATTAAATTTCCTTTGTAAGAATAGTCAAAAAGTTTTTTCTTCTTACTTACTAACAACCTAGTTAGCGAGTAATTTAATTAACACCCCTCCCAACCTTGACCCCACTTCGGACGATCTGACGACTGCCGACCCGGATTGCCAGATCCTTACAGGTGAGCGACTTCCGTTGTCGATCGACTCTTTCTATTGCCCGCGCGGTGTAGATCGTATTTGAAAATATATTTAATATGTATATTGAATTCAAAGCTAGAGCGCGCGTAACACCATACAAATGCATTTCTTAAGCTGTGAGCAATATAGTTTTCGCGAAGCCCTCGTGGGAGGCTTTGCTCCAAGATCAGCGTGGGCTGGCGTAAATAATATCTTGACCGTACACTGTGGGCTACGCACTCCCGTTTCAGAGGCAGGTAGGGGTATTCCCATACAGGAAGAGGTTAGATACGTTTGTCCCACAAATGAATATTGTACTAAAGATCTGTACACAGGGAAACACCTAAGGACATTAGTATGCATAGTAATCCCTCTTATTTCTTTAATAGTCCTGGCGACGAGATCCCACATTTCAACGGCTCCCTTTATATCTAGGTTGGTACCTCGCACAATTCATTGTTGTTTTTATTTTGGTAGATCTTATTTATTTGGAACCTAGGTGAGGGGCGCGTGTAGCGCAGTCGGAGGAGGCACGACTGTCGCGTGCACCGATACCAGGTTCCTGGTTCGGATTTCCCGCCCAGGCCAACCAAGCCTTCCATCCCTCCGGGTTCGGTAAATTGGTACCAGACTTGTCTGGGAAGGATAAAGCGCTGACTTGTTCATCGGCTGGCCACCGCAAGTCATTGTATGGCCAAATGCGCATTCATGTCGCCTCCACGACATCCCGTAGAAGTAGAATGCGCTGGCGCATCCCAGAAGGGATTGAGTAACGCCGTCCTTTATCCATTTTATCCTAGGTGAGAATCGATTGTCTTGACGAGGCTGGCCTGGCAATTGCAGCAATGCTCGCTTTCCACCCAGACAGCCAGACTCCTGACATGAAGCTCACGTTAAAGGTCTGGGCGTCTCTGTTCAAGAGAACGACCAGACCACATGGCTTGCACGGGCAGGTGTAGTTTTCACTTTTCGGCCACTCATAATCCCGTGAATTGCATAAAAGGCCCACATCAGGCTACGTCCTGATGTGGGCCTTTCATGCAATTCACGGGATTATTTTTGATGGTTTTTGCTTAGCCATGCCGAGATCCGAGACTCCGAGAAGCCGGAAGAGATCTTCTCCCCCCCCCCCCCCCCCGAAGGTACTCTAGCGAGATAAACGAATCAGCTTATCCAAAGAAGGCTCGCTCCTGAGAGGGATGACAGCGTCATCTCCGGAGTTTTCCTTCACCAACCGGACTGAGACTAAGGATTCTCCGCCTGCAATCTTAGTCCTTCCCATAATATTAGTTTTTCACTCATTTTTAGCTTCATATATCGCGCCTACGTTATTTGCTTCATTGTATTACACATATTTCCGCCGACTGTGAAATAAGGACTCGTTCGCCATAGTCATGACTCTAAACAAATAAATAGATAAAAATACGCCGTGTACAAGGTGAAAAAAAGGCATCGAACTCCGATCCAGTAAGTCTTTCCTGCAATCGAAGCTTATTCCAACGAGTTCATAAAGTTATCCAGCTTTCAATAGCACAAGGTTCCGAGGCACCTGGTTAGCAGAACCCGTCTAGCGGACCCTATACGCACCAAACGTCTGCTGTTTAATTAGAGTGCGCTGGCGACTTGCCCGTCCCCGCGTAATTACGCATGTTGCAAGGCCAGTTGGAATCAGGGACGGCTCTTCTAGAAACGACATGGTGTGCCTGTCGGTGGTCCTGGCAGTCGTACTACTACTGCGCGACCCCATAAATTTCCTCGTCACATAGATTACAGCGTGCAGAGGCGACCGACCAACTGTCCGACCAACTGTCCAACCAACTGACCTACCAACTGGCCGCTTCGGTCAGATAATAAATCATTAGGACAGACACTGTCTTTACACTGATCAAGAAGGCGGCAGATTAATCTGGCCACACAAGATGACAACATGTCAATCCCGATAGTGGAGTCTTACACTTCGTACTACACATTAATTTGCAGCCTAGCCAACTTACAATGTGCCGCAGCATTCCTGGTAGTGGCCGTTCTGGAAAATATGAAAAACATTACACCAGAAACACCACTGTGTACTTCTTGACCTCAGAAGTCTCCTACATAATCCGCTTATAGCGCTTGCGAAATGGCACCACCGTTGCCCGCCGTTCATCACGTACGCAGACACCTCGCGGCATATCCTCTTGCCCCAGGAAAATATCCTGATAACGCAGTCCAGGGACCAACATGTTTAAATACTAAAGTATATTACAACTGTTTAGTGTTTGCTGTAAGAAACCTAGACTGAAATACAGTCTTTGGAGGTAAAGAGGTATATGAAAAAAGGTTTTCAAAATACTTTCAAAATTTTTGAGATTTCAACTCTCCTAAAAAAATAATTCAGAAAAAACATCAGGCTGGAACTATTGTAGAACCACGTAGTGATCATATCATCACCTGTATCACCTGTCGTCCCGTTGATCATCGACTTGCTCGAGCGGGCGCCAGCAGCGTCTCCATTCGTCCCTGTCGCGTGCCAGAGTGCTCCAATGGATCCTCCTCGCTCGAGGGACACGAAGAGCGTCATATCGGTCGTTCAGGGCTTTCACGAAGAAGTCCGACCAACGCGTTGGTGGGCGTCCTGGTGTTCTTTTGACATCCCGCGGAATCCAATCTGTGACGACTCTCGTCCAGCGGGTGTCTGCGAATCGCATTACGTGGCCGGCCCACCTAATTTTCGACGACTTGGCCCATGCGACAGCGTCTCTGATCTTCGAACGTCGGCGAAGCTCGGAACTCCGAAGGCCTTCTCTCACTTGCGTGAGTCGTGTCACTCCGAGCATCGTCCTCTCGATTCCACGCTGCGCGACGCTGATCGCGTGTTCATCCTGCTTTCGTATAGCCCAGGTCTCTGAGGCGTATGTTAGGGCAGGAAGAACAGTGGAGTCGAATAGGTGGGCACGGAGTCGGACGTTCTTCGTCTTCTTCGCGACTTCTTCGACGCTCTTGAAAGCTCCCCAAGCCGCTCGTTTCCTCCTGCTCAGCTCTGGTGCTAGGTCGTTGGCCATGTTGACTTCGCGACCCAGATACACATAGCTGGAGCATTCGGAGATGTTCGTTCCGTTGAGCGAGAATGGGGCATCAGAAACCCATCCGTTCTTCATGAACATCGTCTTCGTAAGATTCAGCTGCAGTCCAACGCTTCCACATACACGATCGAAGTCGGCCAGCATTCGTTCCGCCTGACTGATGCTCGGTGTTATGAGCACGATGTCGTCAGCGAAGCGAAGATGGTGCAGTTGCCGGCCGTCGACCTTCACTCCCATGTCTTCCCATTCTACTTCGCGCATGACGTTTTCGAGGGTGGCGCTGAAGAGCTTCGGGGATATGGTATCCCCTTGTCGAACCCCTCTCTTCACGTCAATGACGACGTCGTTGTAGAATGGTGAGATCTTGGTCGTGAATCCACTGTACAGCTCTCGAAGGACCCTGATGTACTGAGTAGGAACGCCCTGGGTGAGCAGGGCTTCCATGACCGCTTCAGTCTCGACGGAGTCGAATGCCTTCTTCAGGTCGATGAACGTAAGGCACAGCGGCAGCTTGTACTCTCGCGACACTTCGATGAGCTTCGTAATGGTGTGTATGTGGTCGATCGAGCTGAATCCTCTCCGAAATCCTGCTTGTTCGCATGGCTGTCCTTCGTCCAGCGTTCTACTAATCCTATTCAGGATGACTCGAGTGAACAGCTTGTAGACTACGGACAACAGGCAGATCGGGCGATAGTTGCCAATGTCGTGCACGTCTCCCTTCTTGTACAGCAAAACGGTCTTGCTGGTCTTCCACTGAGATGGAACCTTGCATTCGGACAGGTAGCGTGTGAAGAGCCGCGCCAAGGTGTTGATGAGCGCTGGCGGGAGGTTCTTCAGGTGTTCAGCTCTGATCCTGTCAGAACCGGGTGCTGTACGTTTCTTCACCGACGAGATGGCGTGTCGGATTTCGGAAGAGAGAACAGAGGGGACGACGTATCCATCCTGCGGAAGATGGCATGGGGGCAGGTGGACGTGGCTATCGAAGAGATCGGAGTAGAAGTCGTGGATGACTTTCTCCATGGTCCTTCTGGAAGAGGTGATGGTTCCGTCAGGACGTCGGAGAGCGGTCATCTTGGTCTTGAAGTTGGCGAAGTTCCGGCGGGCATTGCGGATGCTCAGCCCTGCCTCTGCTGCTTCAGCCAACACTTCCGCCCTTCTCTCTTTGAGATCTTCCTTTATCGCCGCTCTGCATAGCTTTGCAAGCTCGGACGTCAGTTGGTAGTTGCCTGACGCTCGTGCTGCTCCACGCTGGCGTATCAGCTCAAGAGTTTCCGGAGACAGGCGTCTCTTGGTGGTCTTTAAGCTCTCGGCTCCCTTAGCACTATCGTGGAGATGGTGCACGAAGCGATCGTATTCCTCGTCGACGTTGTCCATGACGGCATCTTCCCAAAGGCCGACAAGAGAGGTGTAGAGATCCCAGTTGATGGTCGTTCTGGGATTCCTCTTCTTGAACTTCGCGGCCTTCTCTCCTTGACGCGAAAAGCGGAACCTCGCGCGAAGGAGGCGGTGGTCCGATCCCGTGAAGAACTTGGGGACAACGGAGACATCGGTCAGGCAATACTTGCGATTGAAGATGATGTGGTCGATCTCGTTGTGGAACTGGCCACCGGGGGATTCCCAGCTCCATCGTAGGGAGGGAGGCTTCTGGAACTGCGAGTTTCCATGGATGGTCTTGGTCGACATGATAAACTCAGACAGCCTTTCACCTTGCTCGTTCCACTCCAAACCGTGGGTTCCGATGTGAAGTTCTTCCGGCGACCTTCGTGGCCCGATCTTGGCGTTGAAGTCGCCGACGATCACCTTGTAGAAGGTGTGATCTTCCTTATAGAACTTCTCCAGCTCCACGTAGAAGGCCTCGACGTCTTCGTCGTCGTAGTCGGATGTTGGGGCATACGCGACGAACACAGTCAAGGCTGGCACGGAGCCACATCGCTTCAGTCGCAGACGTCCGATTCGGCTTGTCAGAGACTCGTACGAATCGATGTTCATGGCCAAGTGCGTGTTGACGAGGACACCAACGCCGCCTACTCCCCTGCTGTCGCATGTTCCGAGGAACAGTTCTTCTCCGGAGTCGTAGGCGGCGTGGAGGGGGTGGTGTCTTCTCGTCTCGGTCAGTCCGATGACGTCGTACTTGATCTTCCTGGCTTGCATCATCAGGTCCTCGACGGATGCTTCCGACGCAAGCGTGCGGGCGTTGTAAGTACAGATCGTCATCCTAGTCCTTCTCAGTTTGCGCAGCCTGGTTAGGCCCTGAGATTTTAGCAGCCTCTCCGTACTCGTCCTTCCCATCGCTGCAGAAATGGGGGCTCTTTCGGGGTCAGGGGAATGAGGCCCTTTAGTGCTGCTGTGTTTGACTGGAATACAACACGGGTAGCTAGTCAGGCTCTGTCGCGCGGGCGAAGAACTCCGGGCAGCCAGCCAGACTGCCCGAAGGGACGGGGCGAGACTTAAGGCGGCCTCGAATCGCCTTACATGTACTCCCAGTCTACCGAGTGCAAGCTTTTGGCCGAGCCGACACAGTTACAATCCGCACAGTCACGGACACATCCACGCACACTGTGTACGAACATGCCGCTCCCACGCACAAGGAACGCATCGACCCGACACAGCAGGAGCAAGGAGTCCATCCCCTGCATCCCACCTGCGTCTCTGGGCAGTACACGGTCGCATTTGGTTCGCGTTTAATTCCCCTATCCACCACCCGACGCGCCACGTGGCCCTGCGACAAGCGGCCCGAGATCCCTCTTAACAAGAGAACCCGAAGGTTCTCTATCGAGGGAGATCCGTGGGATCATATCATACATAAGTACTACCATAGACTAGCCATCAATATCTTTGCTTTGCCTGGGTGTGGAGTTCAACTCCCAAGCACACTCATCCCACGGCGCCATACTCCACTGCGCTATCTTGCCTAGAAACGTCTTAAAATCAAAAGTCGATTTTTCTTATACCTACAGTGCATATTTCGAACAGCCTCCCAACTATAGAAAATACCTTTTGCATTTTGTTTTAACTAGAAATAGGTTTTGATATCAGACCTTAAATTAAAAAAATCAAATTTGTTGCACAAACTTCACTATTTCAAAATCATCTTTCCTAAAAACTTATTAATTCTTTTAACAAACGTAAGTCAGAATAAAAGCACGACATAGCATGGAGACATAAAATAGTCTCTGTAAAATACGTTCACTTTCTCACTAGTTTAAAAGGACACTTAAGACAAGTATAAATCGTACTCCCATCTGCAACATTCTTGCATTTTTCTTCAATTTACTAAGCACATTTTCTTCATAAACCCTTAAAAATGGTCTAAAACTCATTTGTAAGTACACGTGAGGCGGAGCAAAGCTTTTAAAACATTTTGCCTAGGTAGGGACTCGAACCCGCTACCATTCGCACGATGCAGCGCCTTGTAGCAATGCACTATGTACTCCTATAACAGTTTCTAACGCAGAATCGATCCTTCCACTATGTGGCGCCCTGCTTCCAAAGCATGATTTTAGCTGCGAATTCCTTATTTTCTTCTATTTTCACCTAATTTTCTGTTTTTCGAAACTTTTGAGAACTAAAATCATTTTAAATCCCGAACTATTGTTTATAATTATTAATTTTTGAGAAAATTACTAATTTTGAAACTGCTCAAGTTTGTGGTAGGAAGAATTTGCAGAAAAGCTGGACCATGAGATGTCAGGAACCACTAAATCAACAACAAAGAATAATTTATATTCTGATTTAAAATAGTTGAGGTTTGAAGTAGGATCCAGGATGGTGCAGTGCAAACACGCGTGAGTGGAAGTCGACACATGGTTCGAATCTCACCCCAGGTACAAATTTTTGCTTGTTTTGTAAGTGATTTGAAACACAAAAATATGAAAAATATGCCTCACTAGCGCACTGGCAAGTCTCCTGACTGCAAATTTCATTGTGCAGGTTCGGATCCCGCCTGGGGCACAATTTTTGCGACTACGCCCACTACAATATTTGAGACTCCGCTTGCATCATATGCAACCATCAAATAAATTGAAGAAGAGTCAGCGCTCATAAATAGCAAATAACGCCACAAACTAGCAAGAGTTAAATGCGTGAAATTTAAATCTGCGGTTTCAGAAAAAAATATGTACGTCCTTGACAAACTTGGCCAAATAGCACGCATAATACCTTGATAAAATAACTGCTTAATGGAATTGGTATATGAACAAAGTTCACTTTCAAATCGCATTGAGCTTAAATAGCCGGACAGCAGATTATAGCCAACCAACGGTTAGAATCTACATGAACAATGGAAATAACCATCACAGACTTCTCAAACTTAGAAAATTGTTACTAGTTTAAGTGATTACAATAAAGTAATTTCAAAATCACATGTAAAAATCCTCAAATTTAAATGGATTTCTAACGAGTAGATGCCGAATAAAAAACGTTCAAATTGCAACATTTTTATCTTTAGTAAAAGTGATCATGAATTCATTCGTTTCAAAAGAAATCCTAAAGACCACACATAACAAAAGCTCGGTACCTTTCCATGACATTATTTTTGCACGCATTCGACTACACTTTTAATAACAGGATTTCTTCCAAATTGTCATAAATACTGATCTAATCATTGGATTCTTATAGAAGTTAGTAATAAGACTGTAACACACTGTAGACACCGAAAAGTCAAATGTATCTTTCCAGTAACTTTAAATTTCAATATTTTTATTCAAAAAAAATCTTCTAAAATTTACTTTGTTTAAATTTTTAAAAATAAACCATCGAAATCGATTTGTCGTTGCAGAGTTTATAGGTTTGCTATAATTCTATTACGCTACTTTCGATAAAATCCGAGAAAGTTAATGCTACTCTGAGTGAGCTGGTTTACCGCAGTTTTTTCAGAGAAAGTTGTGTAAACCTTCAAAAACTCGGAAGTAACATTAGCAAATATAGAAGATTTCATGCCTCTATACCGTTATACACGGTATAGCCCATTTTTCTTTATACATGGAAGAAGATCACATGGGTGAAAGCATCCCCAATTTGCCGTCCACGCTCGCATCTGCTGTGTACGCATTCGCCGACCAATTCACTGTTGGTCTCAGCGAGAGGCGAAATTGCAGCAAAGACGGAGCTCTACAAATCAAGATACGACCAACTGTATAAGGTATTCCCTGCGGAACTTTCCACTGGAGATTTAGCACTGCTACATGACCATGCTATGCGTCCAAACTTACAAGCCAGTGGAAATGCTCTTTTATGGTCGACGTATTTGATCGACAAATATAAGATCTCACGACCTTGTTAATCGCCAAAAGCGATAGACAGTTCATATCAATCGCCAAAAAATATGTTTTAGCACGACGTTCTATGAACAATGAAGAATTTTCTACAACTGAAATGTTCTTTGAACGGGCGATTCAAAGAATTGTAGAAAGCGTCATAAAAAAACACACACCTCTTTTCTAACTCCGCCCCTGTGTCAACCGCACAATGAATTTTGCTTGAAAAATTCAGGTTCACACTTGAAATTCTCACGTTCTCTATATAATCTATAAAAATGCCGATGACGTCATTTATTTTTTAAGTCTTCACACGGAAATTTCACTAGTGTTCAATTTTGTATTAGGGCAACTCCTCCATGTCATTGCCCATATTTTGTATAATCAAAACTCCACTCTTCAACATTTTGTATGTCAAGCCATTTTTTCTAGAATATGTGTCATAATGCATAACATGAGTAGTAAATTTCTGTTAAGCGACATGTTGACTCTAGCACTGTAAACTTCTCTCCCATACTGTAATGTAACTTTTTATGCCATAATTTCTCCATCAACGTAACCATTATCCACGACGAAAGACATAGAACTCGTCTATATTTTTTTCACCATTATCCTCACACCTCACGTACACGTTCTCCAAATCGAAATACTTGAACATCGTCTCTCTCTACCCTTTTATCTCCAAGCTTGAGGACGAGCTTATTCTCAATGGATGTGCAGATCTTCCTGCTCCTCCTGCTTCCGCATCTTACCAGCGATATCACATCTTGACACCTTCTATCCTCGATATTCATAATACAGTAGAAACCGATAGCGTAACTACTTTGTAGTTCCTATTTTTCCTTCTTCCGTAAATATGCAGAATATATTTTCTCTCGGACATGAATCGATTGTCAACTCGATGGCGAAGATCCCAAGCTCGAGGACGAGCTTTACCGAAGAATGGAGATGTCGGGTCACAGACAGCTGTCGGTACACCAGCTGTCGCGTTACACCCGCACCTCGTCTACGAAGACGAAGCCACGCCTGGCCTCGTCAGTCTCGACCTCGGCTCGCCCTCGGCGGCTCGGCCCGGCCTCGTCAGTCTGTTACCCGTCTCTGTGTCCGCTACCGTATCCACCCTGTTCTATAATAAAGATATAACCCAGTTGTATGTTAGCACACAAGAAGGGAACTCCCAGTTCTCAAGTAAGGAGTAATCAACTTTTAACTTGATATAACAGACGAGAAGATATTTACCGTCGAACCACTCCAAAAGGCGCAGAATCAACGGAAACTGCTGCCAAAAGGATTCGCAAGAGCCGTCAACGTCGATGAGCTCATTTTCCACAGTCCTTTATCGTCTGTGCTGAAATGCCGGGCCAGGCAAGACCAAGCTTGTTTTTATTTGAAAAGAAGTTAAGATCAAAGCCAAAATCTACCAGAAGCAAATCCTGGAAAACGTGGTAATACCTTGGGCACAAAAAAAATGTTAAGGACATGGATTGGACCTTCCAGAAAGTTGGGCACTAGCTCACGGTGCCAAGATCTTGGAATGGTGTGAGACCAATGTTCCAGATTTGTGGACGAAGGATGTTTGGCCTTCAAACTCGCCCGATCTCAAGCCTATGGATTTCGCCAACTGGTCAGTCTTGAGCAAAAAGGCTGCTGTTTCAGGCACAGTTCACTGGATTCGCTGAAAAGAGCACTGGAGAAGGCATGGGACGAAATTTCACCGGAAATTATCGCGCGCATCCTCAAGAATTTCCAAAAGAGATTCACGTCTGCATTGAAGCTGAAGGAACTCATTCTGAATGTGGTGTATGATATTTCATGCGGAATTTTCTTGCCTTTCCAATACTCTTACCGTTGCGATCGGCGGCCTCGCAGGCAAAGGCAAGCCCTGCACACGAAGCCCCCTCTCACCCCACAGAACACCCGAGGATCGCCAAGGGGACACCCGAACCCGTGGGGGACGAGGCCAAGGTTCCTAGCCCTGCCCGTATATTGACCGTATTGACACGTATTGGTAGCAACTCCAACGAGCACTCACATTCCTAACCGTCCTCTGGCTCGCCCCTCCAGCCGTCTCCTCCTTGCGGACAAGGGAGGGGCCCGAGACCCTTGGAGGGCGCGGCCCAAACCCCGACGACAAGATGATACACCGAGAAGACTGGCCAGGAAGAAAGGCAACGAGTCGCGCCGACAGGGACTCACCCTCCTCCTCCGTCCTCACAGCACACCGGACAGTTGTAACACTTTATCGCGAATACGAATAAAGTGCAGACAGATAATAGTGAATAGAAGCAGGCAGTAGAGAATCCTCCGGGGCGATAAGCTGGTTTAGTTTCCGAGGCCGCGAGGGTGAGCGCAGTGCTCACCAGACCTCGCGGCCTCTCTCCAGGTGCCACTCCCGTATTGAGTCCGTGGTGGGGAGCAGAGTCGAGGCCTCACGACGGCCATCCGGGATGGTGGACGACGGACGAGGTCGGCAAACCTCGTCGCGGGAGCAAGGGACGTCGAATGCGGCCGCGCGCCCGTCGAGAGGAGGCGGCGCGAGCCGATCGATGGTGCTGAGTCACCTGTTTTGCCATGCTCCCAGGTCGATCGATGGCGCCTCATCGGCAAGCCGCCATGAGAAACAGCACGCCCGGGCCAGCCACGGACCGAGGAGCGATCACGGCCGCGACACTCCCGGCCCACGAAGAGCAACTGGCTGGACGTAATCCCCATGGGGGAGTAGCGCCGTGGCTGCCTCCTGCTACAGGGCCTATTGCCTTTTTGTGGCGGTAGTAGTAACCGGAGAGAGACGCGTGAGGAACTGTTGACCAGCTACTACCCAACGCCACGGCCCCAGCAGTGAAAGAGTTCGGTGACCACCTGGAGGACCTCTTTGACAACACAGATAATAACAGCCTCATTGTTGGACATGAATTCTCTGAGGTTCATGCCCATTCCAGAAAATGTGTCCTTGCATTGTTTGCGTTTCGACATCCCTTCCTCAGCGCTGTGGGCGCCGATAAGAAGGCTGTCTACATACGTATTGGCGATAATCTCGTTTCTGAGGCTGTTGTCCTTGTGGCGCTCGAAGGCGTATTTGATCGGCATGCTGAGCAGAAATGGTGAAGGACTGATGCCGAATGGTATCCGGGTGAACCGCAGGATGCGGATGTTATCTCTGCTCGGAGGCATTGATGGGTCCTTGAGCCAGAGAAACCGCGTGGCATCCCTTTGGTTCTCCTGTAGGCGGATCTGGTGAAACGCCTTCTCGACGTCTGCCGTAATGAGTATTGGAGTTAGCCGTGCACGGAGCAGAGTAACGCATAGATCAGGTAGCATCGTGGGTCCCTGGTGGATACAGTCATTCAGACTGGGGACATCTCTCATGTGGCTCGAAGTGTCGAACACGATGTGTACCTTCGTAGTGCTGCTGTCGTCTTTGACGAAAGCCTGATGCGGAACGTAATACACCGGAGTGCCACTGGTGAGGTCTTTGGTAACCTCCTCAATGATTCCGGCTTCCAGTTGCTGGTCAAAGGTCCTGCAGCACTTGCTCCATAGCTTCGGATTGACATGAAGTTTCCTATATTGGCTTTCAAGCCTACGTAGTGCAAGAGGTGTGTTAGAAGAAAGGGGTGGTTCGGCTTCCACGGAAACTGGACGTGCATCATCCCTTTGATGACTTTAACAGTATCATAGTACTGCTGGATGATTTCCGTATTGACGGTGTCCCGATCATCGTCCAGTTCTGCCGAATCCAGTGTGAACAGCTTGCGAACGATGTCGTCCGTTTCGCGTTCGCTGTCGTGTTGCCGTATTGGATCCGTAGTGACCTGGGTAACCGCCGTATTGGGGCCCGAAAGAACCGGGCCTAACTTACGAAAAAAACGTCGTTGGTCTGGGACTGGACTAAGCCAGATGGGAGTTTGCGGTTGTGGTTGAGATCTAACACACTCCAGTAGTAGTCCATCCCGATGAGGATGTCTACATCTGCCATGCCTTTGGTAGGCGGCTTCTTGGAGTGCGTTAAGGCGAACTTCCGTAATCTCTGGAACAGCTGTTATGTAGGTGCTAGTCCAGAGTTTGAGTTTGACGGGAGTCCCTGTTGCTGGGTTCTGCAACACGATCTTCACTTGGTAGGATCGTTTGGTGTGCTCGTGGCCACCGAGCGTAATAGCCGTAATGTCTCGAGGATTTTTCAGTTGTAGGGCGAGTGACTCGGCCGTTTCTTTTGAAATGAAGCTGTGCTGGCTGCCGCTATCTAAAAAGATAGTAAGCAGCTGATCAGCTTTCGTATTGAAATTGTGTGTGAGCGCTTCAACGACCATGAGGCGAGCTGCGCGCTTTGCCGATGAGGACCTGCAAGCGACTGTTTTGTCGCTGCTTTGTGGAACGTCGGCTAAGTGCACATTTGTACGGAGCTCCACCTCGTGCTCTTCGCGCGCCTCGAACTCAGTGTCGCTTGCCTCACTTACTTCCCTAGAGGACGTGACGTAATGGTGGGACCGCATTGTATCCGTAGCGACTGGTGGTTTTCTGAATCCCACCCTGGGAGAGGAGAGTGTGGGCTTCTGTGACGAGTGTCGCGTCCCGGAGAACGGCTCCTATCCGATCTGCTGTTGGAACGCGATCGGCTTCTATCGGTGCTTCGCGATTCGGAACTGTATGTACGTCGGTTGGGAGACCTGGTCTTCCTGTACCGACGGTCGTATTGTGAGTCCGAACGCTCTGCACACCTGTGGATGCGTTGGCCGCTCTGCCTAAGGCATAGCGCTCTGTGGTGACCGTGCCGGCATAGCTGACACGGCGGCGCGTTGCAGAGGCGGCTGGAGTGCCCAGTCTGGAGGCATTGGTAGCAGAGCTGTTGTTGTTCGGCGAGCAGTCTCCTTTCGCGTGCTGTGGGGAATTCTCTGCAGAAATGTGCTGCGTGTTTCCCACGTACGCAGAACGGACATCGCTTCATGCCCTCTGCCGCTCCTGGAAGAGCGGTGACGCCTCTCCGTATTGTGGCGCGTGATGGACTCGCGCCTCGTATTGTCGTGAACTGGTGAGCGGTCCCTATGTTGTATGGTGGATGAGTATGCGGGGGCGAAGGGAATGGGATCAGCGTCCTCCATTGCTTCAAGCTGATCGATAACCCGGTCGAGAGCAGTTATCAAGCCATCGACTGACCATTGTTCGCCCTTCTTTTTGCGTTCGCATACTTTCTCCCTTGCACGTAGTGGAAACTTGCTTCGTATTATTTTCGTGAGTCCAGTGTGTCCTGCTTGTTCGCCTAGATGAGCAAGTTGCGATCAGAGCGCTTTGATATTACATAGCATAATGCGCTGAGCCATTGGTGGCTCTGACGATGGAGTCGTATTTTCAAGTTGCTCGTATAGGCGACTGCGGAACAATTCTGGACGGTGGTACGTATTGCGTAGTAGATCGATTGCGTTTTGGTAGTTGCGTTCCGAAAACTGTACAGGTGCAATGAGTTTGAGTGCGTCCCTTTGAGCTTCCTCTTAAGATATAGGAACTTGGTGATAGTGGACACGTCGTGTTGTTATGGACGGACACTGAGAAAAGTTCCCAAAACTCGGGGAACGCTGGCGGACTGGAGTCTCTCGACTAACTTATGGGCTTCGTTGACAACGTCTTCGTACCCATGATTTTTCCAGTGGGTCGAGAACTCGTCCATTATATCTGGTTCGCCTTCCGCAGAGCTCTGCTTCGCTGCATACTCCTGAGCTCTCTAACAACGTTCGTCCAATTTGACGATAAGATCCCTCAGGCTAAGGGCACAGTTGGCCATAGCGGCCCTCTGCTCTGGTGATAGGACAGAGTCCGTACCTGTGCTCTCGCAGGCCTCCAGTATGTCTCCGAACTTGTCCCAAACATCCCGGTTACGGCGATGGAGTTCCTTGGCGGCCTTGGTGATGAGTGCCTTGATCGACCCCGCGGCTGACATGGTGTCCCTCAGTACGCACTACCCTGTGTAAGGATGCAGCCCCAGGGAGCCTGATCGGGGAAGCATTTCCCGACCTCAAGGCTCTGGAGACTGCACCTTATCGAAGACTCGACGAAGGAGCCAGAGACTGGCGCGACCAGAAGACAATCCTAAGTTCGACTAGGACTAAAAGAGGACTCACATTTTATTACTAAGAGTTTATTATCAAACTACAATACTATTGTGTGGGTTTATGAAGAGCAAGGAGTAAGCAAGGCATGGAGGAAGAAAAGCTATCACTAAGATTGTTTGAACTAAGAATAAAAGGAGCTGAGAGGAAAGAGAAGGAAAGGGGACCGGGGAGGGGATGTGAGAAGGCGGTCACCCTTCTCACATGGCGGCCATGGAGAAACAGAAGAACAAGAAGAAGTAGAAGAAGAAGAGCAGAAGAGAACCACGACACGCACTCTGTTGTCCTTGCGGCCGCTTTTATATGGAACGGGCAGGCGCGTCTTAATGGCCCTTGACGCCGTTCCCTCTCGTACTTCCATGTTCTTTTTTTTTTCTCAGCCGCTGCCCTGCGCAAACGTAGTTGTTGTTAGGCGATGCATTTCTGAATGGCTACGACCCATTAGGTACTGGTTTGATTGCCCTTTCGGCGTCCTTGAGAGTTTACGTCTACACGGCTGTTCGCTGAGTGGTGGTGACTCATTCCTCCTGTTCGGCGGTTGTCTCGGAATTATGCCGGTGCTCGTTCAGTCGTCCTTCTATTATCCTCACACCTGTAACACGATCTAGAATATTCCAAACGGGGCCTCCGTACGGGAGGCACCCAGTGACACGTTACGGTTACGAACGGAAAACGATATGCACGAAGGAAGAAATGGAAGAAGGTAAACGTAGTGAACGCCTAATTGGCACCGGAGGACAGATAAACAAGGAGTGGAGGAAGAGTAAGAAGTGAGTGAAACAAGTCCGCTACGGAGGAGCACTACGAAGCGAATGAGCGGGGGGGGGGGGTGAGAAGAAGAGTGGGCAGAGACGTAGACGGATAGACTGTACCGGGCCGTACCAGTCGGTGCTTGTGAAGAGAAGGATGATTCACCTTGCGCTTTGGATGGGTGAGTGGGAGGGGGAGGGGGAGGGAGTGAAGAAGAGAAATCTGCAACCCATGAGGGAGGAGACAGCTAGAGGAAGCTAGTGAAGGCCGGTGGAGGGACGGTTCTGAGACGTGTCCATAGTACGTGTGATGGAATATCGATTGGCAACAGGGCTAGGAAAGGGCAACCGTAGTGCCGTATTGAACGGCTGGAGTTGAACGCGGGCACCCGTGCACAAGTACGGGGCTAAACACGTGCCAGCGTTGAAGACGTACTGTACTAGCCAAGAGGGAAGCCTAAGCAGGACAGAACCAACCTGAACACCGATCCATACTACTTCAGCGGATGGCCAGTCCGCATGTAGGAGATGAGCGCGCTCCCTACGTGCGGCCGGAGGATTACCGTTCCGGCACTTACAGAATTTGGCGGTCTAGACCCCACTGCCCTGGCACCTTGCGGTGCTGACTTTAGCCGCCGTTGGGGCGATCCAGTGAGACCTCACATTAGCTTGCCTAGGCGCTGCGCAACCCAGAGGGACACCCGACGGCTCGGTTGGCTGGTTGCCACAGTCCAGAGGGACTTCCTCGTCGGCAATGGGTGCGCCCAAACCTTGCGCGTTTTTGCCCCAACCCGCGAAAGGACCCCAACCACACGGTTACCTACTCTCTGGGTGGAACAAGGGCAAGGCTCACCTCGCACAGGGGCGTAGTAGGGCCGTTTTTACAGTCAGCCTGCACCCGGCTGACCAACGGGTCTGCTTGCCAACGCCCGATGCACCATGTTGCGATCGGCGGCCCCGCAGGAAAAGGCAAGCCCTGCACACGAAGCCCCTCTCGCCCACGGAACACCCGAGGATCGCCAAGGGGACACCCGTACCCGTGGGGGACGAGGCCTTAGGTTCCTAGCCCTGGCCGTGTATTGACCGTATTGACACGTATTGGTAGTAACTCCAACGAGGACTCACATTCCTCACCGCCCTCTGGCTCGCCCCTCCAGCCATCTCCTCCTTGCGGACAAGGGAGGAGCCCGGGACCCCTGGAGGGCGCGGCACAAACCCCGACGACAAGATGACACACCGAGAAGACTGGCCAGGAAGAAAGGCAATGAGACGCGCCGACAGGGACTCATCCTCCTCTTCCGTCCTCACAGCACACCGGACAGTTGTAACAGTTTATCGCGAATACGAATAAAGTGCAGACAGATAATAGTGAATAGAAGCAGGCAGCAGAGAATCCTCCGGGGCGACAAGCTGGTTTAGTTTCCGAGGCCGCGAGGGTGAGCGCAGTGCTCACCAGACCTCGCGGCCTCTCTCCAGGTGCCACTCCCGTATTGAGTCCGTGGTGGGGAGCAGAGTCGAGGCCTCACGACGGCCATCCGGGATGGTGGACGACGGACGAGGTCGGCAGACCTCGTCGCGGGAGCAAGGGACGTCGAATGCGGCCGCGCGCCCGTCGAGAGGAGGCGGCGCGCGCCGATCGATGGTGCTGAGTCACCTGTTTTCCCATGGTCTCCGGTCTACTCGCCCCCGTGACGTCACATTCGGCGCGCGAACGAGGTTTCGCACGACGTCTGGCGTCTCTCGCTGCAAACCGAGTCTCTTACTCGCAGCTCAGTAGTACAACACGAGGCGCTACATGTGCTGTCCCACAGGGTGAGCCTCATCCCCTTCATTATATCGAAGATCCTGCTGTTGGGGATGAGGTGTTCAGGAGCTCATCGAGAGCAAACAGGCACATAGGACCAACACTTCATCCCGTTCAATCTCTTTTGCTTTTCGACCAGCTGTCCTAGATTATCTACACTGACTGTGTATATGTCGACTCATGCACTCCACTGTCGTAAAGAGGGTGGTAGGGAGAATCTTAGGAGCGTTGGTAGATCTCTATCATGAATGTTATGAGGACGTTCAGGTGTCTTGTTAAATCTCGAAAGGGGGAGAAAGAGCTCTTGTTCACCCTTTAACAGCTCTGGAGTGTGGATAGAGAAGTTATCTGCTTTATAATTTCTCGCAAAGCTTCAATGTAACTTCCTAAACGTATTAATGCAACCGGCCTTTGAGTGATATGGTCGATCTCAGTCCCTATAGATTTCGTAAGCCGTCATCGTACTTGCCGACTACTTCAGCGCGACAGCGAGCTCATGATTCACACGTGGACCAACTATGGAGACATTCGCGCCCGTGTGCACCCTTCCGCCTGGAATCTGCCCTGCCGCGCTCGCAACCGCGGTCGCGGGGGCGAGTAGCCCCGCAACCATTTTCCCATGCTCCCAGGCCGATCGATGGAGCCTCATCGGCAGGCCGCCATGAGAAACAGCGCTCCCGGGCCAGTCACGGACCGAGGAGCGATCGCGGTCGCGACACTTACACTTTTCTTGTTTTGGTTGGTTGGTGCTGTAGTTGTATATAGTTTTTCGCGTAACACTTCATGTGGACCACGCTGCATAGGGTTATAGAGCGTCGTTTGGGAAGCACCATAGTGGTTTCTAAGTTTCCTGTGGACCTCGGGGTAGGTCAAAAATTGCAAGAAACTGTACCGCTTCAGTGCGGGCCGATAAAGCAAAACTGGCATCTGGAATACCTTTGTTGTGCAAACGGTCCTGCAAAAGGTTTGGAGCTTCAATCATTGGTAGAACGTGGGATTTCATAACTTCCTAGTAGAAGCGAGAAGGCACATTCAGGGGAGGCATTCACCAGCATGGCCCCATCGACTGGATGGCCGAGTGGATAGTGCGGTAGACTTGCGGGAGGGTGGGCAAAATCTGGTTTTCATGGTTTTCAAGCGGATTTCTTCATCCTGCCACACTTCGTTTCCAAGATCGTATCTTTAACTGAAAATAGCCTTCAAAAAATTTAAAAACCAGAAACGTATACCAAATTTGTGATCATCACCCTACAACATCCCTATACGAATGGAGTGATCGAGTGAGTGCGGCTTACTTGTCTTCACCATTTCACTTACCTACACGCTACTTACAACGCAGAATACTGCAACATACCGGAACAAAAAACGGATTCCAGATTCATGATCAGTATCCAAAACGCCCTCCCCTAGACGAATCTTGGCGAATTTTTTTCCGAGGGTACTTGTATTCATACCTGTAGCTGCCCCCCGTCTAGAGCAGGGAAATGTGATTGGCACCAAAATAGGCAGAAATGCGACCAATAACGCAAGAAGTTCAAAAATTCTAATTTCCGCCACAATTGTAAAATTAATTAATGTCACAAGAAACGCGCCCTCCATAGAAATCCGAAGGGCGATTAGCATATCTTGGTGACGGATCAAAGTAATAGTCGGTCAGGCTCACTACAAGGTTACTACGATACGAACTTCTAAAACTATTAGAAAAATAAGGAAGGGATCACACATGGACCTAACAAGACAAGCATGGTTCAATGGCCATATGACAAAGGCCAGCGTGGCTCACATCTCGCAAGAGGTTAAAAAAAACGCGAAAACTGAACCTTGTTGAGGCTAAGATGCACTCAACATTGATAAAAATGCAAAGAACCCCACTAGCAATACACAGACCCCACCCCGGAACCGATCCCTCGACCACCCTCCCGCAAATCCAATCGAGGTTGCTTTGCTGGTATAAACGGCTTCCTGTGAGTGCAAAGTAGGGCGTTGTCGCAGTGGAAAAAAGCCCATGCGGACGATCACAGTCGTCCGCATGGGCTTTTTTCCACTGCAGGCAGAGCAACAATCGCGATACCTGCACCGTTCGTGACACAGTGTCAGAACATCGCCTGCACCGCGCCGTGTGATGTCTGTCGCGGTTCTCCTCAACTGTGCAGAAGGCACAGGAGGAACGCGGTACAGTGCGCTCCAGCTGTATTTTCATACTAGCTGAGAGCGCTTCCATCATGGTCTGCATATTGTCCATCGCATCTAGAATCGCATTGAGCTTTGGGCCGATGTAGTGGAGCTGGAATTTTTGCTGCTTTTATACGCATTGGTTTGCCTTCCTTTCGTTTTGCCTGTGGAGTAATTGCACCTTAAAAGGTAATGGAGCTCCACTAGTGAGAGTAGGTACTCTGGCCGTAGAATGGTTTATGATTGTTTATGATTGATTAGATCGACTTAAGGAATGACTAGATCGGCTTGAGGCTGAGCGATTCGCCTGCGGCCACCTATATGGTTTGGCCACTTTGCGCTTCCAGTTTGACTTCCCGGCTTCCGCCAATGGCTTCGACGACCGACTCGCCCTCCAGACTCTCCAGCCACCTCGCTCGACGGAGGCCGGGGTCAACACTTGGATAAGGGGCACGATTTTATGTATGCACTCCTTTTTGAGATGTGCCTCCATCTCATGCATGCATGGGGGCACATCGTCGCTCGCTGGCGGCTGCCTGCATTGATTTCGCAATCGCAGGCGAGCAGGAAAAGAAGTTTGTTTACTGGCTATATGGGTAGGCGACAGTGATCTGTATGAAGCTATACTCGATAAGTCGGTTGGTGTGAGCGAGGCCACATTGAGCCAGCATTCTACCGACGGTGGTACGGATATTAGCATTTGTTTACAGTTAAATTGCGTATATGTGTGGAAGGTATGTACAGATGTGGTGTCGTGACCGCTAAAATGGATTGCCTTTTGCTTGCCTTTCGATCTCACGCATAGGTACAAAGTGCAGTAGGAGAGTAGTTTCCACAATATGTGAAGAGCGGTTGAAACTGCGCAGAGCGCTTTAGTTTCGCGATTGTGAGAAGGATTACTGCCCCTGCCAAGTAGGTGACTGCGCTTATCGCCATTACGGAAGTAAGCGCGCCTAGAGCAACTTTCCAATGATTTTGGATATCGCCGGATCGATAGGTGATCGATATTTGGCAAGGTTATGTCCGCGAACCATTGGTGTCGGAGTGCTACTCCGTGGGATTTCGCTTCAAACACTAGGGTTTTCAGAGCAGTGAGCGCTGCACTGCTCGTTGAGGATTACGTTGCTTCTCTCTCCTGATGGACCGCATTTCACTAAGAAGTGTTGCGATTCGCAGGTTACTGTTACCGTCACCTGTGCAAATGACCGACACATACCTGTTAGGTGCGCTCCGAGTTCACAGTCCCGCCAATTCCGTTGTTTGGAACTCGCAGTTTTGGTTGATTACCAGCTCGTTATAAGCCTGTAGGTATCTCGATTCAATCCTGATTACGATTTCTTCCTCGTCCGAGGTCGCGGTTATGGATTGTGAATTGGCAGAAAGCTTTGTGAATGGCGTTGTTAGGGGTAGCGTGTACTCCTTTTGTCCCGTAAATTAAGGATTACGTGTTCAGGACATTGACAGTTGTGTGGCGAGTCTCTGCAATTACACCGTATGCGGTTCGTGCAAGTCGAGAATGCCGCCTGAGCTTGCACAATATTAGAGCATGCCACTGGAATTTGGAAATTCTGCGGTAGCATATAAGCATATTAGCCCTTCTCTTCGCCCCGCCCCATCCACAAGGTGCGAGGGCGAACGGGCTTTTACTCACTTAACTTATCAGGACTATCAATAAACGGTTCTACTCTTCTCTCTTCTACCTAATCCACTGAACCACCGTTTCCTTGGGGAAATAAGGCCCATCTATCCTAGCATTCACCAAATTTTGATGCATCGGCCTGATAAGCCACATTGTACGTCTCCGCTAACATCGCCTGAGCAGGAAGTCGATCTATTGCAGATCGCATTCTCTATAATAAAGAGAATCGTAAGTCTCTCGAGTACAACGCTTAGAGCCGCAAGTCGAGCAATTACAGATCGCAGAAATCTGAGAAACTAAGAAATGTAATAGCCGCAAAATAATGGCCCTATACTTCCACAAAATTCCTATTGTTTTGAGCTCCAAGACGCTCAGTGAGTTAGAGGTACGCTTCCAAAAGTACTCAGCTACCAGAGCAGCTACTAGAGCAGATAAAGAGAACTACGAAAATGTCGTTCTACTATAGGGCTTTTACATAGCGGTATAAGGCAAATCAGGGAGGGCAGAGAAATTCCGCAAAAAATTGTGCAACGAAATTAGAGACGACTACAGAAACTGTAAAAGCAAGACAGAGAGAAAAGAGCTAATCGCTGAAATTGAACAAATAGAGCAGGAGTCTCAGGTACAGATTGCGATTGCAGATGCTAGCGAGTTAATTTTTAAACTGACCACGAGGTACGACGAGTCACGAAGTGCCCGAGAAGGAATGGGCATCAAACTTGGCTATATCTCCTTCAAAAATAGTGGTACTGAGGAAAGTGGAGATCTCAACATCCAAGTTGTTCACGAAGGCAATAACGAAAACAGCGGCCATAAGCAGTCCAACGCTGCCACTTTCGAGTCAGATACATAGACTTCGCAGAAGAATCTGTCGGGTATTGGGCAATATTCGAAGCAATGGTACATAACAGCGAGAAATTGGATATTGTGGAAAAAAATATTTCTTTTAAGAAAATGCTTAAAGGGCAGAGCAAGGAACGCTGTTCTAGGGATTCAACCTTTACCAGAAATTACGACTGGATGATCAAAACCTTGCAAGTATTCTGCAAATCGGTCTCAAATAGTTCAGAAAGTTCTGACTCTCCCTATACATACGAAAATGAAAAAAAGAGAAAAGAAATGAAAATCTGTCTACTTTTCAGCCTATAGATATGATCAGGGAGGATCGATTTGCAAATTCTCATCTTTCATTAAAAATAAATTTTTACCTGAAGCAGATCACGCACACAGTTGAAATCTTGCCACAAAAATTTGCAAGTCTTGTTCAGTGCACAGTGTAAAAATCATGGTTTTCTGAAACGAATAGATTGGATCGACCACTGGTCGATATGACACCGACGTCATGGGAGCGATATAATTCGACGTTCACAAAAAAGACTATAACTCGGTAAGTTTTCCACAATTTGAAAAAGCCAATGAGTTCTTAAAAATTAGAAGAAATGGGCTTTTGCATGGTGTAAAAATCGGTTTTCAAAAACTAGGTATTCATACGGGGCGGAGGCCTTCGATTTTTGAGTGAAAAAATGAAAGTGATTTTGTATAAATAATTATATCCCGGTAAGTTTTTCGAATTTTAAAGGATTTAATAGCTTTTTGAAAGCTAGAGGAAATGCGCTTTCGAAACGTATAGAAATTAGTTTTTAACAGGGAGGTCTTCATAGGGGGCGGGGGGTTCGATTTCTGATCCATTGTTGCAGAAATACGTGCCAAAAATCGAACCCCCCCTGCCCCCTATGAAGACCTCCTTATTGAAAAACGGTTTATGCATGGTCAATTAGCATGCTTCCTCTATTTTTCAAAAAGCAAGTGGAATTTTTGAATTTCGAAAAACGAACCGAGTTATGATCGTTTTTATGAAATCACTCCAGTGTCGACGGTGCGGAGTCCACGAGCAGTTCTTCACAAATTTGATCATAACTTGGTTCGCTTTTTGAAATTCAAAAATCCCAATAGCTTTCTGAAAAATAGGGGAAAGATGCTTTCTAACCAATGGACCAGAATTCGAACCCCCACCGCCCCTATGAAGACCTCCCTGTTAAAAACTAATTTCTATACGTTTCGAAAGCGCATTTCCTCTAGCTTTCAAAAAGCTATTAAATCCTTTAAAATTCGAAAAACTTACCGGGATATAATTATTTATACAAAATCACTTTCATTTTTTCACTCAAAAATCGAAGGCCTCCGCCCCGTATGAAGACCTAGTTTTTGAAAACCGATTTTTACACCGTGCAAAAGCCCATTTCTTCTAATTTTTAAGAACTTATTGGCTTTTTCAAATTGTGGAAAACTTACCGAGTTATAGTCATTTTTGTGAACGTCGAATTTCGTCACTCCCATGACGTCGGTGCCATATCGACCAGTGGTCGATCCAATCTATTCGTTTCAGAAAACCATAATTTTTACACTGTGCACTGAACAAGACTTGTAAATTTTTGTGGAAAGATTTCAACTGTGTGCGTGATCTGATCCTGGTAAAAAATTTATTTTTAATGAAAGATGAGAATTTGCAAATCGATCCTCCCTGATAATATCGGAGATCGCTGCGAAGAAGCTTAGTTTTTGATTGTATGTTAATCACATCTTGAACTCTAAGATGGCACAATTTTCACTCTCTGATGCTCTTCCTCCAGAAGGTAGAAATTTTTGGCCGCGAGAAGTCCATCCTTCAGTGGTGATCGGTGATATCGGAGAATACAGTGGCTCCACGTAACCTACCATATTTCGGAGTTTGTGCGACATCTCTGAAAAATTCGCATAGCTTTTAAAACAGTGAGAAGTGCTTTTAAAACAATAAGTATCGCTTTAAAAATCAGGCTGTAAAAATAGCGGCCTCCATGTAATTAACGGTGTCAAAAATTTTCGGCAAATCATACAAATCGGAGCGTCTGTTCATACAGTGGATCGTTTCAGAAAAACAGGTTTTATTACCGTGTGTCAAACTGTAGATTAAAACTTTATTTGATACAACTCCACTTTTTGATGCTGTTTACAGAAGAGAGAAAATTAGTTTCGTGGCAAGTCCATCCTCCGGTTGCCATTCCGTCATCGCTTCCAAGAGTGTCTGAAAAAATTTTGTTGAAAAAGCACTCAAGTCAGTTTAGAAAATAACACTCGGCATTGTATAGAGTACAATTTCGAATGCAGATGTTGCTCCTTCACGTACAAAAATGTGCCGTGTCCACAAGATGCTCGGAAAGCCTGAAAAGTTGAACTCGTTGTGACTAATTCGACAACTGCTCTCAAAAGTGCTTTATTTTCAACTGCAAACAAACAAAATATTATTACCAAAGATTACATACACAAAACCTTTATCAGCGTTTTTTCTAACAAAATACTAAGTTAAACAGTTACTCAGTAACACTCTTTCATGAACTAATCTGACACAGTGGAAGCTGCACCTGGAAAGAAAGACCTATTAAATGGTACAAAAATCGCATAAAATTAAAAAAAGACCCAGTGCGGATAGGAAATAAAACGGTGGTCTACACAAGGGGGGGGGGCGTATCAGATCCACTCTGGGAGGGGGGGTCGAAAATTTTTGGCAAAAATCGAACCCCACCTTGATCCTGGCTGTGACTCGGGTGAACGAAGACTGGCGACTCATATGACAGGATTGTAGACTATAATATATATATATATAAAGATAAATAAAGATAATAATAATAAGTTTATTATCAGCGACAGGAATAAAAGAAGAAACAGTATGAAGTTGAAGACAAAGCTGATAGCTTAGTAGAAAAACAACACAAGAACAGCTTTCCATAAAATACAAATAGGCAAAAAAGAAACAGAACAGGTGAACCTCAGATACTAGTGAACAGAACATTTTTCAGAGGGAGCACCATAGATTAAGCTTCGCTCAGTACACGCGGGAGGGTGATGAAGGGCAGTGGGCGGCCAGCACTGCAAGTCCTGCGTTCAGTTTAAAAGACTCCGGGTACCAACTTAGTAGGCCCGCCAACAACCCACAGCCAGCACGAGTACGGCACTAGCCTTCGTTAGTGCTACCCTACAAGTCTTAGAGTCAAAAAGAGCAAAGTTTCCATGATACTGTAAGGTAACATTCGTTTAAATTTAATATGGAGGTGGAGAGCTCATTTCACCAACAGAATCTCCTGAAATGCCAACATGATAAGACTAAAGAGTAAATGCTGAAGTCAAAAGAGACCCCCTGTGTTTCAAAAAGTCTTCAAGTCGTCGGGCGAAGTTCTCCGTAGACGATGACATGAGTAAGGAGCGCTGGAGTTGATTCCAAGTGTTTGCTACTTGGCACCAAAAGGAACGCTCATATAGCTGTGTACCGACCCTACGTGGAACAACACGAAGGTGACGGCCTCTGGTGCGACCAACAGACTGAGAAATTGTGGGAGGCAGATCACAGCCTAAGTCGACATAGCACATGAGGAGCCTAAATAGAAAGCTCTGATCGTATATCATTCGTCTTAGCTGCAAAGAACTACAACATAACTTGTTCAATCGCTCCCGATAGCTGGAATTGAATTGACCATTTCTTGCGAATATCTCCTTAGTAAACTTTCTTTGAACATTTTTGATCTTCGATATATATTACAGTTGTGAAGGAGACCACAATGGTGTGCAGTACTGAAGAATTGTCCTGACATAGGTTTCAAAAAGGTTAAGGAGGGTCCTCATGTTTCGCGTTTTGAAGGCTCGTAGAATAAAGATGGACCTTGCATAAGCCAAACCAACGATCTTCTCGATGTATTCATCGTATGAGAGCCCGTCACTGTATATAACACCAAGATCTCGCACTGATTTTGAAATGGCCAACTGGTATCCTCCAATGTGAAATTAGGGTTAAGAGGGTGTCTTCTCCCGATGCACATTATTGTCGACTTTTCGAGAGAAATGTCAAGTTGCCATTTTATCGACCAGCTTCTGGAGTGAAGCACAACTGTTTACAGTGAAAACTTTGGAATCGTCTGCATAAATAGAACAGTGGACACCTTGCGGGAGACACAGCGGCAGGTCATTTATATAAAGTAAAAACATCAAGGGGCCAAGGCAGCTGCCCTGGGGGACACCGATGGCAGTTGTGTAGCACGCTGAGAATGCGCCATTTACAAGAATCCTTTGGTTACGTCCGGTCAGAAATGATTTGAGGAAAGAGAGCAGACACCCGCTTAACCCATATGCTTGAAGTTTTATTGAAAGAAGGGTTAGACGGACGGAGTCAAAAGGCTTGGCGTAATCTACATAGCAAACGGTAACATAACCATTTGCATCTAGAACCTTATTACATGTCGAAACAGTAGACATAAGAGCTGTTAATGTAGATCTTTTTTGGAGAATGCCATGCTGACATTTAGTGATTAACTCATTACTTTGAAGGTAGTCAGAAAGCTGCTTATAAATAATTCTTTCAAGAACTTTACTTGTAGAAGAAGTCAAGCCGGTCGGTCTATAATTCCTTACATCAGCTTTGCATCCTTTTTTAAAAATGGGTCGTACAAGACTGCAAAGTCATAGCGATGGTACTTCACCACGAAGGAGAAACCTGTTGAATAGTAGGGTAAGTACCGGAGTCAAACCCAGTTTGAGAAATATGTAAGTTATGTTGTCGGGAGATGTTGAGACTCGTAACGGCAAGGAATTTAATGTTCTGTACACAACTTCGTTGTTAATATCCAAATTATCCAGTTTCGCTCTAATGAACGGACCGCAGGTCGCATCGTTTGCTGAGCAATCTCTATACACAGATTTGAAAAAAGAAGCGAAGACTTCAGCTTTCTCCACCTCAGTCATACATGCTTCGCCATTGAAATTTTTTATGAAGCCAATTTTGTTGGTGGACTTCAATCTGCTGTTATAGAATGCGTAAAAGCGTTTGGAGTTTCGTGAGATGGCTATGTTTTCTTCATTTTTTAGGCTCAGTAGTGCCAACTCGCGCTTTAGTTTTCTAGAGAAACGGTAGTATTTTAAGCAGCCAATTGTGAAACGTGCCCGATACAGTCGATACACCTTTGCAGCGAGCATGCGAATTCTTGCAGAATAGCGAGTGAAGCCGTTTTGACGAAGAGGAGGAATATAATCTTTAATTAGCTTATTGAAATGCTCCAAATATATTTCATAGCATTCGTCTGCAGTTGGGCAGTTTTCGATTATTACGCGCCAATCGATTTTTAGCAACTCATTGCAAATTGTGGTGTAATTGCCTCGCGAGAAGTCTAAACGTTGAGATTCCACAGTAGGGAAGCTAACACTGGTGACGAAACAGAAGGAAATGGCTCGATGATCGGAGGTGGAGAAAGGTGGAAGAACTCGCACGTTGTGTACGATATCTAAGTTATTGGTAAGAACGAGGTCGAGTATGTTGCAGCCATACGTGGGAACGGTGACGAGCTGAGTTAGTACCCGCGTTGTACAGAACTCACAGAAGACGCGAGCAGAGCCAAAGACTGGGCTGCTTTTTGAAAACCAGTTGATACAATTGGAGTTTTCTCCAATATTTGCATTAATGGCACTGATTGCTTCAAGTAGGACGCTGGTATCACAAGAAGGACTACGATAGAGAGTGACTATATAAGTTGGAAGGGGGTCCGAGAAAGATGCATAAATACACCTTCTAAGCAAAAAAAGTTGTTATTTTCTTTTCTTTTTCAGTCGAACTTGCTACCTTGAGCAAAACTTAGGACACTAATCACTCAAATGTTGCGTGATAAAGTTGTATGCTTGAAGATTGAAAGTTTATTCCATCTTCGAATAAAATTATTCGATACAGTGGAGCTTAATTAATCGATTTGCAAGTAGTATTCGAATATGGCCTCGTTCTATGTTCGAATTTGAATAATTATTCGAATTTTAAAAACCATCGATGTTCCAATTTGAATGAATATTGGAAAATAAAGAAATATCGAATATTCGACAATAAATTATTCGATCATATTCGTTCGAGCACAACTATACCAAGTCACTAAATCGAAGGAGTAGGGTGTCCTTGAAGTTACAACGGAATCGGCGACTCACGAACTCTAGGTTCCCTTGTACGCCTGCGATGCCTCTGCCCGCAAGCGGCTGGGGCGCCATGGATAGTGGCGTTCCTGCATGCTAGGGAGGTCAGGGGTTCGATTCTTCTGCGCTGCTTCATTTTTGCATTTCAACTGATTGCTTAAAAATTGAGGATTCTGACGTCTATGTCATTTTCAGACGTTTTCTGCACATTTTCCAACTGTATGGTGTGGGGAGTAACTTTCTTGCGCCTTGTTTGTTACTGACCGGTTCTTAAACCAAAAGGCAATGATCCAACACCAGTGATACACAGGCACAACGTGCAGGAAACAGAGGCACTGGTCACAATACGGATAGCGTATAAAAGCTACAAGTTCCTCACAGTTTGCTTCCCGCCATGGACCACTGACATCGGGAAAAAACCATACTGCTCGGGTTTTCAAAGGGACCAGGATCAGGGTCAAGCGTGAAGTGTGATTTCTGAAGAAAATTTACGACCCTCCCCCTCCGCCCCCCTCTTCCGAAGTGGGTTTGGTGCGACCCCCTCCCCTTCTCTACATCACTGGTGTGTTTCTTAACTGTCATGATTTTTTAAAAAATTTGTGTGATTTTTTTAATAGGTTGATCTTTCCAGATATGGCTTCGACACTGTAAAGATTTGCGCGCAGCGTCGTTCGCTGAGAAAGACATGCTAGTATTGGTTGAATAAATGACTTGATTTATTAAGGCACAGAATTGAATAAAGCTTTTAATTCTGATTGTTCTGCATTCAAAAATAAAAATTTCCTGCCGGCAGATTTCGAATGGATGAGATGTGTTGATTTTTTTTCTGATTTTTTGGATGTTGTGGACAGCTTCTTACCTGAAGGAGCAACTCATTGTCTATAATTGTATTGCATAAAATTCCAAGTGTTAATCACTAATGATGACTTAAGTGCTTTCCCTATGAGATTTTTTGAAGGGCTTTTCGAATAGCTGACACAGTCGCAACCCAAAGAGGACCGTCGGTCCTCTTTGGGTTGCGACTCTGTCAACGAGCGGAGTAGACAGATCGACAGAGTATTAGTAGTTGCAACCATTAACGTATGCAGAGGATTTACAAAACCAGTGTAAGGATTCACATTCGTGTGAAACAAACGTAGTTCTGTATCAGAATTTCGTACTCTATCTAATGGGGCGTACGTTGGTGCGAAAACAGCAGTCGAGTGGAATGGGTGAGCACGGAGCCGGAGACATAAATTGTCACTAGACAGTCCCTCTATGCGATGAGCAGCGCATTCTACATTCTATGGAACCTCACGGAGGTTCATTTGTTCTAGACAATGACCTACGGTGGCCAGCTGATGAAGGAAGCGAGTGCTTTATCCTTCCCAAATAAGCCCGCGGCGCTCTAGCACTTGGAGCATGTACCCCATCGTGATGTGACGCGTATGCGTTTCTTCTAGCATGTACTACAAATGCCGCTCTTATCTCCTTGCTTCGGTAACGCATCCGTTTCATTTGCTCCATGTAGGGGAATATAGGAACCAAAAGAGAATCTTATCACAGGAACACAGTCCGGCCACATCCCTTCCTCTGACCACTTCTGCGCTCTCCTCCGTGTTACGAGGTGGCGAACGCAGAGGATTCTGTTCAAGGATTCCATTAATTATGGTGGCTCACATGCGTCCCTTTCTGAGCCATGGTACTGTAGCAAGACCACGCCAGTGCATCAATTTTGAAACTTTCGCGTGAAACATGGGCGGTCCCACTATCAGTTATTTTTGTGCTTGCAGAACTGCCATTTGAAATGCTGTGCACCATACAATATTTATTAAAAATAAGGAAGAGCACTACATCAGAATCACCGGATTTATCGATGACCCATGTTAACCTGATTTATAGATAACTGAAACGCTTTCAGACAACATTCCTATCCAAACTGTGATGTAGAAACAGGAGAATGGTGGACTTCGTGGTGGATTATGGCATTCAGACCTCTTGATGTTCGAAAAATGACTATAGGGTGAAGACTAACAAGGAAAGGTTCCCAACTCAAGGTAAGCTTTTGCGATGCTTTTTTGACAAGATGTAGAGCCGTGTGGTCCAGAAGTGCAGTCAGTTTTTGCTGAACGCTTTTTTAAAGATCTGAGAAAGGTGTGAAGACGTGTGCGCAACACTCATCAACCCCTATGACCCCTCAAGAGATGTGCCTCGGTGGCGCTGTCGGTAGGAGTGAGCATCACAGAAGCACACCGGCGGAGTTTTCAGCTCGAGTCCGCGCACTGCAAACTTTTTGCACATATTAGTTTGTTGTTATTACGCTTTCTCATGAACACAGGAATCAATTTTAGACCATCAGTGCTCCAACAAATCAAGGCTGTGTATTTGCGCCTTCATATGTGCTAGTTTTTTCATGGGTGGCGGTTGGTTACGTCGATGTTCACCCAGGACGTCCACGGAATACGCGTTCAACGTAGAAGAAGTGGCCATTCCTTGCCAGGGAGATGATTGTTCCTCACTGACTTTTATAAGATGCTGTTGGTGCGAGAAGCGTTTGTGTTTTACTTGTTTCGTAGATTTGTACCATAGCTGTTGACTAGAATGGAAGAGCAAGACAGGACTTTTTACTTCCAGAGAAATGATATGGTGCAGATAGGCATTGTTGATAAACTAGCGCACATGAAGGCGCAAATAGACAGCCATGGTTTGTAGTAAGCATTTATGACCTAAAATTGACTCGTGTGACCAAGAAAAGGAGTAATAACGACAAACTAATAAGTGCACGAATATTGGCAGCACGCGGACTCGAACTCAAAACCACGCCGGTGTGCTCCTATGAGGCGGCACTCCAACCAACTGCGCCGTCGAAGCACATCTCTTGGGTGTCGTAGGGGTTGACGATAGTTGCGCGCATGTTTCCAGACTTCCTTTTCAGGTCTTCAAAAAAGCCTTCAGAAAAAACTAACTGTGGCTCTGGACTTCGCTCACAGGACCCTACATCCTGTCAAAATAGCATAGCAAAACCTCACCATGAGTTGGGAACCTTTCCTTGTTAATACTGTGATGTAGGAATAGCGGACTAATTGGAGAACCTTCTGAAATTTTCGATCGATTGTAAAAGTGCTGGAGGCAACTGAGGCTTTGAATGAGCCTCCCTACTACCTGCCATTCAGATTCAGTGATTCAAGGCAACTGAACGAGTCTACTGCAAGTAGATCCACGCCGACACGACGGGCGCGGCTTCGCCAAATAGGGCTCCGCTCTGCAAGCGCCCGAGGCATTACCCTTTCCCGCTGTAGAGCTCGTTTTAGGTGTTTGCCCAGCCATGCAAGTCGACGAAAATCAGCGCACCTCCAGGGCCAAATTGGCGCCTTCTTGGGTTACACCAGCATAGGGTATATAATGTCAGCATTATAATTGGAATGTGACGACGTAATCGTGAGCGCCGGCTGCAATCCGATGGGTAAGCGATGATTTGCGGCCCACTTTCGTAGTCCCTTCACCCACCTTTCTTACGCATCTGCTCGTCGACTCTGCCTCTGCTCAGCATCGCGAGGGTTTCATGTTTACCGCACTTCTGCGCATGCATTGTCTGAGGGAGCACTAGCTGTGCCAGCACCTGGAAATATCAGCCCTACAGTCTAGCGGTAATCAGCGGTGTGCGCTAATGACTTCCGAAATGTCCCTGACGCTAATTTCAAGCACGACAAAACCGATGTTGGTCGTAGAAAATGGTCAGGATCAGGGGAGTGCGAATTAGATTTGCGATGTACGACATTTTGTTCTGCAACCACAGACGTTCAAGTGAAGTAATGTGGACCGGAGCATAAAGACGCGCCCACTTTAATGGTCTCCTTTTACACATTGCTTATTACCACTTCCTTTTAGCGTTGTTTTTGATATTGTGATGTATCCCTGTGGCAAAAGAGACCGTCCTGTGCACAGGCCTCTCAAGGTCGACTTACCTCTCCGCTTAACTTTTCCATTTCCATAACATCGTTAAGGCTGCCGTTTGGAATCAGACCTGTTCTGGAGGAGAAACAAGGGCAACACATTATTTTAAAAAACAAGCTCCTGAGGAGGAGACTGGGCTCCTCCGTTTCTGCCCGAGAGCTAGCGAGACACATCGCATTCCTCCCGTCAAAGGATGTTCTATCCCAGCCCATATACAGGTACTCGAGGCGGCTTTGTGGTCAACGAGACGAGCATCCGTTGATGCAATTCCTTCTTGCTAATAACGTCTAGCCAGTTTGTTTATAATAGATTCATGCTAACTCCACCGAATAGAATCAACGCAAATCCACGATCGAATATCAATTGCGATTCGAAGCGGGATCTTTAGAGACTTATACGGAAAGGATAAACAACTGACAAGTGCATGTTTGCGCTGTACGTCTTCGTTGGAATCTCTCCACACAGAGAATCTGAATTCGAGTATCGCGCAGCAGTTATAGTTCCTCTCCACTCTCTCATTGAACTATGGATGTTTAACTGCCTTCCTGTGGCGGTTTATATTCCGTTTCCAGTTGCTGCGTTTGAAATGGACCTCCACAAATTCAATTTGAACCTATCCAACTTAAACTTCACTCTTCTAAACTCACAGCTCAAGCTGGGCCACTTTCAAGTCGAACTGGATATCCTTTAAATCGAAAAGGTCGTTTATGAAATCGAACTAGAGGTGTCTCAAGGAAGTTATGCGTTAACCTACCCATTTAAAAACGACTACAAAAAGTGCCCAAGAAATATGGTCATACTATGTGTCAGTATTTTGTGCCACACGAGGTTTGTAGGTGGAGATTTATTGGCGGCCTGACGTTTCGACTTTCCGTCGTCTTCAGAGGCCTAAAAGTGGATCACAGGTTTATGTTTGCGCTCTACCCCACCAAGCGCCTCAACGACTCTAAACATTTTCGACCCACCCCTAGAATCATTACGGATAGCCCAAACGAAGAAGACGAACTCACGCATACATAGGATCCACCGCAGGGCTGACGATTGCCCTCGTTAAGTAACCAGTACAGGCGAATGAGACACACTGAGTGGTAACTGTTGCCGGCCGGTCACTTAGAATTCACAATGAGGTACAAACGGCAAGAGGTCACTCGTAACAGAGGGGCACTCATCTCGGTTGTTCATTGCTGGATTTCTTGAGGAAATCCAGAACGTCTCCAACGCCTTCCTAGCTGAGATCTCTCCCTCAACGGCCAGAATACTACACCTCACCTCATAGTCGTTCCCGTTATGCACATCCATTTTATGCTTACCAAGTGGACTAGTTAGCAATCCACGCCTTTTGCTATCTAGATGTGGAGCTTGATATACGGTACCATTTCACGCTAACTGCCCCATTAGACACTTTGACCAGAGTGTTGAGATACGGAAGCCAACCGTTTTTCTCTAATGTACTCAGATTGCTGATTCAACAGCCTGAAACATTCCTCCATTTCCGACTGTGTTGATGTCACAATACAGCAATCATCTATATATCTACAGTACATTAGTGGTGAGCGATGAAGCACCGGTTGTTCCACCCTGCTCATAGAGCAGACTGCGAGGACCGGTGCCAATGGTTGACCCATGGCCAACCCTCCTGGAGTAATTTGATGTTACGTCACTTTACACTAACGTTCAAAACGAAGAAGCCTTACATGCATTATCTGAAATGTTGGATTTGCATGGGAGGAAAATTAATACCTTTGGACTGACGAAGACGAACATCATGGCACTAGTCAAGTAATGTTTAAATTGCAACATCTTTAAATGCTCAGGTTGGTACTATTCGCAAGTAAGAGGGTTGGCCAAGGGTACGACTGGCACCGGTCCTCGCAGTCTGCTTTGTGAGCAGGGTGGAACAACCGGTGCTTGATTGCTTACCGCTAATGTACTGTAGATATATAGATGATTGCTGCATTGTGACATCAACACAATCGGAAATGGATGAATGTTTCAGGCTGTTGAATCAGCAATCTGAGTACATTAGAGAAAAACGGTTGGCTTCCGTATCTCAACACTCTGGTCAAGGTGTCTAATGGGGCAGTTAGCGTGAAATGGTACCGTGAATCAAGTTCAGAGAACATCTTGATTCACGCCAGGTCTGCGCATCCCACTGCTGTGAAACGAGCTGTTGTAAGAAACATGTTCCGAACAGCAGCAAGAATGTGCACAGGCCCAGATGAACGATAAGAATCTCTGCGGCTAGCTTCCAATGTAGTCGTGTCAAACGGCTATGAGAAATTTTGAACCGTCGTTAAACATCTCACGCTAACCGCCACGAAAGACCGCGAGCAAACAAGATACCTTTCCTGCTTCCCTTCATCTCCGATAGAGTTACTGCTGATATCCAGAGTTATTCTAAATGCACAGCTGCAGGACGATATTGTCTTGGTGAATACTCCTAACGACAACATAAAACGGCAGCTAGTTCGAAATCAACTCTATGATAAACAGTGCATATCGGAGAACTGCATTACTTGTCCAAGTGGTCGCTTGGGGGATTGCTCAATGATCGGAGCAATTTATGAGATAGAGTGCTTGGTCTGTAACGTTAAATATATAGGGGAAACTGGAAGAGCTCTGGCAATACGCATGAAGGAACATCTAGATAGCAAAAGGCGTGGATTGCTAACTAGTCCACGTGGTAAGCATAAAATGGATGTGCATAACGGGAACGACTATGAGGTGAGGTGTAGTATTCTGGCCGTTGAGGGAGAGATCTCAGCTAGGAAGGCGTTGGAGGCGTTCTGGATTTCTTGAGGAAATCCAGAACGCCAGTGATGAACAGTGATGAACAACCGAGATGACTGCCCCTCTGTTACGAGTGACCTCTTGCCGTTTGTACCTCATTGTGAATTCTAAGTGACCGGTCGACGACAGTTACCACTCAGTGTGTCTCATTCGCCTCTACTGGTTTCAAAACTTCTCGGTTCTTGTGACTAGATTTTATCCGTATGGGTGATCTGCTTCGGCTAAAAAATAATATTTTCATGAAAAATGAGAAATTTGTATGCGATCCATCCTCGTCATATCTTTATCGCAGCGGAGAAGCATAGTTTTTATTGTATGTTGAGCACGACTTAAAATTTTATATGATACAATTCCACTCTCTGTCGTCCTGTCCTTCAGAAGGCAGAAAAAAAAATTCCAGCGAGGAGTCCATCCATATTTCAATTGCGATTGATCATGTCAAAGAACGCAGTAGCCGCATGTAAACTGCCGTAACACGGAGATTTTTTGGGGCTCCTGGAAAATTCATAAAGCTCTAGTAGATGTGTTTTCTATGCTTTAAAAGGCAGGTTCTAAAAGTAACATCTTCCATGTGATTAGTGTGTCGATATCTTTTCGGTAAATCGAGATGTCTGATCATATAGAATATCGTTTCAGAGAAACATAGTTTTATCACTGTGTGTCAAACGGGCTTAAAATTTTATAGGGTGCGATTTCATTTTCTGATGCTGTTTCCTGCAGGAGAGAAATTACTTTTCAAGCAAGTCAGTCCTTCGGTTGCCATTCCGTCATCGAATCGAAGAGCGCTTCAAAAATCTTGTAGGGAAAGCACTTACATAAGTGTAAGTGCAGTCCAAAGTGTTTGTAACCGTAAAGAAGCGCTGTTTATCTACTTTTCAAAAAGCTAGCGGGATTTTTGAATTTCTAAAAAATAACCGAGTTATGAATATTTTTGTGAGATGACTCCGATGACGTCGGTGAAGGGTCGATCCGAGATTCAGTTCACGACTTCCGAAAATTGATCATATCTCGGCTATTTTTCCGAAAATCAAAAATCCCGCTCGCTCATCAAAAAATAAAGCAAATATGCTTTCTAACCATATAAGAACCGTTTTCCAAGAAAGGGGTCTTCATGCGGGGCGGGGGGTTCGATTTCCGGTACGTATTTTCGCGACATGGAGCCGAAATTGAACCTCCCCTGCCGCGCATGAAGGCCGAATTTTTGGGCATTAATTCTCACATAGCAGGAAAGGGCTCTTCCTCTAGTTTCTGAAAAGCTAGCGGGATTTTGAAACTTCGAAGAATTGGTCAAGTTATGAATATTTTTGTGAAGCCACTTCAATTTTTTTTCGCTCAAAAATCGAACCAGCAGCCACGCGTGACGACTCCTTTTTTGGAAAAGATTTTTACACTGTGAGAAAGAGCGTTTTATCTTCTTCTTGACAGGCTAGAAGAATTTTCAAAATACGAAAAACTTACCGAGTTATGAACCTTTTTGTGAACGTTTAGTTTCATGCTCCGATGACGTTGGTGCAAAGTCGACCTGAGGTCGACTCATCCTGTTCGATCCAGAAAATCATGATTTTTTCACTGTGCATTGATCATGACTTGGAAGTTTTTGTGGCAAAATTTTATTCGTATGGGTGGTCTGCTTCGGCTAAAAAATATTTTTTTCATGAAAAACGAGAATTTTGCTTACGATCCATCCTAATCATATCGTCATCTCAGTTCCGTCATCGCTGCGGAAAATCTTGTTTTTTTTTGCTGTATCATGTACAGAGCTGGGGTTTTTTAGTTTTAGTTTTTTCCATTTTCGTTTTTATGACGTTTTCTTAGGATGGGAGAACATTATTTCCGAGAGACGTCCATCGTCCATCCTTCCTTTTTCCGCTCCATAATCGATTCGAGGAACGCTTCAAAAAATTTATAAGGAAAGCACTTAAGTCGTCGTCAGAAAGTAATACTCAAATTTTTATATAACACAATTTCGGAGCACAATTTCAGATGCAAACGTTGCTACTTCAGGAAGAAGAATGTTCCGTGTCCATGGTGTCCTGAAAAAAAAACTCCATAAATTGAACAGTGATGATTGGAAACTGCTACCAGAAGATCTTTATTTTGAAGTGTCGAAAATAGCGTTCAAAATTTTAAAGAATTTTATTGTGTTTTGAAAACATTATTGATCAGGGAACTCGTTTCATTGTCCTCTTCAGTGCCGAAGCCGCACCTGAGAAGAAGAATCTATTAAAGAGTTCCAACTGCACAAGAAACCTTGAAAAAATCAAGAAATACAAGAAATAGAACAGTGGAAGAGAGAGGGAGGGGGTCGTACAAATTCCGCTTCAGAGGGGGGGGGTCGTAAATTTCCATCAAAAATCGAACCCCACGCTTGATCCTGAGCTGGCCTCAATGGAGTTTCCCATCTCTGTCGGAGTGCATCAGGGTTCTGTGCTTTCGTCACTCCTCTTTGTTGCCGTTATGGATGCCATCACACGAGATCTTCAGAAGCCCGTTCCCGTCTTCAGACGTTGCTTTATGTTGACATAATGCTTTCTAGCGAAGATAAATGTGAACTCGAGCGAGAAGTGCACGATTGATGCGATCGCTTGGAGTGTTTTGCACTCAGATTGAACGTGAAGAAGACCGAGTATCTAACGACTGGCGTAAACGAGTGCGGCTCCTGGCGTGTTCTGTGATAAGAAAATACCAGAGCGCCTGGGGCCGTATGCTCGTGCTCCCCCGTTGGGGCAGAATCAATCAATATCAGCATATCTTATCACACACCGATCCCCCATTGGGGGAGACTCGGGGTAGACGAGCATACCCCCCCCCCTGAAGTCGAAGATCTACAGCGCGGTCGTGCGGCCAGTAGCAATGTACGGCGCTGAGTGTTGGCCAGAGACCAAAGAAGCTGAAACGCGCCTCAGCGTCATGGAGCCGAAGATGCTGCGCTGGACGGCAGTAGTCACGCGCATGGACCGCATCCGAAACGATGCTATTCGGAAGAAGTTGGGTGTCGCGCCGATAGCTGACGAGTTGCGCGAAGCTCGCTTACGATGATACGGCCACGTTCTGCGTGGAAATGAAGACAGCATCCGCAAGATAGACCTTAAGTTCGAGGTAATAGGAAAACGGCTAGAGGGCGTCCGAAGCAGCGCTGGTCTGATATGTTGCATATGGACTTGAAGGTTGCTGGTGTCCATCCTGATCTATCGCTGGATCGGGAAAGGTGGCGTGATTACACCAGAATAGCTGATCCCGTTACGAAGCGAGACAGACGCTAAAGAAGAAGGAGACAGCGACTTTTTCGCTGTCTCCTTCTTCTTTAGGTGCTTAATAAACATTCGAACGATGCAAACTTTTTGTTGGAACACTATGAATAAGCTAAAGTAAAGTTTTCAATCAACACTTTTTCGACTTTCTTGAAACATGTAAAGTTTGATCTGAAAGGTGCTTTACTAGAAAAAGAAATAAAAGAGGAAAAAGAGAAGTAGTTTGGTAAGAAAACCCAGCTTGAGCTGTAAATAACACTATCCTACTATATATAAAAGAGTAAACGGTTGTGTCTGTCCTTCCGTCTGTCCGTCCGTCTGTCCGTCCGGCTGTCCATCCGTCCTTCCGTCTGTGCATCTGGCCTTTCATAGACGTCGAGTGACAGGCGTCCGGGTTGAGACGAGGTGTGACCCACGTCATGTCGCGTGCGTCAGAAGACGTGTCGCAGATGTTGCGCAAAGGGCGTCTGGGTTGAGAAGACATCTCACCTTTGGCGTTCAACAGGCGTCCGGGTTCAGGAGTTGTGTCACCCATGTCGCGCAGTGGGTGTCTAGGTTGAGAAGAGGTGTCACCGATTTCGCCCAAGTGGTGTCCGGATTCAGAGGACGTGTCACCGATGTCGCGCAAAGGACGAACGGTTTGAAATGACGTGTTACAGACGTCGCTCGACAGGCGTTCGGGTTCAGGAGTTGTGTCACCCATGTCGTTCAGTCGGTGTCTAGGTTCAGAAGAGGCGTCACTGATGTCGCGCAAAGGACGAACGGTTTGAAATGACGTGTTACAGACGTCGCTCGACAGGCGTCCGGGTTCAGGAGTTGTGTCACCGATGTCGCCCAAGTGGTGTCCGCATTCAGACGACGTGTCACCGATGTCGCGCAAACTATGGACGGTTTGAAAAGACGTGCTACCGACGTCGCTCGACAGGCGTCCGGGTTCAGGAGTTGTGTTACCCATGTCGCTCAGTCGGTGTCTAGGTTCAGAGGAGGTGTCACCGATGTCGCTTAAGTGGTGTCCGGATTCAGACGACGTGTCACCGATGTCGCGCAAAGGACGAACGGTTTGAAATGACGTGTTACAGACGTCGCTCGACAGGCGTGCGGGTTCAGGAGTTGTGTCACCCATGTAGCTCAGTCGGTGTCTAGGTTCAGAGGAGGTGTCACCGATGTCGCTTAAGTGGTGTCCGGATTCAGACGACGTGTCAACGATGTCGCGCAAAGGACGAACGGTTTGAAATGACGTGTTACAGACGTCGCTCGACAGGCGTCCGGGTTCAGGAGTTGTCACTCATGTCGTGCAGTCGGTGTCTATGTTCAGAAGAGGTGTCACCGATGTCGCGTAATGGATGCTTGCGTTAAGAAGGGGTCTCATCGATATCGTGCAAGGGGTGTCCCGGTTCAGACGACATGTCACCGATGGCTGATCAGTGAAGGGGGATCAGAAATGGGGGACCAGCAAAGAAGGGTCCAGTAATGGGGGGGGGGGGAGTGGAAAGAAGGAGGACCAGTGAAGAGGACACCACTAAGAGGGACCACTGCCGGATGAAGGTCTAGTAATAGGGGGGGGGGGGGAGGTAGGGGAGAGTGGAAAGGAGGACCAGTTAAGAGGGGACCACTATGGGGGACCACTGCAGGGGAGGGTCCAGTAATGGGGGGAGTGGAAAGAAGGAGGACCGGTGAAGGGGGGACCACTTAGAGGGACCACTGCAGGGGAGGGTCCGGTGAGGGGGACCAGAGAAGAGGGGATCAGTAAAAGGGACCAGCAAAGGGGAGACCAGCAAAGGTGGAACCAGAAACGGGGGGGGGGTGAGCGGTGAAGGAGGCCCAATGAAGAGGGGACCAGTATAAGGGGGGAGAGAGACGGTAAAGGGGACCAGTGAAGGTGGGACCACTGAAGGAGGGGTCCGGTGAAAGGGACCAGTAAGGGCGGACCATGATTTTTTATCAGTATCGTCCAACGGGTATCAGGCTTCAGAAGATGTGCTGCTGAAGTCGTTACACGTGCGCTGAGGCTCATGTATCACAGACATCACAGACGATATCAACATGCATCCGGATTCAGAACACGTGACCTAGACGTCGTACAACGTGCGTCCAGATCCAGAAGTCGTTCCACAGATCATACTTTGCACAGCATTCTTGAGAACTTTTTAAAGGCTTCGTTCGACAAGCATGCGCGTACTTGACTCTCGCTACGCCTTTATTTATTTATTTATTTATTTTACTCCGGCACAAGTTTAAGGGGTATTGTATGGGTTGAGAGTGAGGGTAAGGAGAATAGTTAAAGTTATCGGAGGAACATGATTGGTGTCGGACAGTTAACGGTATCGAGCGGTCTACCGACACCCATTGGTTTCATTTATGTTTCCGCAGATTAAGCACTTTGGATTGAGACTCTCACAGCCTGTTCCTCAGCACTTAGAAGAACATGCACTTCGGCGAATGAAATGAAAGTAAGAGGGCCTAAAGAAGAGAAGAACACGGTTGAGGTGTTCTACGCTCGGGGTTTGGGGGCGAAGCCCCAACCAGACGTTTGGTGGCCGCGAGGCTGCTGAACGTCTGGTAAATTAATAAATGTTATATCACCTTTGACTAACACCAGCAGAAAAAGCCTCTAAAAATTTAGCTGTAGTGCACTACACGTCAGGTAACTCTTACAATTTAAGGTTTACGGTGTTTTTTGTAATTACGGCTTACGATTTACGAAATTTGGGATTTCTTTTACGCACACACCTGGTTAGGATGCGATGGAGGCGCCATGGGCAGGAAGCTTCGCAAGCTGCAACTGCACTTGATCCTGCTGTGGCATGAATAAATGCTTCCATCTGTCCGTGGGTCCCAGTCGGTATCGCTGCTTCCCGCGTAGACGTATTCTGCAAATCTGAAGGCGTTATACTGTTCCGTACAATTCATTATAAGAGTTTACACTGCTTCATCACTCTCAATGCCTCCCATTGCGTTAGCTCAAAATTAAAGTCGGATTGTGCCACTCTGTGTTCGATGGAACAAAACGATTTTAAACTTCTAGGAAAAGTGTCATAGTTTCCGAGAGAAGAGTTAGTTCTGGTAAAGCACTGGCCAATATCCAACTTTCTCTCCAAGATTTCAGTAAGGTGAATTTGTGGAGTATGCGCATCATCAATAACTGCGAATGAAAGAGAATCCAGTATCACCTGCACTGCCTGTCGTGCAGGTGATCATCGAGTTGCTCGACAGGGCGCCAGTCACGTCTCCATTAGACCATTCACGAGCCATTGTACTCCAATGAATGCTTCTTGCTTGAGGTACACGAAGAGCGTCATCTCGCTCCTGCAATGCATGGGATTCTCAGTAGAGGAACAAGGAAGGAGGGAAAATGCTGCCCGTTTCGCTCAACTATGGGTACCCACTTTTCGACTGTAACATCGTCTGCGATAAAAGTCAGATCGACCCCAAAAACGGAGTCCGCACTGCAGAACAGGTAGACCTGCAAGCTCCAACCTAGCCACTTTGCGAAAACGGATTTGCACCCAAAAATAGTTGTATTTACTATTTGGCCGGTATGATTTCTCAAAGCACACCCGCAGCAAAGCAGTCGCACAACCCTAAATGGTAGAGGCTTAGCGCCAGAATTTAAAAAAAACTCTCATCGGTTAAGCCATGCGCAGAGAAATTACGCATCCCAAGCTGCTCCACAACACCTCTGGAACCGGAACGTGTGGGACATCCAAGGGCTGGTAATTGTTATTAGAAACTGGATCACTACAGCCTCCCCACTCCCCTTCCATGAGCACACAGACCTTGGCGGTGCGTCGTTCAGCAAGCTCCGCGTCTTCTCATCTTGAAGCATCGGGATAAGCTACTGGTCTCGTTGAAAAGCGTGGTAGCGCACTTGCCACACTCAGGCTGTGGAGCATCGAGCCTCTGAGAACGACGTGGTCGAAACGTCAGGCGAATAAAAGTCCCACCTAACAACCTCCTAGCGCAGAAGTATTACAAACGTTGTTAGCGTGTGGACTTTCCCGTGAGGAATGGTGCTCTATTTGCTCTCTCGATAGTTCTCAGTTTAGGCCGAAGTTCGGTGGCAACGGTGCCGTGTCAGGTGTGCGGAGATCGCTCCTACGGTCGACACTATGGCCAATGGACATGCGACGGATGCAGCTGCTTCTTCAAACGCAGCATCCGAAGGAGCATCATCTACACCTGTATCTGTACGTTATTCTCAACCAAGCCACTACTGCGTGCTCACGCTTAGAAATCCATACCCTGTCTGAGAGGCAACGCGCGCCAAACCAGAATGGCGTAGAAGGATTACCCTTGCATCCGGCCTCCAGCCCTAGATGTCTGTTTTAGCCCAAGATTCATGATGCTGTCCGTAACAAAGAATGGTAGGAGTGTCGCGAAATTGTCCAGGCATGTACATTACGCCCTCTCGAACGATAGATGGGAATTTGCTCCCCGTGTGTAATTTCCTTTTATTTCTCTACGACTCTAGAAGAGGTTCTCCTACAGAATGTGGGTACAGATGGGAAGCGCTATCGATGCGACATGGAGAAAATAAAACGAACGCTGTCTCTAACCAAATTCGCTTCGTGCCTTGCACACACCTTGCCATTACTGATTTATGTATACCACGTGGATATCACAAAGCGCGCCTTGCGCACACGGTAACCACAGGGCCAGCAAATGAAATTTAAATTCTTCTGTTCCTCGCAGATTTCTTAGAACATAGCTCTATTGAGCTTGGCGTTTCGACGGCTTCGTCGTTATCAAAGGCCTGAGGGAAGTTCGATTTCTTGCGGACACTGCACTCATATCGTCAATTGCTCTATTTTTCTCAACCACAGCAGCAATGGGATCACAAGCCAAGAAGAAACGACTCCAATACGAACGCAACTCGCCTCTGTTTCATCAGCACCAATAGAGCGCCCAGGTATACGATTACCCGGTATAGAGGAGTACACCGATTTCGAGGAGCGGTGGAATAGCTCACAGCTCACACAGTGGAATAAAGGGCGGGAAGTCATTCATAATGGAAACGCACTCGCTCCTGTTGTTCATCGTTGGGTTGCGCTCATGGATCCAAAATTCCTCGAGGATCTTTCTGGAGCAGATCTCATTCTCGTGTAGTAGTATCGTGCATTTGATGTTAAAATCGTGTCCGTTGGGGGTATCCTCTACGCCATTGTCCTTGAGAAATATAGTCGAATTTCGAATGATCGAAAATTTTTCGATTTTCCAAAAGTTGCAATTTCGAATAATCGAATATCATTCTTTTTCAATAATTCGAACTCGAATAATCAAATATCATTCGATTTTCAAAAGGTCGAATCTCGAATAGTCGAATATTCGAATAATGGAACGTTCAAAAACACTCTTATCTACTGTGGTCACCAAAGGATTAACATATCACCCTGTCACCTACATCACCCGCCATCGTCCCGCCGATCATCGAAATGCTCAAGGGGGGTCAGCAGCTTCTCTATTCGCCCTTGTCGCGTGCCAGGGTGCTCCAGTGGATCCTCCTCCTTCGAGGGACACGAAGAGCGTCATGTCGGTCGTCCAGGGCTTTCACGAAGAAGTTCGACCAACGCGTCGGTGGGTGTCCTGGAGTTCTCTTGACACCCCGTGGAATCTAGTCGGCGACGGCTCTCGTCCAGCGGTTGTCTGCGAAACGCATTAGATGGCCGGCCCACCTAATATTCGACGACTTGGCCCAAGCAACTGCGTCTTTGACCTTCGAACGAGCTAGGAACTCTAGAGACCTTCTCTCACTTGCGTGAGTCGTGTCACTCCGGGCGTCCTCTCGATTCCCCGCTGCGAGACGCTGATCGCATGTTCATCCTGATTTCGTATAGTCCAGGTCTCTGAGGCGTATGTTAGGGCAGAAAGAACGGTAGAGACGAATAGGTGGGCACGGAGTCGGACGTTCTTCATCTTTTTCACGACTTCTTCGGCGCTCTTGAAAGCTCCCCAAGCCGCTCATTTCCTCCTGCTCAGCTCCGGCGCTAAGTCGATGGTCATATTGACTTCGCCACCCAGACAGACGTAGCTGGAGCATTCGGAGATGTTCACCGTTGATCGAGAATGAGGCATCAGAAACTTGTCCGCTTCTCATGAACGTCGCCTTTGTAAGTTTCAGCTGCAGTCCAACGTTCCCACATACTCTCCTGAAATTGTTATCACATTTATTCGACTCGGCTTACGTTTCGGCGACCTCGCCTTCGTCAGAGCCTGAAAAAGTCGAAAAGCACTTATGAAACTGTCCTCCCAAACACCATTTCATCCTACAGAGTACTAATCTTGAGGAGAGATAGCGACGAGATCCAACATGACAGTTATGAAGGTCAGTCGTTCCTTCATAACTGTCATGTTGGACCTCGTCGCTATCTCTCCTCAAGATTAGTACTCTGTAAGATGAAATGGTGTTTGGGAGGACAGTTTCATAAGTGCTTTTCGACTTTTTCAGGCTCTGACGAAGGCGAGGTCGCCGAAACGTAAGCCGAGTCGAATAAATGTGATAACAACTTTGGCTACCAGCTCAATAAGACAACATCGATCTGAAGTCAGCATGCCAAGGTTTACTGAAGGTCGAACTTGGACAGCTCTCCTGAAAGCTCCCCAAGCCGATCGTCGCCCATGTTGATTTCGCGACCCAGATACATGTAGCTGGAGCATTGGGACATGTTCGTTCCGTTGAGCGAGAATGGCACATCAGAAACTTGTCCATTCCTCATGAACATCGTCTTCGTAAGATCACGCTGCAGCGCAGCGTTCCTACATACATGATCGAAGCCGGCAAGCATCCTATTCGCTTCGGTAAAGCTCGGTGTTATGAGCACGATGTCGTTAACGAAGCGAAGATGGTCAGCTGCCGGCCGTCGACTTCACTCTCATATCTTCCCATTTTAGTGCGCGCATGGCGTTTTCGAGAGTGGCGTTGAAGAGCTTCGGGGATATGGTATCCCCCGTCGAACCCCTCTCTTCACGTAGATGACGACGTCGTTGTAGAACGGTGAAATCTCGTTCGTGAATCTACTATACAGCTATCGAACTACTCGAACGTACTGAGGAGGAACGCCCTGAGTGAGCAGAGCTTCGACGACCGCTTCAGTTTCGGCAGAGTCGAATGCATTCTTCAAGTCGATGAACGCAAGGCACAGCGGCTGCTTTTACTCTCGCGATACTTGAATGAGCTTCGTAATGATGTGCGTTGTGTGTGTGTGTGTGTGCGTTGTGTGTATGTGTGTGTATGTGTGTGTGTGTGTGTGTGTGTGTGTGTGTGTGTGTGTGTGTGTGTGTGTGTGTGTGTGTGTGTGTGTGTGTGTGTGTGTGTGTGTGTGTGTGTGTGTGTGTGTGTGTGTGTGTGTGTGTGTGTGTGTGTGTGTGTGTGTGTGTGTGTGTGTGTGTGTGTGTGTGTGTGTGTGTGTGTGTGTGTGTGTGTGTGTGTGTGTGTGTGTGTGTGTGTGTGTGTGTGTGTGTGTGTGTGTGTGTGTGTGTGTCCTGCTGAAATCTCTCCGAAATCCTGCTTGTTCGCATGCCTGTCCTTCGTCCAGCGTTCTGCTAATCCTATTCAGGATGACTTGAGTGCACAGCTTGTAGACTATGGACAGCAGGCAGATCGGGCGATAGTTGCCAATTTCGTGCACGTCTCCCTTCTTGTACAGCAAGACGGTCTTGCTAGTCTTCTACTGACGATGAGATGGAACCTTGCACTCCGACAGGTAGCGTGTGAAGAGCCGCACCAGGGTGTTGATGAGCGAGAGGTTCTTCAGGTGTTTGGGTCCGATCCTGTCACCGAGTGCTGTACGTTTTTTCACCGATGAGATGGCGTGTCGGATTTCGGAAGGGAGAGCAGAGGGGAAAACGCATCCATCCTGCGGAACATGGCACGGAGGCAGGTGGACGTGGCTATCGAAGAGATCGGAGTAGAAGTCGTGGATGACGTTCTCGATGGTCCTTCTGGACGGCTCCGTCAGGACGTCGGAGAGCAGTCATCTTGGTCTTGAAGTTGGCGAAGTTCCGGCGGGCATTGCGGATGCTCAACCCTGCCTCTGCAGCTTCAGCCAACATTTCCGCCCTTCGCTCCTTATGATCCTTCTTCCGCTCTGCATAGCTTCGCAAGCTCGGACGTCAGTTGGTGGTTGCTTAACGCTCGTTCTGCTCCATGATGGTGTATCAGCTTGAGAGTTTCCGGAGACAATCGTCTCTTAGTGGTTTTCAAGCTCTCGGCTCCCTTGGCACTATCGCGGAGATGGTGCACGAAGCGGTCATATTCCTCGTCAATGTTGTCCATGGCGGTATCTTCGCTAAGGTCGGCAAGAGAAGTGTAGGGGGTCCTAGTTGATGGTCGTTTTGGGACTCCTCTGGAACTCTGCGGGCTTCTTTCCTTGACGCGAAAAGCGGAATTTCGCGCGGCAGAGGCGGTGGTCCGATTCCATGAAGAACTTGAGGACAACGGAGGCGTCGGTCAGGCGGTACTTGCGGTTGAAGATGATGGTGTCGATCTCGTTGTGGAACTGGCCAATAGGGGATTCTCAAGTCCATCGTAGGGCGGGAGTCTTCTGGAACTGTGAGTTCCACGGACGGTCTTGGTCGACAAGGAAAATGCAGGCAGCCTTTTGTAATATCATCGAACTCCCACTGATTTATTTTAGTGTAGCGGTGGGTCGTTCGAGAACATTAACCGTAGGTACACGATTAACCTATGACTACAGAACAGAACTCGAGAAGTCTTACACAGTTTTATTACTAAATATGCATGACATAGATAAAACGAGGAGTGACAACCTGGCGAGCCGGACCAACACCCACTACTAACCTCCCTCTCAAATCCGGAGGCGGAACCCTCAGCTTAACGGCTAGATGGTACAGTAGGCCACCATCTGCTTACGTTTTCGAATCGGGAGATGCTTGGGCAGCGGGTGACCGGCTGTTATACGGCGGGTTGAGAGGGCTGCGCGGAGCGGATTAGATGCAGCCCCTGCTGTCCTACGACCACCTGCCTCCCCTCTAGGATCTACAGAGACCCGGTCCTCAAATTCCACTACACTTTCACCTTGCTCGTTTCACTCCAAACCGTGCTTGCATCATCAGGTCCTCGACGGATGCTTGCGATGCGAGCAAGCATGGGGGTGCTGTATGTACAGATCGCCATAGCGCTTCTCAGTTTGCGCAGCCTGGTTAGACCCTGAGATTCTAGTAGCCTCTCCGTACTTGTCCTTTCCATCGCCGCAGAAATGAAGGGTCTTTCTGGGTTAGGGGAATGAGGCGCTTCTAGTGTCCCTGGTGTTTGACTGGAATACACATGGGTAGTTAGCCAGGCTCTGCCATGCGGGCGAGAAACTTCGGGCAGCCAGCCAGGCTGCCCGAAGGGCAAGATTTTTCAGGCGGCCATGAATCGCCTTACGTTGTACTCCCAGTCTACCGAATGCAAGCTATTCGCCGGGCTGGCAATCAAGGCGCACACGCTCCACACACAAGGAACGTGTCCACCCGACACAGCAGGAGCAGGAACTCCATCCCCTGCATCCCACCTGAGTCTGTGGTCAGTACACGGTCGCATTTGGTTCGCGTTTCATTCCTCATCCACCACCGGGAACGCGCCACGTGGCCCCGCGACATGCGGCCCGAGATCCCTCTTAACAAGAGAGCCCGAAGGCTCTTTCTCTCGAGAGAGATCCGTGGAAGGATCGACATTTACTTATTTTCAATCAAAGACAACAAATGACGGCCAATGGATACGCTGAGTCAGTCAATATTCGAAGCTTCGCGTCGACTAAGATTGCGTGCCCACAGTTCGCCAGCACTTTAAATGAAGCGCGAAACTCAAACATAGTCTTTTTTTACATAACGCTTCACTGGTTTTCAAAGAGGAGTGCCACCAACTTGCTAGAAGACTGGTAAAGAGATTGATTCCATATTTGAATATTAGAAACCTTCGAATATTCGAATAAACGAATAAATCGAACATTGGGCTTTCTCAAACATTCGAATAAACGAATAATTCGAGTATTGGACTTTCTTCGAATAGTCGAATATTCGAAGTTTGCCGATCCTTACACATCCGATCGAAACTATGACTTGAGCCATCAAGTCATAGTTTCGATCGGCTGTGTAAGGATCGGCAAACTTCGAATATCATGAGCCGAGTTCTCTCTAACCCTCTAACGACTTCTCATAGAATAGCCATAATACAAGAAGGCTGCGCTCATAAGGACATTTGAACCCAATCCTCGTGGAGGAGATGAGGTTGAAGGTTGTCGTCAAAGGCCTTAGTGCGCATGACGGAACAGATACTTGAAATGTCTTCGTGTTCGATATGACTCAGACAAAAGTCGGTTACTAATGAGCATGAGAGGGCTTGAAGCAGATTTACTGCTCGGATTGAAACCATGCCGTGTGTCACCAGGCATGCCTTTTCTGCTGGCGAAAGGTGCGCCCCCTCTCCTAAACACTGTGGTTCACAGAATCGCTATGTCAATAGACTTTGTACTACAGTAGATCTTCTTTTCAGCAGGCCAGAATGACTGTGTCATCGACAAAGCGCGTCGCAACTGGTGCCCATCATGCCGACTGGCGAAGTGCTTTCGCCTGAACATGAACTCGAAAGGTGACCTTAGTCGCTTATCACTTCGGCCTTTCCCGAAATTATCACATTGTAGCTGTTCAAGGAGAGCGAGGACCTCGAACTGGGCCATCTGAGTTGCTTCTGAGCTCTCGGCATCAAAAAGACCATCCCTCAGGTGATGCTGATAATCCATACGGAAGGAAGATTGGCTGCTCAATGTCGAGCTGAAGCACAAATTTTCAGGTCCCACTAGAGCGCGCGGAGCGGGAGGTGAAGCTAGGAAGGCTGTCTGCTCGATCGACGACCTGTTCGTGGCGGCGATGCTCGCCGTCAGCCGGTCCGTGTTGCTCGCCTTCAGCAGTGGCGAGGAGCGACGGACGATCCTCCGCGAGCGGTACCCGACGTTCTTCGCGCTCGCTGTCGCCAGTGCTGACGCGAAGATCGGCGTCGCTGTGAGTGCTCCTCAGCGTTCGCGGGTCGTGCTCAGGCAAACGGTGCTTCGACCAACCATGCGGCGGTATGAACCCTTTCCGAGCTGCGGACCGGACGCAGCACAGCCCTCCTTTACCTTTGAGGAAATTCAGCGCTTCTTATCTCATCCGACTGAAATACAACCTCGCTAGGGGGTATGACGTTCGGCGGCCTGTCGGCCGATAAACGGCCTTCTTACTTTCATTGCAGTAAAGAACTGATTTTACTTTACAGAATAGCATAACGGAATACGATAGAGCAGTTAAGCTTCGAAACTGTTCCTACGAAGTCTGTCCGCCCTCTATCGCATGTACGTTATTTATTCTCAGAAGTTCCCGTTCTCTACGAGGCGAGAAGCAAGCTCCTGAGCTCAAATATGTCCTTGGTCTTTCAAACGGATGATTTTTAGGCGAGTTTAATCAAAAACCGCAAAATCGCGGTTTTTGCGGCGTCTATTCAAAAGACGCGTCCGGTGCTGTAGATATAGAAAGATACAAATAGCTACTACATAGCTTAGTCAGCGTATAATAATGGAGAACTATTAAGGTTTATTAGTATCATTGAGGTGTTATGTTCGTAATGTCTAAGTCAAAGGTTTGACGTCGTTTTAATTGCCGATAAGCTACGTGAAGCTCGCCTACGGTGGTATGGCCATGTTCTTCGTGCGGACGACGACACTTTTCGGAAGATTGGCCTCAACATAGATGTGCCCGGTCCCCGCCGCTAAGCGAGAAAGAAGAACTTACTTAAAGATACTTAGAAGAAGAAGAAAAGTATCATCGAGGTGTTAACAATAGGCTGGCCGAAAAGTATTGAAACAAATTTTCGAAAGCTTCACAATTTTTTGGAAGAAAATTCAAAAATCCTGTCCTGGTCAGTGAGGATCGAGTAGGAGTTCCAGAAGCTTTCCCTCTATGAGTATATGTGGGCCCGCGCGAGCATTTTGGTAATATGTCGAACGTGATCAGCCGGCAGCTTCGAGTGGTCATCTTCTACGAATGATGCCGAGACTCCAACGCAAGCACGACGGTCTCCAATATTACCGATTCATTCGGAGAAGGGACTTTAAGCCGCAGCATAGTGCCTCGTTGGTACACTGGCTTTGATTCAGGAGATATGTACGAACCTTGAAGACAGAGAGCGCAGTGGACGACTTCGATGATGATGGATTGCACCTCGCTATCAAATCAAATCCAGAAGCACCTACGCGGGAACTGACAACAACCCTCGGCTGAACCCACTCCACCATCGAGCTGCATCTCCACGACCTCGGCCATCGAAAAGTTAGGACAAGATGGGTCCCTCATAGGCTGACCGAGGCACATAAGCAAGTGCGAATGAACATATGCCAATCACTGCTCGCGCAGCCGCATCGAAAGGAATTTCTTGAGGATCTAGTGACTGGAGATGAGGACTAGATAGTCTGCGATCACAGCGCACGTCACGCCGTCTGGCTCCCACGCGACGCAGCACCGCCAGTCCAGCCGAAGCCATACCCACACCAACGCAACCATTTACAGTACCGGACATGCCGCTGCGTCCAACAAGCACCAGCGGCGCAAAAGGGCGCCGGAGAGCGCCGTTTTCCGCTCGTCGCTGTGAACGTTGCGTGTGACGCAAGTCGCGTTAGGGCGCTGCGACCTCAACTTCTGGACGTTAGGCTGATGGAAGGAGCCTATCCACGCGTTTGGACGAGAATGGCCCAATGTCAGGAACTAACTGCCGGCATGGCGCGCGCTGTGAACAATGCATATAGGCCCGGCAGAATCAATCGACTCGGCGCGACCGCTCGCTGGGTAACGATAGGCTGATGGGCTGATGGAAGGAGCCTATCCACGCGTTTGGACGAGCATGGCCACTGTTTGGAACTAACTGCCGGCATGGCGCGCGCTATGAACAGCTCCGGCAGAATCAATCGAGTCGACGCGAGAGAGCGGAGCGAAAATTTTCGACAAATATCGATTTTTTGATAAATTCGCATCGAGGACAAGGCCGCAGCGGAGGGGCGATGACGTCACCGAAAATCAATATTTTCGAACTTGGCCAAGTAGGGTACCATTCGATAGAGTTTTTGATGGAGAATCGAACGGTGTTACTCAGAGTGGCGAAAACTGTAACCTGAGCGAGTAAGGGGGCGGAACTTTCACTCACTTTTGGCCGCGCCGACCGCCGCGCGCGCCGCGGGCGCGACGTCGCCAGCCATCCGCTGGCGGTGCGCACGAGATTTACTCACAAGAGTTCCATCAGAAGGCTTCTTGCTGCCTAGTATTGCATTAACGTGCGAGCAGGAGCTGGCTACTGCGAATTTTTGCTGTTACTAGCAGCAAACTGACTAACGTTAATAGCTGACTATTGTAACTACTATTGTGATAAGAGCCTTACTACTAGTAGGAAGTTAGTGATATTAGTATATCTGATAGTCTAAGATCATTGGAAGAAACTTTATTTATACGGTTCTCACATAAAATTTGACACTTCTCACGCCGAATCGAGAATTATTCTAGACATGCATGATGCTTTTGAAAACAATGTGAACACCTTCCAAATCAAAGCAACCGTCTTTCGGTCAAACTAGAGGATCTCTAAGGAGAACAGAATGATTGTTTGCTCAAAGAAATTTTGGTATAATTTTCTTTGGATTTTTTTTAGTTGACATGCCCGAATGAGCGTAATAATTTTCTTAGACATTTTTATATTTTGAGATTTAATTTTGTTTTATAGAGCAATAAGGCAGCAAATTTAGTACATTAAAATAGGATCGCACCATGCATTCGATTAGCTCGTCGCGTTTTTCATTTCATTGAGAGTATGAGTGACGCTTACATGAAACTTCAAGGTGAAGATATGTGTGCTCGTCACTTGTTTTTGTTGTGTATTACAGGTGTGAAATTTTATGCAGGCAGAAATTTTGCTATCAATCAACCAAACATCGCGACGTCTTAGACGAGGGCATGGCATAATCTCTTTTAATGGAACAAAAATCGCCGCCTTTCTGCTCTTTAGAACAAGCTTTAAACCATTATTTTCCTCAAAAATAGAATTTTTTAAAATTTCAAACGATGTCTTCACTTATTGAGCAGGTAAACTAAGTATTAAAGAAATTATTCTGAAAATTTTCCTTGAACAAAAATTATTCTAACCTTTTTGTAGAGTCTCGACGTGAAAGGAGCTCATTTTGAACTGGAAGAGGTTCAGCTTTTCTCTTTTTTTCTATTCAAAAGCGTTAAACTTGTTTAGAATAATGCCCAATTTGGCGTGATTGTATGCGCAGACTGCAACATGTTCAACAGTAAACAACCAGCAAGGCCGGGACGACGATTGGCAATTTGCCAGCCGTCGATAATCGGTGCAGGACCCACGCGCACGGAGATAGCAAGCCGTACGCGTTTTCACCGCGCCATCACGCTAGCCGCTAGCCGCGCACGGCGGCGTTGCGCCTGAAGCGCGCGGCCGAAAGTGAGCAAAAGTTCCCGCACCCAGCGAGTAAGGGCACGGAGAACATCGATCGTTGATGTGCCAAAGATCTCTGTCAAGTGTTCACCTTTCTGAACGCAGCTTGTGGATTTTGTAGTAAGAAATTCTAAAAGTTTGCCAAAGCATAATGATGTAGGTTAAGAACGGACAAACTTACAGTGGTGCAAAAATGCAGGTTAGGCTTGTGCGACCCAATTTTTTCCGATTTCAGTCGACCACTGTGGTAAGATAAAGGCGAGCTAACAGCATGCAAATCCGTGTGCTAGCAGAGCACTGGAAGCACTTTACATTGACGTGATCACAGCTCTCCAGCTGCCTAAACCCTTAGTCCCATCTGCCATTTAGAGCGGCGGACGGCAACAGTGAAGCTTCTTCCGCCCTTACTTCTTCCGTCCTTGAGTTTTCGGCACTCGCAATGACACCGTTCCGTTTAGCTCGAAAAGCTCTATCGAATGGTATCAATCTGACCAATGTTGGAAATATCGGTTTTTTGATAATTTTGCATCGAGGACAAGGTCGCGGCAAAAGGACGATGACGTAATCGAAAATCGATATCTTCCAGTTGGGCCATACTTAATACCATTCGAAAGAGTTTTTCAGGTTGAATTTAAAGGTGTTATTGTGTGTAGGAAAAAACTGCAATCTGGCGAGTGAGAGCGAGGAGAACATCGACCGTTGTTGTGCTAAATTGCGCACGCGGGGTGTTCTGAGCGCGGTAGCACTGTAAATTGTGAACCTTTCCGGCTGCAGCTCGTGGGTTTTGTAGGCAGCAAAATGTTCTAGTAGTGTGCTGAAACACAGTAATGTAGCTTATGATTGGGCAAAGTTACAGCGCTGCGAAAATGCAGGTTAGCCTTGTGTGACACGATCTTTTCCAATTTCAGTCGACCCCTGCGGAAAGACGCGGAGAGCTAATGGCATACAAATCCGTGTCCCGGCAGGGCACTGAAAGCACTTTGAATTGACATGCCTACAACTCCCTAGCTTATTAAATTGACTTAGTACCACCTGCCATTTAGAGCGGCGGACGGCAGCGGTGAGTTTCTTCCGCTCCTACTCGCCCACATTTGAGTCCTCGACACTTACGATGGCACCGTTCCATTCAGCTCGAGAAGCTCTATCGAACGGTATCAATCTCGACCAGTTTTGAAAAAATCGATTTTTTGACAATTTCGCGTCGAAGAAGAGGGCGCTCCGGGGGCAGACATAACTCCAACGCCGCGCGAGCCCCCCTGGAGTCGCGCACAGTGCGCCACGAAATTGGACGAGTTGTCGCGGTCCGATGCTTCCGACGGCTAGAAACACTTCCTACAGGGACATGCGGCACGCCTTTGCCTTATTCAACGTTTCTTGGAGATGGTATATGAATGTGGTTTCAATAGGACTATCAGCGACAGTTTATACAGGAATTCTGGTCATGTTGATGGTTTCTAGCGTCAGTATTTGCCAACTACAACTTCTTCGGTCAATTTTTACCCGTGATTATGGTTATACTGCGGAAAAAGGCCACAATCACCCATTCTCGGATCAATTGCCCTACTGCAGACTGTTGCCTACCACATTCTGTGGGATCTTAAGTTCCTTGCTATGGTCTGGGAGCTTAAACACTGAGAACATTTCGAGCTCCGCGGCTAACCATGCGTCACCGAGCGCACGTCCGTGTTTCAGCGCCGCGACGTCGCACGCGGCTAGCACGCGCGGGCAAGTTCAGAGCGCAATAACTCTGTCAAGTTCGAGTCATTTCGGCTGCAACTCGTGGGTCCTGTAGGCAGTAAAATGGTCTGATAAGGATAAAGGATAAAGGACGGCGTTACTCAATCCCTTCTGGGATGCGCCAGCGCATTCTACTTCTACGGGATGTCGTGGAGGCCACATGAATGCGTATTTGGCCATACAATGACTTGCGGTGGCCAGCCGATGAACAAGTTAGCGCTCTATCCTTCCCAGACAAGTCTGGTACCAATTCACCGACCCCGGAGGGATGGAAGGCTTGGTTGGCCTGGGCGGGAAATCCGAACCAGGAACCTGGTATCGGGTGCACGCGACAGTCGCGCCTCCTACGACTGCGCTACACGCGCCCAAAATGGTCTGATAGAACACTAAAGTAGAATGGTGTAGCTTAGGAAGAGGCAATGTTACGGAGATGCGAAGATGCAGATGAAACTTGTGCGACGCATTTTTCCCGATTTCGGTGGCCGACTGCGGGAAGACGCAGATAGCTGACGCGCTTAAAATGCGTGGGCGAACAGGACGCTTAAGGTGCTTTAGGATGACGTGCTCAGAACGCCTTAGCCTTAGGTCGATGTTCTTCTCGCTCTTACTCGCCCAGATTATAGTTTTTCCTACTCTCAATAATACCGTTTAATTCAGCATGAAAACCTCTTTCGAATGGTGTTGAGCATGGCCCAATTCGAAGATACCGATTTTCGATGATGTCATCGTCCTTCTGCCGCGGCCTTACCCCGATGATTGACAATGTTCGATAGAGCTCATCGAGTTGAACAGAACGGTGTCATTGCGAGTGCCGAAAACTCAAGGACGGAGGGAGTAAGGGCGCTTCACTGTTGTCTTCCGCCGCTCTAAAACGGCTGGAAAGCTGTCAGTGTTTCGTCGTAAAGTACCTTAAGTGGTCTGTTAGCCTATATATGTATTTGTAGGTCGTCAGCTCATCGCAGTGATCGACTGAAATCGAAAAAAAGGGTTGTACCAGCCTGACCTTCATTGTCGCACCACCGTAACTTTGTCCGTTCTTAGGCTACATCGTTTCGCTTTGACGAACTGCTAGAGCTTCTTAATGGCTACAAAATTCACAAGCTGCAGCCGGAAGGGTTCACACTTAACAGAGATATCGCGCTCCAAACACGCCCGCGCGTGCAATTTGCGAGCGGTCCCTCGACTGATAAGTTCGATTGTATATGCATTGTTCTCGGTGCACTCTAGATGCTCTGCTGGACAGTCCTAGAGAATGCCTGAGTAGGGCGGCTAGGGATTTCTGATAAAACTCCCTAACCGCTCACCCTACAGCTCTATAGGTTATCGCGCCCACTCGATTGACATTTCCGATTCTATATGCCTTGTTCACGGCGCACTCCAGATGCAAGCTGGACAGTCTTGAGTAGGAAGGCTAGGAATTTCCCCTAAAACTACCCATACGCTCACTCTACAGCTCTATAGGTTGCCGCGCCCACTAAATTGAATCTGTCTGGCCTATATGCATTGTTAACAGCACGCCATGCCGGCAGTTAGCTCCAAACAGTAGGCAATGCTCGTCCAAGCGCATGGGTTGGCTCCTTCCATCAGCCTAACGTCCAAAAGTTGAGGACGCCTCGCCCTAAGGCCTTTGTCATACCATCGCTCACCCCGAGCGACGCCTAATGATATGCTCCCATATCGATAGGGCGGCGCGATGGAATCGATATGGGTGCATATCATTAGGCGTCGCTCGGGGTGAGCGATGGTATGACAAAGGCCTAAACGATTTGCATCCGGCGCGACGCATAGCGAGCGGAAAACGGCGCTCTCCGGCGCCCTTTTGCGGCGCCTCTCATCTTTGGCGCCGCTTGTGCTTGTTGGACGCATCGGCATGTCCGGTACTGTAGTTTGTGTTATGCGTTTGGTGGGATGCGGAAGGGCCAATCTACCATGAGCTGGTGGCTGCTGGCACGACGGTCACCGCTTGCGTATTCGTTAGTCAGCTTCAGAAATTGGACGGCGTAATGCGAGAACAAAGGCGAAAAAGATCAAGTGTCCACCTGTTGCATGACGACGCGCGCCCACACGTTGCATCGACACCCTGTGAGAAGATAGCCGAACCTGGCTGGCATCCGGTAGCCCATTCGCTGTATTGGCCGGATCTTGTTCCATCGAACTACCATCTGTTTGTTCCGCTGAAGCATCATTTGAGAGGGAAAAATACTGAAAGCTATTATGACCTCAAAATGGCAACAGACAACCTCTTCAAGACGCAATCCGCTGTTTTCTGGACAAAAGGAATCAGCGATTTGCCGGGAGATGGGAGGTTATATCGCTTCGCTCTATAGTGGATATATTGTTGATTCCTATTTGTATTTTATTTAGAAAACTGTGGTTGAATAAAAAAGACTTTGTTTCAAACTTTTTGGCCAGCCTAATAGTACTTGCATTTTTTGAGGATACCCTCCATTCTTCACAAGCCGTATTGTGTCTTTAAATTTTGAACTTCCAAAAAAGCACAAACTAATAACACGGGGGCGCGTGTAGCGCAGTCGGAGGAGGCGCCGACTGTCGCGTGCACCCGATACCAGCTTCCTGGTTCGGATTTCTCGCCCAGGCCAATCAAGCCTTCCATCCCTCCGGGTCGGTGAATTGGTATCAGACGTGTCTGGGAAGGATAAAGCGCTGACTTGTTCATCGGCTGGCCACCGCAAGTCATTGCGTGGCCAAATATGCATTCGTATCGCCTCCACGACATCCCGTAGAAGTAGAATGCGCTGGCGCATCCCAGAAGGGATTGAATAACGCCGTCCTCTATCCTTTATCCTTTAATAACACGGCCCCTTCAAGGAGAAATTGCAATAAGTATTTAAATGAAACACAATCAATCGAGGGTCAAATGAAAGGATTTAGACGAGTGTATGGCGCAATTCACACCGTTCATATATATACATATTTATATACATATTCATACATTTTTCTAAGCTTTCATATTTGCTCTTAGCCTCTCCAGTACCTTTACTATGAGCTGAGCGAAATTATCACATTTCAAACAGTGTATGCATTCTTTGAGACACCCTGTATCACCTGTATCACCTGTCGTCCCGTTGATCATCGACTTGCTCGAGCGGGCGCCAGCAGCGTCTCCATTCGTCCCTGTCGCGTGCAAGAGTGGTCCAATGGATCCTCCTCGCTCGAGGGACACGAAGAGCGTCATATCGGTCGTTCAGGGCTTTCACGAAGAAGTCCGACCAACGCGTTGGTGGGCGTCCTGGTGTTCTTTTGACATCCCGCGGAATCCAGTCTGTGACGGCTCTCGTCCAGCGGGTGTCTGCGAATCGCATTACGTGGCCGGCCCACCTAATTTTCGACGACTTGGCCCATGCGACAGCGTCTCTGATCTTCGAACGTCGGCGAAGCTCGGAACTCCGGAGGCCCTCTCTCACTTGCGTGAGTCGTGTCACTCCGAGCATCGTCCTCTCGATTCCACGAGACACCCTGTATATTGGTGACAAATGCCATTTGATTTACTGGAGAAGGATCCTAATTCTGGTTTTTGCTTCAATCATTTTTGCCATTAAGGAAGTCAAGAGAGTAGCTCATTTTGAAAGCGATTTCGGCTTGAGCAATATCGCACTGTCATCAGGATCACGAAGAAAGTTACGCTTTCCACGAGATCTCCACATGAAGAATACAAAGTCGTGAAGAAGGCGGTGACGAGAAGCAGGGACGAATTCGCTTGTGAATCTTTTCATTCATCTCGTTCACGCGTAGCGGTTACTGGCAAGGTATTAGCATTTGGATGCTTATCGGTAGTGAAATTCAGTGGAAACACACCGACTGAAACTCCCATCGATATATGGATATGGAATGCGTCGCGCATTCCAGTGAGAATGGCTTGACCTCATACCCTCGATCTTTCTAAGGTGTCTTCTCGTGAACTCCAGCTGGCAAATTGGCCACTGCGGTTCGGCGCTGAGTCGCTCGGTGATGCGATGCGCTTGTTCCATGACTACTTAATTGCCTCGAGCAGCTGCCGCCTGCTCAACGCCGGAAGACTGAACCCCGTCATAGCTTACATCTGCTTCGAGTTCGCTTAATTGCTTGAGAAACAGCTTTCCCACGTGGCCGCCATCAGCGTAAGATTGATTCAGAGGTGTCAGCACCACTTTCGACAATCTTCATGTAGGCAACGTGACTATTAGCAGGCACTATTCGCAGCTATCTACTTGCATAGATCAAGGTGGCCAAATACGAAAAGTTCCCGATTAAGTCAGGCGAGTAGCTACTTGGGTCGCTTTCGAGCTATTCAAGAGCGTTGCAAACCATCTACGAAATTCGGGTATTGGTGTTTGATTCGATTCCTTTTTATAGTGCTCGGGACGGGGGCGTAAGTGAAATCCGAAATTTTGCAGACCGTAAATCGCGTTTACGAAAAACCGTCGTAAACTGGAAGCGTAAACCGCAGCACGCGCCTGAGATCCACAGTCCCAAGAATTCTATGTCTCGGCTTCAGCATCATGTGTCTGCTGCGCTTTCCGCACCAACCGCCTGTTCGATCTCTCACTACTGCATGCAAGCCTATCATCTTTCTGGGCATCTTATATTAGTGACAGCTTTCCACGGAATCATCCAGAAAGATTTTTTCATCTCTCTGTTTTTCTATTTTTATTTTCCTGTTTCTATGTTGATCATAAGAAAGAACTGTGTGCAATGAATGAGGCCGTTCAAGGGCCTCGCAGCATAGAAAAAGAAATTTTCCCATATCAGCAATCCGAGATTGAAAGTTAAGCGACCTAGCAGAGTGTGAGGCGACTTCCTTGTAATCCTAATCAACAACAAGCAATGAGGTGTATAGGGGCTTGTGCCCGCCACGAGATTGACCATGCTCGCAGCTAGACCAACCATACAACGCGGCTTCTGTGCTTCGGAACAATGCGACGGAAGGAACTCCGAGGTCCGCCTGACTTGCACCCTACCCGTTCCAAGATGCCTCGCCAATGCGGTGTAGGTGTAAGCCTAAAAAGTACCAGTATGGTACTTAAGGCGGCTGTTAAATGTCGTTGTTTCTGCTGAAGTCGAAGTGCAGGCTGTTCCAAAATAACGTGATGAAGGCTTGACGTCTTCCCATGCGAATGTATTGATCTGCAGCATGGCGGCATAGCGCCATTTTTGTGCGTATCTTTCTGTCCGTGTTGTAACTTTTATGTTCTATTTTGTCTCCGTTACGGACTTTCCCGAGATGTCAAACCATGGCTGTGATTTTGAAACTTCATCGTCAAGGAAACCGCTAATGCGACATCGTTAACTTGCTCGGTCGACTGTTCCCACAGAAATTCGTCGATGTAGAGGGCTTGGCCATGAACGTGATCGTCCAGGATAAGGAAGAAATCGCACTGTCAATACGCTGCAGATTGGGAAAATCATCGAAAAGCGAAAAATCCCAAATTCGAGTGTCTCCTCGCCCGTGATATCGGTGTCAGTCTCACATCAGTGCATCGAATAGCCAGAAAGAAACACGGACTCAAGCCCCACAAGTTCCATGAGGTCCAGCTCCCAATGGACAAAAATAAGCGCGAACGGCTCCATCGGTGCCGCCAGGTCACGCTGCGGGCCGCAGGTCGCGGGTGGGAGCGAACACTTTTCACGAGCGAGATGTTCACCGTGGAGCAGGCTCATGGTCAGAACCGCCCACACAGCGGGATCTGATCTGGAGAGGCTCCAGCCACCTCTACCATCGCTGAGCATCGTCGAAATCCACAGGCGCTCATGGTTTTCTTAAGGAATCTCCAAAAACGGATAGACCCCTGGCTTTTGTGTGAGAAGCAGTAAACAATAGATCAAGATGTGTATCGACGAGTCATCTTTGAGGCTATGGCACTTTTTTTGGTTCCAGCAGCAGGTCAGCAATGTGCACTGGGTGTTTCAACAAGACTCAGTCTTTACACACAGGACGGAAACCACGCAAGCATGGTGCAAGGCCAATTTTCCGGGCTACATCATGTCTGCGGAATAGCCACCGCATTCCCGGATCTGAGTCCGTTGGACTACAGCGCGCGGTTCATTTTAAAAGCCAGGGTCCGTGCCAAGAGCCACCACAGCCTGGAGGCCCAGAAGGAATCTCTGCTTCGGGAGTGGGAACGACTGTCTACATACAGATGACCTTCGGCTCATCGAAAAAAAATTCACCGGCATTTTGACTTCTGTATTCGCGCCAAGGAGAACCACTTCGAATCCGGTCGAATATGGTGTTGCCTAGTGTCTATGTTGTTGATATTTATGTATTGTTTTGTAAACTTGTCAGTTGTTTCATAGCTATAATTGAAAAGCCTTCACCACATTATTTTGCAACACCCTGTATTTAGTTACTCATGAATGTTCCTTGATGCATTTTCCAGTTTGGAATTCCCAAGCAAGCGAGGAAGCTAAGTGCTCCCTTTAAAGAGCTTACCTTCCAGAAGCGGAAGGTGGAACTGGGGGCCTCCAATCATTACGAAGCCGCGCACCCTTCTCAGCAGCAGAGTGTTTTCATGGCTCTAGAAGCCAAAGAGCTTGCCAGCATTTCGACTGAAGTGGACTGCGCCACGCGGGTAGATCGAGCCAAATGTCTTTACTATTCCCGAGAACCGTTTTTCAAATTGTGCTTTATGTGCATATCTGACAAGGAAAGCCTCCAAATTACGGTGAGATTTTGCGATGGAATAAAGGATAAAGGATAAAGGACGGCGTTACTCAATCCCTTCTGGGATGCGCCAGCGCATTCTACTTCTACGGGATGTCGTAGAGGCCACACGAATGCGTATTTGGCCATACAATGACTTGCGGTGGCCAGCCGATGAACAAGTCAGCGCTCTATCCTTCCCAGACAAGTCTGGTACCAATTCACCGACCCCGGAGGGATGGAAGGCTTGGTTGGCCTGGGCGGGAAATCCGAACCAGGAACCTGGTATCGGGTGCACGCGACAGTCGCGCCTCCTACGACTGCGCTACACGCGCCCAATGGAATATTTACAGGATTTAGGGTGGGCGTGTGGGGAGTCCAAAACCGCAGCTAATTCTGCTCTTCTCTGGTTGAAAAAAGGCGTGTGAAAAGGTGTGCGCGATGTTCACCACGCCTTGCTGCCACCCACCGAATGTGGTCGGTTGGCGCAGTATAGCTATCTCGCCTCCTGGGCACACCGAATGGGTTTTATGGTTCGGTTCCCGGAATTCGTACACGATTGAAGCATTTAGTAAGCAAATAGTCTTTTTGCGATGTTTGTGTGGATTTTGCTACACACAGCTGAGGCGGCATCTTGAAAGTAACTAAATAGCATCGAATACCATACAAACTGAATTCCATTCGCACGCGTTCGTTTGATTGCAGATTATAAGCCAGACTTACCGGTAGTTCTGCGCCCGGTATTCCGCCCACATCTGGCATGCGCGTGGTGGTAGCTGAACATGTTGATGGTCACCCGGATCCCTTCTCCGATTACGCCTTCAACTAAAGAAGTGATGACGTCTTGTTAGGGAGAGGAAAACTATTCGTCGCTAGATTTTGTAAGATGCTGCTGGTGTGGCAGGCGCTTATGCTTCGAATGTTTCACAGTTCTTTATTATAATTGTTGTTTTCTTCTGTTTTTTTTTCAGCAATAAACACAGTTACTTCATGTGAGTAGGCAAAATTTAATTTTAGCGATCCATTAGAATGACACAGTGCAAATACGATTCTTTGAGTTAAAAGCTAACTTAAATGAAAGCACAAAAGGACCACATTTACTTACTAAAGGTATTAATCGTGTACAAATTGACTCCTGTGATCACGCAACCACATAACAACAGCGAACCGATGTGTGCCGAAAATTCGGCGACACCAGGGATCGAACCATAAAACCTACTTGGTACGCCCGAGAGGCGATATAGCTATCCACTGCGCCAACCGACCACATTTGGTGGGTGGCAGCAGTGTAGTTGTGCCCGCATGAATATTCGAACATTCGAATTCGAATAATTCTATTCGAATTCGAATGCGCGAAACACTCGTGTTCGAATGCTCAAATTCGAATGGCCGAAACATTCGCATTCGAACGTTCGATTGCTACGAAATCTGCGATCCAGCAAAATGATCTCTCTTTCCTGCTTCAAGCATCCCACGATTTACGCTTCAATCAGAAAAGTCCGTGCCCTCATCGGGCACTTAGGGGCCGTATGTTCTTCGAGCGCAGAACCAGGCTAGTGTAGGGACTCCAGGGTGTGCGCCATCCAAGCTGTTCATGTGGAAACTTCATCGCTTAGGAAAGTCCGCAGCTGGGTTCTGCGAAAGCACCAGCGAATTATGTAGACGTCAAAACCCCCCAATCAGTTGAAATGCAAAAACCCACAACGCAGGAGAACCGAACCACCGACCTTCCTCGCATTAAGCAACGCCACTATCCATTGCTCTACAACCAGCTTGACGTAAGTGACATCGCGGACGTACAAGACATCGGTCGAACGCCCACGTGGAGATGGTGGAAGTTGAACCTTGATGGTTGGCTGGCGTTTGAATCGGCCATTGGCGCGAAAGTCAAGCGCGCGTTGGCGCTGGAGCACGTAATCTCTTGCTGTCTGCTTCCTCCTAGCTTAGAGATCGCCCGTCGGCGTCCATGTCGACAATCGATCAATGTCTTGTGCGCCCGCGATGGCACAACGGGCAAGCGGGTCATGGTGCAGTGGAGGAAGTGGCGTCGATTCATGCGATTCAGGTCGGGGGTTCGATTTACTGCGTTATGGCATACTTGCATTTCAGTTTACTACTTGGAGTTCGAGCGGTTCGACGCATACGCAATTTGGGGCATTTTTTTGCGCATTTTTCCAGCCGTATGCGCTTCGCCGCTCTTCGAGCAGAAACCTGCCGCGAGCTCCCCCTGAGCGACGAAAGGAGCTTCCACACCAGTAGCTTGGATCGCACACACCCTGGAGTCCCTTCCCTCCCTGCCGCGGACCCAGCCTAACGCAGCAAGGGAACATCGGTCTCATTTTTAAAGGCAAGTCCTGTTGCTATCATGTGCACTGCCTCTAAGCGATATTTCCCGCACGAGTCAGGAAGATGTTGAAATTCCATTTAATCGATGTTGTTGACAAACCAGCTTCTCCAATAGACATACCTCCTTTTAAGTTCCCTTGATTAATTCGCTGCCCAGTTACACTTAATACCATCATTGGACGAGATTTTTCAAATCATCGTCCTTTTATCTCATCAAAAATCGCCTTCCATAGCTCTCTCTATCTGGAACTAGCGCATGCCTTCTACACGTGCTTTGCCAAATAAAAAATGGTTGTAAATGATTCCCCTTCCTCCTTTGAAAAATGCGTTAATGAAACGCATTCGTCAACCAACCCAGTGCCGGTCGCAGTAGAGGTGTCGAGTGCTCCTAGGTCCGGACTCTAGGACGAGCGAGAAGAGAAGTAGGGAACAATGCAAGAGGAATCAATAGTCAGGATGGACTGATGGATCGACGAATAGAGGAAAACATGTGTCATGGTCGTCGCTTACCCTATAACCATCGAAGAATCAGACCGCACTGACAAGAGCACCGGTTTCCGCGCTCCAGCGCCAACGCGAAATTTTCGCGCCAATGGCCGATTCAAACGCCAGCCAACCGTCAAGGAACAACGGCCATCCGTGGAGATCGCGTTAACCCCATGCAATGGATTCGGTCAGATGTTCGCGGTAGAGCGCGCTTACGCAGCGCACAATGTAGCATTCCTGAAAGTGAACTCTTTCTCTATAACTGCACCTCTGGCTATGTTCTTTTCATAATTAGCGATTTGTTCCGGGTCATACTTCTTGCAATACAGTTTGCGGTGTAATCCTAGTTGGGGGAACCTACCCCTGTTGCCCTCCGTTATGCCTGCCTCCCCTTCCCTCCTACCATTGAAGTTTATCGAAACATTAGACATGCATCACACTACGTATGAAACGGACGCTGGGCTCTCCAACATATGCAAGGAAGGGATGGAAGGGAACTCCTGAACTCATATGTAGGTTAGAAGACGTCTGCAAGACGTTTTCTGAATCCTCGGACACGTTATCAACATCGGCGACACGTCTCCAAGGGTGGTTTTCTTTTATCGCTCAGTATCAGGGATCTGCGGAAAGTCGAATGAGCACAACCATAGAAGGTGACACAGCTGGACAGTTCCTAGATGTTTCTCGCAGTAATAGATTTGTTTCAGAATTCAATAAGTCACCCTGGTCAATCAAGATAACAGCTCATTATAGATATTCCTGATGCTTCATTAAAAAATGAATTGCTTAAGTCCATATGAGTAAGCATCACATCTAATAAAATCAAAAATTGAAATTCACACCTTCGATCAGGAGCACTGATGTGATCTTGGAGCAGACAAGCGCATGACACAACCTTGACAACAACCATGACATATTAATAATATATTTGTCAAACAGTATTTCTCTCACAATTATATGAAGGAGAACTCTTTTTACTTGATAAGCTGATTGTGTTCAACAGAAAACTAGTGGTGAATAGTGCCCATTTGCGTTTCCGTCTTCCGGTCCAAAAACAGGCGGAACACGAAACGGAACGGAAAAGTTCAAAATGATCGGAATACGAAAACGGAAATTCCGCACATCCTTGCTCAGTGTATGGAAACCAACTTGATAATACACAACTGTGATTATAAGCGGTAAAGGTTCTGCATTAGTGGCAGGTCTTAACAGCCGTTAAGGGGTGGCGAAAGGCGAGATGTGTTATTCCTTCAATGTTTCGCTCAAGATTGCTCACCGGGACGTGAATATACAGCATAGAGGAAAAGCAAAACGAGCGGAGAAGAGGAAGCCGCCATTTATGTGAAAGCTGGGAAAGATCTGATGGTGTGACAATTGCATTGAGAAGCCTATTTGCCTAAAATTTGAATTTGTAACGTTTACAACTTGTTCGGACAAACTGTTTGCGACAATCCCATAACACTAGCCAAACCAAAAAGAACTTCATGGATTGGACGATACAATTTATCCAGTATGGGTGGTCTTGTCCATATATTAGCGAAACGAAAGTCGGACACAAGCGAGGCGGGCAAGTGCGAAGCCCACGTACAGGTGGGTCAGGGCATTTGTCACCAATACACAGGGTGTCTCAAAGAATGCTTACACTATTTGAAATGTGATAATTTCGCTCAGCTCATAGTAAAGGTAATGAAGAGGCTGAGGGCAAATATAAAAGCTCAGAAAATGTAAATTTTCTGACATATGAACGGTGTGAATTGCGCCATACACTCGTCTGAATCCTTCCATTTGACCCTCGATTGATTGTGTTTCATTTAAATACTTATTGCAATTTCTCCTTGAAGGGGCCGTGTTATTAAAGGATAAAGGATAGAGGACGGCGTTACTCAATCCCTTCTGGGATGCGCCAGCGCATTCTACTTCTACGGGATGTCGTGGAGGCGATACGAATGCATATTTGGCCACGCAATGACTTGCGGTGGCCAGCCGATGAACAAGTCAGCGCTTTATCCTTCCCAGACACGTCTGGTACCAATTCACCGACCCCGGAGGGATGGAAGGCTTGGTTGGCATGGGCGAGAAATCCGAACCAGGAACCTGGTACCGGGTGCACGCGACAGTCGGCGCCTCCGCCGACTGCGCCACACGCGCCCCCGTGTTATTAGTTTGTGCTTTTTTGAAAGTTCAAAATTTAAGGACACAATACGGCTTGTGAAAAATGGAGGGTATCCTCAAAAAATGCAAGTACTATTAGGCTGGCCAAAAAGTTTGAAACAAAGTCTTTTTTATTCAACCACAGTTTTCTAAATAAAATACAAATAGGAATAAACAATATATTCACTATAGAGCGAAGCGATATAACCTCCCATCTCCCGTCATAATAGCTTTCAGTATTTTTCCCTCTCAAATGATGCTTCCGCGGTACAAACAGATGGTAGTCCGATGGAACAAGATCCGACGAATACGGCGAATGGGCTACCGGATGTCAGCCAGGTTCGGCTATCTTCTCACAGGGTGTCGATGCAACGTGTGGGCGCGCGTTGTCATGCAACAGGTGGACACTTGATCTTTTTCGCCTTTGTTATCGCATTACGCCGTCCAATTTCTGAAGCTGACTAACGAATACGCAAGCGGTGACCGTCTTGGCAGCAGCCAGCAGCTCATGGTAGATTGGCCTTTTCGCATCCTACCAAACGCAAAACGCAAACTAAATGGTTGCGTTGGTGTGGGTATGGCTTCGGCTGGACTGGTGGTGCTGCGTCGCGTGGGAGCCAGACGGCGTGACGAGCGCTGTGATCGCAGACTATCTAGCCCTCATCTCCAGTCACTAGATCTTCAAGAAATTCCTTTCGATGCAGCTGCGCGAGCAGTGACTGGCACATGTTCATTCGCACTTGCTTATGTGCCTCGGTCAGCCTAAGAGGGATCCATCTTGTCCTAACTTTTCGATGGACGAGGTCGTGGAGATGCAGCTCGATGGTGGAGTGGGAGCAGCCGAGGGTTGTTGCCAGTCCCGCGTAGGTGCTTCTGGATTTGATTTGATAGCGAGGTGCAATCCATCATCATCGAGGTCGTCCACTGCGCTTTCCGTCTTCAAGGTTCAAACATATCTCCTGAATCAAAGCCACTGTACCAATGAGGCACTATGCTTCGGCTTAAAGCCCCTTCTCCGAATGAATCAGTAATATTAGAGACCGTCGTGCTTGCGTTGGAGTCTCGGCACCATTCGTAGAAGATGACGCTCGAAGCTGCCGACTAATCACGTTCGACATGTCACCAAAATGACTCGCGCCACATATACTCATAGAGCGAAAGCTTCTGGAACTCCTACTCGATCCTCACTGACCAGGATTTTTGAATTTCTTTTCAGAAAGTTCTGAAGTTTTTAAAATTTCGCTTCAGGACTGTTCGGCCAGCCTAATATTTTGAAGGTTCTAACATTGCCGCTAGTGATGCATTTAGACTTCACTAGAAGCAATGTTAGAATCTTCCAATTACCGTAAGAAGAAGAAGAAGAAGAAGAAGAAGAAGAAGAAGAAGAAGAAGACCTGCATTTTTTAGGATACCCTGCATTTTTCGAAATCCATAGTGTGTTTTAAGTTTTAAACCTTAAAATAAGTACAATATAAAACATAACGAAATGTAAAATTCAAAGAAGTGAAGAAAGGTTTAAAAAAATAATTAAATAATAATTAAAATAATTAAATAATAATTAAACAAGTCAATCAACAGACCACTTTGCGAAGAAATTATAACACGTATCCAAGCGAAACACAATCAATTGAGTGTAAAATACAAAATCTCAGACGAGTGCATGGCGCATTCCATACCGCTCATATGTCAGAAAATTTATATTTTCTCATGCTTCGATATGAGCCCGCAACTTCTTCAGCACCCTTATCTTGACCAACATCATCACCTTTCATGCAGTGTATAATTTTTTGAGACAACTTGTATTTGCTTTGATAAAATGATTTTTCCTCCCAGAACGCTAGTTGAACCCGAATATTCAAAACGCGATTTTCGAATGTATTCGAATTCGAATGCTCGAAAAACGCGATTTTCGAATGTTCGAAAATCGTCGCTTTCATACTATATAATAACGCGCTAAGCGCTGAGCCGTTTTATCGATCGGCGCCGCCGCAGAAATTAGTCATAAAATATGGGGAAAATCGGGGGAAATGGGGGGAGGGAATTACGGCGCGAAAATAGCGGCAAATACCTAGACGTCTTCTACCTGCCTCGAAACTTCAGCCCTGGGGTAACCGCGGTCGTTGAACACGAATCTGAAGTTGGTTTTTCGGAGTATCGATCGCCATCAATCGATATTGATCAAATCACGGTGCAGGAAAATAGCGGAAAATACCCAAACGTCTTCTACGTGCAAGGGAATTCAGAAGACGTGCCGAAGACGTCGTCCGCTAAGGGTGGATCATTGAAGGGACTAGTACCAGTAATGGGGGACCGTTTCACTAGCGGAGGATCCGTAGTGAGGAACCAATAGATCGCCGTATCATACTATACGCTTTCCGTACTGCGAGCCTTTTGTACTCCTAGGTAGGGAAAAAGGTGTACATGTAGAGCAGCTAGCTTGATGTGATTGTCCTTAGCTTAGCGATACTGCTACATCACGTGAAGCGCGCAAGTGCGAGGCACTCCGATAGGCGTGACGGAGCACTTGCTCGAATATATTCGGTTATTCGAAACTTTTGGGAGAGCGCAACTATAGGCAACAGGGCGTGATGAACTTCGCGCTCACGTTTTCGGACGCGTTTTTTTTTCGACCACAGAAAAGCATTCCGAAAAAATTAGCTGTCGGTTTGGTCTCCCCACACGGGACTGTACTTCCTGTAAAATTCCATTGCAAAAGCTCACCGCAATTTTGGAGGTTCCCCTTGTGAGTGTACTGTTGTGTTGCAAATTCCGGGTCGATCCTAGTCACAGGAGGAATGCGGTATTTATCCCGTACACTCCGTCCCTTAAATCTCTCCCAGAGCTCGAGCTGCTGATAAAAAATACGACGGCACTCATCCGAACTCGGAAAATGTGGTGTCGTGCCGTTGGATGCTGAACGCAGTCCTCTCGACTAGGATAGATCCCAAAATCCTTAACTGCGCAAAGTAACGGGGAGTTGTGTGTTCATAATGATCATGCATTTGAGTCCGACTAGGCAAAACTACGGGTAAGGTTTTCTTGGAGATTTAAGTTGAAGGGCGGGCTCGTTCGGAAGTAGTTGTGAACCAATACGGAGAATAAAATTTCACTTAAGCTACCGCCAATGGTGCGCCACCATCATCATGCATAATAGGTGATCGGCCACCTGTGTTTTATTTCTGAAGTGAAGGTCAAGTCTTCTGACCACTGAATAGAGGACGTAGGTGTAAAACTCTCCTCTCTTCACGGAGAACAGGACGCAAGAAATGAACGAAGGAGGTTGGTATAGACAGCAGAGATATCTGACCCCGGAATACGTTCTAATAAGATGTAAGCTTGTTGCTTGCCCGCTTCATTGTCAATGTGTCTACAGCACTCGCATGTAAAACGCAGGCTTTGCAAAAACGCAGAGGAGGTGTCTCACACAAGGTTCAAACCTCTGACATACCGCTCATGAGACGCCCACGCTGGCCCCACTGGTTGACACACCCCTTATGGTAGAAGAACGAGCTTGATATGACTGCATATCTGCTACGTGCAACCCGCACCACCCCGCTTCCATAGCGCGACTTTCACAGGCCACCGTTCTGCTAATGTTATACTCGGGCCGAGATGTTTGCACTTCGACAGGGAGACGATTCTGCTCCTACACATAGCATCGGAGTCTCAGACCTGCACCTTAGGATGTTCTCCGGCGAGTGCTGTGGCACGGGGGCAGACATCGCCGCGCGAACCTCCTCTGGCGTCGCGCGCGGTGCGCGACGAAATTGGACCAGTTTTCGCAGTCCGACTGCTTCCGACAGGGACGGCTAGTGGCGTCATACGCGCGCGGTAGCCGCGTCTTGCTGCTGAGCGCGCTAGAGCGCGAAAGTGTGTGCTGGCGACTGTCGAACGCGTTTTTCGCGTAGAAGACCGAAAGTAGTTGTATCCCACTCCTGGCCTCCTGGCAGGGAATTCTACGCTTATCTGCTAAAGATTACATGCTTATTGTTATATCATTGTTCTACGAAGTCGTGCTGATGCTATGACAATGGGACACTCGCTGAAGGATCTGGCAACGATGCTCTCATCTTATTCACTATATTAATAGCCGCTATAGCTTGTGCTGTGAACTGTTTCATACGAAACCTGTGCTCGCTCAAAGTCATCTCGACTTGGCCTGTGACGTGCAGGGATTTCGAGACTTATTTGGCGTGTTCAAAGTGGATGAGTGAATGAAGCTACGCGGATGGAGGCCGAGCGACCCAACGCTGTTCATACTTTTCCAATATTCTACGACAACGCCCTGTTTCCAGTTCTTACAAACTTTGGATATATGTTCTCCGTGAATGCATTATGGGTTACTGTAGCCATTCAGCGTCACTTGTGAGCCCTGTTGGATGTGGAATCTGCAGATCAGAGGTTCTTCCTGTTAACTGGCCGCACAATGATGCGAATGATCGTCTTCGAGAGAACAACATAGGCCTGAACAACTACAGAGAAACTTGAACACTGACAAAATTTCGTGCTACGCGACTAACCATGCGTCACTGAGCGCACGTCCACGTTTCAGCGCCGCGGCGTCGCGACGCTGAAACGTTAGAGATACGTCCTGGAGCCCTGCGGCCCGATGTCTCAACTATAGATATAAATCATCCAAAATTAACTATGTGGCTGCTCAGTGCTTCAATTGGTATTTGCTTTGTATCTTCGATGCTTAGACTAGTGTCCTACAGTACTGCGGTGACGAATACGAGAGATTTACTAACGGCAGTGCACAACAAAAGGGGAGTAGTGCTGTCGTGCAGATAGGTCCTGGTCGTTTTATCCGTCGCTTGCATGCATAATCCTACTACCTAGCCATCGTTGGAGCCGCATCTGTCTACACGGAGGAGACGGCGTATCCCCGGCCTCATTGGTGGTATATCGCGAGCGCATTGGGGGCTGAGCATTATGATGGAGGCAGGCCCTTCCTCACAGTCAGATTTGTTGTGTTTCACATGAATGCCCTTCACAGCTGTAGAGTGGAATGCAAAAGCATGAAGATTGGAGATCCGCGTAAATGAAATCCTTCTTGGGGGAGGGGGTTGGGAGCCACGCATCTTACTTCGTCGGAATGAGGAGGAAACTTGAAAGCCTCTTTGACCACCTACACAGTGCGTTAGCCAGTGAACGAGTAACTGTCAGACCCGTTTACCACCAAATGGCCGACTCGCAGAAGTAGAGCCGCGGAACTCCTGCTTACATGGCCTGCGCGTGAACAGAGCTTGAATCGGTTCGGGTGCAGACCACCACCTCCTGTCGAATGTGCCACTCGCGCTCGCCAAAGCGAACTAACTAGCAAGCAGCATACAGCAAAGAACACGACCGAGCTTTCTTGCTACGCTTCTCTCGGTTTCTGATCGAAAAGATGCAGCTGTAAAAATTTTGCACGGATTGCGATCTAGCCACTCTTACCGACCCAGAGAGCTCTCTCGGTGTCGCTTTTGTTAAGATGCTCCTCAGGATTGGTCAGTATTGTGTACGGAAAACAAAGGAGGACCCGGAACGCTTTTGCAGTTCAAACCTAGGTCATGCCTTCGGCACCTGAAATACGAGATGGTCCCGGAAATCAGGCAAATCAACTCGCTACTTTCCAGGCTCGCACAGCTCTTCCTCACCACCTCGAGCTAAATTCAGAGGAGTTCCGGCTGTCGGTCTGCCTTCTGCTCTGCAAGATGGGTGAGTGCCGCGAACTTGTGCTGGCCGCTCTCCTCGAGCAGCAGCTGCCACCGAACGAGTGCTTCTGTTTTCAGGCTCGGCGATCACGTCGCTCTCCTTCGCTCCTCCCCTGCTTCCGATCTATACGCACTGGCTTCGAGTCCACTGCGCCTCCTTCTCACGACCAGCGCGAGCAAACGAGATCCTGGAGCTCATTGAGCACGTCTGGCTGAATCGCGTCCACTTCGACCACCTCCTCTCCGTCGCCCCTATCGCTCTCATCGACCAGGTCTTCTCGCTGTGATGCATAAACATTCCCGTCTTCGTTGTTCCTAACCAGTACTGGTCGCTTGATCAGCGTGTGACTTGGAGGCTGCGTGGAGGAAGCGCGAGAGTCCAGCGGTGGCCCACCCCCGCGTTGTATTCTCGGCTACTAAGCTCCGACTTTACACTGCCCCAGTGAGGTGCCTGTTCGGCTGGACCGAGCTGTCCTTTCTCTCGCGCTCTTCCCCAGGCATTCCAGCTTCTAACGTCGACAGCACGAGTAGAGAGGGAGACCAGCGCAGTCACCGAATCCTCCGTTCGGCGGCAGCGCTGCCTCCACGGGCCGTGCGGCCGACGGCGCCCCACCAAGTAGAGGTAGGTGGCTGCCGCACCGTGCTCCACGCCTGCCAGTTGACCCCGCCCTGTTCCGGGGCGACTGCCGTCCGAAGCGAGCCCCTCCTCGTTCCCTCCCACGCACACCTCTGTTCCCACATCCCCCGTTCCCACTGGGCGTGTGTAAATACGCCCGATCGATTGATTCCGTCCTTATCGCGTCCGCTGCTGATGACGTGCCGCTCTACGCATTGAGCGCTCTGTCACGACTTGCCTTCGTCGGAGAGTCCAACTCCGAGATGGGAACGGAGCTGAACGCCTGGACTGCCGTCGCCACGAGTTCAACCGGCAGCCCCATCCACTCGTGACCGGCCCAACGGCGGAAGCGGAAGGAGGCTTCTAGTTGAGCGCTTAGTTCCGAGCCGTGATTTCTCCCCTTCTTCAGTCGGTTCCGAAGGGTTTTGTCCTCGTCTCATCGCCTCAATTCAGCTCGTATGGGCAGTTGCTGTTTGCTCGTCCTAGCTCTGCTCTGACCGACGTCTGACGTGTCGCCGTCATCCTCGCCTCTTTCGATTTCTTCAATCTTCAAACACGTTGAAATTGTGAGGACTGACAACCCTCCCTCTGCTCGCGAAAGGTAATCTGTCGTCAGAATGACGCTGATTTGAGGGAAAGGCAAGGCATTCCAAGAAGGTCTTCATGCAGCTTCTAGCTCGCAGGAGTGTCACTATTCCGTATCGCTTCGCCTCCCCTGCTCCATTATTTTTCCTATCGATGCTGTCCGGGGACTAGTGATTTAACAGACGAAACCGCCTGCATAACGCTTAGGTGTAATCTCAAGGCGGAGGAGGGGGGGGGGGCACTCCATCACTCCATAGTCACTTGTGAATATATAGTATTTGAAGATAAACTCACACAACATAGCATATAAAAGTGTTTACCTGATGCGCTGCCGTGAAAACAGCGGGTCCCGTCGCCGGAATATTGAAAAAATTTCGTTATAAAGGCATGAAAAGGCTGCAGCGAGCCAGGTGCCTCCCTCCGCTTTGGGATTTATTCTGGCTGTTATATGTAGTAATCCAATGGTGGTGCTGATCTCTGTGGCACCTCAAGCCAAGCATCGGTCCGCGCTTCCAGCTTTCTTTTCTCACGATTTCCCATGTTTGCTCCATACTCTTACAGGCTATTTAGTTGAAACAATCGCCAAATTTTCAGACTTATTCCCTTACCAGACGTTCAGCGGCCCGCCAAACGTCTGGTTGGGGGCTTCGCCCACAAACCCCGAGAATAGAACAACCCCAATCTTCCTCCTTTCTTCTCTAGGCCTTCTTACAGTAAAAAAAACTGGTTCTACTATATAGATTAGTGCAGTGAGATATGGTAGGGCAGAATTTTCACTACGCATATGAAGCCCATCCACCCTCCATCACATGCACGGGATTTACTCTCCGAAGCGCTCGTTCTCTACCTGTCGAGAAGCAGGTAATGCGAGTCCTAATCCGGTGCTTAATCAGCAAAATCATAATTAAAATTAACCGGTATTGGTCGACACCGTTTACTGTCCGACGACAATAATACTCCTCCGAGTCCCATAGTCACTTTCTCTACCCCTCCTCCCCCCACCCCCCTCCCGAAATACTTCCTTTCCTATGTGCTGGCAAAGAAACGGAGTGAGAGTCAAGCACGCACATGCGACACTGAGGACCCATTCACGTGCCACTACGTTGCCACGACGTTTATGACATTCCTTCTGCACTCCGACACACGTGCCACTTCTGTAAGCTGTCTTCAGAAATCCGACACACACTGAACGATGTTGAGGAGAGATGCTGGTCCCCTCCCTTATTCACGCTCCCTCCTCTAATGGCCCCCCTTTGTTGGCCCTCTCCTATTGGTCGCCCTTACTCGGAATCCTTACGCAAGTTGGACGACGTCTTCAGCGCGTCTTCTGAATCCCTACGTGCGTTGAACTACGTCTTCAGCACGTCTTCTAAATCTCTACACACGTTGGACGACGTGTAGCGCAGGTCTTCTGAATCCCTACGCAAGTTGGACGACGTCTTCAGCACGTCTTCTGAATCCAGACACACGCTGAACGACGTCTAGGACACGCCTCCTGAATCCGTACGCTCTGCACTCGATCCCCATTCATACCCTGACGTGTTGCTCCTTGAATATCTCGTAAACTTGGACGATCAGCCGCCAAGGATATAGTTCGCTAGCAATCGCCTATGGTTAAGCTCAAAGAAAGCCCGGCTGCCATACGCCACACTGTCATAATCATCTCTTGACTTCAGTCCCCCCTCCCCGTGACGGACACGTGACATTAGCCGATTATATATAGTAGGATTCGAATCAGTTACTGTAGCCCTCTTCAGACCCTGGCGGGCCCTTTTTTCTTTCGTCTTCTTTGTTGATTGTCCTAAATGTTAAGCACCTTCATCCAGTCTACGAAAGAGGTCCAAATTACGCTTGATTGGACGAATTCACCTCCTTTCCGCTTCCAAAATAAATTAAAGGACTTTAGATTCCACTTGAACAGCGACATGCAGTTAAGACAGATTACCTCAAAACGCTTGGTAGTTATTGAACGGTTAGTGGAACACTCTCTCTAGCGTCTTGGGTAAACATCTCAGAATTTTAGACACGTATTCCGAGCACCAACTTCCTGAATACTTCCTATAATCTCTTTACAAAGTGACCGTATCTTTTGATTTGTGCGTCTTTTAAAGTTTAAAACCTAAAAACACTCTATGCCTTGCGAAAAATACAGGGTATCCTAAAAATACAGGTACTTTTGAATGGTTCTAACATTGCTACTAGTGAAACCTTTGAACACATCCATCCTTCTGAAAGCCAAATTTGGTTAGTAAGAGAAAATTCGGCAGATTAACAATGGTTGAGCAGACTGCCGTACATACAGAACAAAAAATCATCTTCAAGTCTTGAAGCATTAAGAAAAATAAGAATTAAAATTTCTTTTGAAGATTAGGAAAAGCTCAAAATGTATGCAAATTCGAGGCAGATGTGATCACTTAGCCTTTCTATGGGCAGACTGGTTACCAAATGATGACATTGAAAACCCTCTCCGATGCTAGAAACGCGCTCCGATGCTCTCCTGTCAACGTCGTCCCCGACGCCGCCCCAGAATCTGTTGACGACGTCGGCGACGTCGGTGACGGGCTGTCGGTGACGGGTCGCAGCGTCGGCGACGCGTCGCCGAAGTATAACATAGGCCTAGGGCTTTGGCTCACGTTCCCGGCTACCGTTCTCATTTAGCTAAACATTGTTTCTCACTTCAACTAATGATTAATCGCATTCTAAACAAAAACAGATAAGCAGGTGGAGGACTAGAAAAAGAACCGAAAGGGGACGGACTTGCAACCGTTTCGTTCCCCTTAGACGGCTGCAACTAAAGATAGTGACGAATTGGGACTTCCCCGCAAGTCCTCAGTGGGAAAGGAAGTGCCTTAACCCACTGACGACCGCGCGGCAAATCGCGTGTCTGGCGCGTAGGACCGCAGGGACGCTCGGATCTCGTCGGATCACTACTTCACGATATTCCAAATGAAGCTCCCTCTCCAAGGGCTAGCCACATATTGGAGAAGGCCCGAACAGGTTCGAAAGCAGAACGTAGGATATGTATTTGCTGCTACAAGAAAGTCTGCGGAGAAAAGATGGCACGTTCGCCACGAATCGTGCAAAGAAGGTAGCAAGTGTTTGAAATATTTTTGTCTAGACTGTTTTCAAAATTTTCACAAGAAATTAGACTAGGTGTTTTGTGCATGACCATTTTGTAAGATGTGAGTAGCTGTAGTATTGATTTTTGTGAAGCAGGAATGATGTTTAGTGTTGATTATTTGTTTTTATCGGTGCTTACAAGTAAATGACTCTCCCGGGCCACAGTGCAATAGCATTGCTAGGAGCCAACATGGGAGGGGGTCGTTCGTATCGGCTGGCTGTAGGCGCCGCGACCGCGAGGTGGCCATACCTGCGGCGTCATTCCCCTGCTCGCCGCTCCGCTCACGCTGTGACACTCGTCGCGGGCGCGGCGGACGACGGCCCGACGGACGAGCGGAACACGCAGGTCCACCAGATTTGCTGGCACTGCAATGTATAGGATGTTCAGAGGATTTACAAAACCAGTGTAGAGATACATGTTGGTGTGAAACAAACATACAGGGTGCGTAAAAAGTATTGACGCACTAAATGACGGTTGTGGAAATAGTATTGCGCAGTAAGTTTTAAAATATTCACTTGAGAAATATGGAAAATGATTTTGCAAACACGATAGAATAACTCGTAATTGACATTGGCTCCTTTACTGTGAATACAGGAGCGAAAACGACGGAAAAATTCATGAGCACGCGCCGCAAACACTTGCTTGCATTTCGTTCCGTGCTTTGAACAGGGTAGCCTTGTGCGACTGGTCACTTCTGTTGAAAGTAGCCCATCCTCATTCTCCAAAATCGCCTAAAAAGAGTAATCCAGCGGATTCTTGTTTAAGCTGTGCTCGTCTGAGAAGCTGTCTACACCTGCGCGCGTTATCTGTTTACCGTTATCGGACAGAGGTTGATAATTTCGGATTTGAACGTTAACGTGCGTGAACCTCTTGTAATCATCATCTGTTATGACAGAGCCGTGGCTGACGTTTGGGTTGCTGACATCTTCCCTCACCTACCGTTTCGAACAGCGCCTAAATCTTTTGTTAAGGAAGTATTCGGCTCTTTGGGTAACAGACAAAAAAGGGCCACCGTAACGATGACGATCATGTTTCTTCAGTTTTTTCGTGAGTGTTTTTTGTGCACAATACAGACAACAAAAATAACACACAAAAACCTAGAGGGGTAGAAAGAAAGAGCTGGAGCTGAATCAAAACGTACGTGCGTCAATACTTTTTACGCACCCTGTAGCTCTGCATTAGAATTTCGAGCTCTATCTAATGAGCTCTACCTTAAGCTTAGCAGAGCTAGCGTTGATGAGATATTCTTCAAATTTAAAACTGAAAAATAATTCTTCGCAAACCTGCGACGGAGCTGTGAAGGGTGTATTTCCAGGCTAAAATTTCACACAGAATTCAACTACGTCGTCTAAATATCTTCTAGAGGAACTCTTTTTTTTTTTTTTGAAGAAAAAATTGTGTGTATCACACCGTTGGGGACACGTCTCCAAGCCAATATTCTACGCAGAATTCAATTACGAATTTTATGTTCGCAGTGTCTCAAAAATGTATACACTGTTTGAAAGATGATAACTCTGCCCAGAAAAAAGTACTGAAGAACTTGATGGCTCATATGAAGGCTTAAGAAGGTAGAAATTTTCTGACAAACGGGCGGTATGGATTGCGCCATGCACTCGTCTGAAACCTTGCATTTTATACTCGATTGATTGATTTCGCTTGAATGTTTGTTATAATTTCTCCACAAAGTGGCAGTTTCGACTTATGTGAGATTCTTTAAAGGTTCGAAGGTTAAAAACACACTACGGCTTGCGAAGAATGCAGGGTTTCCTAAAAAATTCATATACTATTCGAGTGGTTCTAACATTGGTACTAGTGAAGCTTGTGAAGATGTTTGACACCCACATGAAAGCACAGGGTAACGAAATTTCTCTGACGTACAAACAAACAAGATTACGCCATGCTCCCGCCTGGAGCATTGCAGGCAGCCAATCATGTGCTCTACCTGCGCGAAGTCAGTACCCAATCGATTGCCGCGGTTACGGTAGCAACAACGGCGCGACCCCGCACCCCGCGGTGCATCTTCGCGACTTCTACCCATCCCGTCTCATAGTGCTACTGAGACCTGCCCTTCCCTTGCAAGCTGCAAGGGGCCTTGACAGAAATGAGGATCTCAATGATACGCTGCTAGTCTAAGCCCATGTTTTACCTGGAACCTGCCGTTCAGTTACGCCTCATAGGAGTTGGAGGCTTCAAGAATGACACACTTTTGAAGTCAAAAATGAAGTTCTCGCGTTTGGTTGTTCTGGTCAAGTTTGCTACCGCTTCAAGTAGGGCAGCAATAAAAATAATGTTGAAATGCTAGGCGCAGTCAGATTGGGATTATAGCTCTAACATTGTGGAGAACCAATCGTAAGCAGTGGGACGAGCTTGATATTCGGTTCTTTTAAGCTTTTGTGGATTTATAAACAAGTCCTGCTGTTCTACAAAGAAGCCAAAACTTCGGCGTGTACCCAAATATCGTCAATGTACTATGAAACTTAGGAGCAGCATTTACCATAATAAAAACGTAATGCGGGAACATGAAGAGCCTATAGTACAAAGCAATATCATAAATACCCCTTAACGATTTTAAAGTTGAATCAAGGACGCTCGCTTCAGAAAGTGTGCTCCCTCTACATACGGCTACATGGATCGGCTCATTTTTGAAAAGGGACATGGGAAACAGTGACCTGTCACGTGTTGCTACTCCAACACTCCTACGCATAGATGAACAGCACTGTACGCTGGAGTTCTCACTTTTAAGCGACTCACGCTATCGATACGTGTAACCACTGCAGCACAAGTGATGACAGCCAAGGAGAGGCTGCAAGAGCTGGACAGCCAGTGTCAGGGTGGTGTCTATGTCGCGCCATCTTTCGTTGCCGAAAGTGCGATGCGCTATCTGGATTAGTGTTTCGCGTTCGCATCTCCATTAGCCCACAATGTGGGAGAAACGTGCAGCAGCATCTCAGCTCCGACCCCCTCGCGCGCCGCCGAGCGACAGCTCATGCGGAAGAGCAACTTGATTGGAGTTTCGACTGCGTTTCGACCAAAATCGATGACAGCGATTCTCTGCGCGGCGAAGTGGCGCGAACTGGGTCGGGTCGGAAGCGAGCTGGACCGCATCCGACGAGCTGGCCGACGCTGAGTCTGAGAGGCGCTCTCGCGGCTCTTCCGACGTCGCCACAGCGCTTCGTCGTATCGATCTCACCGAAGCAGCTGCCTCTAACGGCCGCCAGTCACTGGCGGCAGCGGTCATTCCTTCATGCCGTCGCCAACATCTACGCTTCTTCCGGCTCAGTCCGTCGTTGTTGTGGAGTGTGGTGCTCGTCCTCCTTCGCGCTCCTTCACCTCGCGCCAGACGGCGCGCTCTTAGCCTGCCCCGAAGCTGAAGTTGAGTTCATTTCAGAGGAAGAGAGTACCGGTTGACGACGCCGTAGAGGCGTCAGACGAGCAGCAGCAACATGGCTCTCTCTACCCACTACCACGAGCACAAGCCCAATGTGCCGATCATCATGGAGGACGTGTTCGGCTGGGTCCGTGAGGGCAACGCGTTTCAGGTGCGCGTCTGGCTTGACGACCATGAGCACGACCTCAATGTCGGGTGAGCTTCTGTGGCTTTCTTTCATGATTTCCTTCATTCAGTTTGCCCAATTTTTCTGTTCTCTCGCGTTGTTTCTGTGTTGTTGCTTCAGCGTGTTTCTTCTTTAAGCTGTTTACCAAGATTGTTAAACAAGCTTTACTTCGGCTGACGTTTCGTCGTCTTCGCCTTCTTCGGAGCCTGGAAAAGTCGAGAACATTCGTGAAACTATTCCCTCAAACGCCATTTCATCCTACAGAATAGCATTCTCAAGGCAGCTAGAGTAAAGAACCGGTGTCCCAGGTACAGCGTATCAACTAACCTTCCAGGTGGGTGCCAACGAGCACCACCAGTCACCTGCAGGTGGAGATAGACGTGGGTGAGTGGGTTTTGCCCCGGATGCCACCCGACTTAAGTAGCCTGGAGGTCAGATCTAATTGATCAAAATCCACAGAGCTCGACAAAGGGTGCCAGTTCTTGGGTTATCGCTATGCATTCATCCTTGCGGTTGACCTGTGGGTTCTTGGCCGCTATCCAAAGCGCCTCAAGTGTCCTGCGTGCTGAGATGTCGCTTTCTCTCGCTAGGATGGAGACGAGCACTGCGGGTGACTGGTGGTGCTCGTCGGCACCCACCTGGAAGGTTAGTTGATGCGCTGTATCTGGGACACCGGTTCTTTACTCTAGCTGCCTTGAGAATGCTATTCTGTAGGATGAAATGGCGTTTGAGGGAATAGTTTCACGAATGTTCTCGACTTTTCCAGGCTCCGAAGAAGGCGAAGACGACGAAACGTCAGCCGAAGTAAAGCCTGTTTAACAACCTTGGTAAACAGCTTAAAAAAGAAACACGCTGAAGTATACTCGATATGCCAAGACTTATCGAAAGTCGGACTTGGACGGTTCTGTGTTGTTGCTCTTCTCACGACCCTACAAATTGTCCTCTTTATTTGTTTTACATTTCCTTTCTGTATTTTTTATGATATTTTTTCTCAGATTTTTTTTGTTTTTTGAGCTTCTCTATTGGTCGTGCAATTCCTTTGTTCTTGGGCGGAGCTCGTAGTTAATATCTATTGGCGACGTTTCAGACCATACGCGGGTCGCCATCATTCGGCCCCGAAGGCTGCCGCGCCGCGGCGTCGCGTGCAGCACGATGCGGCGTTGCGCTTGCTGCGCTGCGAACTCTATTCACAACACTGGCGCTTTAAGACCGTGGAATCTGCCGCAATGACAATAACTCGACTCAACACTAACACTCAGTTGGTTCCAGCTGGCTGCAGTCTACATTCAATTAGGTCATTCAAGGAAAGGATAATGGGTCGCAAGGGACTTTGAGATGAAATGCTGATAGCAGATGCAGCTCTGAACGCTGTGGATGTTTGTTCCCATCTGAAACGAAGACTGGGAAAAGGAATTACGACCTGTTTAATACTTTACCGAACAATGTGGAGCGGTAGTGGATGGGTGTTCAGACTATACATACATAGACTCGGGGTTGTCAGCGCACCAAAGAATCTGTGCTTTTATTGCTTGAGTGAGTCGCGAATGTTGAATCAAACTGGGATACACGCGATAGGTGCTTATTTTTACTTTTCTGCACCCGCCTTTATTCGACGAATATTGGTTATGCTCTCGCCCCTTCGGAAATTCGACTTATACATATTACCCCCAAGTGTCACTGCGATCTGGTGTGCCTTTATCTTATTAGTACAAATATAGGTGCTTATGGTCTGATTCTTGTAATATTCGCTAACGATTTTGCGAATATTCGATGGGGGCACTATTGTACTTTCACAGCTCCGAGGGTTGAGGAGAGGTCGAAAAAAATTTTCGTCCAAACTTCGGCTAGAGGGGATATTTGGGTTGCTGATCACGAATTTGAGATCTTTAAGATTTGGTCTTTAAGTACCTGGGATCAGCAGTTGCGTCTGACAGCAAACTGATGGTCGAAGTGAATTCACGCGTGAGTGCAGCTTGGTCCAAGTGGCGCTCGTTGAATGGCGTGCTCTGCGACAAGAGGATACCAGAGCGCTTTAAGTCGAAGATTTACAGAACAGTCGTCCGGCCAGTAGCGATGTACGGCGCTGAGTGTTGGCCTGGTTGGCCAGCGACCAAGGAAGCTGAAACGCGCCTCAGCGTCGTGGAGACAAAGATGCTGCGCTGGACGGCTGGAGTCACCCGCATGGACCTCATCCGAAACGATGTCATTCGGCAGAAGTTCGGTGTCGCTCCGATAGCGGACAAGATGCGCGAAGCTCGCTTGCGACGGTACGGTCACGTTCTGCGTGGAAAGAAAGACAGCGTCCGCAAGATAGGCCTTAACTTCGAGGTAACAGGAAAGCGGCCTAGAGGGCGCCTGAAGCAGCGCTGGGCTGATACGTTACATATGGACTTGAAAGTAGCTGGTGTCCACCCTGGTCTAGCGCTGGATCGGGAGAGGTGGCGTCATGACACCAGAATAGCGACCACGAAGCGGGACAAACGCTGAAGAAGAAGAAGAAGAAGAAGAAGATCAGGAATTTGAGATACGTTTTCAAAATTATGGCCGATTACGGTAGGTTATGGTATGGGTGACTAAGGCTGCCAAGATCATGGTCACCGATTTCGCCCAAACTTCGGCTAGGGGGGGGGGGGTTATTTGGGGTGCTGATCACGAATATGACATCCGTTTTTCGTTTTACGCTGGAGTACGGTAGGTTGCGGGTAATAACCCCCCCCTAGGCGAAGTTTGGGCGAAATCGGTGACCATGACCTTGGCAGCCTTAGTCACCCACACCTACCGTAGCCTACCGTACTCCAGCGTAGAACGAAAAACGGATGTCATGATTTGTTCGTGATCAGCACCCAAATAACCCCCATAGACGAAGTTCGGGCGAAATTTTTTTTCGACCTCTCCTCGACCCGTGTAGTTGTGAAAGTACAATAGTGGCTTCGATGGGTGTTCCTGCTTAACAACTACGAGCAATCCCTATGAAAATACTGCTTTTGGTCTGGACTCAGAGATCTGACCTACAACTATTTTCCGTACTAGTGTACTTTTTGTAACGCACTAAATCTTGTTCAATGTAAGTCTACTAAGGGTAACCTTCCATGGGGAGAACGAATATCATAGTCGTTTTTTGCGGAAATGCCTTATAAGCCCGCTATTTTAAGTTCGAATTACCCAAGGCCTTGCGAAATAGTGCGCGCTGGTAAGAGAAGCAGAGTGTGTGTCTCCTACCGATGCCCACTATTTCGCGTCTCTAGCCTGCAGCACTGGTTAGCCAGGTCATAAGCCTTTAAATCTCGAAAAGCCTTGAAAGCTCTGTTCTGTCTGGCACAGAATCGGACAGGGGAAGGGACTCCGAGGTGTGGGCCCACTAGCGCGCCCGTGTTAAAATTGCCTTCATTCTGGAGTTCCCTCGTTTGTCCAATACGAAACCAAATAAGACGAGTATCTGTAATCGTTACGAGGAGATAAGATTGCATTTACATTCGCTGTGTGTAGGTAATCGCTACGCCTGCGCACCACGGCATGCTATGGGGTACCCCCCCCCCCCTCCCCCGACCTCGACCGCGGATGCGTGCTGGTAGGGGACAGTCTCGGCGTCTCTTATCAGCGCGCGCTATTTTCCAACACCTTGGGAGATTCGAACTTAATATAACGGGCATATACGGCATTTCCGCAAAAAACGACTATTATATTCGTTCTTCCCATAGCAGATTACCCTTAGCAGACCTACTTTGAGCAAGATTTAGTGCGGTACAAAAAGTACACTAGTGCCCTATTTCCTTAATACGATACAATTCGCACAATAGTTCGAGCTCTGATGGAGTGACATTTCGTCCTCTAGTTATCGACTCCCATTATTCAGCCAGAGAACAAGGGCGGTAACCATCTTTCTGACAGCCGTTGTGGAGATGAGTAATATTTACGTGCAGTCCATGCATTGTGATCTCCATCAATGTAGGCATAGCCCAATGCTCAACTCACGGTCAGAGTACTCGCGCGTCGGTGGATCGCGTGCACGAAACAGCTGCGTCATTGCGCGGCGCGGTTGGGTCGCGGCATGAACCAGCCAAATACCCGCCGGTGCCAAATAATTGGTACCCTATAAGCGTTTCTCAGCTCTACAATATATTACTATTCCTAAACAACATAGCCATCATACCCCTACCGACTTGGAATGGACAGGGATCGTCGACGGCCAAAGGCCTGTACTGCACGTCGGCCAGAAATGAGGGTCTAGAGATGATCGGGCTACTTTTATGGCGATCTGCTGTGACCGGTCACTCTTGCGTCGCACTCATCCTCAGCGGTCACCCCGTTTTCGCGATAGGGCCTGCAGCGGTGGTTTCGTGCGTGCCTCACCAGCGAAGATCTCCAACCTACCGTGGAGCTTCAAGACCATGGTCATTAGAGGGAGCACGGCTGCTTACGACTGTGGGGGTCAACACTGCAGAATGAAACTCCTGAGCGAGTTCTGACAGGTGAGGGACTGAACTTACGAATGTCATCGCTAATTGCGGCGACCTATGGCCAATGTTATACTTCGGCGACGCGTCGGCCGACGTCGGCGACGCTGTGCTTTGCGGGCAGCTACGCACTGCGTGGCAGCCCGCCCAACACAGCGTCGCCGACGACGTCGCCGAGAGCTCCGCAGGGGGGTGTTATACTTCCGCCGCCGACGTCGCCACAGACGTCGGCGGCGACGTCGGCGGCGACGTCGTCCGTGGGTCGGTCGCCGCGCTGTGCACGGCGACGGGCCGTCGCCGGCCTCATTCAAGGCTGGGAAAAAATGCGCTCAGAGGGAGTATTTTGTTTGTGGGTGGGTTCTTCGTTCCCGGCACTGTCAACATCCTCGGCGGACCTCGAATTACGAAATCGAAAGTGCAAAAACGCCCATCTTGCGGGCACAAATGGTGCCTTTTTTACTCTTCATGTCCATTTAGTCAGATGGCGTTCGCGCTCGGCATTCAAAGTCCGCCCGTTCCACGGCCGAGTGCCCGACGCTATCATCTGATGCGCCAATGCAGTCCCCAGCGACCGACGCTCTGAAACCGGTAACCCCCGCTGATCTTCTCCCACTTCCGAGTTGTGGTTTCCGAAAAAAACCCCGAAATAGGGCACTATTGCTCCGTTTGAGCATCGGACGGCTCGATTCGCTCTGTTGTTGACTGGCTGCGTGGTAGCGATGCCCTTCTTCAATTGAATCTCTGCTGCACTTATCACGCCCTTCAGAGCAAGTTCGAAACCCTGCTGCCAGGAGAAGGCTTGGTCCTAGTGATCGACACATTCGGCTTCGCTCTCCCTTCCCACACCATTGCGGACCGCCTCCCTCCATGAGGAGACGGTCCACAAGTCCTTTGATCTCGCTTTTTCTTTTCTGCAATCTCCCTCTTGTCTTGCAAACGCTATAATCATTGCCCGATTTCGTCATGAATCTGCGTTCTACACCAAAGTTCTTGGCTTTACTTCCTCGTTCATTTAGGTGGAGTAAGAAAATAAGCCCAACGCGTTCGGTCTTCCGAATGGCATCTCAGCTACTGACCAACACTTTCTTTTTTCTCTTTCTGAGGAATCCAGCTCTCCTCCAATGAGGGCCAGCGAGGCGCTTTACGTAACCTACCCACCTGGCTCATGTAGCAGTGCTTCTCGTCTCTGAGCTTCAGGAAGGCTCGTAGCTCCAAGGGTGCTTTCTCACTTGTATGAATTGATCTGCTCCGAGGATCCTGCTCTTGGTCCCCCCCCCCCCTGCGCAACTCTATTTACTCGTTCGGCCGGCTTCGTAGTATCGAGGGTTTTGGGTCGTAGTTCTTCCCCGAAAGAATGGTGGAGTCGATGAAGTGGGCCATAAGTTTTTCGTCTTCTTGTATCATTTTCTTTTCTTCAGCCCACTCTGTCCTTCGAAAAAATCGGGACTGGTGTGCCCGTCAAGCCTTTCCGCTACTCATCTCATGTCAGCGGAGCATGTTTATGGCCGTGAAATTTCGCGTTCGTTCTCAGTTCTCCAAAATTCTCACGGATGTTTAATTTCCAAGGAAGTGCTTGTGCTAGGCTCTTCCACTTGTCACGCTCCCCCACCCACGTGCACGTTTAACGATTTCCAAGATTTATTTATGTACATTCATATGGGCGCTCTGTTCTTCTCCGAAACTGCTTCATAAAGCATGTTCTTTGGAGCTCGAAGACGCAGCTCGAAGAGCATGTTCTTTGGAGCTCGAAAGCACAAAATGTATGCAATCGGCAGACTGGTGGCCAAATGATGACATTGAAAGCGCGCTCCGATGCTAAAAATGCGCTCCGATGCTCTCCTGTCAACGACGTCCCCGACGCCGCCACAGAATCTGTTGACGACGTCGCCGACGTCGACCACGCGTCTGTGGCGACGTCGGCGGCGTCTGTGGCGACGTCGGCTGCGTCTGTGGCGACGTCGGCGACGTCGCTGGTGACGTCAGCGTCGGCCGACGTCGGTGACGGGCCGTCGCTGACGTGTCGCAGCGTCGGCGACGCGTCGCCGAAGTATAACATAGGCCTATGGCGCAACGCGGCAAGTCCGCGGCTGCGTCTGCAGACTCGGTGCCTTGACCCGCCGCCAGCGCGACATCCTCCTCGTCTATGGGGCAGACGAGAGGTGAAGAAAAACCAGGATAGATTTATACAACACATTTCAAGGGCCTGCGAATCTTCAAGATCTAAAAGTACTCCCATTAGGTCTCCTTATAGGCCTACGTTATACTCCCGCGGGAGCATCCTCGGATGGGCGGAAATCGCGCCGGGATCTCGCCCCGGGCCACTCGTCGCGGCCCGCCACACCTGCCGTCCGCGGATCGCCGCCGACAGACGACGAGGGGGCTGTTAGTTCGGCGTGGGAAACGCGCTCCAATGCTACGTCAGGTGTCACGGGACGACGATGACCGTCCGCGGTGCACCTTCCGTCCGCGGACGTCCCGCGGATGCTCCCGCGGGAGTATAACATAGGCCATAGCCCTTCTGATTTACTTATACCCCTCGCTTCATTTACCTTCTTCAGGACTATTTTCAGCCGTTCTTATGCTTGCTTACAACAGCTTGGCAACACCTTAATTTTTCTCCTTAGGTTTCCCTCATTAGTTTGGATTTGTTTTCCAAAAATAATTTCAAGTCCGATACATTGGTGCATGGTATTCGTTCGAAGCCGTCTTTAGCGTCTTCTCCTATTTCCTTGCCAGCTATGATCAGTTAGCCTACCCGTCCTCTTTTCGACTCAGAAGGTAGCAAGTGGCCTTTCTGACGAAAAAAAAACCCCAGTTGGGTAAATGGCTGGGCAAGAACCACTGTGAGATTCAAGCAAAGCCCCAAGAAGTAGTCGACGCGTTCGCGGCAGCGACTTCCGCATATGCTTCGACAGGTCAGAATTCGTTCAGGAGTTTTATTGTGCAATTTTGACCCCTCCGTGTTCGTAACTGTTTTGTCTGGCGGTGGCGACGTCGGACGCTGGACGGCTTAGTAGAACCGTTTATTAGCAGAATAATCGTGAACAAAACTGAACAATAGAGGTCGCTTATATACAGCGATTTTCCCGCCCGTGACGGGTACATTGTAGCCAATACCGCGCCAATAAAGGTCAACAGATGTCCGTTTGACTTCCTATGCAACACCTCCCTTTCTTGAAAAATAATCATCCAACGTAATACAATTTGAAGCGATCTACAAATATGTCTTCTAATAAGGATCCATGTTGAGACTGCGAGTCGGCCGTCGCGTCCGAGTCGGTCGGCGAGATTGAACGGCGTCTGGAAGCGGTTGAACCATCGATCCTTCGGGAGGTAGCCGTGGTGAAGTATGTGACCTTACAGTGGAGGGCTGTGTCGAAGTAGGCGGTGATATTGGAGGATCGTGACGCTCCAAATCGAAGGTCTCGAATAGTGTGTCGATATCCGTGTCGCTGTTGTCGTCGATGTAGCGATTTCGCATTTGGTTTGCATGGCGTATCCATATTTGATGTCCGACTCGGACCTTGTACAGTACTCGTCCAACGCGTTCTTGCACGACACCGCTGATCCATTTGAGTCGCTGCTGGTTGTGATGGCTGACGAACACGGGATCTCCCTGCTTGAATAACTTGCGCTTCGCGCCGTGTTTCCGATTGCAGGGCCGCTCCATAGCTTCATTTCCATTCCTCTTCTGCGACTGGTGTGGCTCCAACAGGGATAATAAATTCCGAAGCTTTCTTCCAAGGAAGAGTTCTGCTGGCGTTTTCAAGTTGTCGAAAGCCGGATGTGGTGTTGAGCGATATGTCAAGAGGAAGGTTTGTAGATTTCGGCATAGAGTTCCTTCCCCTTTCATCTTGAGCAGACTCCTCTTGAATGTGTCCACGAATCTCTCCGCCTGTCCGTTGGATTGGGGATGATACGGAGGGGAGAATAAATGTTCAATTCCATTCTGTTGGCAGAAGTCCTTGAATTCGGCTGAGGCGGATTTTTTTTCTCGGATCAGGTCGCCTGCCCTGCTTGTCGATGACGTAACCGAGGTAGGTTATCTGGTGCTGGGCGAACTTGCATTTCTCTAACCGTACGTGAAGACCATTGCTTGCGATGCGTTGGAAGAACGACTGGAGGTTATGTGAGTGTTCCTCCTCATTGCGCCCTACCACGATCACATCGTCAAGATATGCGACGACTCCTTGAAGACCGGCTAGTATCGTGTCCATTATCTGTTGGAATATGGCAGGAGCTGACTTCACTCCAAATGGAAGCCGGTTATGTTGGTAGAGTCCTCGATGAGTGTTGATAGTCAATAGCTCCTTGGACTGGTCGTCAACGGGGGTTTGGAGATATGCGTCGGCAAAATCGATGTGGGAGAAAACACATCCCCCATTCAGGGTCTTGAATATGTCCTCGGATAGCGGCATCGGGTACTGATGTAGATCGATGGCATAGTTCAGGCCAGTGGAGAAATCAGCGCAGATGCGAATAGAGCCATTTGATTTTCTGACGATCACAATGGGAGCAGCCCAATTCGAGTAGTTGACCTTTGAGATGACACCGATGGATTCCAGTCTTTCGAGCTCCTTATCACTGCGGCTTGAGCGGCATAAGGTACTGGCCGTTTTGGTCGGAAGACAGGCTTTGCTCCTGGTTTGAGCTGAAGAGTTGCCGCTGCATGCTTATAGAGTCCAAGGACTGTGCTGAATGCCTCGGGAAATTGACGTTGAAGCTGAGCCGCTATGTCGTCGTTTGATGCAATGAGAGACGTGTTGAGTGTGTCCTCAGGTTGGCCTGGATCCATGCTGGGTAGAGTATCCATCATTGAATACATTTTCAGGTTTGTTATCCACTCCGCTCCTAGCAGGTTGGTGTGGGTATTGGTCACATAGAACATTCCAGGTGCAGATATACCGTTGAAACTGTAGTTGCATTGTCGTTGGCCTGAGAAACGAATGCGGTCTCCAGAGGCACTTTGAGCGATTAGCGTTGCTGGCTCGAGCTTCGGCTTGCCTCCATGTCATATGGCTGATGACAGTGATATCCGATGCTGTATCGACTTGGAAACGTGATTGATTGTCTACGGTGACTATTGCGTAGCGACGGTAGTGGTTGCAGTCAATATTGGATATCCTGATGATTGCGTCCGATCGTATCCTTTGCTTTGGCGCTCCGTTGCTGTGGCGCATTGAAGATTTAGTTCTGGTTCGACGTTGAGATGGTGAGCAGAAGCCGTCTTTGTGACCCATGATGTGACATTTGGAGAAGATGTGGCTTAGGAATGGGCAATCTCTGACGAAATGCAAGCCACCGCAGTTCCAGCATGGCGACGGTGGCGTCTTGTGAGAGTTGTTTCGTCGGGAACGTCGAGAGCGGTTGTGGTCGTGATCGGACTGCTGTCGTCGGTGGGGCATGTAGAGGGATGCCGAGGCTGGAGTCGATTCGGGCTGTCCCTCGATGGCCTGGACTGCTGGCTTGCCATCCTCTATCATTCGAGTGTCGCGGCGAAGATTCAAGAGTCTCCTGCACTCTTCCGTAAGCGTCTGGACGGTGCAGTTTGGATCGGCCTCAATCTTGTCCAGCAGCTTCAGTCTGATGAAAGCTTCGTCGCTTGATTGTAGACCGCAGACGAATATCAGGCACTTGAACTGGTCCTCGTTGCATTCAGACAGCTTGAATTTGGCGCACTCCCGGTTCACGCGTCCTGCTTACGTGGCAAAATCGTCACTTGGGTCCTTCACCAGCTTCATGCAAGCGTACCGGGCGCTTAGGAGCGACTGTGAAGGCCCGAACAGGTCTTTTAGTGTGGCCACGGTCTGCTTGAAGGAGACGTCCTTGGGGTTCTGAGGTAGAATGTAGCTGGAGTATCTTTCGTAGGAAGCGGCGTCCAATTTGTGGAGCAGCAGGCGTACTCGAGTGGGCTCGTCGAGACCGGTAGCGTCCACGTTGAAAACGTCGTCGTGTCGGCGGTACCACGATTCGAACGTTAGATCCGCATCGGGGTCATAGACGAACGGGGCGATCCGCCCGGCGAGGGCATCGAATTGCCTCGCCGGATCATGTGGTGTTGGTTGGGGCGGGTGGTGACGACGTGCGAGTCCTTCGACGGCAGTTGCTAGGGCTGTCAGCAACCGCTGGAACTGCTCGTCCGTCATGGTGGCCATTTCCAGACGACTGGGAGTCGACGAGTCGGTGTGGCAGTCCTGCAGAATACTGATCGCCAGTAGTTATGTCTGGCGGTGGCGACGTCGGACGCTGGACGGCTTAGTAGAACCGTTTATTAGCAGAATAATCGTGAACAAAACTGAACAATAGAGGTCGCTTATATACAGCGATTTTCCCGCCCGTGACGGGTACATTGTAGCCAATACCGCGCCAATAAAGGTCAACAGATGTCCGTTTGACTTCCTATGCAACAGTAACCCACCGTTCTCCTTCCAATGACCCTTGTCTCCAGATGAGGTTCCATGGGAGGTTGAAACCCTTCCCTAGTCTGGGTAAGCTGCTCCGGAAATGGATTGTCGTTAGCTCTGAGGTCTGTTCTGCGATGCTCATTTTCTTTCGACGTGGTCTCGCCGTTCTGCTTATGTAAGATTCTTTACGGGGCAAACAAACCACTTTGTACACCAAACGCCTCATCTGGCATATTTGGTTCTCTTCCGCGCAGGCAATGCGGTTCTCCATTTTGTCTTGGAGCGGTGAACGCTTATACAACGCGTATGTGGTGAATATACTACCATAAGCGTTTCTCTGCGCCAGATTTCTCTGTCCTACCGCCAGCCTCTTCAACCTTTATGCAAAGGGACTTCAGCCGACCAGTTCGCGTAATCGACAATTCTATTGATATGCAGCTGAAGGTCTCACCCAGGCCAGCCAAGTCTTCCAACCCTGTGGAAGCGGCTGATTTTTGGAAAAGGTACAACTGTGTAGTGACCACCGTTCTTCACGGTACTGCCCAAATACGCAGTTTTTCTTCGAAGGAGCATAGTACTGGCGCATCACAGAGGAATTGATCAGTGCCTACCTTTATCCTTTAAACTGAAAATTAGGGAGCGATCCGCTCCATTGGAATTTGAGAAAAGTAGCATCTCTCTGAAAGAGTCCTGCGGCTACACTTCTCATTCTCCATTACCCACGGTAAGCATCGGGTTCTAATTCAGATCCAAAATGTGTCCGAGTGTCTACAGTCTATAAATATCTCTAGGAATTGAGCCAAATTTACGTGACAGGCGAATTTCATGCCAGTTTCGAGGTTCGACAGTGAGTGTTATAGCAGTTTTCCCTTAGGCCTCTGTTATACTCCCGCGGGAGCATCCGCGGAACGTCTACGGACCAATGGTGCACGGCGGAGGCGGGCGTGGCGAGGCGCGGCGATTGGCCAGCTGAGGAGTCTCGGCGCGATTCCCGCCCTTCCGCGGGCGCTCCCGCGGGAGTATAACAGAGGCCTTACGGTTCTGTCTGATAGTGAGCTGAGATGGGACTGGTGAGCACTTGTTTGTTATTAGACCTTCCTCATGAGAACTTAATAGGGGTACTAAACAGTAGTGCGAGAATCTCTGCTGAATCTTCCAGCGAAAGCGTTGGGGCCTGACTCCAATCCTGTCAAATAACCACTGCGTTAAGAGCCATATATGGTATGATCATCTCCTTGCTCTCCTTATGCCTACTTCCACTTGGTTATATGCAGCTCAATGCTGAGTAGCCTTACATTCCGGCTAGCTCTGGTAAGCTCTTAGAGTGCCCTTCCTAAACAGCGAAAAGTCTTCTCCGGGTTGTGTTATTCGTGGTTTGAGTACCGCGCGTTTCAGTGATGACCACGCATTTTCGCTGCTCCACTGGGCCGCCAAAGAAGGTCACGTCTCCATCGCCGAGATGCTCCTTTCTCGTGGAGCTCGAGTGAACGCCACCAACATGGGGGACGACACCAGCCTCCATCTAGCCGCCGCTCACGGCCACCGGCCGATTGTAGTGGTGAGTGCTTCCTCATTGACGACATACTTTAGCACCAGCTTCTTGTGTCTTTCAGTAATGCTGCCCTTAGTAGCTTGCGCTCGGACGCGCTAGGTGCCTTAACCTCTCCAAAAGAACCAAATGTTCGGTATATTTACCATTGTAGGGAAGAAGCACTATGAATAGGTGAGATGTTTGCTACGTTCCCGGTGAGTCGGTCTTGTAAGCAGAGTTGGTACATGTGTGGGAAGGCGCCGTTGCTTCTACCATAATCGAAGCCGCCGATCATGTGCTCTGCCTGTACAGCCAAGCCGGTATCTGATTGGCTGCTGCAGTTGCGGTAGCAGCAATGGGGCTTTCCCGCATCCCCGCAGAGCATCTCCGCGATATGTACCGCAGAGTTATTTGCCAGATATTTAGGTCATTCCATATGATTACCCTTGGGAGTGCTTGGAAATTTGGAATAAGCGTTCGATCACCCGCGAATTAAGGGGCTGCTGCACCCGGGCCTGACGCGCTTGGTCCTCAACATCACCTGTATATTCATCTGGGACGCGCGTCCCACCCCAAACTACCTGACGTAGTCTTCTGCTCTTAATCGGAAGCGAGTTCTGGTGAGAGGGAGATTAACTTCTGCTCTAAAGCATCCATTGCAATTTGTTTGTAGAAATTGCTCTCTCGGAAAGCTGATGTTCACGCCACCAACGAACACGGTATGACTCCTCTTCACTACGCCTGCTACTGGGGTTTCGAGCAGATCGCCGAGGTAAGGGCACGTTGCTTCGTTTTACGTAAGCGCCAGGGGATGGTCAGGAGGAACTGATCTTTTCTATATTGGCTCATTCTTAATTTTCACATAAGCATATGTGTGCAACAATTTGTGTGCGGTGTTTATATGCCAGCGCAGAGCACACAGTACATTCGATTTAGTTTTGCCCTTCACAGGTTTCAGAAATCATTTTGTGTTCAGGATCTTATCATTTCGGGAGCCCAGATCGGAGCGTGTAACAAGAGAGGACAGACTCCAATGGACGTCTGTCAGGGCCCTTGCAGACAAGCTATCGCAGGTAGCCTCGTTTCGATGAACCTTTCAAACTTCGCCAATTGCGTAAAGGTAGTCGCGCGGTCTTCGGCTTTTTACTCTACAAACATCGCTGATTTTCAGAGATCGCCTTGGAAAACGGCCAGAACCCAAGTGAGCGGATACCGTTCAAAGATCAGACATGGAAGGGCACAAAGTCTCGTACCAGAGATGCGACTCTGTCGCGGTACACTGGAGTCGACGTCACTTCGCTCAATCTCATCACCAAGGTAACGTTTGGTGGAATGACCCACAACTTCCGTAAATAAATCTCGCCTTCGCCTTATTAAGGTTGCCGAGTCACACTCGGGTGAACTTTGGCGAGGGAAGTGGCAGGGGAACGACATCGTCGCCCGAATCTTAGCCGTTCAGGAGGTAACTCCTCGAATCTCTCGGGATTTCCAGACAGAGTTCCCAGCGCTCAGGTCAGTTAAGTTACTCGTTCTTTCGGTTTGTTATTGTCCAACAAGGACTGTTCGTGGTTCAAATATTCAAATTTGCACCAAACCGTACCACACAAGGTGTGTCGTCGCTATTATAGGCGACAATTAATCTTCCCACTAATGTCGGCGGAGTACCATGGCGTACCGTCCTGGCCGGACAGTTTTGATCGCAACAGAACAATCCTTATGGGAATTTCTTCTACCCTTTCGAATTGAATGAAGCCAGACGACTTGGCCTAGAAAATGCGATGTTATAGCTGATGGAATCCTAAAAGCGTTTATGCGTAGGCCTCGTAATTCTTCTTCTACAAAATGGTATGAGGACGGGCGAAGGGTGGGGCAGTCCGATGAGTGGTGAACGGGATTTTTCTGGTGATTTACCTCGACCTCCAGGTGCGGCGCTTTTTGAAGAACCTGTGCTGTTTCCCAGAAATATGCTGCTATTCGCTGCACTCCAGTCATGAAGTACCAAATTCGAGGATCGCGGTGTTTGAACTGTTCTTGGAAACATGCACTCATGCGGCATATCCACTCTCAGGTGTCATCTGAAGTCTGACGCACGGTAGGAACTGAAAACTGGCGCTGTCAGCTGCGAAATAGAGATTCATGTCGTTACATCTAGAACAGCAATCTTCGTTGAGCTGGTAGGCGTTTGCTCGGGAGAAAAAGCAGCGCTTAAGGAATTGTGGAGATAATTCTGATGTGAAGCCATGAAGAATTTGTGTTTAAATAAGGAAACATATGGGAAGCGTTCCACTTCTATTGGATTTTATAGGTGAGCCGGGTCATGGTGTTGTCTACCGAACATTCCAACTACATGGATGACCCCTAGTAACTATTTCCGTTCAGGATTTTCGCCCACAGCAACATCTGTCCCGTGCTGGCCGCTGCCAACCAACCTCCGAGCCTGGTCGTCATCAGTCAGTTCATGCCGTTCGGAAGTCTGTACAATGTGTTGCACGAGCAGAGCTGTGAGTATCGGATTCGGTTATGACGGGGTCTACAGAGTGGTGAACGCCTCGGTTCCAGCTGTTGTAATCGACCACAGCCAGGCGATCCGATTTGCCGTCGACATCGCCCGAGGAATGTCCTACCTCCACAGCCTCGACCCCGCTATTCTGAGGTGCGCTCCTTTATGTGCTCCCTACATTGCTTGATCTAGTGACAAACACCTTGGAGGCAATGCCGAATATCTGAAGACGAAATATGGTTGTTCTGCTCTTCTGCAATCAATTCCATATATAGAAGTAGGCCTATGAAATGGCCAAAATGAGCAGGGGTGGAGAGGAGGAGGTCCTACTATAATTTCTTTTTTTTCCTACGCTTTGCACCTGAAGTTGCACTTATTTCGAAATACTCTGTTCTTTGAATTGTGCTCAAGCTGAAAAATAACATGCTCGTATAAGTGTGTAACGGCTCATTTGGGATCAAACATTGGGAGATCCTTCGAACATGTCACTTCACTGGCGATCCGTGTTTACTGTAGAAAAGAAAAAAATGAATAGGTTATTTCTGGAAACTGAATGTGTAAACGAAGACATGTTGCAGCACGAAGATAATGGCGGAGTTTCGCGATAGAAACTTACGACGTGAAGAAACGCAAGAACTTCGGTCTTCTATTTTTTTCAGGTTCTATTTGTCATCGAAGCACGTAGTGGTGGACGAAGAATTAACGGCCAAGCTGTCCATGGCCGATACGAAGTTCTCGTTCCAAGAAGTGGGGCGCATTTACTCCCCGGCATGGATGAGCCCAGAGGGTTGGTTTTGTCGGTCAAAGTCGACAAACGCTTAACTCATAAATTCTGTCTTAGCTCTTCAAAGAGATCCGGAAGATCTGAACATTCGGGCTGCTGACATGTGGAGCTTTGGCATTTTGTTGTGGGAGCTGAACACCCGAGAGGTGCCTTTCGCCGACCTTTCTCCCATGGAATGCGGCATGAAGGTGAGCAAGCGGTACCGCTCTCGGTTTTCCGTGTCCTCGACCTTCTCCAAGATTGGGGTCCTAATGATGTATCGCGTTCAGATCGCTCTTGAGGGCCTGCGAGTACAAATTCCGCCGGGGATCGCGAGAAACATGGGCCGGTTAATGAACATCTGCCTGAACGAGGATCCTGGACGACGACCAAACTTCGACCAGATAATCCCTATTCTGGAGAAAATGTCCTAGCAACGCAGAGCTCATAATGTAAATACACAACGTAAGAGCGGTCCCTCAAATGCGACGACAACGATTCCCTACGTTCCAAATACTATAGAAGTGCCAAGCATAATTTGAACTTACTTCACTCTTTCATGCTCTCTTGTTCAGTTTCTGGTCGACAAATGATATTAGATTGAGTGGACGAGAGGAAAATGGCCGAGGGAGCACACCCATTGCCGCAGTCGGTGCTCCCCTACTGTTTGTCCTCTTCACATTCGCTCACACATTTATGATGGCTTCTTGTCTTGACTGCCGTTTATTGTCATCCGTCGATAAATCTGCTGCATCGTTTCGAGCAAAACAGACTACACCGAGCTGCAACTGCAAGAGTGTCCGCAAGGTCAGGAACGGGACATTAGAGGTTTCAAGCTGCTATTGGTAACGAGGGCTTTCGTTTATGCATGCGCGCCGTTCCCCTTCAAAATACATTACAAGCAAAAGTCGTCTCATACTTGTCAAGTCGAAAAAAGCGCATTGATTAACGCCAATGGAGACATCCTTGTGGTTGGATAGTCATGTTTACTTCCTCCATTTCTTTCATCGGAAATTCTCAGGGAAAACATCATCATTCGGTACAGTATGCGCTTCTTTCAGAACCGAAGTTGGGTGAATTTAGGCTTTAAAGACGTATTAGGTTGGCGCGAAAATAATGGCTGTTTTCGTACTTGCTTTGTTTTAGCTATCATAATAAAGCCAAATCTTAAATGAATGCAGTCATGTTATATATCGTTGGAGAGCACATTTATCGCGCTACCGTACGAAATTATTACTGTTTCTCCATCATCATTTCTTCGGTGATGTCGGATCGCTTCCAAGGATGTTGTCAAAGCGGGAAATTCGCATCGTTTTGTTTCACGAGTTCAAACTCGGTCATAGTGCTGCGCAAACAACTGGAAATGCCATCAGTGCATGCGACAAGTGCAGCACATCGGAGCGCAGCGCAGCACGCGTAGATGGCTCGGAAAATGCGAGCTGGATACTTCAGTCTCCAAGATCGAGAGGGACGCGGTCGGCTATCGAAGTTGAAGGCAATGGTAGATGCGAATGCAAGAACATCCGCAAGAGCATTGCTGAAGAGCTAAACGTCGACCGCGCAGCTGAAGCACGCCATCAGACCAAAGTTGGAAAGATGAAACACTCGGTAAGTGGGTGCCGCAGGAGTTGACCAAACATCAGCAATCACGTCGTCTCGATGTGTGTTTGTCCCTTCTTTTGTGCAGGAAAACCGATCCTTTCCTGGGCCGTGATGTGACGCGTGACGAAAAATCGATTCTCTGCGACAATCGACGGCGTTCAAGTCGACTGGCTGGACTACGACGAAGTTCAAAGCATTTCCCGAAGCAGGCTTTGAACTAAGAAAGATCATCGTGACTGTTTGGTGGTCAACAACCGGTTTGGTCCACCACAGCTCTGTCTGACTAAAGGAGAAATCATCACAATGGTGCACTACAGTGAGGAACTCGAAAAAACGCACCAAAAATTGCATAGAATTTACCCGGCATTGACCAGCATAGAACGTGTAATCCTACCCCACGACAACGCCCGACCGCACCTTTCATTGATGACAACAGAAAGTCAGCCTAAGTTGTGACGTGAAACTCTCAGCCAACCTCCATACTCTCGCCAGGCCTTTCTCCTACAGTCTTCCACTTTTTCAGACATTTCGACATTTTCCTGCGTGGGAAATGCTTCCGAAACCAAAGCTGCAAAGACGCATCCGACGATTTCGTGGTCCGCAGAAAACCCGAGTTTGCCGCTGGAATATCTAAAGTAGTTTCTCGTTGGCAGAGAAATGTGTTGATTTTTTTGGTGGTTATGCCGATCGAAAAGCTTTCGGCGCTATGATAGTTGAGGGGGGGGGGGGGGAGGAAGGGCGGTCACCATGCCGTGGTGCAGACGAGGCGGGTTGCTGCGTAAAGATATAGATGTAAATTATCTTATCTCCTCTTGTATGGCATTGCTTGCTTCTTTTCTTTACTACCAGTGTGTATAGCTTCTTTTTTGCATGAGTGATACTTTTAATAAGGTGACCCCTCAACTATCATAGCGCCAAACTTTCCTTTGAAGGGTTGTATTACATCTACGTAGTTGCTTCAAAGCGGTCTTTACTTTTGCACCAACCTAATATAATCCCATAACCACTTCCACCCTTGCAGTGTAGCGGTAGTGCAAACTGTTCGATTTCGGTCCTACCTCCTTCCCCCCCCCCCAAATGACGGAAATCGGTTTGTGCGGACGGACCGCCTGACTCTTCACAGACCGCTTGTGGTGAATTTTCATTTACAGTGCTTTTCCTAAGAAATAGTGCCATACATACTGACGACGCCTTAAGCAACGCTTCATTTGGTGTTGTACATTATTACGGACGCAGTACGAGCACGTATTCAAAGGAAATCAAACCGCAATATATGACAGTGAAGCAATAATTTAGATGCAGTAATGCCTGGCAACGTTTTATGTCTTCGTAGAAGAATGAGTGGAAAATAAATTACACCGCTATGCGAAATGTGGTTCATTCCCGGAGTTGAATGTATGTGTATTCCGAGCTTTTGATCGAACATATCCGATCTCATAAATAATGTAAACACATCAAGACAAAAACGATACAACAATACGCTCTTACAGCACTTCTATTTGCTTGCGGTGTCTCGCATTCCTGGCTTGTACCGTATTCCAACTGTTTTGAGTTCAGAGACCACAGAAGGAGGAAGAGACCCTGACACCGAGATAGCATAGATACCCTTGCACTTTCGATTGATCTTCTGTAAAATGTATTGAAAAAAAATACATCTGGTCCTGGTAGAAGATATCTCCCAAAATTACCTGCCATTTGCAGACCCAAGAGTCTTCGGCATCATAGAAGCAATCATCCCATCAAAATTAGTGCTGAAACGACGCTATGATTCGTGATTCGGTAATGCCCAAGGAAGACGTGACTTTCATTACTTCCATGGTTTCTACCTTTTCCTTCTTATGTTAGCTGGTTTCCGTGGAAAGAAACGTGAAAATCAAGCCAAACATTCCAAGAGAAGGTTCTGAAGAAAGCAGTCCTTCCCTTCTATGAAAAAAAAAAAATTCCGAAATGATCATTCAACCGGACTATGCTCCTGCCAATGGAGAGAGGACGACGATTGCGTATCTGGACGCCAACTTCCCTGGATACCTAACGAGGGATCAGTGGCCATCTAACAGTCCGATTTAAATCCCCTCGACTTTGCCATATGGGGATACCTAGAGCAGAAGCTGAGAAAGAGGACCCACCACCAATTTGGACCAGCTTCGCCGCGAACTTGATCAAGCCTGGGCAGGAAATCGACATCAGCTACCTGCGGCGCACCGCAGAATCAGTGAAACCAAGATTTGAAGCCTGCGTAAAAGCAAGGAAAGTCATTTCGAAGCATTCTTGTGAAATCCTTTTTACATATTGTTGGAAGAAGAATGTATGTGATATGTATGTGGTATGTTGAAGAATAATAATTTTTAAAAATCTCACGTATTATTGAAAATGTGACGTTTTTCGCGACGACAATACTTGTCTGCCACCACATATATATATATATATATATATATATATATATATATATATATATATATATATATATATATATAATATACTTATATATATATATATATATATATATATATATATAGATATATATATATATATTATATATATATATATAGGCGCGTGTGGCGCAGTCGGAGGAGCGCGACTGTCGTGTGCACCTGATACCAGGTTCCTGGTTCGGATTTCCCGCCCAGGCCAACCAAGCCTTCCATCCCTTCGGGGTCGGTGAATTGGTCACCAGACTTGTCTGGGAAGGATAAAGCGCTGACTGTTCATCGGCTGGCCACCGCAAGTCATTGTATGGCCAAATACGTATTCATGTCGCCTCCACGACATCCCGTAGAAGTAGAATGCGCTGGCGCATCCCAGAAGGGATTGAGCAACGCCGTCCTTTATCCTTTATTTTATATATATATATATATAATATATATATATATATATATACCTGGTGCACTCGTAAACTTTGTCAGTATCGCCCTTCATGTGCAGTACTCTGTCGCAGTTCTCGCAGCCGTCCATTTCGAACTGTTCCAGAGACTTCACCAGAGAACACAACAGGCATGCTCGAAGATTGCGGAGGTCTCGAGGTACGGTGTCTACTGACATTTGGATAACTAAAATAGAAGCGATAGCACGGTAAAGCAGAACAGAACCACAGTGGTACAGTCGGTATCGGACAAATACCCAAGCAGCATCAACTCTTCAACTAGCTGTACAAAATTTATGCAACATCATCCAAATCGATCAAACAACGGTGGTCATTACACTGTCTGTAGTAGACCTATAACGAACAACGTGCAGTCAAATACAAACTGAAGGCGGAGCGAGATCAACAGGATGTCAGGAAAGGCTTGGAGCAATTTGTTTCGACGTACGAGCAGATCGCCGTTGTGGTGCACCCTAAAACAAAAGCGACTTGTGCCAGTTATTGCACGACCAACGTCCGTCGCCGCCAGGCTTGCCGCTTCGGGTATCGCGGACCATGCTAGGAACGTAGCCCAAACCTAGCTAGAGATGCTTCCTTATCCAGCATCCCGTCACCAACTTCCGCCGGCAACCAACGCTGGGTAAGGATGCATCCCTAGCCTTGAAGTCGAACACGCAAAAAGAATGCCTGCTACTGATTGATTGATTGCTGAGTATCACTCACCATCTCTGTACAGCACTCAGGAAAATGTCTGCAGCACTCCAGCTTCGACTAGGTTTGTGTTCACAACCCATTGCAGCTCGTCAAGCATAAATGAATGTCTGACTGTTTCCGTCCAGTCATCCTGCTTTATGCCACGAAGAGTGATGAATTTCGGGAAAGGCGACTTAAGACAAAAAATACTATGTAGTAGTTATGGAAACTGGCCAAAGCACTGCCTAAAATTGAGGACCTGGCGGCAGAAGCGACACTTGGTTGAAAGCGTTGTCAACCCAGCCTGGGTCGCACCAATTTCTTCGCTGACCTTTCCTGGTCCACCGCTAAAGCTAGGAGGACCTGGCAGGAAGAAGAAGCTGAATAACCCAACGCGCGAAGTAAGTATGCTCTTGAGATCAAGGTGAACAATTTTCTAAATCAAAAGGTGCGTCTTCGAGACTATGACATTGGCCAATCAATAATATCGGTTGACTGCCTGATCGAAGCTTCACCATGATAGCTGATTACCTGATCAACCTTCCTTCGGCATAATCATAATCACGGAACACCCACCCCGATCCATTAAGTCTGAGAGAGATTCTATAGCACAGGTCAAGCGATGGATAATATTGATCGCTATTGATTGTCTGAGCGACTATAATAGCATCGGCTGCGCAACTGAAACACCTTCGGCCATCATAATAGGCTGTTGCTAATGTGTAGGGAGCTGAAGGAAGATGTACGCGGTAGCAAGAACGCATAGCGGACAGTAGCGATCTTGCAGGGAAGCAGAAGCGAATGGTGGGGCACATCGACGCCTTCCATCACAGATCATACGGTCTGAGCCGTGCTGCGTTGCGGATTTCTTTCGTAACGCTTCACGTGTTCTCTGAACCCGGCAGCGGTGGTTCGTCATAGCCGTGGTGACTTCTTGCGAAACCTCATCAAGTGGGTGTTCTTTGGTGACCACCCGGCAGTGGAAGCGTCGTGGTAGTAAACACCGGCGTTCGTGGCTGCCTGCCATGCTGCTATGTTGTGATGTTTACGGTAGACGACGACGATACGACTAACGGCAGGGTGTAGGATCCACTGTCGGCAGACGTTGACGTAAGTCACCCGTCAGTGATTCATGCCTATCTGCCTTATACAATAGGATTTAGCGTGGATAGCACAGCAGGGCCCATCGACAGCCGCGCCCTATTAGCATGCACTCGACACGTTCATAAAGAACAACCCATACCAGGGATGAGCGAATCGGTTATCCGGTTTCCGGTGGGTTTTGGCCTATCCGTTTTGTTGTTCGTTATCCGGGGATTTTTCGCCGGATAACGAACAACAAAATGTGGCAAGCTTGTGATTACTTAGTTGAATATAAGAACAATTTTAAAAAATCGTCTTGTGTTTTTTATACTGGCGGTCGAGATACGCTTGCAATGCCAGGTCAGTGTCTTCTAATTCTCAATGCTATAATTAGACTAAACTATCTATTACCAGCGTCCGTCGCCGGCTTCGCCGGCGCCGTACGCTGGACGTGCGGGCCACGCCAGGCTTGCCGGCTTCGCCGGCTTCGGGTATGGCGGGCCACGCTAGGAACGCAGCCCAAACCTAGCTAGGGATGCTTCCTCATCCAGCGTCCGTCGCCGGCTTCGCCGGCGCCGTACGCTGGGTAAGGAAGCATCCCTAGCGTCGAAGTCGAACACGTTGAAACGAACGCCTCCGCCTCGATTGACGCCTTGTTGAGTATCAGTCAATCCCAGTGCAGCACTCATGAAAATGTCAGCAGCACTCCTGCTCCGTCTAAGGTTCTGTTCACAGCACATTGCAGCTCGTCAAGCCTAATCGTTGTCTGACGTTTCTGTCCAGTCGTCGTGCTTTATCCCACGAGGCGTGATGAATTTCGGAAAGTGTAACTTGGGACAAAAAACACTATTCTCCCCTGCATACTGTAGTATGGAAACTGGTCAAGGCATTGCCGAAAATGGAGGACCAAGGCGCAAGACTTGATTGAAGGCGTAGTCGAATCAAGTGCAGGTCCTCCCAACATTCTTCGCTGACCTGCTGTGGCCCTCGCTGAAAATCGGAGGATCTGGGCAGGTAGAAGTAGCTTAGTAATCCAGCGCGCGAAGTAGGTATGTTCTTGAGAACAAAGTGAACAATTTCCAGATCAAAAGCGTCTTCCAGACAATGATTGACCAATCAATAATATCGGTTAATATTGATTGTCTGGTGGAAGCTTTACCATGGTGGCTGATTTCCTGATAGGCCTGTGTTATACTTCGGCGACTCGTCACCGACGTCGCCGACGCCAATGTTGCCACAGACGTCGTCGGTACCGTCGGCGACGTCTTCGACAGATTCTGTGGTGGCGTCGGCGACGTCGTCGGGGGAGCATTGGAGCGCAGTGTACTAATAGAAGTGCGGGCCAGTATTGAGCATTTAACGACTATGATTTAGCGATCTAACGAATTTATCGGCATTTTCCTTAAATTTCTTTATTGAAGTTTAGCAAAGGCCTTTTCCGTTCAATCGCATTGAAATTAAATTTACGCAGAATTTTCTGAATTCGCATGAAAATTTAACTCTTAATTAGTGTAAGTTGCTCTACAGCTGTTTTGTATATTTCTGTTTCAAGGCCGTCTTTCATATTTTGGCTGCTCAGTATCAGTTATTCGCAATCTTCACTGTTCTCTTCACGTTTTCAGTTTTCCTCACAGTTTTGTTTTGCGTTCTTTGCTCGTCAAGAACGCCAAAATGCCTAGAAAACGCGAATAAAACGGGTGAGAACGACAGAGAAGCAAGAAAGGTGACAAAGGGAAAGGGAACGTAAGGATTAGGCTCGCACTCCCTCTTCAAACACTCAGCGTTCCAGCAAGCTGAACGGATTTTCGTACAGCATTAGGTAATGGTTGTGAGACTAACCATAAAAGACCGTTGAGATTAAAAATGACACTAGTGGTGTCCGCCGGACGGGTGTTTTTGCACTTCTCCATTTCGTAACTCAAGGTACGGTGGAGATGATGGCAGTGCTGGGAATGAAGAACCAACCAATAATCAAAAGACTCCATCAGAGGAGCTCCCGGCGACGCCGCCTGCGACGTCGGCGACTCGTTGCCGAAGTATAACATAGGCCATCGACCATCCGTCGGCCATCATAATCACGGAACACCCACCCAGATCGATCAAGTCTGCAGAGAACCGATACCAACGCTCAAGAATGGATAGCGACTATAGTAGGATCGACTGCCCATCGAAACATCTTTTACCTGGTTGGCCTTCCGTCGGCTATCATAATCGCGGGACACCCACTGCGTTGAACTTTTTGAGTGCATGGCGCGATTCAGTCTTTTGATGTGGCCTGTCAGCTTTGAAACGAAATCGAAAGTCTTCCAAATCGAGACGAGCTAGATTGTTTGATTGAGTTCTGAGCTAATCACGCAACAACCACTCCGATCGATGAAGTATGAGTGGCAGTGGTTGACAGAACGTTCAGACGATCATTATCAACCAATATTATCGACCGTTTAAGTAGTGCTATCGTTTCTCTCTCAGACTTCATAGATCTGGACCATAATCAAGCAACACCCACCCCGGTAGATTAAGTCAGAGAGAAATATGAATATATCCGTTGATATAGATTGTCTGAGCTCGAGGGCTGAGCTAATGACGCAACATCCACAACGATCAGTTAAGTCAGAGAGAAACGTCAATATATCGGTTGATATATATATATATATATATATATATATTATTTTAACGTCGAGTTGGACAGTTCTGAAATCAAATTGGACAGTTTTCACGTCAAATTGGACACTCTTTTAAGCTAGTCTAAGACTATTCAAATCAAAGAGAACTCTTCCAATTTGGAATATGCATCATTCACATTAGACTAGAGAGGACTCTCCAAAAGTGTTAGGATAATTTTTGTTCTAAGAAAACCTTAGTATAACTTTAATTGAAGTTTTAATTTAGTTCCCAATGATAGAACACGTAGTATGAAAATTTTAAAAGTTTTATTTGTTGAGGAAAAACAATGAATTAAAGCTTGTTTTGAAGAGGAAAAAAGCAGCCACTTTATATTGCTAAAACAGAGAATGCGCCATGCCCCGTCCGAAAATTAGCGATTTTCATTCGATTAATAGCAAAATTTCTGTTTTCATGCAGTTTCACACCTGCAAACGGTGTAACACAAATAATTGTAATAAACACACATATTCTAATATTTTTGTCGATCAAATAAACGTTGCGTTGAACTTTTTGTGTGCATGGCGCGATCCAGTCTTTTGCTGTGACCTGTGAACTTTGGAATCAAATTGAATGTCTTCCAAATCGAGACGGGATAGGTTGTCTGACCGCGATCTGAGCTAATCACGCAATACCCACCCGTTCGATTAAGTCTGAGAGAGAACCAATAACACAGGTGAAACGATCAATAATATCGATCGATATAAGGTCTGAAGGGAAGCCAATATTTACCTGATAGGCCTTGCGTCGGCCATCGTAATCACACAACACCCACCCGGACCGATTGCGTGCGAGTCCATCAAACTAACGTTACGTTGAACTTTTCGAGCGCATGGCGCAATCCAGTCCTTCGATGCAATTTTTTTCTCAAAAATTAATTAAATATTCTAACCATCTTGAAGACCCTGCAGTTGAACCTGTAAGAAGCTCGTCTCGATTTGGAAGACGTTAAATTTGATTTCAGAGTTCATCGGGCAGCTTGGAAGAGTATCCAATTAGGTTTGAAAACTGCCCAATTTGATTTAAAAGGTGTTCATTTCGACGTGAAAATCATGCAACACCCACCCCGGAAAGTGCACGGTCGAAACGCCTTAGGCCATCATATGCTGCTGCTAATGTGTAGGGAGGTGGATGAAGAAGAACACACTAGCAAGAACGCGCGAAGCAGAAGCAAGCGCTGCAGCACATCGACGGCTTCCATCGCAGGTCATGAGGTGTGAGCCATGCCGCGGCGCAGACCTCTTCCGCAACGCTTCACGTGTTCTCTGAAACCGGCAGCGGCGGCTCGTCATAGTCGTGGTGACGTCTTGCGAAATCTCATCAAGTGGGCGTCCTTTGGTGACCACCCGGCAGTGGAAGCGTCATGGTCGTAAACACCTCGTGGTAGTAAACACCACCGGCAGCAGTGGCTGCCTGCCACTGTTTACCTCTTTGCACCCGTTCACCGCGTTTGCACCCGTTGACAGCGTTTGCACCCGTTGACAGCGTTTGCACCCGTTGACCGTCAGTGATTCATGCCTCTCCGCTTTATATAATAGGATAGTTGCTCGTAGCGCGTTTTGAAATGCTGAACACTGTCTTGCTCATTTCTATTTGTGGGGTTCCCACCAAAATTCCTTCTAGCATAATATACGATCTGGAAAAAAATCTCGATCAGTGGAGAAAAGGACAAACGTCCATACGAATCACCTCGCTTTAAGGATGTGCCATATACTCCGCATCTACGCGACATTTTAGCGCTTTTTGGAACTATGTTTGGCACTAGCAGCAATTAACAATTTACCCTTTCCAAAGCAATAGAGAGAGAGAGTTTTATTCGATCTGGGCAAGAATTAGTGTTATATTTAATTGGAGAGTAAACAAAAAGCGACTCTTTTTAACGACTGCCCACCCAAGCCCAGAAATTTCCATGAGATCTATCCAAAGCGACTTCACTGCAGCTGAAAAACTTGAATACAGGATATAGAACGAAGGTAGTGCCCAATACGGCACACATTCTACTCTTATGTGATATGCTGGAGGCACTTTGAATGCGTATTTGGCCAATACAGTGATTTGCGGTGGTCAGCCGATCGACAATTCAGTGCATTCTGCCCGGACAAGATTGGTACCAATACATCGATCCCGAAAGGATGGAAGGCTTGGTTGTCCTGGGAGGGAAATCCGAACCAAAAATATTGAGTCGGAGAGCATGCGACAGGCGACACTTCCGAGTGCACTACCACGTGCCGTGAAGAAAAAACATCCTATTATATAAAGCAGAGAGGCATGGATCCTATTATATAAAGCAGAGAGGCATGAATCCTATTATATAAAGCGGAGAGGCATGAATCACTGACGGTCAACGGGTGCTAACGCTGTCAACGGGTGCTAACGCTGTCAACGGGTGCAAACGCTGTGAACGGGTGCAAACGCTGCGAACGGGTGCAAAGAGGTAAACAAGGATGCGTGGCAGGCAGCCACGACCACCGCTTACCACCGCTGTTGACTGCCTTCCACTACAGGTCGTCACCAAAGAACATCCACTTGATGAGGTTTCGCAACATTTCACAACGGCTGTGAGGCACGCCGTTATGACGAGGCGCCGCTGCCGGGTTAACACGGCTCACACTCCGTGATCAGTGCTTAGAGAGTCTACGCGATCCACATTCGCTTCTGTATCCCTACTAAGTCGCCACCGTTTCGCTACGCGTTCTTGCTAGCGTGTCTTTCTTCTTCCTTTTGCTCTCTGCTCAATAGGTGGGTGTTACGTGATTATCATGGCCGCAGACCTAACCGAAACGGATGAGATTTCGTGATTGCGTTGGCCGACCCACCCACAGGTCGCTACTGTTCTTCCTACCTTCGCTGCTTTTTCCATGCGCGTTGCTGCTAGGTAAACGAGCTTCTTACAGGCTTAACTAAAGACCCTTCTAGATGGTTAGAATAATTTTTTGTATTCAAATCCAGGAAGGTCAGGTGAGGCACAAGCTGCCTCGCTGATGAAGCAAGAGCAGCGCCTTGCGCATTTATACCATTTTCACGTCGAATTGGACACTTTTTAAATCAAATTGGACAATTTTCACGTCAATTTGGACACTCTTCTAAGCTGGCCCATGAATTTGAAATTTAACTGAACGTCTTCCAACTCCAGACGAGCTTCTTACAGGTTTAACTAAACACCCTTCTGGATGGTTAGAAGAATTTTTTGTTCAGTGAAAACTTAGGATAACTTTTTTTTTGATTTTTTTTTTACTTCAGCTGCCGAATGAGTGAAATAATTTAATAACATTATTTCACTCATTCAGAATAAATTATAAATTACATTTAGTTTTAAGGCGCAGCAAAGCAGCAGTCATGTAGTTCACTAAAATACTGGATCGCGCCATGCACTCTGAAACCAAGTCGCTATGTTTATCTGGTTGATAGTGTAAATACTGCTTACGTGCAGCAAGAAAGTTACGATATGTGTTTTTTACAATTGTTTATGTTACACCGTTTCCAGATGTGGAACTGGATGCAAACAGAAATTTTGCTATCAATCGAATAAAAATCGCGACATCCCGGACGGGGGCGTGGCGCAATCTCTGTTTTAGCAAAGTAAAATGGCCGCCTTCCTGTTCTTCAAAACAACCTTTAAATCACTGTTTTTTGTCGAAGAATACAATTTTTATAAAATTTCAAACGATGTGTTCCCTCATTAGGAAGTAAATTGAAACTCAAACAAATTTATACTAAAATTTACCTTGAACAATAAATTATGAATGCGAGCAATATCACGGGTGTTGCGAAACATGCTGATTAATTCTGATTGGTGGGTTTTATAGTGAAAGTTCTCTTTTTGTTGGATTTCATTACATGGTCTGTCTCATATAAAGGAGGGAGGCATAAGTCACTGTCTGCAGTGTATCGTCTACAGCGGAAACCAAGTTCCCGTCCCACCCCAGTTTTCGACTACACTAGGCTCTCGGAATAATTCTTCCCGTACGTTCCCTCAAAATTAGTGGCTAATGAAGTCACCTCCGGAATTCGCCACACCTAGAGGGTCGAAGCACGACGACTGGACAGAAGTGTCAGACATCTCTTTAAGCTTGACAAGCTGCAGTAAGCTGTGAGCTCAACGCTAGATGAAGAAGGAGTGCTGAGGACATTCTTCTGCGTGCTATACTGAGTGAGTGGTAGCAAGCTAGGAATCAGTCTGGAGTAGGCGGAAGTTTCAACGTGCTCGACGCTACGGATGCTTCCTTACCCAGCGTTGGTTGCCGGCGATGCCGGCAACCAACGCTGGGTATATAAGTGACCCATTCGACATGTGACATGTGAGCGTTACAATTACCGACCTGCCATTGGAGAAAGAATGGTTTAAAAGTAGTTTTAATTTTTGTTGTTTGTTCGTTATCAGTTTTTCCGTTATCCGGCCATTTTTGGACAAAATTATCCGTTATCCATTATCCGGGTTTCAAGATTGTATTATCCGCTCATCCCTGACCCATACCCTCAATCCAGCGATGTAAAGGCAATGCAGTTGATCAAGATTCAGGTCACTTTGACCTCGACTCACCATTCCAATGAAAAATCATGAAATAACTTCAAAATACAGAACATCTTGTCGACCAATTATTAGATTTTATCAACATCAGTACCAGTACTCTATGTGGCCGCAGTTCTCCATACATTTAATGTCGAATTTCGATTCAAATCTACTCTTGTAGTACACTGAACACGACTCTGCAGCAAACGAACGGGATTCGCCCACATCATAGGTAGTGAAATCACAGAGGCTAGCGGGAAGTAATCCCAAATTACAACTTTGGCTCCTTCTGAGAGAATGCATACCGTCACAAGTTCAAATGGACACTTTGCAGACAAATCTAAGAAATTTTTTGTTTTAAGATAACTCATATTGAAAACTTCCCTATGCAGCCTGTCTCAAGAAAAATGACCGTTTGAATGAGTTTAAAATTGTATGAATAACATAATAGCTACGGATATACTCTAGAGTGCCGAAAAGCAAAGACGTTTCTGGTATAAAAGGTAAAATACAACCCGGGGTTATTTGGTTGATAGAGAAATACAAACACAGTTGTACGGTGCAAAACGACGTGTTTCACATTTCTGTTATTTCTGCAATTTCCATATGTATCAAACGAAAATGCTGTTCCAGCCAAAAGGATAACACTTTATGCCCACTCCAACAGTGTGAAAAATCACCATTTTGGTTGAAAGACTTTCAGTTTGAACCACAGTGTCCAGTTTAAATACGTATCAGTTATGCGCTTAATGAAGTTCTCTCCAGCCTACATCTCTCAGAATACGGTAAGGTTCCTTCTCACCTGCACGACAAGGTTTGGATCCTTCAGCTGCTGCACTACGTGGGTCAAGCCGGTCTCCATCAGTTCCATTGTCTCATCGTCCGCCATTGAGTCCACTTTCTCATGCAAAATCTAAACTGCCTGACATTAGATTACATTAGGGAAAACATCTGAAATGGTCGTGTGTCGTACCTGCATCATTCGCTTCAATCTCGCTTTGCGCCGGTTTTCTGTGTCTTCAATGCTAGTAGCCGTCCCAGTTGAGGTGTTAGCGTCCTCCAACATCACGCCATCAATGCTGTCTATGTCACCTAGAGCGCCGCTCAAAACCGCCTCCTCCACCAGCTTAAATAGAACTGCCATTGCGCAAGGACTGCTTAAATGGTACGGACTGACCTGCTCAGCTTCAGTTCCTTCCACAACCTCATCGAGTATCTCTTCATCTCCAACAACGACGTAAGCACCCATCTGGAACTAACACTTGGAATTCATACGTAGTGACGTTTCTGAAATGCTTCCGCGACACTGCATTCTTTTAAACGTATTCTGCAAAAGCAGAAATAAGCAATTTAACTTACCAGGGAATGCCGTCAGCTTCCCATGGAACTTCGGAATGAGATCTATATCACGTGAAAGAGCTCGAGACGCTGATCACAGATATGTAGACCAAATTTGCTAAATGGATCTCCTAAGCGAGTTATGGCCGGCGGAAGTCGCCATGACTTCCATGTGTTAGGCGCGCTCAATCAGCATTGGGCGCGCCTAACACATGGAAGACATGGCGGCTTCCGCCGGCCACAACTCGCTTAGGAGATCCATTTAGCAAATTTGGTCTACATATCTGTGATCAGCGTCTCGAGCTCTTTCACGTGATATAGATCTCAATCCGAAGTTCCATGGGAAGCTGACGGCATTCGCTGGTTAGACCACAGGTTCTTTGCCGTAATATCTGATAGTATTAGGTTGTAAAGAAAGTATCCTGTGCAATTTTTTCAAATTTATTTCTCGCGTTCCATACGTGCAACAACTAACGAACATATGCACCATTATTATCTACAACTTATTGCCATTTGTCAGGTAATTTCTAGATCCCGCTTCTATAGAATACTTGGGGTTTTGGCGGAAAAAAAATTAGCGAGACACTTTTCAAGTTGCTCCCTGTCGTCAAATTGTTTATCCCGCAAATGTTCAGCAATGAAGGGAACATATGGTACTCCGTTGGAGCAAGGTCCGGTGAATATGGAGGGGCCAGAAAATGCCATCCGAAACACTGGAGTTTTTCTGACTTCTAACTCGCAACGTGTGGACGCGCACTGTCGTGGAAGAAGAAGATCTTGTCTTGTTTCCCACGAAGAGCTGCTTCAACGCGATTCAACTGCCTGCAGAAGATATCGCTAGTGACAGAAGTGTTTGAAAGTAGCAGCTCCCAGTGAATGACTCCTTTGTAACTCCACCAGACACTGAGCATTACCTTATTAGGTGAAGTTCCGGTCTTGGCGTGGGAATCCCTGCTTCACCGCGACTGAGCCACTGGCGCTTTCGCGTGTAGGTAACGTAGATTACCCATTTTTCGTCGCCAGTAACCAGGTTCTCGGGCCAAGACAAATTCCGCTGTAAAGTCAAGAAGTTCATGCAGTCATCCTGGCGCACATGTAGCTGGTGTCCGCTAAGTTCATGCGGTATCCATGCACCATATCTGTATGTATGTCTTCGCAAGGCCACGCGGGTGTTGAGCTACGGTGGTGTGACTGCACTCTAGTTCTTCTGCCGGTTCACGGGTGCAGTGTCGGGGATCCTCCTGAGCTAGCTCCAGGAGGCGTTCCTCATTCACTGCAACTGGCCTTCCAGACCGTGGTTGGCTCTCCAAGCAAGGGTCTCCGTTCTTGAATTTCCGGAACCCTACTTTCATTGTGTCGTAGAAGGGTGTGGATGGACCCATCGTTCCACATCCACCGCGACTCTTGCACTGCATTGCTTTTTGAACTCTTAAGGCCCTGTGCATACTTCCCGTCGCCGCGATGGAATCGTGGCGATGAGTTTTGCAGAGCGACGCGGAAGAATTTGCACTTCTCTGTGTTCGTTGCATTGCGCATCGCTCTGCAAGGGAGCGCGACGGCGATCCGCCCAGGACCAACGCTAAACGCCACGCGCGGCGCGAAAAAGTATGCCATGCCCGCGACGAGCGTGGGAGGCCGTCGCGCATGCCGGCCGCCACTATTGCGGCAGCCGCGGCGAAGTTTCCTTTGACTAATCGACCGCTTGCGGCGGAATGGCCATGAACTGAGCGCCGCGATAGCATCCGGCGATGGAAGTATCCCCCGGCCTAATGCAGAAGCAGTCGAACTTGCTTGCTGTCGAGAACCATTTTCTCTGCCGTAGTCGTAGCTGAATATGAGGTCAATAGTGGTAAATGTAGGTTGCAGGTCAACCTATATATGTGTTATTGGGGAATGGATCCAGACCACTTCAAAAATTTGGCGGAACGCCAAAATAAGTGTCGTGAACTTTCCTTACAACAATAATAGTTTGGCCAAGCGCTCCAAAAACCTCTTGTTCACTTGAACTACGTTCGGACTTTTTGGCTCAGAAATAGTAAAACCCGATTCTCTAATAATAAATGCTCCGACACGCCTATCGGCGTGTCTAGAACTTGCGCGCTTCGCGCGATGTTGCAGTATTACTAAACTAATGGTAAGGTCACTTACTTCAAGCTAGCTGCTAAACTGGTGCAGCTCTCTTACCTTTCTAGCAAAAGGCAATATTTGAAAGCCTTAGAATATTCTAACCTTTTTCTACCTTCTTTAACATAAGGTGAGTAGTTTCCCGGTATGAAGCCATCTACCATCCCTCCTTCACGCTGACATCCAACGGAGGGTTCCCACCGTCAGATGTCAGCGGCACGTCTTCTGAATCGGAACGCTCAAAAACGGGCGCGGTTGCGATTGTGTCAAGCACCAAGAGCCCGCGCTTCCTCTGCCACCAAAGCATCCCATGTTCAAGGGAATACCTTGCCCGCGCGATACACTGAGGCGTTGACACATTATCCAAGGGCATCGAGGTACAAAATTTTATATGCCATTTTCACGTCGGATTGGACACCTTTCAAATCAAGCTGGACAGTCTTCCAACTTAGCTTAAGACTTCTGAAATGAAAGTGAACTCTTCCAAGTTGAAATGAGCTTCTTCTATTATACATTGCAAGTGGCACGCCTATCGGCGTGCGCGGTTCGCGCGATGTTGCAGTATCACTAAGCTAAGGACAATCACATATATATATATATAGTAAGATACATGTTGTCATTACGGTATTCATTTTATTCTTCAAATACTAGGAATGGAGGTGCTACTTCCAAGTAATTCTATTAGCACAGGGCTACATTTTTAGCGCAACAACACTCCATGTATTTATTTATTCAAAATTTCATAAGATGTTTAAACGTATTCGTGAACATATGTAAAAAAGGTAAGATGAAAAACTACTTAAAACTATTTGAGTGTTTTTATAAAGCTTACTGCTTTATTATAGTTGTCTAACATGTTATACATATAAAGTATTTGTCTATTTTTATTCAGACACTTTCTTACATTATCAACAATAAATTCTGTGCTATATCCATTATGGGTAAGTATTCTGTGAAGTTCTCCTACCTTACTACAAAAATACTGACATGTTGAACAGACAGTAGCTATTCCGTTGCCTTTGTTGGTTTGGTTGCACGCCACTGCGCGGTGGTTGCTCTATTCTACTGCTCTCACTGCGAACAATGCCAAAACATTTTTTCTCGAGAAAGTCAGCGGAACTGACGTGAAAAAGGCAATGCCTCTTTGGGCAAGTAAGTTAATCGAACATTTCAACGCTTACTCATCACAAATACAACGAACTTTTGCGGACACACTTGGACATTTTTTGGCGAGATCCATAGTATCAGGGAAACACAAAAACTGACAGTTGAACGGCAATCTGAAATAGAAAAAAAGGTGAACGATTCATACCATTCAGCGTCCTCGCAGAAGAGCTTGTTTTACTCAAGCTCTGTTAAAATCAAAAAATTGAAAAAGCGTGGATGATAACATGGATACGTATAGAAGGGTAAACCAATGAAGAGGCAACTAGGCGGCTCGATCACGAAATCCTAAAGGAATTGGTTACACCTCAGGAGATACTGAAGTGAGGAGCGAAATTGAGAAAGGAAATATCGCATCACGTCATTACCCGTAGGAAACCCTAGAGCCCCAGGTGCTCGCGGCCCTATTATGAAAATCATGCCAAAAACATTCAACTACAATTGAGATCATCTTCCTAATCAGAAGGGATATCTGTAAAGTTAACTACAACATTTTTTGTAAAAGCAGACAATATTTTGTTTGAACGTACAGTAACCTTTTCAGGAATGAATACTAAGTCGATCTATGAAGTGAGCGCTTTCCACATCTGCAAATTTTCGAAGAGATCACTTTTGCGAATATTCAAAAAGCAATTTTTGCTGTAAACTTTTGTGCAAACTCTTTTGTATTACTTTTGGCTCAATAAATGTTCTGTTCTGTTCTAAGCGTTTCTGTTAAATGACATCTTTAATCCTGATTGGAACTTGTGAGTCTACGTGTGGAAACCTATTTACTTTACAATTGAAAGAATCTGTTTTGTTGTATAGGTTGCTTTCAATTTTATTATTTATGTGGAGCAGTCGTCCGGTACACCGTCTGCCCGCCGCCCACTTCCCGCCCTGCCCGCGCCGCCCTATTTGGACAAGCTTGCTGCGCACGAAACCGTCGTTAATTGGCGTAACGTCGTCGAAAAACCTAACAGCTGGTAGGAGACGACTGGGAAGCGCATCTCGGGGAACTCTGATGTCATTTTCCAGTCGGTTCGGTTATGTAGGCAGTTGAGGAAAGGAGAACGTCGCTCTTCTCACTAGATTCGTTCAATTTTCACCTCAATTCTTTAAATTTTTGCCTCAACTAGAGACTATGGGTGATCCCGGTCAGCAGTTCTACATTGATAAGATCCTGACTCTTGTATAGGGAAGTTATTAGAAATGCGATGCCTCCATGTGAAGGCAAGCACCCGGACATCTTGTCCTCAGCGCGCCTCTCGCCCAGCCCCTTTCTGAGGGCGTTGTATCTAACGACCCTCCGCCGTCATTTATGACTTCAATACTTATGCCTAGATAGTTACATTTGTGTTCATTGTCGTGTGTTCTTTAAAAATTCCAATGTGTTTTTGTAAACTAAAGAAAGTATGTAATCAATGTAGCTCTCTATGTGATTATGAACTATAAGTATGTCATCCATATATCTAAATGGTTTAAATAATTGGCTTCTATTTAAAATTGCATCCTTAGAGTACTCAAATTCAAACATTGACTTGGTTAAGTCAGCGAGTAAAGGGCTGAAGTTACCGCCTTGAGGAACTCCTTTATTTTGTCTAAAAATTGTACTAGCAAATATGCTGTAACTATTTTTCGGTAAGCAGCCGACAAAATACGAAAGATTGGCTGCACTGTAATATCTGTATTTATTGTTCTGAGTTGAGCTTATAGAGAGTTTTGAATCCCTTACGGTATATAATTCTTGTTAGTGATGTTGACATGACTAAGCAATGGTTTTGTTTCTCTATTCTATAGCAAATCTTCGGCAGGATGGATACGTCGTCCCCTCTGTTCTCCCTTCTGAGATCCGACACCCCATCTCGTCGGTGAAGAAACGTACAGCACCCGGTCCCGACAGGCTCAGACCCGAACACCTGAAGAACCTACCGCCAGCGCTCATCAACACCCTGACGCGGCTCTTCACGCGCTACCTGTCGGAGTGCAAGGTTCCACCTCAGTGGAAGACCAGCAAGACCGTCTTGCTGTACAAGAAGGGAGACGTGCACGACATTGGCAACTATCGCCCGATCTGCCTGCTGTCCGTAGTCTACAAGCTGTTCACTGGAGTCATCCTGAATAGGATCAGCAGAACGCTGGACGAAGGACAGCCATGCGAGCAAGCAGGATTTCGGAGAGGATTCAACACGATCGAGCACATACACACAATTACGAAGCTCATCGAAGTGTCGCGAGAGTACAAGCTGCCGCTGTGCCTTACGTTCATCGACCTGAAGAAGGCATTCGACTCTGTCGAAACTGAAGCGGTCATCGACGCCCTGCTCACTCAGGGTGTTCCTACTCAGTACGTCAGAGTCCTTCGAGAGCTGTACAGTGGATTCACGACCAAGATCTCTCCATTCTACAACGTCGTCATCGACGTGAAGAGAGGGGTTCGGCAAGGGGATACTATATCCCCGAAGCTCTTCAGCGCCACCCTCGAAAACGTCATGCGCGAACTAGAATGGGAAGACATGGGAGTGAAGGTCGACGGCCGGCAACTACATCATCTTCGCTTCGCTGACGACATCGTGCTCATAACACCGAGCATCAGCCAGGCGGAGCAAATGCTGGCCGACTTCGATCGTGTATGTAGGAACGTTGGCCTACAGCTGAATCTTACGAAGACGATGTTCATGAGGAACGGACAAGTTTCTGATGCCCCATTCTCGCTCAACGGAACGAACATCTCCGAATGCTCCAGCTATGTGTATCTGGGTCGCGAAGTCAATATGGCCAACAGCCTAGCGCCGGAGCTGAGCAGGAGGAAACGAGCGGCTTGGGGAGCTTTCAAGAGCGTCGAAGAAGTCGTGAAGAAGACGAAGAACGTCCGACTCCGTGTCCACCTATTCGACTCCACTGTTCTTCCTGCCCTAACATACGCCTCAGAGACCTGGGCTATACAAAAGCAGGATGAACATACGATCAGCGTCGCTCAGCGTGGAATCGAGAGGACGTTGCTTGGAGTGACACGACTCACGCAGGTGAGAGAAGGCCTCCGGAGTTCAGAGCTTCGCCGACGTTCGAAGATCAGAGACGCTGTCGCGTGGGCCAAGTTGTCGAAAATTAGGTGGGCCAGCCACGTAATGCGCTTCGCAGACACCCGCTGGACGAGAGCCGTCACCGACTGGATTCCGCGGGATGTCAAGAGAACACCAGGACGCCCACCAACGCGTTGGTCGGACTTCTTCGTGAAAGCCCTGAACGACCGCTATGACGCTCTTCGTGTCCCTCGAGCGACGAGGATCCATTGGAGCACTCTGGCGCGCGACAGGGACGAATGGAGACGCTGTTGGCGCCCGCTTGAGCAAGTCGATGACCAACGGGACGATAGGTGATACAGATGATTCCATAGCAAAAATAAATTGTTCAATTGGTTCACTTGATCTGTTGAATTCTATGGAACCTACGTGATTGAAAACTTTTTCGACAGTAGATTTGTATGTGTTATGTATTATATCCCTGGTGTAATAAATGTCGGGAAATTTCGGATCATATGGATCAGCAAGTATAACAAGGAAAACAAACTCACCTCATCAGGTTCCAGCTTCATCCGCTTGCTACTTAGCGACATCAGGTTATTCAGTTTTGCAGATTCGGAAGAATGAGAGGAGATCTCGACTGTCTGCTGAGGTGGGCTCATTACAGTTCCATCAGCTAGAAGCTGCGACGGGTCACTAAATTGGAGGCGCTATGAACTATACCTTGACTTTTAAGAAATGGAAATGACAAACTCACATGTCCTCGTACATTTGAGGAACTTGGCGAGGAGGCTCCATAGGAGCAGTAGTGTAAACCTCCGAAAACTGCAACAGCACATTGAAACACATTTTCTTTTAGACAGTTTGGAAAGGCTTACTGTCAGAGAATTGAACTCCGCGATCCGTTCAACGAGGAGCCCTGCGTACTCATCCAGTCGCGCACACAGCTCGCAGTTGAGAAACCGTTCGCGGAACATTCTGCAATGGTCCATTCGATAAAACTTTGGAAAGCAATAAAATTAGTCATGTGGCGCAATAAAGTGATATGGAATAGAGCATGATTGGAAACTGGGAATTTTTACAGAATCAGTACAAAGGGCTGATGAAAAAGATAGCCACACAAAAGATAGAATCATGAAGGACGGCGTTAATTAGACCCCATCGGTATGCGCCACACATTCTACCTCTACGGTATCGCGTGGAGGCGATTCGAACGCGTACTTGTAGTATGCAAAGACTAGCGGTGGACAGCCGATGAACAAGTCAGTGTTAACTTTTTTTTAAACTTCCCCAAACACGTCTGGTACCAAATCACCGACCGCAGAAGAGCACAAGCCTTGGTTGGCCTGGAACAGAAACCCGAGCTACGAACCTAGAATCAGGTTACGCGCCAGCCGGTGCTTCCTCCGCTTGTATAGCGACAACTTGGTCGCTATTACCAATCATCTGGCTCCTAGCTAACGTCCACAATTTGCAAGTGTCGAATTGCTCAATCTATAGGCATTTTTGACACTCCTGACGCCGCTCCCATGCTTTTTCTACAGGGTGTCTCAAAAAATGTATACACTGTTTGAAAGGCGATAATCTTGCTCATAGTAAAGATACGGCAGAAGTTAGGGGCTCATATGAAAGCTTAAGAAAATGGAATATGAGCGGTATGGATTGTGCCATGCACTCGTCTGAGATCTCGTATTTTATACTCGTTTAATTGTTTTCGCTTGAATGCTTGTTATAATTTCTCCATAAATTGGCAGTTTCGATTGATGGGAGCTTATTTAAAGGTTCGAAGGTGAAAAACACACTACGGCTTGCGAAGAATGCAGGGAATTCTAAAAAAAAAATTCATACACTATTTGAGTGGTTCTAACATTGGTACTAGTGAAGCTTGTGAAAATGTTTGACACCCACATGAAAGCACAGGGCAACGAGAATTCTGTGGCGTGCAAAGTCAAGATCGCACCATGCACACGCCTGCAACCTTGCATTTCAGACTCAATTGATTGTGCATGGGCTGAATGCTTGTTACAATCTTGTTGCTATTTGGCCACAATAACCTGTGATGTGTTTCTTTTAAAGTTTATAATTTGACTTTCACGTGAAACACACGTGACATGTGAGTTTATCGATTACACAATTTATCGATCTCGATATCGCTCTAATAACGCTCTCTACACACCTGTGCTCATAATAGGAGTCATGCACGGCACTAGGCTTTCCTTCTAGGAGAAATCTATTCTGAAGTGCTATGGAAGTTCGAAAACATCGTCGAAGTGTAGAGGCGTTTCAGCGAATACTTCTCCAAAGCGCCACCCACGCCCGTCACAATAACACGAATACGAGACAAATTTGAAGAAGAAAGAACTGTGCAAGACCTTCATAAGGAACACTCCGGCCGACCTCTGTCTTCCACTAATCCGATCGTGGAAGCCACTGTGCTTGAAACATTCCAGCGGTCTCCTAGAAAGTCTCTTCGACAGGCTGCTCGCGAAACTGGAGTTTCAAACGACAGCGTTCATCATACACTGAAAAATCAGAATTGGAGACGTTGCATCCCTAGACTGGTGCAACGCCTCGCAGAAGACGATCCGGATCGAAGAGTGGAGTTCTGCCAGTGGTTTCTTCTTAAGTGTGAGCAGGAGCCCCATTTTCCAAGACGGATTCTGTGGAGCAATGAAGCAACATTCAAGCTGAAGAGGTAAATCGGCATAACTGCAGCTACTCGGCGATGGAAAACCCCATTTTACACTGCAGCATCATCTGAACTTACCAGGTGTTACCGTATGGTGTGGATTCTGTGCTGCAGGTATTGTTGGACCCTTCTTTTTCGACGGTACTTTAACGGGTGTCGCCTATCTGGCATGCTTCGAACTTCAGCCCTTGACCGCGCCCGTGAAATGTTCCTGGACGACGAGTTCTATTCTCAGCAAGATGGAGCGCCACCTCACTACCACCGGGATGTGACCCCTTTCCTCCATGAAAATATGCCAAGCAGATGGATAGGGTGAAGAGGCAGCGTCGAGTACCCTCCTCGCTCACCCGATCTTACTCCTCTGGATTTCTTCCTGTGAGAATATTCAAAGGATAAAGTGTACGGAAGAAAGCCTAAAACGATTCAGGAGTTGACGAATACTATCAAAGAGAAATGTCTACGTGTGCAACATGATATGTGTGAAAGCGTTTGCGACTCTGTGAAGCACCAGTGTGAGAAGTCCCTGCAGGAGAACGGTTACCAGTTTGAACACATGTATTCGTAGCGCATGTCAATTTTGTATTCATTTAGTAACCGTAATGCGTGCTGTATTCATTTGTTTGGTATTTGTTTGTTTTATCTGTTATTTGTGACGCAGATGGCGTTATTAGAGCGGTAGCGAGATCGATAAGTTGTGTAACCGATAAACTCACATGTCACCTGTCTTTCACGTGAATGTCAAGTTATAAACGTTAAAAGAAACACATAACAGGTTAATGTGGTCAAATAGCAACAAGACTGTAAGAAGCATTCAGCCCATGCACAATCAATCGAGTCTGAAATGCAAGGTTTCGGGCGTGTGCATGACGCCATCTTGACTTTGCACGCCACAGAATTCTCGTTATCCCGCTCTTGCAAATGAGTCTTAAACGTCTTAGAAAAACTTGACCAGCAGCAATGTTAGAACTTTCAAAGAGTATCTGCAATTTTTTAAAATACCCTGCGTTTTTCGCAAGCCATAGTGTCTTTTTTAAGTTTTGAACCTTAAAAGAAGCCTAAATCATCGAAAAAACCACTTTGTGAAGCAATTATAACATGTATTCAAGCAAAACACAATCAAGTGTAAAATCAAGTGTAATCGAGTGTAAAATGCAAAATTTCAGACGACTGCATGGCGCAATCCGTACCACTCATATGTCAGAACATTTCTATTTTCTTAAACTTTCATAGGAGCCCTTAACTTCTTCCGTATCTTTACTATGAGCAAAGTTATCGCCTTTCAAACAGTATACACATTTTTTGAGACACCCTGTATGTTGATCATGCAATGTTTTTTCTGTGTTGATCACTTAACACAGCTCGTCCTCCCCTCACTGAAGCCGAAACTCCCAGGCTTTTTCTATGTTGACTAGGTAACTCATCTCTGCCGCCCTCACTGTACCGTAAACAAACGAATCCATTCGTCAGTACGGTCGCCTCCCGAGTGGCCGCGCATATTTCTTGCCTCCTCGATTCCTTGCATGTTTTAAGATTTTAATTCTAGCCTGTCAAATTAAACCTTGCCCGTCAAATATGACTTGAATGTCAAAAACGCCTTACTTGTCACATATCTTTTGGCCACCCAGCATACTTTGCCATCTTCTGTGTCCAACATACTTTGCCAATCAACTGTATCTTGCTACTCGCTCGTTTTAAATGTAAAATCATTAACATAAAGGTTCAATTACCCATGTTTGAGCAACAACACACCGTGCGCAAGGCCCACAAGGTCAAAATCCGCGTGGCACAAAATAAGTAGTTCAACCAGAGGATTCGAAAGGATCCTTCACCACCGACCAGTGGACCTCCAAGGCAGCCAACAGCCAACCGCGATAGATTGCGCTACCAGGGGCACATGCCACCATAAACTTCGAGAAAAGTTTTTCTTGCAACACTTTGACTACGATTTGAGACTAAATAGGAGGAACTTTAAACCACTATGATCTATGTGGCTGAATTACTGGTTTAGGACAAGAGAAAAGACAAATGCACGATTGGCGGAGAACAATATATTTCCGAGGCAAGATGGAAGTTCATGATAGAAAAATTAGGCATCTTGCGGGAGTTCTGCAGTCTCACGTCACCTTCCTACCTGCACGATATTTCAAGGACAGGATTGCTGTGATCCGTGAGTGGATTTCTGTTCAGAGGGGTCCACCTATAAAGCTCAAAATTCCGTTCGAGTGCTAATGCACAACTGCTACCGCTAAGTTCACCTCTTCGCAAATTCGGGGTCAGTTAGTTGATTGTCCACGAGCTGTGCCAAAGAGCTCAATTCCATCTCCCGAAAAGCTTCGAAGATGTCGATCACAATTTCTTCAAAGAGAGTGGGATCCGTGGCTCTGAGATCGAAAAGTAGTTTGATGTGTGATCACCCGCTTCGATTCAAAATGAGGTAGACAATCTCTGGCAAAAAGAAGTCCTACCGCGTCCATCGTCGCAGTGCGCAAATTATGGCAAAGCGATCCACGCGGTTAGACACCATCTCGTCTATTCGCATTGCCCACTCAGATAACAGATGCCACTCCGCTATCTGTAATGAAATGTGCATTATAACCTCCTACACAAATAGCGCACGCGCCAGTCCAGCTCACCTGAAAGTCTGCAGAATACGCCTCGTTGCCGAAGTAAGCCTCAAGCAAGGGCGGCCAATCTGGAGAGCAGTCAGTAACTATTGTGTCTATTGGTGCAGTTGAACTAAAAGTGTAGCTGTTAAATAAAGACTGAGTAAAATCATGAAGAGCTAGCCCGGAGCAAGCGCCTTCCAACAGAATTAACTTCGGAAACAAACGAAGCAAAACGCACACGGATCGTAACTTTTCGAAGAGAGCTACTTTGTCCCCGCTTTGAGAGATGAAAACGCATGCACATCGTGGCATATCGTCGGCGTCAAACACCATTACAAAGAAGAGGCGAAGCTCGAAGTTGCTGATCAGCAAGTTGACCTACAAAATAAGAACCTTTGCCTTTTTATACACGAGTACAGTCATCAACTGCGACAAAATCACCTCACTTGAATTGAATTGTTTCATTCAAGGCTAGTTCCCCTTGTCCATTAATTTTTAACTATATTTACAAATGAACTGAAACACTCGATGGTACTAATGTTGGAGAGCTAAACATACAACCCTTGGATATTCTCCAGTCTTTCCAGTTTTAAACAAATATTTCCATCCTCACTACAACGTCTGCACTTCCTCTTTCGCTTCGTCTACATTTTTGTCCAATGTCACCAAGAAGGTGGTGACGTCCATTTCTCCTCGTGGTGCCACTGGAAACTACCCGCTTTGTGAGCTAAGCTGAGCACGGACACTCGAATGCAGGCGACAGGCCGGCCTACGAAGACCCATGTCACATGACATGGTGTATGAATAGTCATGCTTTTCGGGTTCGTACGTTAGGCCGCTCCCTGGGTTACGGTAGCGGGCCGCGCCGCGCGCCACCACCCCCGATCACGGTAGCGTGGCGTGTTGTTGAGCCCGCCTCGGGCGGACGGGTCCGACTGCTGCCGACAGGGACGGCTAGTGACGTCATACGCGGGCGGTCGCCGAGTCTGCTGGGCGCGCTAGGGCGCGAAAGGGTGTGCCGACTGCTTTCGACTGCGTTCCTTCTACTAGCGCAGAAGAAGGGAAACAGTTAAATGGTACACAATGTTTGTGGAACATTTGACGTCTTTTGGTAGACTGAGGAAGAGGGAGCGTTTGTTAACTACGTTCGAGTGGAATGTGTTATGGGAGCTTGAGACGTGAGGATTGCTTCTTCCTCTTTCACCGTTATGGGTGGTTCAGTGGGTTGCGGAAATATACAAGGATAACAGAAGAGTGGATGAATAGGCTTTATTTGAGGAACGTCGCTCCTCTAAGCGTACAGGTGAACGTCTGCCAGGGCCAGGCACACCCAGCTGGGGTGCAGCGAGGCCCCGCCCCTTTACTACCGTATGAGCATCACCGGAGTCGGTGATACTCCCGGCGGGGCGCAACAATAAATCGCATCATACATACATATATATATATATATATATAAAACATTTGAATTGGCGGCTTGATAGGACGACGGCGCGGCGACTGCTAGATTGGGGACGGGGACTGCTTGTTGAACGTGACGACTGCTTGGCGGAGGACTGCTCGTTGAAACATGGCGACTGCTTGGCGGAGGACTGCTCGTTGACACATGACGACTGCTTGGCGGAGGACTGCTCGTTGAAACATGACGACTGCTTGGCGGAGGACTGCTCGTTGAAACATGGCGAACAATGGCTAGTGGTGCGGTCTCTTCATCGGATGCGATTGCTTCTTGCGTGTGCAAAGGAGGACGTTGTGGTCAAGACCACAATTTCCACACTTTACACGGCAATCATCCATGTGCTCCGGCATGAGACAGCACAGACACAGGCGCAGCCTTGACGCTTGGGCTGTCCTAGCGACAGTGTCGGCGAAACGGCTGCACCTACCCGAAAAGTGGTTGTCGCGGTTTTCGTCCACTGGACAGAAAACACACGACGACTTCGGGGTGCTTCTATCGAGAAGCGTGTTTAGAGCGCGCTCCATCGTTTTTGAAGCGCGCTCCATCGTGGCTATCCTTGGCACCATTTCGCGTAGAATAGTGACGGCTTCGGAGACTTGTGCGGCGACGGCTTCGCAGTTGTGCACCTGGACGGAATCGTCCAGCTCGTCGAGCGCTGCTTGGAGATCGGCTGAGAGAGACATCACGATGGTAACATGCTTCAGTAGAGCCCCTTTTTATACGCGATCGTGCCTTTGTCGCTACTTTACAAGCCCCTTTGGCAATCCCTTTACGGTGTAGGGGATGCAGATGATAGTCGTATTATTATACTACAAGAGTGCCGCGGCGGCATTGGCGACCAGTGAGCGCGGTCTTCTATTTGGCTGATAGTGAGATTTTGGACTCGCGCCTTGCGCTATTTGGCCGTGTTTGACGCAGGTCTATACCCGCGGGACATACGCCAATGAGATATTTTGGGCTGCCACCTATATGGTTTGGCCACTTTGCGTCTTCCGTCAACACGACCGACGGCGGCAGCGACGACGACCACGACGACGAAGAAGACCACCTACCCCGGGAGCGTCGACAATGAGCTGCCGCAGGGCAGCTTCAGGGAGAAGCCTCAAGTGGGTTTCATTTATAACTTCCGTTTTGAGATGCGACCCCCATCTCATGCATGCGTGGGGGTCCATCGCTTCCCACAGCCGAGAATTAGGCTTCTCCTCGGCTGCGCGGAAGCATGAAAACGGCTTTTTTTTTAAACGCTGTTCAGTGCGGTAGGTAGGGTGGTGATGTGGGGGTAGGAGGTATGCTAGGCAGGTTCCTCTCATTTTAACCCTTTATCTCGGGTACTACCATTATTGATTATTGATCACCGCCGGCGGGTTGGATGTGGGTGCACCCGTGTGGACAAATTTCGCGCCCATGTCCTCGGCGGCGGCACCTACTTATTGACTGTAGATTTAGGGTAAATATTTATGAAGAGCCCGCATCAACCAGTGTGGGCACGTTCAGCCCACATCGGAGTGAAAGTGGGTATGTAAAGTGGCTGAGATTTTACTAATGCTGTACATGTGATATATATAATGGGTATAAGATGTGTCATTATATAGTCGCATTATCCCCTGGTTTCTTTCGAATAGCTATGGCGATGCAGTGCCATATCGCTTTGGCTACGTTAGCGCCTAGAGAAGCTATGAGCGATAATATGCTTAGGAGGACTAGCGGCCCTGCCAGATATGTGATGCCTGTCAGCAGTAGTACGGACATCAGTGCAGCTATCGTTAGTTTCCAATGGCTACGGATAGCCTTGATGAGTGGATCAATATTGGGAAGGCTAATGTCCGAGAACCACTGATGTCGTAGAGCAACACCGTGGATTTGTGTATCAAATATGGAGGTCGTAGGGGATGCCACGTGGTAATATAATGTACCTTTTAACAGAAACTTGGTAGGGGTTTCCGAGCAATGCGCATTGCACTGCTCGTGAATAGCTGGTTGCTCGAAATGCAGCACGATATCGTTCTGTTCATCCGATGGCCCGCACTTGACTGGAAACTGCTGCGATTCGCATGTCACCGTGACGGTAACTGGCGTTTGCGATTTGCAGACCGCTGTGAGGTGCGCCCCAAGTTCGCAGTCGTAGCATCCAACTAAATGAGAAGTTTTAAATCCGCACTTCTGATTGATGACCATTTCGGCCGAAGTTTGGAGGATTTTGGAGTCTATTCGCAGTACGAGTTCCTCCTCATTGGATGTTAATAGTACATGACTTCCGTTGGAGGAGAGCTTGCCATAAGGTGTGACTAGTGGAAGTCTAGAGTCCTCTCGACCATTAAGCATTGTAATTGAGTCTTGCGGGCACTGACAATTGTGCACGGAGGTTCCACAATGACAGCGAGTTTTGGTGGTACATGTGGAGAAACGGTTTAATGCTTGTAGAGGGCTATCACAAGCTATCGGACTCTGGAAATGGCTTGGTAGCAGGTACGAACTACTGTTGGAGATCAAGAAGCGTTTATTTTCCATCGAGCTTGCTGTCTTCTGAATTGATGCCACAGTGATGTTAAACTGGTCTATCTCCTCAGTTACATAGGGTCGGAATGACTCCGTGAAAATCTTCGTTCTGTTATTGATTATTACTTCAATCTCGAGTTCTACCGTTGGAGTCCATTGTGGACAATGTACTGCTTCAAAGACACGTTTAGACAGCGGCCTGTGCGTGACGCGGTAGAACCAACAAGCCGGTAGAGGGACAAAGCATCCACAGAGTGGTCCTCCACAGCTGTTCATGCAACCAGTATATCCGGGATAGTCCGAAGTGTAGTTAAGCTCCGAAATGATCTCGTATGGCTTGACAGTTTCGCACTTCTTGGTAGTGCATGATCCGGCTTGGGCGCACCGTTTAATGTGGTATATGTCCATTATTGTCGGTCTCGTAAAGAACTCGACTATCTTGGAGCATTTGAACTCGACGCTCTTTTTTCGAAATTTGGCGAGTCCCACGGTATGGTTTCCATGAATGATTTCTACACATAGTTCAGATTGTAGGCGGTTGAAGAGCAATTCTCTGTTGTATTCGTAGTGGCATTGATTGACCTCGTTGCACACCAGGTCGGCTGAGTGTCGCATGTACCCATGCTGACATGCTGTGATCGATGAGGCGATGCACAGAAGTGTGCACACGGCGAGGTGGACTGAACCAGGAAGAGGAGTCAGCTCAAAGCTCGGAGCAGTTGGTTCAACCGTGACAGCTTTTGTGTCCTTTGCTTTTTTCTTAAGATCGGACCTGGATTTTTTGATCACATTTGTAGTTAGCCAAATTGCGATGAGAGCCATCGCAATTACTACATAAGTCAGAACGGCTGTGGTCACAATAGCTCCGACGGGCCAGCAGTGTGGATTACCCAGCAAGGTTTTTGATAGTAGATATTGGTGATCGCAGAAATTCGCGCGTTCACAGGTTCTGACTTCCTCCTGTACTGCTCCATTGGCTAACGTGCGAAGTCTGACATTGGCCCCTATTGGTGTAGGGGAGATAGGTAGCATATACCGAGTTACTCGAGTGCTGTTGCTTAGAGCTTGGCATTCTCTGTCGATACATATTTCGAACCAGCCATTCATTGGCGGGATATCGATCATCCCCTTACTGCATGATATGAGCGAGGAATTCTGGACAGCCAGCGTCGGGGAGATTATCACGGATAATAACATGATGAACTGCAGTGGAAATTTGGTTGGCATTAGCTGAGGGCAGCTTATGCTAGCTTCCATGCTTCTAAAGAACTCATAGGCTCTTGTTTTTGAGCTGCGAGGAAGCACTTCTCGTCTGGCTCCGTTAAGGTTCTCTTCCACTAAGACCGTGTCGGCCGTGTTTCTCTCCTGAGGTACACTTCTGATTTCGAGTGGATAGATTTTGTTTAGTGGACGATGAATGATGTTGCGATTAGGCATCAGGATTTTTGCTGATCTGATGAGGTCGTCGCCCGAGACTATGACTTCGAGGACCTTACCATAGGGCCAAGAGCCTCTAGGAATCAGGTCTTGCTCTATTAGTACGATCTCGCCTAGCTCTGGGCATGATCGTTTTGAATGTCTTGGTTGCCTGAGATGTTGTTTTTGTAATTCTCTGAGCAACACCAGGTATTCGCATCTCCAACACTCCCAAAATTTGTTGGCTATATTCTCGGAAAACAGTAATGCTTCTTTGGCTTGTTCCTTGGATTGTATAAACTCGGGATCGTAATTCGGATCGTCGTATGAGTCGGAACCTTCTCCTTCCGGTAGGGAGAATTTGAGATGTCCTTGAAGGAAATCAATAGGCCGAAGAGGGATTTCAGCCACATCATCAGTATTCAGCTTTGTTAACGGCCTAGTGTTTAGTATCGCCTCAATCCTGGTGATTACCGTTCACATTTCCGTAAAGCTGAGCCGTTTTCGGCCTACGCACTTGTTCAGTGCCTTCTTCACTGAAGCTACTAGTCGTTCCCAAACACCTCCCATCCAAGGTGAGGCTGGTGGATTGAAAAGCCATTTAATTCGTTCTGACGCGCAATACGACATTAGGGAGCGTCCACTCGCTTCGTCCTTTTCAAACATAGCGGCTATTATTTGCTCGCCCTGTTTAAAGTTGGTCCCGCAGTCAGTGCGAATAATCCGAGGGACTCCTCTCCTCGAAATGAACCGTATAAAGCTGTTTAGGAAGGCACCTGTGGTCATGTTCTCCACGACCTCTAGATGCACTGCCCGGGTAGTCAAACAGGTGTATAGGGCAACATACATTTTTTCCTGAGACTTTGACGTAAAGGGTCCCATGAAGTCACATCCTGTGTTCTGAAACGCCTTAGTTGCAACCACTCTGTCTTTTGGGAGGGCAGGCATTGTGGGAGCACCCAGTGGGAGTCCTTGATACCTTTTGCAGGTGGTGCAGTTTTTGATGTGCTTTTTGAATGCATTTGAAGCACGAGGAATCCAAAATCTTTGGCGAGCGATCGATAGCGTGTGCTCTTTACCGCAGTGTGCATTATCGCCGTGAATTTGTTGCACGATTAGGCGCACTAACTCTGATTTAGGTGGAATGTAAATAGGGGATTTAGTATCGGTAGGAATAGCCGCATTTTGTAAGCGGGATTCGTGTCGAATTATCCCATTTTCATCTATCTTCAGCCTCTTGTCATGGAATCGTTTTTGAATTTCCACGAAGCTTTCACCGCTCTGCTCTTGGGATATAACCACTTGTTCGGCAAGCTGCATATCGTTTGAAGTTATTTCGCTCTCCTTGCTAAATTTCGAAAGCTGTGGGAGAGTTATGTGAGACGCACGATTTTTCCTCGTCAATCTGGCCCAATTGTTGAGACCTTTTGCGATCATGCATATGACTCTCAACACCCTATTTAGGTGAGAAAAACGTGTTAGATCAATGACACTGTACTCCATGCTTTCTGTTTGTTGAACTGAAGTGTTAACCAAGGCCACTACCTCGTTTTCCTCACACTGTGCTGGCAACTCGCTGAGAGCTTCAATAGACTTGACAGGCCATGTCTCAGGTTCAGCTTCTAGCCAACCAGGACCTCGGACCCAGTCGTGGTCGTTAATTGTTTTCGACGTCAACCCTCTTGTTCCTGCATCTGCGGGATTGTGGGCTGTTTCAACATGATAGAACGAGAGAGAAATCCCCTCGCTCTCCATGACTGCTTTGATTTTCTGGATTTTGTCTCTCATGTTGCTCACAAATACGGGCAATTTCTTAGACGAGTTTAGCCACCATAGTGCTATTTCACTATCAGATACTACTGATACTGTGGCCACTGTTTTCCTCATACTTGTTGTGATAGATCGACTTAGTCGCATAGCCATGAGCAGGGCAATGAGCTCAAGCCGGGGTATTGTTTGCCTACACTTCCTTGGTGTAAGTCTCGTCTTTCCACTAATTAAGCAGGAAATTGACCTGGATTGGATACACTGGGCATAGGCACATGTTGCCGTAGCGAACTGACTGGCGTCTGCAAATACCCATAGACGTATTTTCTCGGGTGAGGTGTGGATTGGTCGACGCACAGATATTACGGCGTTATTAACCTCGCTACATAGTCGGTTCCACTTAGAATGCAGAGCTGGGTCAAGAGTGGTCTTCCAGTCTATGCCAGTGTCGAAAACCTCTCTCATCATAGATTTTAAGTTGACTACCAAAGGACCTGCTAGACCTATTGGATCGTAGACGGAGTTGATTTGGCTTACGATAATTTTCTTAGTCAACCTCGTCGTTCTTTGGAAGTTTGTTGTAACTTCAAAGCTGTCGCTTTTTAGGTGATAGCGGACACCAAGTAATTTTCCCTGATTTTGTTCCAGTCTATCAATTTCTGGGATCTGTTGGTTAACTTCATCGGAATTTGAAATATATTCGCGTAGGTTCATGCCTATCTCTGCGAAGAGTTTCTTTGATTGGCTGTATTTGCTTAGCGCTTCCTCGACGCTTTCTGCTCGAAGCAGAATATTGTCTACGTAGAGGTTGTCGGCGATCTCCTTGGCTATTTCGGTATTGCAGCCGTACAGGAATGCTGAGAGAGCCATGTTTAGTATGCTAGGTGAAGCAGTGACTCCAAATGGCAACCTTTTGAACCGATATAGGATTAGATTGTCCTTGGTCGGCGGTAGATTAATGTCTTTTAGCCACAGAAATCGACATAGGTCTTTATGCGACTCTACTAGCCTTATCTGGGTGAAGGCGGCTTCTATGTCACACATGAGAATTATCTTGCATTCGCGCGAAGCAAGTAGAATGTCGTGTATTTTTTTGGTAAACGTTTCGCCCTTATGGATGACATCGTTTAGAGATAGTTTTCCTCTTCTCTTCGATGATGCGTCGAAAACGATTCTTAGCGGTACCTTTTTTGTAGGCTTCCAAACGCCTGAATGTGGCATGAAGTAGGTTCCCACCGCGTCTTCTTGGGCTGTAGAAAAGGTTTCAATCATCCCTTCTGCGTGATATTTATCAATTATCTGGCAGTACCAACTGCACTGCCGTTTATTCTGCTGCAGTCCAACTTGAAGAGATTCTAGTCTACGAATCGCTACTGTGTAGTTGTCTTCCAGCTCGCTTATATTTTCTTTTAGCGGAAAGGGAGCTGTTATGTGTCCGCCTTTAAAGGAAATTTTCTTGGAGTAGAGCTCCAGATACCTGTGAACCTTTTCGTCGGTTTGGTATTCGTCACTGGAGATTCCAAGTCCTTCTAGCTCAAATAGTTTTTGAAGCATCTCCTTTTCGCTTGCTTCTATTACCGCAGTCATGCCATAGCAAACGGAATTTTCAGTAGTATCTGAAGAAACTGTTCCTTTGCCGTACATCGTAGGTCCAAATACGGTTCTCGAAACATGTAACCCAGTAGGGGTTTTTATGGCACTGATTGGACCTGTAACTAGGTCATGATAATAATCTAGTCCAACGAGAACGTGAGGTATTTGGTGTTCACCACGAACCTTCGAGTTTGCTAGACAAATATTGTTCGCTTTCAAGAAGGAGATATCAATAGCGCTGAGATTTACGCTAGGAAACCCATTAGTTAGGACGGGCTTTGTTTGGACTTTCAAGTTTAGCTCCTCTCCAAATGCGGTGCTTAATTTGACCTGGACAACATGGCTTTTGAAGCTTTCAATATGGCCTCCTATGCCTGACATTGTGCATATCTCGGTAGTCTGTTTTGGGACTCCTAGTCGATCTGCAAGAGACTCTTCAATAACAGTCTTCTGTGCGCCAGAATCAAAGAAAAACAGAATCTTTTCATATTCATTTATATTATGATTCCATACGTTGCCCTCGGCAGTCATTAAAATGAGCTGGGAGGAAGCCCCGTTTGGTACAGAGGTAACCATCTTGGAGCACATCTGTGTGTTGTTGCCAGGTGTATGCCTTCGGCGATCTGGTTGATTTTCTGGATACCTTTGATTGGGCCGTGATTGGTTGTTGCCTCCGTTCTGGTACCTTTGAGCTGGATTCCACGCTCTATTATTGTTTCTCGGCTCATTCGTGTCCCTTTTAAAACATAGATAAACGTGGTGCTTTTGTCCACATGCGGAGCAGTCCGGCTTTAAACAATCAAAGCTGCTGTGACTAGGTGAGGAGCACTTCCAACATCTGCGTCCCTCCTTTAATGACTTTCGGCAAGCTGTCTGGTCTGTTACTGCTCTGCAGGTCATGGAGCCATGGTTGTCCTTTTGGCAGAAACAGCAGCAGTCGCCAGAACGTTGTCTTTGATTGACATGTTTATCCTGAGACGTTCTGGTGCTATATGTCTGCTTCTGGCCAAGTCTGTTGTCGACGTAACCTTTCGCAGCGACCTCTTTTTTGAGAAGGCCCAGCAGATCTTCGATCGTCTGTTGGTCGAGCGACTTGCCCGCTAACAACACCGGTTTTACAACCTCACGAGGAAATTTTGCCAAGATGGTTTCTCCCCACATTGGGTCACAAGTTTTTCGGACGTCATATCCGGCTGACACCATCTGGTTAACAAGGACTTGAATTTGTTCCAGAACGGACGCACAGCTGTCAGCAAAATTAGTGGCCGATTTTAGACTTACTAGTTTTTGAATTATTTGTGATCTATTCATAGAATAGTCGCAGTATGTATCTTTGAGGGTTTTTATCATCCACTCATAGTTTTGTGGCAAGGGTTGTATGCCTTGAATAACGCTTTTGGCCCTTCCTTTCAAACTTTCTCTGAGGAGAATGATTTTTTCGATGACGTCCAGTTCGTCACTTTTATGAATCAAGGTTTCATATACTGCCCAATACTCAGCGAATTCTTCTGGCTGCCCATGAAATTTGGGCAATGACGCCTGGGGAGGTTTTATGGAGCGGCGGAGTCTTTGTACTGTCTGATTTTGTTCGACGCTCTCCGCTCCTTGTAGACTACTAACGGTGTTGTGGTCCGAATCGACTGGCTCATCCTGGACCAGCTGATCAGCAGCTATTGCAGCCACTGCAACGTTGTTTGCCAACGTTTTTTGTGAAATATAGCCAAGTGTAATGCAAATGGCTTGGTTCGCACACTTGTATTCGACCACTCTCATCATCAGCTTATCAATGAGGTCACTGGCATCATTAAGAGTTTTTTGCGGTTGAGACTCTTCCTCAATCTGATCAATTTCTACCATCAAGTCTTTTTTCTCCGACTTGGTTTTGCAGCTGCTATACTCTTCTTTTAGCTCCTCGTATGACTTTTGGAGAAGCTCTCTTCCATTTTGCAGCTGCTTTAGGCCACATTCTAGAAGGGTTATACTCGCTCGGGATTTTTTGCAGTTCTCCTCGTCTGCCGTGGTATAGTCTATGCCGATCGTATATTCTTGAAAGCGCATGACTAAATTTTTTAGAGATGTGGATCTACCCATTATCTCCACTTTTTGGAAATGAAGTGCCATTATTTATGTTTGGCTATTTCTTTTTCTTCCTTTTTTTCACTAATTTGTGAAAGATGGTTCCTTCTTAATGGAAACCTTTTTCTGACTAGCAGAAGGCTTGCTCCAAGTACTTTTTCACGTACGGGAGACTTTGTTTCTGGCTCGCAGAAGATTTGCTCCAGGTACAGAGTACGGGAGACTTTGTTATCTGACTCGCAGAAGGTTGCTCCAGGTACAGAGTACGGGAGACTTTGTTATCTGACTCGCAGAAGGTTGCTCCAGGTACAGAGTACGGGAGACTTGCCCAGTTAAGGGATTTGCGGTCTTGAATTCGACCGACTTTAAGCTCAGATGGAGCTTTGTCTCTTCTCCAGGGATCAAAGATGTCACTCTTTGACGCGGGAGTAGGTTGGCTTATTAGGCCGATGCACCAAAATGTTATGGGCGTTTGAGACGTGAGGATTGCTTCTTCCTCTTTCACCGTTATGGGTGGTTCAGTGGGTTGCGGAAATATACAAGGATAACAGAAGAGTGGATGAATAGGCTTTATTTGAGGAACGTCGCTCCTCTAAGCGTACAGGTGAACGTCTGCCAGGGCCAGGCACACCCAGCTGGGGTGCAGCGAGGCCCCGCCCCTTTACTACCGTATGAGCATCACCGGAGTCGGTGATAGAATGAGATCTGCTCACTCAGAAACCTTCGTATTTCTCCAACATACATGCTGAAGCGGAGGTATTTCACTGTCTCCCTTTTCTACCAAGCCGATAGAGCGTAGCCAACAGTCGGTGGTGCATAACTTCGTGCTCTAGCGCGCCCATTGATTAGACGCGTATGACGTCACTAGCCGTCCCTGTCGGCAGCAGTCGGACCCGTCCGTCCGAGGCGGGCTCAACAACACGCCACGCTACCGTGATCGGGGGCGGTGGCGCGCGGCGCGGCCCGCTACCGTAACCCAGGGAGCGGCCTAACGTAACGCACCCATGCTTTTCGAGATTGAGCTACGGCGTCCGCGGGAGCCGACGTGCACTCGCAGAGCCTGACGAGTGTGGACAGTATGCGAGGGTCTTTGATGCGAGGACGGCAAACCGTGGGGCAACTGAGCTAGTCCGAAAGTCCCGTAACGTAAGCAGGACCCGCGTGGCAACGCTGAATGTGGGCACGTTGACGGGCCGCTCGTGCGAGGTGGTTGAAGCACTGGAGCATAGAAGAGTTGATTTCTGTGCAGCGCAGGAGACGAGGTGGTCCTGAACAAGTCAGGGGATATAGGACGTTACTTCAAGGCTATTCTATGTGGAAGTCCCAGGACCACCAGTGGTGTCGGAATAATCGTCTCCGAACGATTTCGTGACTCGACTGCAAGTGTCAAGCGCTTTAACGATCGATTGATGAAGATCGCTGTCGCCACTAAGGCCTGAGTTATACTCCCGCGGAAGCATCCGCGGAAGGGCGGGAATCGCGCCGAGACTCCTCACCTGGCCAATCGCCGCGCCTCGCCACGCCCGCCTCCGCCGTGCACCATTGGTCCGCGGACATTCCGCGGATGCTCCCGCGGGAGTATAACAGAGGCCTAAGGAGCGACTCTATCACTTCTTCTCTGCGTATGCTCCACAGAGTGGCTGCTCCGATCAAGCCAAGAAAGTGTTTTGGAGCTTGCTTGATGAGGAGACAGCAGAGGTACTGCCGAAAGATGTCATCACAGTCGCTGGTGACCTTAATGGGCACGTAGGTGCCACGAAGGACTGGTAAGCTGTCATGGTGGTTTCGGATAGGGGTCGCGTAGCGTCGATGGTGAGCATATTCTTGAATATGCGGAATCGCATAATCTCACCATTGTGAACATCGTTTTCCGAAAACGCGACTCCCACCTCATCTCATACTGTAGCAGAAGCTCCAAGTCTCAGATAGACTTTGCCCTTGTGAAGGATCGCGACCGGCATTGTCACAGACGTGAAGATTGTGCCGTATGAGACGGTCGCCCCACAGCATTGACCGCTGATCTGCACCTTTAAGATCACCCCTCCGAGGCTGAAGCAGGTCGAGCGATGCGGTGCTGCAAGAATCAAGTGGTGGCGAAGGAAAGAGAAGGAAGCAGCTGTGAATTCTCGCGTACGGTTGCAGACAGTCACGACTGTCGATGAAACTTGGAAGAGAGCAACCGACGCGATACGCCAAGCTGCAAGATTGGAACTCGGCACTACGAAACCTGGACGACGCAAAGTCGACAAGCAGACATGGCTGTGGACGGACGATGTGAAAGCGAAGGTTCGAAAGAAGAAATCGTGTGAGAATTTATCATGTGTTTCTCGTCAACTGAACATCCAACAACTGGCAGGAGTATCAGGAGGCGAAGAAGGCTGCGAAGAAGGTGACTGTTGCGAAAGCCACTTTATGGTGATGTCTACCGAAAGCTCGAGTCGCGCGATGGTGAGCGATGTTTGTGTCGACTTGCCAAGACCCGCCATCGCCGAACCGAGGATATTGAAAAGATCTTTGGCATCAATGATGAGAGCGGCCATCTTCTGACAGACCGCAATAAGGCGCTGAAGCGATGGCGTGGCTACTTTGAGGAAATTTCCACTATGGAATTTCCTCACCCAGCCATCCCTTCTGTAGGTTCTGTTCCCGCTCCCGTTCACAAGATCACCGTGGAGGAAACAGAAGCGGCTTTGAAGAAGATGAAGCCCTGCAAGGCGACAGGGCCGGATGATCTGGCAGGCGATGTTTGGAAGTCGAAGCTCTGGTATCCTGCCGAGAGGTTGGCTGAATTCTTCAACCAGGTAGTAAAGGAGAAGAAAGTACCGGAGTGTTGGCACAACAGTACGACGATTCCGATTTGGAAGAAGAAGGGCAGTCCTGCAGATTGCTCCAACTACCGTCCGATTCGCTTGCTTTCGCACAGCATGAAGAGCGAATCCTCGATAGATGAATTCGTGAAATCGTCAAGCTCTCCTACAGTACGCGGCTTTGCGTCTAGTTGTGGGACCATTGCTGCCATACATGCCGCCCGACGCCTGGTAGAGAAGCATCGCGAGAAACAGAAGCCGGTGCATATCGCCTTTCTCGACTTGGAGAAGGCCTTCGATCGCGTACCGCGTGAGGTTATTTGGTGCGCCTTGCGATAATCCAACGTACCTGAGGAACTCATAGAGTGGGCGCGGATGCTCTACTCTTGCCCAAAGAGTAGAGTGTAAGCTGCAGCTGGAACCTCAGTGGAGTTTATCATCTCTGTTGGGGTGCACCAGGGTTCAGCGCTTTCTCCACTCCTCTTTGTTGTCGTCATGGATGCCATTACGAGAGATCTTCAAGAGCCTGTCCCATGGACACTGCTCTATGCTGATGACGTGATGCTCACTTGCGAAGATAAAGATGATCTCGAGCGGGAGGTCCAAGCTTGGTGCGGACGTCTGGCAATGTTCAGAATCAAATTGAAGGTCAAGAAGACCGAGTACCTAACGACTGACGTAAATGAGTCCGGCTCCATTAAGATTAACAGCAGATTAAGGAAGTTGAAACACACCTCAGCGTGATGGACACGAAGATGCTGTGCTGGACGGCTGGAGTCACGCGCATGGACTGCATCCGAAATGATGCTATTCGACAGAAATTCGGTGTCGCGCCGATAGCGGACAAGATGCGCGAAGCTCGCTTGCGTTGGTACGACCACGTTCTGCGTGGAGAAGAAGACAGCGTCCGCAAGATAGGCCTTGAGTTGGAAGTGTCAGGAAAGCGGCCTAGAGGACCCCCGAAGCAGCGTTGGTCGGATACGTTACACATGAACATGAAAGTAACTGGCGTCCACCCTGATCAAGCGCAGGATCGAGAAAGGTGGCATCACGATACCAAAAGAGCGGACCCCGCGACGAAGCGGGACAAACGCTGAAGAAGAAGAAATATCACCGAGAAACTGTTGCCCTAGAGGCTAAAACATGGTCCAATATTTTCAATATTCACCTAGGCTGACGTGAGCAATTATGCGTGGCCGACGACAATCTACTGGAAAGCAATGTTTGGATTATTTGGATTCATGTCCAATTAATATACAAGTACACTACTGAGCCTTCTAATATTACAGCGTTACATACTCTTTCTGTTGGCGGAAGCGACCGAACAGTGAACGGCAGCCTTATAGCAGATAGAAAGGGCACCTACCTCTTCAATGCATGTCGCTCGCGTTGAACACGTCGCCCATAGCTTGCGCATCTGCGAAGTCATTATACCTGGTGCAAATATGCATCACAAACCTCTTACTGATGGCAGAAGGGGGGGGGGGGGGCAAGATGTAAAGGTTAAGTGCTTCCAACTGAAACCTACCAAACGAAATCCCTTCCGAGAGAGGCATGTTATTGGTGTCGAACAAGTTCACAGCAAAAGTAGACTCTGGCTCGAAAAATGCCGACGTCTAAACTGTTGCTGCGCAAATTACTCTAAGAGTATATTAAAGTGACCAGAAGAGACCATCCTCACCTCAAACAAAACTTTTAGTGAGATGAATTCGTTCTCGTTCATCACATACCTCGTCATGTCCTCAATATTTCGTTCCGTCACTTCGAATCCATCCATGGTGAAACCCTCTACTTCTGAAGTTTTCGTCGGTACGCAAGTACAAGCGAATGGAGCAGATAAAATAGCAATTTGGAAACCACAACCACGACATTGTGCGAACCTCGGATTCTATCCAACATCGTATCCAATGGTACCTTCTCGTCCACAACGTAGAGATATTCATCTAACACTATTCGTTCACTGGAGCTTAACCTCAGCAACGCCGTACCCATCCGATGTCCAGTGTGCTCCACACATCCTATCACTGTTAAGCGACCGTCGATCCAGTGAATAATCTGCAGCATCGGACTACTCATGAATCTACCCGGAGAATAGCAGCGGCACTACCCATGTCAAACTTACTCGGAGAAAAGCAGCACAATTCCGTCCGCACTTCATTGGACGACGGGTGAGTCGCCGCTTTGTGAACTCGGGAAAATAGTCTCTACCGGGAATGTGCTTTGGACGGGTTCCGCCGCTGCGCGCACAGTAGAGATAGAGCACCTAATCAGAAGAAAGCACATTGAACAAGATCACAGACCGTTTCATCCCTCACATATGACAGCAGAAGGTAGAGAGAAACGCACCTGGTACTCGTTTCCCTGTTTGACTCCCATTCGCTTCACATACGTCACAGAGAATACATCTTGAACCGAACTGAACCACTCCTTAAGTGAAGGCCTTTAAAAATTGCAGCACCTCTAAACGGCCTACTAAGGGCTGTGCGCAAAAGTTGATTGTTGGAGTTGTTGTGTAAGGTATACATGACCAGGATGGGTGCGGAAGACCTGGGTATGGTGGCCCTTGTGTAGATAGGAAGGAAGTGTAATGGTGGAGTCCGACCGGTGCTCACCACGTTCGTTGAGAGAGTGCCGTCCACCGTGCCAAACCACCCAGCAACATCACCTAATAGAGGGAGCGGCGCCTTATAAGGTGCGGAAGAGATCGTAGACGACGACACTCCGCTGGGCGACAAATAAGTTAATACATCTTCTACAATTCAGTCCTATCGATCAGCCGGTTTATATTGAAGCAGCGACTCGGCAGGAAGGGTCGGCTTGAGGAAGTGTTGTAGACGGCTGGAGTGCAGCTTGCTGATGGCTGTGGACGGGTAAACGACGGTTGGAGTAGACCAGCTTGTTGAGAATTGTAGACAGGCAGATAACCATTTGCGGCTTGACGGGCGATGGAGACGGCTTTCACGAGTTGCGGTTGTCCATGATGACACTGCCACTGGTTGTGATCGAGAACCCAACCAGCGCATGTCACCTTGCAATCGCAATCGTGAGACGGGTTCAGGCATTCCAAGCAGAGATTTAGCTTGGACACTTAACTCGTCTCACAAGGGAGGTCAATGAGCGTCCCGTGGCAATCTTAAAAGTGACCTATTGAGGGTTGTAGGGGAATGTAAGCGAAGCATCGTAGTGGTTTTCAAATTTCCTGCGGACATGACACGACACGTTAGGTCAAAAATTGCAAAAAAAACCGTATCACTTGTGCCAGCCGAGGAAGCAGAACCGAAGTCTGGAACTGCCATGTCGTTGTTAGAATCTATCCTGCAAAAGGTTTTGGGGTGGAACGATAGCGGAATTTCAGTGATTTCACAATTAGCCGTACAGTAACCGACGTGGAACATTGAGGTGCGCCGGTCACCACCAAGGCGGCAGCGACTGGATGGCGGGGTGGATAGGAGGGCGGACTTGCAGAAAAGGGATCAGGAGTTCGAATCCGGAGGGTGTGTTTCTGCATTGCTGGGCTTGCTCGATCCAATTTTGTCGATGTAAAGTGTATTCTAACCACGGTATTGTACCGTACTGACATTATAATCTTATTTTAACCTGGATGTTAAGGTATAAAAACAAAAAAAAGCAACAGCGTTCTTAATACATAGTTCGATTGGCCATTGAGGAGTGCACGCGGCTTTTCTTTGCTTAAAAAATAGATAATATTTTTTGTCTTGACCGTCTTCGGTAGGAATTGACGATGGGATTGTCAGCACGACTGTATTTCACGACTCCAAAGATCGAGAAGAAAATGAAGAAATTGGATAAAAAAGATTCGTCTTTATATTTATTTATTTTTTTCATTCAATTATTGTTTTTAAATTCATTTTTATTTATTGTATTTTATTATTAGTTTCTATTTATATTTATATTTTCAATTAATTAATTATTATATTTATGATTGATTTTTTCGACCCCTCTTCGACTTCTGGAGAGAAAGTACAACACAACAATCTGTCTTCTTCATGCTCAGCCAATCATATCGCTAGTGATCTCACGGCCGTCACATACAGCAACCTCCTCACTGTTACAAGAAGACGTAATACCACCCACGTCATCGTCTGGCGACCACTCTACATGCTGCGCTTCGTTCAAGTCAAGCTAGCACCACGAATGAGAGAACAGGAGACTTTTCTTCGCAGTTTCTCGGTAGCATGCAAGGGCCTATCCCAACTACAAAATATATCATATTCTTTGTCACCGTCTTCGTTAGGCAATGACGGTGAGTCTGTCAGCACTACTGTACAGGGATGAGCGGATTATCCGTTATCCGTTATCCAGTTTCCGGGGGATTTTGGCCTATCCGTTTTGTTGTTCGTTATCCGGCAATTTTGGGCCGGATAACGAACAACGAATTGGCCGATTCCCAGGTTTGGGTGTGGTATTGCATAGCTGTGTAAGCTTCACAACCATAGGAGTGATTGCGAGCAACAATAGAGGGCATTTAAATCTAGAAGGTGGGTGACTTCAGGCACTGGTGACGTAGTTGGAAAGACGTCTAACTTCCATCCTTCCAGGGTTGTTCATTTATACCACACATCTATGTAACCTACTATGGGCTGATTTCTTCATGAGCTTTTCACCGCAAGCCATATGCAGACCAAGAATGCATATAAGCTGTCTTAGTAATATTACTGACGGTCACAAGTGGAGGTCCTGGCACATACAAGATGAACTGTTTAGTGCCGAATTGAGCGTACAGGTTCAATCTAAATGGTAGAGAAAGCTACGCTCCTACAAATTGTTGAGGTGTGTTTACAGAAACGATTTCCTGAAAGTATTTTCTGTACGCTGGTACTAGTAGTACCTCCGTAATGCTAAGAAATGGATCCTCTCTAATAAAAATCTAAATAGTGCAATTGAATTGCACTAAACTGATTTCCCGCTGCGCATGTTGGAGCTTCATTTTAATTTAAGATTACCTTTTGGGGACATTCTACTTCTGCTTTTCTAGTTTTCATATCTCTCTGCATGTGCATTTGGAGTGCACAATGGCTTGTAGTGGGTAGCCTGTAGAAAGCTGGTATTTCATCCATCTCATTCCACATTCTTAGATCTTGGGATACTGTCGAACAAGAGTATCGATCCGCGTGAAGCTGCGAAACCAAGACTGTTATGCAGACTTTATTCGGCTGAGTCGGCCCAGCATAGAAAAGTCAAGAGGCATCGGAGGAGCCATTCATCCAAGAATCATTCTGTTTGGTCACAGTCTTAATTCAAAAAGAAAACCTGACGATTGATCAGTAAAACAACCCAACAATGTAAACATACAAAATGCCGTTAAGTTGCTGTTCAATGAAGTGTGAATGAATGAGTGAATAAGAGGTAAATGAGGGCGACTTATGAATGTTTCCATATTGTTAGTTGGGCTGTTTTACGCATCCTTTATCTCGTTCTTCCAATTCGTTTTAAACGGCAAAAATATGAAAAATTCTAAATCGTATTATGGAACTGTGCTTGGATGAACAAATTCTAAATCTTTCCTCATTTTTTCCAGACTTAAATTAAGGTGATCATAACGAAACATCAGAAGAGTAGAGTTTGCAGAACAGTTTTAGTTTCACAGCTTGGTGGTCTTGCTACTTGCCCTCCCTGATGAGTTTGATAGCAGTTCGCGGGACCCGGTGAAGGAATTGTGGTTCGCAATTCGAACTCGGCATCGGTTTGGATGACAATGAAGAAGCGTTTCTTTTACTGAAGTTTCGTGAGAATCCCATAGGGCTTTGTTAAGGTGACTGCACTATGTTTAAAAAAAACTCCATTAAAGTCCTTAGAAAGAACTTACAATTTGACAGCAATTGCGTTCCATGTCTGATGTTGAAACTAGAGCAGTTTAATCCCAGTTTTATTTTTGTTGTTTGTTCGTTATCCGTTTTTCCGTTATCCGGCGATTTTTGGGCAAAATTATCCGTTATCCGTTATCCGGGTTTGAAAATTTTGTTATCCGCTCATCCCTGCTACTGTACTTCATGACTCCAAAAGTCGAGGAGAGGCTGAAAAAAAATGAATAAAAAAGATTTCTCCTAATTTTCATTTATTATTTATTATTTTCTTATTATTATTATTATTATTATTATTATTATTATTATTATTATTATTATTATTATTATTATTATTATTATTATTCTCATCATCGGAGCAAAGGTGGACAGAAAGAATATTGGCGGTTGGATTTCTCGTCAACTCGACAGTGCACCACCTAGTAGACTCTTACAAGATCATCAGTCCGCGAGTAGCTGTTCTTCGTCTGGAAACCAAAGATCAAGGAACCATCTCCATCATAAATGGATATGCTCCAACATCTGCGGCCACAGATGAAGAAAAGGAGGAATTCTACAAGCTGTTCGAAAGGACTGTCAACGACGAGAAGAGCTACTACAAAGTTGTTGTTGGTGACTTTAACGCTATCGTCGGTACGAATGATCACGACGAATGGAGGCTAGGACCACATGGAACTTTCTCAAGGAACGAAAACGGAGAGCGCCTGATAGACTTCCTATCCGCATGCCGTCTTTACCATGGAAATTCTATGTTTAAGAAGCCTTCAAACCGACGATGGACCTGGGAAAGCTCTAATGGAGAAACACGTTCGGAGACTGACCATGTTCTTACAAACAGACGCTGGAGTCTGTTTGACGTCTCCGTGCTGCCTTCATTTGATACCGGCTCGGATCACCGTCTTGTCCGTGCGAAGCTGACTCTCCAAAAGAGGATGTTCAAGCGTGACACTCATAAACCGGCACCGGTGAGGATCCCCACATTCAAGTCTGAGGAGTTGGAATATGCAATAAAGTCGTATGATTGGAATCTTCTTGAAGATCCATCGGAAGACTACGACCTTCTCTGCAAAGGACTGTTGAAATGTGCTAACAGCTCTTGCGGAGCCACATCACCGTCTGCTTCAAGACTCAACGCACATGCGATTAAGCTCTTGGAGCAAAGAAGAGCTGTTAAACTGGATCCTAACACTTCCCATCTGGAAAAAGTCACCATCTCGAAGGCCTGTCGAATTGCAGTGAAGGAGTCCATTTAAGCCTACAGAAGATTGAAGCTGTTAGAAGCCGCTGGGAAAGGTTCAAGCATAAAGCGCTGCAAACGAGATCTCTGCGATCAGAAGGCAATAATGTCAGCCCTTGTGGATAAGGATGGAACAACGCAAACGTCTCGAAGAGCGATGGAGGCCATCGTTCAAGAATTCTACACAGATCTGTTCCGTTCTTCCAGCACTGTCCCAAAACGCTTGATGCCACCAGCTGAGGAAGTACCTCCCATTCTGGAGTCAGAAGTTGCTCATGCCATCAGAAGGATGAAGCCGGGCACTGTTCCCGGACCGGACGGCATTTCTGCTGATCTCCTTCGTGCGGGTGGCAGTGCCCTCTGCTCACTTCTTGCCAAGCACTTCAACCACTACCTTCGACTTGGTAGGATTCCGGAGTCATGGAAGGAGTCAAAAACAGTTTCAATCATCAAAATAGGTCAGCAGGAGGATATCAACAACTATCGACCCATCAGTCTTCTCTAGGTTGTGTACAAGATCTTCACCAAGATACTGCTTAACCGCATGGAGCGTTGCTTGGATGAATATCAGCCAGTGGAGGAAGCAGGGTTTCGCAAGGATTTCTCCTGCATGGACCATATTCAGACTGTCTCACAGCTCATCGAGAGGAGCCGCGAATACCACCTCCCACTTGTCCTTGTCTTCGTGGATTACAGGAAAGCGTTCGACTCTGTGGAAATCAACGCCGTTTTGAACGCACTTGTGCACGCTGGTATACCATCGCCCTACATCCGACTTCTCGACGAATGCTTCTCGAACACATCGACTACCATCCAGCTGTTCGATCGAAAGCTTAAAATTCCTATCGGGAAAGGAGTACGGCAGGGAGACACGATTTCTCCTAAGCTATTCACAGCGGCACTCCAGGATGCCATGAAAGACTTGAACTGGGACGATAAAGGCTACCTTGTCGACGGTAAACGGATCAGCAACCTTCGCTTCGCCGACGATATTGTTCTCATCTCTACCAGCACGGCAGAAGTTGAGGAAATGCTGAACGAGCTCAATGTGGCAGGTATGAAGATTGGATTGGACATGAATATGTCCAAAACGCAGTTTATGGTCAACCAGTGGTGCGACACGGGACTCGTAAGGTTAAATGGAGTCGCTCTACAACAGGTCGCCTCCTACGTCTACCTGGGAAGAGAGCTGAACATGGATAACGACCTCGCTCCTGAAATCGCCCGCAGGAGACGCGCAGCATGGGCAGCTTTCAGTTCGATTCGCGAAGTCACCGATCAGGTCAAGGATCCCAGCCTCAGGGCCTCGATATTCAACGCTTCTGTACTGCCTGCGATGTGTTACGCGACGGAACCTGGCCCGACAACAAGACAATCGCCAGAGCGATGCAAACTACGCATCGTGCACTGGAGAGATGTCTTCTAAGGACGAGCCTTCGTCAGCAGTGGCAAGAAGGCCTACGAAGCTCGGAGCTACGGGAGAAGTCGCAATTAGCAGACCCGCTGCAGTACATGAAGAAGTCCAAATATCGCTGGGCCGGACACCTGCTTCGACGAAAGGACGATAGATGGAGTCTCCGTGTCACAGAATGGCTCCCGAGAGACCATAAGAGACCACTGGGACGACCGCCAACGCGATGGGCAGACTCATTCTCAAGATCTTTCAGAGAGCGGAGTCTGCCTCACTGGATGCAAGCAGCCAGAGATCGAGCGGTCTGGAAGAGTTGTGGTCCCCGCTGAGAAGACCTCCAGCCGACAAAAGAACCATCAAAGTATCAAAGTAAGTAAGTATTTATTATTTTGTTTTATTTCTTATGTATTAATTATTAATTAATAATTTTTATTTATAATTATATTTTCAATTATTTAAATAATGTATATAATTATACTTGATCGACTGTTGTGGTCATGCTTCGACACACTATACGACACCCCCCCCCCTGACTTGATACCAATTGTATAATACAATGTGTTCTCCATGCTGAGTTATTCGTTGTCTTGCTAACTGCCTCCCCCCCCCCCCCCGAGTACTCCACCCTATTCGTAGGGAGATTGCCGTAGCAGATGCTTTTCGGGCATAATTCAAAATGCTATGTATGGGGATATTGATTGTGCTCATGAGGAGTGTAGAGGGGTGAGGAGTGATCAATGGGATGATAAGGGGGGTTAAGTGATAAGAGTAATGGAGTGTATATAAACCCCCTTACACGAATAAACGTGTTCACTCCCATTGTGTCAGCATCGCAACTGGCGATCAGGATGAGATGATAAGAGTAATGGAGTGGCTAACCGGGAATGGCTAACAGCGCGGGCAGAGCCCAATTGATTTCCATTATTTTTTGGAAAATTGCAGGTGCGGACGCAATCCCAAACGGAACTCTAGTATATTAAAACAGTCTTCTTCTTCTTCTTCTTCTTCAGCGTTTGTCCCGCTTCGTGGCGGGGTCCGCTATTCTGGTGTCATGACGCCACCTTTCCCGATCCAGCGCTAGATCGGGGTGGACACCAGCTACTTTCAAGTCCGTATGTAACGTATCAGCCCAGCGCTGCTTCGGGCGCCCTCTAGGCCGCTTTCCTATTACCTCGAAGTTAAGGCCTATCTTGCGAACGCTGTCTTCTTCTCCACGCAGAACGTGGCCGTACCATCGTAAGCGAGCTTCGCGCATCTTGTCAGTTATCGGCGCGACACCGAACTTCTGCCGAAAAGCATCGTTTCGGATGCGGTCCATGCGCGTTACTCCTGCCGTCCAGCGCAGCATCTTTGTCTCCATGACGCTGAGGCGCGTTTCAACTTCCTTGGTCGCTGGCCAACACTCAGCGCCGTACATTGCTACCGGCCGGACGACTGCTCTGTAGATCTTCGACTTAAAGCGCTCTGGTATCTTCTTGTCGCAGAGCACGCCAGTCAACCAGCGCCACTTGGACCAAGCTGCACTCACGCGTGAATTCACTTCGACCATCAGTTTGCCGTCAGACGCGACTGCTGATCACAGGTACTTAAAGACCGCAGTGCGTGGAAGCTCGATGCCGTTAACCTTGATGGAGCTGGACTCGGTAACGTCCGCCGTTAAATACTCGTATTTGTGGGTATTTATAGTTGTGTACTTTTGGAACTCCTCCCTGAGCTCCACTTGCATATAAGCGTCCGTCAGGTCTAGTTTGGAGAATTTCTTTCCTCCATTCAGCATGTGGAAGAGGTCGTCTGGCTTGGGCAACGGATACTGGTTAATATCCAGTTGTGGGTTCACGGTGACCTTATAGTCACCACATATTCGTATCTTTCCACCCGGTTTGGGTACCACCACTAACGGTGTTTCCCATTCTGCATGCTCTGTTCTCTTTAAAGTACCATTCATTAGAAGCTCAGTCAATTTAGCTTCTACTTTGGGTCTCAGGGCTATAGGTACCGGTCTAGCCCTGAAAAACTTAGGTACCGGTTCATCATTTTTAAACTTCAACTCTGCCTTCGCAGTCTTGCACGTGCCCAAGCCACTTTGGAACAGTTCCTTATTCTCGGCTAATATACGTACAATTTCTCTTTTAATATCTATAGTGCTCAATTCATCTAGTTGAGCCGCTCTACTATAATATGGCCCGCAATCTATTTGCAGTGCCTTGATCATGTCTCTTCCACACAGCGAATGTTTGGCATTCATAAACACATGCACATCTAACACTGCTGTTTTCCCTCTAAATTTTGCTCTCAACGGAAGTTTTCCTTGAAACGTAATCCTTTCATTATTATAGGCCGTAGCCTCTACTTCCGCTTGTTGCAGTTTTGGAGCTCCTAATATGTGCCACGTCCTTTCATCAATAATGGACATGGAGGCTCCTGTATCCAACTCAAAAGGGATAACTTTTCCCTTTACTTCTATGTTCTACATGCGTGGAGGTTCTAAGTACAATCCGCACACTTCCATTCCGGTACTGGTGAGCGAGTTTGTGGTTGTCACTTCCATGTCGCTCACCAATATTTCATTCCCTTTCTGCTGTGCGGTTGGCACTACCTCTAGACCTCCACGCGTTTTATCGTGCCGCATTGACACAGCGTCTTCTATGCTTCCACGCTGCTCTCTCACCGGTGTCTTCAACTCCGCTCTACGACAGTGGGTTCGGGATGCTACTCTCACCGAGTTAACGCCTTGTGCCGCCATGTCTTCCTCACTGTCGGAGCTACCGGGAGGCTCCACACACCAATGAACCTGGCCGGAGACTTTCGTTTTATCGAGCTTCGCCGCTCTGAACGCTACGGCATAGTGGCCCTTCTTCTTGCATACTTTACAGTACGCTTTCTCCCTCCTGAAACAGTCATATCCCACGTGGCCGGGTGCTCCACATACCCAACATCTCCTCTTATCCCGGGCCGACCTTCTGTCTAGCCTAGCTACCTTTTCTTGCATTTTTGAGCGACCCGTACCCCGTCGGACATGACCTTCCTTCTGAGCTCTTACCTGTGCCACTCCAAACCTTTGGGGGCCTTCCTTTAGATGTGGGGCATTCACCCCTACTCTTTCGAAGGCCTCCGCCTGCTCCAAGGCCTCCCTGGAGGTTAATTTCTCCTTCTCCAGGAGCCTTTTCCTTGTCTCCACAGATGTTAACCCACCTATGAAGACCATGGTGACAACGGCATCGCGGTGGTTCTTGATCGTTTCGAAGCTGCAGTTGTTTGCGGCCTTCTGCAGCTCTGCGTAGTACTCGTGCAGTCCTTGTCCCGGCTTCTGCACCATCGACATTAGGCCGAATTTCTCGGCCAGTACCAGCTTCTTTGGCTGGTAATGCTTCTCCATAGCCGCACGGAGCTCCCTCAGCTCCACATCTTCTAGCTCTCGACCCTGCAGAAGTGATTCTAATAATTCATAATTTAAATTACCCACTTCTTGCAGGAAGACCAGGCGCTGATCCTTTTCCTCCGTCACTCTTCTTAACGTCAGGAAGTTGGAGAAGAGCTTCCACCAGGTTCTCCATGACGTCCCGGGGACATACGGCCCCGGGTACGACCCCTGTATACTTCCTGTCCGGGGTCCTCCAACGTCACGGTCGCCCTGGCGGTTACTCTCTTGGCTCCTTCCTTGACGTCCTGCTTCCTCTCCATCTTCTTCTTGAGGAGATTGAGTTCTTCTGCCTGATCGCCAGTTGCGATGCAGACACAATGGGAGTGAACACGTTTATTCGTGTAAGGGGGTTTATATACACTCCATTACTCCTATCACTTAACCCCTTATCATCTCATTGATCACTCCTCACCCCTCTACATCCCCCCCCCTAGTGACCAAGCCGGTCACTAGGGGGGATGTAGAGGGGCGAGGAGTGATCAATGGGATGATAAGAGGGGTTAAGTGGTAAGAGTAATGGAGTGTATATAAACCCCCTTCCACGAATAAACGTGTTCACTCCCATTGTGTCTGCATCGCAAATAGGAGGAAACACTCCAGGTAGTTTTTTTTTGTTTGATGTTTATTCCATTGACGTTCTCTCGTTCGTGATGTTAGTTTGACTTGAACGAAGCAGGATGTGGACTGCTCGTAGAACTACGTCTTCTTGTAGCAGTGACGAGGTTTCTGTATGTGACAGCCGTGAGATCACTAGCAATATGGTTGGTTGACCATGAAGACAGATTGGTAGTGTTATACTTTCCCTTCAGATTTCGAAGAGGAGTCGAAAACCAAAATATAAATTAGTTAATTAAAAATATAAATATAAATAATAAAAAGTAATAAATACAATAAATAAAAATAAAATTGTAAACAATGAATGATGGAATGAATAAATAAATATATAATGAAAACGAATCTTTTTTATACTTTTTCATTTTCTCCCCGATTTTTGGAGTCGTGAAGTACAGTCGTGCTGACAGCCCCACCGTCAATGCCTACCGAAGACGGTCAAGACCAAGAACATCATCTATTTTTTAAGCAAAGAAAAGCCGTCTGCTCTCCTCAATGGCCAATCGAACTATGTATTATGAACGCTGCTGCTTTATTTTTTTATATCATAACATCCAGGTTAAAATAAGGTTACAATGTCAGTATGGTCCAATACCGTGGTCAAAATACACTTCACATCGACAAAATCAGATCGAGCAAGCCGAGCCATGCAGGAACACATCCACCGGATCCGAACCCCCGACCCCTTTCCTGCAAGTCCGCTCCCTTATCCAACTGGCCATCCAGTCACTGCCGCCTAGATCGTGAGCGGCGCACTTCAATGTTCCGCATCGGTTACTGTACGGCTAACAAGCAAATTGTGACATCGCTGTAATTCCGCTATTGTTCCAGCCCCAAATCCTTTGCAGGATAGATTCTAACAACACAGACGGTTTCCAGTTCCAGACGCCGGTTTTGCTTCTTCGGCTCGCACTAAAGTGATACGTCTTTTTGCAATTTTTGACTCACCCTGATGTCCGCAGTAAATTTGAAAATCACTACAGTGCTTCTCTTACAGTCCACCAGAACACTCAATAGCTCACTTTTAAAATTGCTACGGGACGCTCATTGACCTCCCTTGTCAGATGCAACTGCCGTGGCAATCGACTTGAACTTGGCTGACTCTTTAGGATGCCACCAAGGGCTCAATACGACTGCTAATTTCCTTGAATGGAATGCTATTTTTGAAAATTTCTCCTTCAATGTTGTTATCGACGAAGGGAAGAGGCTGCTCCAGGTACTTTTAGCGTACGGGAGACTTAACTTTCTTATTTAGAAAGCGCAATCGTGAATAGAATCAGTTTTGTGCTCCAGGTATTTAACGGGAAACGTATTCTCTTGGATTCAGAGAATGCGATCTTATATTCGACCGCCTTTATGCTCCAGGTCCCAAAGCTGTTACACTTTGACGAGACCTACGCTTGTTAGGCCATTGCAGCAAATGTATACGACGATACGGCGAAGGACTTATACGCCCTAATAATGCGGTGGTTCAGTGGATCTTATGGCGAGTACAAGAGATGAGACAGAGTTCATTAAGATACCACTGGTCTATGTACAGGTGGAGCGAGAACTGGCGTGGGTTTGCTGTATGGCAGCAACACGCCTCCTGACCTGCCAGAGCTTGAGCGTCATCGCAGGCGATGATAGTACATGTCAAAGAAACAACAAAGATTCGCAGTTGCCGAACTCTTCAAACAAAAACCGAGACCTTGCACAATGACAAACAGGTCTCACATACTACTCATACTCTTAGGGATCTTTCCCAATCGTGAGGATGTATATTTTTTATACTTTATATTTTATTTTTTATATTTTCTCCAAAACCTCCAGTAGCTCCATGATGTTAGGACTTCTAGGAAAAGTTCAAGGAAGGTGGCGGGGCTTGGGAATAGAGAAGGTTACTTTGAGGCTTTTCTTTAACTTCAGGGCCACCCTCTCGATTAGGACAGATCCTTTTCTACTGTTAACTTCTAATCCCAGTTTGATCACATAAAACCATAAAAGTGTCAGTTCCTTGGGAGCAGAAAATCTACTGCATATACAATCATTCTCACCTCATATTCTCCGATGTCGCTGAAGTCTCGGTGAACCAGTCCACCAACTCGGTGCACGTTAATCATGTGGTCAACGAAGCCCTTGTGGGAGCCAAATGTGGCTGAGCAGTCACAGCAAGCAACCTGGAAGCTGACATTGTACAACGGCTTAGGTTAGGCTAGATGGGAATGTTCTGCAGTGCACCTGTCTTGTTGAGTAGCTAGGGTTGGTGAATCCACCGTGGACTCTGCGCATGTGGCTTGCACGAGTGGATCTCGAAATACCGCGCCATGGGCAGTGTAGGACATGACAGAGATATTTGCCCTCCGCGACGTAGCCTCCCTAGAATTGAAAACCAGATCAAGCACGGTTACGTCTTGTCCCTGACCCAATCTTGGAACTAGTTGACCGCTGTGCGTAAAGGCAGTGGTTACCAGGATTTTGGAGCAAAAAACGAAAAACATCACTAAAATATAACAATACCAGATGTTCAGCGGCCCAGCGCCCGCCAAACGGGTGGCGGCTACGCCCCCCCCCCAAACCCGAGAATATAACACCCCTCCGTCTTTTCTTCGTCTTTCTTCTTACCTTCATTACAGCGAAGAACTGGTTTTACGGAATAGCAGGATACGATAGAGCAGTCTTCAAATTTGCTCCTATGAGGCTCGTGCATCATCTATAGCATGTACGCCATTTAATCTCCGAAGTACACGTTCTTTACGTGACGAGGAACAGATCGTGAAAGTCTCGCGAGAGCTCTATACCGTTAACTGTCCGCGGCAATATTATTCCTCCGACTCCTGTAGTCATCCTTCCTATCCCCCCCCCCCCCCCCCGACAATACTCCCTACCCATGTGCAGTCAGAGTCAAGTACACACATACTCGTTACACCACGGAGTCTTTATAAATTCTTCTGAAAATCTCACGAATGCCGTGCTAAGTCTAATCTGTGCCACGCCTTCTGGATCTGGAATCACGTTCTACGACGTCTGGTCACGTGTTCTAAATACGGACGCATGCTGCATAACGCACGTGACACGACGTCGCCACAACGTCTATGATACGTCCTCTGCACCCCGACACATGTCTGTAGCCCGTCTTCTGATGCCCGATACACGTTGGACGATACTGAGAAAAAATACTGACCGGCCCTTAATGGTCTCTTCCACTGATCCCCTTGATACAGGGCTATCCCCCCCCCCCCTCAGTGATCCCCCATTACTGGTCCCCCTATTCTGGTCCTCCATTTTCTGGTCTCTTCTTCACTAGTCCTCCTTTGTTTGTCCCCTATACCGGTCCACCTTCATCAAATCACCACTTCACTGCCCCCCCCCCCCCGCTTTACTGATCCCTTCTTCACTTTCACCGGTTCTCGCTTCACCGGTCCCCCTTTATTGGACCACCCCCCCCTTCACAGGTCCCCCATTACTGGTCTCACCTTCACTGTCCCCCTTTACTGGTCTTCACATGTCCTCTAAACCCGGACGCCTCTTGAGAACGTCAGTGATATTTATTTATTTAAATGCACTCGAAGGTGCACTACAACGTCAACGAAAACCTGGAACAAATAGGTAGCCGTCAAATACAACAGCAAAATTAACATTCAACCAAATTAAAAAAGGGAAACCTAACTACTTCATTAATTACCATCTGGCTATTTTTTTTTGGCAACTCCCGTAGCAACGAACCTTTACTAAGTAATGTTTAGAACGTTAAAAGTCAAAAAAGAAGTTAATCGTAGGAATATATAAAGCTATAATAAACCTATCCAGGATCAAGCATAGTTCACGAAAACAGAGCGCATATCGATATTTCAAATGACAATGTAAATAATAGAAAGAAGTGCTTTCCGTGTTATTGATATGTGTTTCGAACTCGGACGCCCTTTGCGCGACATCGGTGGCACCTCTTCTGTCGCTCTTATCACGACGTAGGTGACACCTCTGAACCCGGATGCCTGTTACTCGACGTCTATGAATAGCTAAATGGAGACGGACAACCGCTACCTCTTCTATAGATAGAAGGATAGGGTCCTACTATATGTAAGCGAGAACGGTTGTTTGTCTGTGTGTGCGTGTGTTTGCTTGAACAGAAGTGCTGAAGGAGTGTGTTGGGAGAAGTACGGGGAAGGGGGGGGGGGGGGGGCGGGGGTAGTAGTTGGTCACCAGTTTTCAACTGTTAAAGTTGTCGACAGGCGTCCATATTCAGACGACATGTCACCGATGTCGCACAAAGGAGGTGCGGGTTGGGAAGAGATGTCACCGACGTTGTTCAACATGCGCCCCGGGTTCCCGGGTTTAGAAGACGTGTCAGCGAGGTGGGTCAACAGGTGTCTGGGTTCAGAAGACGTGTCACCGATGTCCCACCAAGGACGTTCGGGTTGAGGAGAGGTGTCACCGATGTCGCGCGAGGGTTCCGGATTCAGACGACGTGTTATCAGTGAAGGTGGGACCAGAAATGGGGACAACTGAAGGGTGGGGTTCCAGTAAGGGGATCGGTAAAGGGTTTGACCAATAAAGGGGGGGACCAGTGAAGGTGGGACCAGCAATGGGGAGCGGTGAGGGGGATCCAGTAATGGGGACCGGTGAAGGGGGGGGGGGGGGTCCAGTGAAGGGGACCGGTGAAGGAGGGGGGGGGGGAGGTCCAGTGAAGGGGACCGGTAGAATGTTGACCAGTGAAGAGGGAACCAGGTGAAGGGGACCGATAGAAGGTTGACCAGTGAAAGAGGGAACCGGGTGAAGGGAGGACCGGTGAGGAAGGTACCAGTAAGGGACCAGTGAAGGGTGGGAGCAGTAGTAGGGATCGACGAAGGGGAAGGGGACCAGTGAAGGGTGAACCGGAGAGGGGCTGACAATAAAGGGGAACCAGTGATAAGGGACCAGTTAGGGGGGGGGGGGAGGTGATGGACCTGTTTTGCCCTATTCCGCTATACCATTCTATATAGCAAAACCAGTTTTTTACTATAATGAATGAGAGAAGGTCTAAAGAGAAGACGTTCGGGGTACTCTATTCTCCGGGTTTGTGGCGAAGCCCCAACCAGACGTTCGGCGGCCGGCAAGCCGTTGAACGTCTAATATAATATATTCGACTCCCAATTATTAATAATATGGTAGGAAATATAATTAATCTTATCATATTAATCATTCCTCTTTTATATATGGGGGGATAGTTTTGGCCATTCTTGAGTTTGAAGTGCCTACTGCTGAGTTTGTTTGGAGCCAAGAGTTTGTCTGCTGTTCATTGTTGTTGTGCTGTGCTGTTGTACTAGCGCACCTTTTGGAGCATAAATAAATAAATAAATAGTATAAAATAATCCCCTAAGCGATGGTCATAAAATAGGTGGGAAAACCGGGGAGAAATTACGGGGCGTGAAAATAGCGAAAAAACACCCAGATCTCTTCTACGTGCATGGGAACTTCAGCAGTGGGGGTAATCGAGGTCGCTGAACACGAATCTGAAGTTCGTTTTTGATATATCGATAGCCATCAATCGATATTGATCAAATTATCAATTTTTTGTGGATGTCGTTCAAGCGTTCCGAAACTGCAGCGGTGGAGATAGTCCAGATCATATTCTACAAGTGCTCCGTCACACCTATCGGCGTTCCTCGCACTTGCGCGCTTCGCGCGATGTTGCAGTATCACTAAGCCAAGGAGAATCACATCAAGTTAGGTGCTCTACTTGCACAGCTTTCTTCCCTAGCTAGGAGTACAAAAGGCTCGCAGTATGTATAGTATATGGTGTGATAGGGCGATCTATTTGTCTTCCCCCTACTGAAACGGTCCCCCCATTACTGCTACTGGCCCCCCCTCACAGATCCACCCTCAGCGGATGACGTTTTCGGCACGTCTATCTGAACCCCCAAACACGCTGAGCGAAGCATTTGGCACGTCCTTTGAGTCCCAGTCACGTCACACGACGTATTCCGCATATCTTTTAAATCCCTGGCACTTAGAAGAAGTCTGGGTATTTTCCGCTATTTCGCGCTCGGTAACTTGATCAGTATCGATTGATGGTAATCAATACTTCAAAAACGAATTTCAGATTCGTGTTGAGTGACCTCGACTGCCTCCAGGGCTAAAGTTTTAAACCGCCTAGACGACATCCACAAAAAATCTATAGCTTGATCAATATCCATTGATGGCGATCGATACTTCAAAAGCGAATTTCAGATTTGTGTTTAGAGACTTCGACCACCTCCAGGGCAGAAGTTCCCAGGCAGGGGGAAGACGTCTGTGTATTTTTCGCTATTTTCGTGTTTTCGTGCCGTAATTCACCCCCTCCTATTTTATGACTAAATCCGCACAAAAAATCGATAATATGGCCCAAACGGATTGATGGCGATGGACACCTCAAATGTGGACTTCACGCTCGCCTTCAGCGACATCGACTACCCCAGGACGGAAGTACCGGACCGCAAGAAAGATATCCACAGAAAAATCGATATTCAGCCATGATTTTCGAAACTTCACACACCAAGGCACACTGCACGTTAAAGGGTGTAACAGCACATGGCGCGTTATTCAAACCTGGATTTTGGTAGGGTAACAGGGCCTTTACTACACAAAAAAAAAACGGTAATACTGGTCGATATCGATTGATAGTGACCGATACTTCAAAAATGAACTTCAGATTCGAGTTCAGTGACGTCGATTAGCCCAGGGGCGGGAAGTTCGGACCGCAAGAAAGATATCCACAAAAAATCGATAATACGGCTCAATCTGGATTGATGGCGCTCGACATTTCAATAACGGGATTCAGAGTCGTGCACACCAACCACGATACCCCTATGACTGAAATTTCCGATCGCCAGAACGACATCCACAAACAAATTGATAAAACGGCTCAGTCTGGATTGATGGCGATCGACACTTCAGAAAGGGACTTTGCCCTCGCGTTCACCGACATCGACTACCCCGGAGGGTTCGGACCGCAAGAAAGATATCCACAAAAAATCGATAATACGGCTCAAACTGGATTGATGGCGATCGACACTTCAAAAACGGGCTCCGCCCTCGCGTTCAGCGACCTCGACTACACCGGGGGGAAAGTTTCGGACCGAAGGAAAGATATCCACAAAAAATCGTAAATGCTGCTCAAAATGGAATGAAGGCGCTCGACACTTCAATAATGGGATTCAGAGTCGCGTTCACCAACCACGATACCCCTAAGACTGAAATTTCCAATCGCCAAAACGACATCCACAAAAAATCGATAATATCGATCGATATCGATTGGTCGACTTCAGGTTCGTGTTCAGCTACCTCGATTACCCCCAGGGCTGATGTTTCAGGGCGCTTGCACGACATCCGCAGAAAAATCGATAATATCGATCGATATCGATTGGTCGACTTCAGATTCGTGTTCAGCGACCTCGATTACCCCCAGGGCTGATGCTTCAGGGCGCTTGCACGACATCCACAGAAAAATCGATAATATCGATCGATGTCGATTGGTCGACTTCAGATTCGTGTTCAGCGACCTCGATTACCCCCAGGGCTGATGTTTCAGGGCGCTTGCACGACATCCACAGAAAAGTCGATAATATCGATCGATATCGATTACCTCCTCTGCTGTGAACGCCTCCCGTCGATGATCATCTAAATGCCCAGGCACGGTCGCCGACGTGTTCGGCACGTCTTCTTCTCGCCATGCACGGTCGCCGGCGTGTTCGGCACGTCTACGGCTCGCCATGCAGGGTTGCCGACGTGTTCGGCACGTCTACGGCATCGCCAGGCACGTAGAAGGCGTATGGGTATTTTCTGCTATTTTCGCGCCCCTGATGTTTCCGCCCCTATTTTTTGACGTGCTCCATGACTAATCGCTTAGCCCGTTATTATAGAGTATGATAATAGCTGAGAGCTATTGATCGGCGAAAATAGGGGAAATTACGGACCGCAAATTAAAGGGCGCGAAAATAGCGAAAAATACCCAGACTTCTTCGAATGTGCCTGGGGATCCAGAAGATGTGCCGAACACTTTGCCCAACATGCCTGGAGTTCAGAAGAAGTGCCGAACACGTGGAGGATCATTGAGGGGAGCCAGTACCCGTAATGGGAGACCGGTTTAGTCATGGGATGCCAGTAGTGCTAGACCAGTATCAGTAATGGAGGATGAGTTCCAGTAAGGAGGGACAAGTAGTGTTGAACACTGCGATAGCAGTCCCACGTGGAAATAAATTTCTGTTCAACATAGCATTAGAACTAGTGGGAATCCTCGGTTCTGACAAAAAGGCTTTTCGTCGTGCTACCAAAATCGATCAGACACTCAGTGCCTATCGAAAATGTCGATTTTTGGCTGAGGTTGACCGCTTGAGGATGTGGAGTGAAGGTGCATGCAGTCACCTTGGCACTAGAGTGAAGTGGGGGACCGTGCTAAAGGGCATCAGGAGGGTTGTCGAAGGAACTAGGAGACGAAGGCGCACTGATTAGTATAAGCATCGACATCACTGAACCGTCGAAAGATGATGCTGTTGTTGAGTGTAGTGGTGGGGAAGGGTTTGGATGGCTTCATACGGCAACACTACTCATCTGGTTCTAAGGGATCGTTTAGTGTGCAGGGGTGTGCGTAAGGCCTCTGTTATACTCTCGTGGGAGCATCCGCGGAACGTCCGCGGACCAATGGTGCACGGCGGAGGCGGGCGTGGCGAGGCGCAGCGATTGGCCAGGTGAGGAGTCTCGGCGCGATTCTCGCCCTTCCGCGGATGCTCCCGCGGGAGTATAACTCAGCCCTAAATGAAATCCGAAATTTTGTAAGTCGTAATTACGAAACAAATCGCTGTAAATCGTCAACCGTAAATTGGAAGAGGTGCCTGACTTGTAGTGCATCCAATATTCTTGGTTTTTCTAATATATTAAAGCTAATAGAAGCTATAAATGCTATAATGAAACGTTTTCAGCTCGAGCTGGACACTTTTCTACTTAAGAAACCATTAAAATCAACCAGCACCTTTCAAATCAAGCTCGACAAATTTTAGGAGAACCAAAATAAGCTGCCTGTTCCAAGACGCTATCCTAAAAGGCGCCTATATACGGTGTCAAAATAAAAAGCTTGCAATGCTTGGACGATCAAAAATGTTTATCATTCTACTAGCCATTGGCTTGCAGATCGTATTTAAAGATACAAAACGGGAGCGACAGCAGTCGCGCGCGGCGGCGCCTGGCGCGCTGCCAGCTCTGTCGGCCGATTATGGGGTACACATTAGTTTAAGCCTGGAGCTAATGTGTTCAAGCATTGTTATAGTAAGGTCCTCAGCTTAACCGGTTCCATGCTGATATCAGCGGCCGGCCCAACCCCGTATCACGGGTGGGTGCTGACGGACCTCGAGGATACCGCGGATGTTACGTGCGGTCAAACAGCGCCGGTGGTGTAAGGCGAACATCGCTGCCCGGAAAGCAGAAGATGCGGGTTCGAGTCCCGCCTGGCGCAAGAGTTTTGATCGTAACAAAACATCCTGTAACAACTTATAGCCTCTATATCAGCCGCTCCAGGCTTAAACTAATGTGTTCAAGCATTGTTATAGTAAGGTCCTCAGCTTAACCGGTTCCATGCTGATATCAGCGGCCGGCCCAACCCCGTATCACGGGTGGGTGCTGACGGACCTCGAGGATACCGCGGATGTTACGTGCGGTCAAACAGCGCCGGTGGTGTAAGGCGAACATCGCTGCCCGGAAAGCAGAAGATGCGGGTTCGAGTCCCGCCTGGCGCAAGAGTTTTGATCGTAACAAAACATCCTGTAACAACTTATAGCCTCTATATCAGCCGCTCCAGGCTTAAACTAATGTGTTCAAGCATTGTTATAGTAAGGTCCTCAGCTTAACCGGTTCCATGCTGATATCAGCGGCCGGCCCAACCCCGTATCACGGGTGGGTGCTGACGGACCTCGAGGATATCGCGGATGTTACGTGCGGTCAAATCGAAAGTCTTCCAAATCGAGACAAGCTAGATTGTTTGATTGAGATCTGAGCTAATCGCGCAACAACGACTGCGATCGATGAAGTCTGAGTGGCAGTAGTTGACAGAACGTTCAGACGATCATTATCAATCAATATTATCGATCGTTTAAGTAGTGCTATCGTTTCTCTCTCAGACTTCATAGATCTGGACCATAATCAAGCAACACCCACCCCGGTAGATTGAGAGAAATATCAATATATCCGTTGATATAGATTGTGTGAGCTCGAGGTCTGAGCTAATGACGCAGCATCCACAGCGATCGGTTAAGTCAGAGAAAAACATCAATATATCGGTTGATATATATTATTATCACGTCGAGTTGGACAGTTCTGAAATCAAATTGGACAGTTTTCACGTCAAATTGGACACTCTTCTAAGCTAATCTAACCAGGATACCATCTCAACGGTAGGTCGGAACGGCGCAAGTGTTGTATATGGGCAGAACGGCCTCTCCCTGGGAAGTAACAAACTGCAGGTATCTCGACCCCAATACAACTCCGCGCAGAGTTAGAGGCGACGGAAGTCGCCTGTTCGCGCCCTGTTGATTCACGTGCTCCACAGTTGACGAGCGCGCGCGGGATGAGGGCTCGTATCGCGGCCCAGTGCACAGGTGGCGTAGTAGGGAAGCGCTCGGACCCGTGAGCGAGGGGTCGGGGGTTTGGATCCCGCATACTGCGTTTGTTTTGCAATTTTGCAAAATCCATGTTTATCGTATAGGTAATCCACCTAGGGGTATTATAGTGTGTTATAGAGGATGTTTACATATAACATATGCTTCAAACTACAGATTAGCTAAAATGTTCACTTCTGTGTGTTACTTATTTTAAGCCTATTTTGTGTGAAGCTGTAGTTATGTAACGATAGATATTTTGTGGCACTAGTTAAAAGTTCCGACTTCACTTCAAGACTTCGGTCAAAAAAAAAAAAAATTCGCTGAAACTTTGTCTGGGGGGGGGGGTCATTTGGGGTGCTGATCACGAATCTGACATTCGTTTTTCACGATTCTGTCTCTACCTGCCGTCACCGGCAGAAACTTTAAGAATGTAATGCCGTGCCTTCGTGTATCTATATTATCCAGCCGAATCATGAAGAACGGATGTCAGATTCGTGATCAGCACCCCAAACAACCCCTACACGAAGTTTCAGCGAAATCGGTGACCCTGCCTGGACCACCCTTGTTAACGGTATGAGTGGTATGTTATATGTAAACATGCTCTATAACACACTATAATACCCCTAGGTGAATTACCTATATGATAAACATGGATTTTGCAAAATTGCAAAACGAACGTAGTCTGCGGGATCCAAGCCGTCGACCCCTCGCTCACGAGCCCGAGCGCTTCCCTATTACGCCACCTGTGCACTGCGCTGCGTCGCGATACGAGCCCTCATCCCGCGCGAGCCCGTCAGCTGTGGAGCACGTGAATCAACAGGGCGCCAACAGGCGACTTCCGTCGCCCCTAACTCTGCGCGGAGTTGTATTGGGGTCGAGATACCTGCAATTTGTTACTTCCCAGGAAGAGGTCGTTCTGCCCATATACAACACTTGCGCCGTTCCGACCTACCGTTGAGATAGTATCCTGGTAAGACTATTCAAATCAAAGAAAACTCTTCCAATTTGAAATAAGCATCTTTCACATGAGACTTGAGAGGACTCTCCAAAAGTGTTAGGATAACTTTTGTTCCAAGAAAACTTTAGTAACTTTAATTGAAGTTTTAATTTAGTTCCCAATGAGAGAACACGTAGTATGAAAATTTTAAAAGTTTTATTTGTTGAGGAAAAACAGTGAATTAAAGCATGTTTTGAAGAGGAAAAAAGCGGCCACTTTATATTGCTAAAACAGAGAGTGCGCCATGCCCCGTCCGAAAATTAGCGATTTTCATTCGATTGATAGCAAAATTTCTGTTTGCATGCAGTTTCACACCTGCAAACGGTGTAACACAAATAATTGTAGTAAACACACATATTCTAACTTTCTTGTCAACCAAATAAACGTTGCGTTGAACTTTTTCAGTGCATGGCGCGATTCAGTCTTTTGCTGTGGCCTGTGAACTTTGGAATCAAATTGAATGTCTTCCAAATCGAGACGGGTTAGATTGTCTGACCGCGATCTGAGCTAATCACGCAACACCCACCCGATCGATTAAATCTGAGAGAGAACCAATAACACAGGTGAAACGATCAATAATATCGATCGACATAAGGTCTGAAGGGAAGCCAATATTTACCTAATAGGCCTTGCGTCGGCCATCGTAATCACACAACACCTACCCGGATCGATTACGTGCGAGTCCATCAAACTAACGTTACGTTTCACTTTTCGAGCGCATGGCGCAATCCAGTCCTTTGATGCAATTTTTTCTCAACAATTAAATAAATATTCTAACCATCTTGAAGACCCTGCAGTTTAACCTGTAAGAAGTTCGTCTCGATTTGGAAGACGTTAAATTTGATTTCAGAGTTCATCGGGCAGCTTGAAAGAATGTCCAATTAGGTTTGAAAACTGTCCAATTTGATTTAAAAGGTGTCCATTTCGACGTGAAAATCATGCAACACCCACCCCGGAAAGTGCCGGATCGAAACGCCTTAGGCCATCATATGCTGTTGCTAATGTGTAGGGAGGTGGATGAAGAAGAACACACTAGCAAGAATTCGCAAAGCAGAAGCAAGCGGTGCAGCGCATCGACGGCTTCCATCGCAGGTTATGGGGTGTGAGCCGTGCCGCGGCGCAGCCCTCTTCCGCAACCCTTCACGTGTTCTCTGAACCCGGCAGCGGCGGCTCGTCATAGTCGTGGTGACGTCTTGCGAAATCTCATCAAGTGGGCGTCCTTTGGTGACCACCCGGCAGTGGAAGCGTCATACTCGTAAACACCTATGGTCGTAAACACCTGGTGGTAGTAAACACCATCGGCAGCAGTGGCTGCCTGCCACGCTGCCACGTTGTGGTGTTTACGGTTGGCGACGGCGGTGCGACGAACGGCTGGGTATAGCCGCTGGGAATGTCGGCGGTCGCTGAGAATGTCACCACGCTGGGAATGTCACCAGTCAGTGATTCATGCCTCTCTGCTTTATATAATAGGATATTTTGTGCGACATTCTTTAGGAGTATAGTAGAGAAGCAAAGTGTAGTTTGAAATGAAAGTGATTTAACTGATTCGTACAAGATGCACGTTAAACATGTAGCTCCTGGTCGAGAAGTCGAAGGAGGAGCGCTATCGCGTGCTCCAGAATAGTTCTTGATTAGGATCCTCCCACGGGCAATCAATTCTTCCATACCTCCTGGGTTGTGAATTGGTACCTGATTTGCCTGGGAAGGATAAAACAATGACCTCTACATCGGTCGCAACCGCAATTTATTCTATAGAACAAACCCACACTCAAATGACCTTTACGATATCCCATAGAGGTAGAAAGAATGGATCGCGTATCTCAAACAGGAGCTGACTAACGCCGTGCTTTACCCTTCATCATTTTTCGAAGGCATCCACGAAGTGTGGAATGAAAGAACGTCGTTCGACGATACCAGCCTATTATGTTCGGAATTTACTTCTCCCGCAAGTTTGCTTGTTTTGTTAGATTTTGGAAACTCCAAAATAATGCATTACTAATTAATGACTGCTTGCATTCGCCAGCCCTGTTCTCCCTATCTTTGTAACAAACGCGATATCGTATCTTTTGCCCAATCCTCAGCATCCTGAACGGATCGCATAGGTTGAACGCAACCCCAATTAAAGCACTCAAAACAAGACCAAAAGTGTCCGACTTTTTGACTTTTATGATGAGCACCAGCCACGGGTGCGGGCGGCTCCGCCCGTACCCGACTCTGGTCGGGCGGGCCATGCTAGGCTAGGCGGCTTCGCCGGCGTCGGATATGGTGAGCACTGTGAGGTCAGAACCCATCTCAACGTCGAGCCCGCTAGGGTCACCACAAGCCAGTGCCGGTTGCAGGCTACGCCCGCACCCGACTCTGGTCGGCCGGGCCACGCTAGGCTAACCGGCTTCGCCGGCGTTGGATATGGTGGGTGTTATGGGGTCAGAAACCCATCCCAACGGCGAGCCCGCTAGGATCGGCCCCATTCTGCACAATGGAAAGAGATTCGGTTTTTGAGACCAGATTCATCAACAGTTTACCGGCCGGTAACGGTGAAAAGTGTCTCCAACCCCCTGATATGAGATTCATCAGCAGGCAGTGGTCAAGGTAGGGCGGTAGACATAGAGGAAAATTGAATGCAGGTTGATGAATCCCCGTGGAGTCGTAGCCTCCCCTGTAGTGGGTAGTGGTAAAAGTATGGTGGTAAACATAAAGGTAAATTGAATACAAAAAAAAACGCTATCTGAGAGGAAAAATAGCAAAAAGAGGTGCAGGAAAGAGGAAACGGCTGCCATTCTACACAGTGACAAAGGATTCAATTGCTGTGGTTGCAGCAACTCTGGTAGTGGATTAGTGGCAAAAGTATGGCGGCAAACACAGAGGTAAATTGAATTTAAAAAAAAGACATATGTGGAGCAAAATAGCAAAAAAGGTGCAGAAGGGAGCAACCGGTTGCCATGCTGCACAGTGGAAAAGGATTTAATTTCTGCAGCGGTAGTTTTCCTGGTAGTGGGGTAGTTGTAAATGTATGGCGGTAAGAAGTGGAAAGTTGCACCACACAGCAGAGCTGGGAAGGAACAATGGGGTATGACCACGAGACACGTATTGCGAAACCTCGTCATATGGTGGATCTTCTGTGGTGTTGGCGTATTTACCTCTTCCGAAATCAGCCACCCTACGTCGGCAGTCGATGGTAGACAACAGTATTGGATAACTGTTAAGCGTTTTGGTGTTCGACAACTGGCAACCGAACTCCAAACTTTGATAATTAAACCGGAGGCTAGGTAGTATACGAAGTACGGGTGGCTAACATCGGACAAAAACCTTTCCTCTTTTATATATAGGGGGATATAGGGGATATCAAAAGTTTTGCTTAAGATGCGCCTCATATGTAAATACACCCCGCGACGTGACGTGCGCAGAGATAATCAGATTGAAACATGAGTGAACATGAGTACTCATAAATATCGACGGCTGGCTCAAGCGACGATGTCTCTGAGCCTAGAATATCTGCGAAGCCCGGACTCAGAAGCCACTTCTCACTCTTGCGAATCGTGTTACTCCATCGCCCTCACGACTGCTTGAGTGATACATTTAGAATCTTCGCTAATTTGCACCGCTGTCATTTAATGTTCCAGAAATCTGACTCAGAACACGGGTGGGTAATTTGGAGACTACGTACAACAAGATATAGGAGCAAACTTGTGGACACCTTCACCACTGCCGTTTGAACGAAGTAGGGGTTCCGGTCGTTTGTCGATGATGGTTATCTTTCCCTATTAACAAATATGCTAAATATTTATCGAAGATAAGATGAGAACATACGATGGGTGCCTTCTTTTTTGGAGGAACGTAGTCTGGATGAACACTCCTAATGTGCTGAGAACGAGACGCCCTGCAAGAAAGCATTGAACTTTTTGGAAATGCAAAGCTTTGAAGGCAATATGAGTGATAACAAACCTGTAGCTCCCTCGCCATTCGCAGCCCTCAATGGGACAGGAAAACGGAGGAACAAATGTTTTCGGGTCAATGTAAATCCCATCCTTTGTGATCCGCTGAAAGCACGAGGTGAAAGGGTGGTCAGTGTAATCGCAATGCATGGAAGGACTGGTAATCAGTAGTCCGGTAAAGTCCATGTCTTCTCATCTTGAAGCCTCGGCATTGCTGTTAACAACGATTATCATACTTCTGTGCAACGAGGTTGTTAGGTGAACTTCTATCGGTCAATCGTCAAGCGTTTATGGTAAGAGGACAGCACGTCGCTCCTGGTCGCCTTAACAGCTCGCGGTACCAATAGGACCAGATCACTCGTTACTGATAAGCTCTCATTCCGGTCGCTCACTGCTGAATTTCTGGTCGAAATCCAAAATGTTTCAAGGGCCCCTCTAGATGAATTCTCTGTTTCGTACGTCTAGATTTTGCACCTAACGAAAATGTTACCGTTACGCTCTTCGATTCTATGCTTACCGAGCGGCGTTATGTCGTTACCGCACCGTTTACCAAATAGATGTTCTTTAATTCGAATACCTAGCTGGCCTCCGCGTTTCCTTATGTATGTGCTGTTACATACCACAAACGCAATCATAGATCACGCCACTTTTTGCAAATTTGCCAACCTTAGAACATGTGGGAATAATACGCTTATCTGATATGCACGGACTTACAGAGAGTCTATTCCGCATCGGTTGCTTCTTGAGGTTGTCGCTATGGATGTTAACAAGAACAACATCGTCTTGCAACTGAATGCGGTAGATATATCTTCGAATTGAACAGTCGCTACTAGTTGCAGTGAAATAGTGAGAGTTTACATTCATAATTCGACTTCTCGCACTGTGCTTAAGCTTTAGGGCAGAACCCTAGCGTGCTTGAGGCACTGGTCGGCTGTTACAAAAATAAAACCTCGAACTGTTTTTAGACCTCCAAAGACGACGAGACGGTCGAGACGTGAGGCCAATAAAAGTTCCATAAAAGTTCCACCTAAACCCGTGTTACAGAAGTATTACATAAAGGATAAACGATAAAGGACGGCGTTACTCAATCCCTTCTGGGATGCGCCAGCGCATTCTACCTCTACGGGATGTCGTGGAGGCGACATGAATGCGTATTTGGCCATACAATGACTTGCGGTGGCCAGCCGATGAACAAGTCAGCGCTTTATCCTTCCCAGATAAGTCTGGTACCAATTCACCGACCCCGGAGGCTTGGTTGGCCTGGGCGGGAAATCCGAACCAGCAACCTGGTATCGGGTGACAGTCGCGCCTCCTCCGACTGCGCTGCACGCGCCCTCAAGTATTACATATAAAATTAATTAGCAGTCACTTTAATATTTCTGACCTGCAAGATGTAGCGCGGAGGCATGACCCAGTCCTTGTGGCACCATTTCATGTGGTCGCAGCGAAGCGAACGATATGCGCCTCTCCAGTCACAGTTCGGCATGTAACATCGATACTTCCCAGTGGGATCGCTCACCCGTACCTTCGAGTTCTCTGCAGGCTCCTAGACAGTGGCTGATTATACTTACAACTGCATAGCAGAGTGGATGTCATTCTACACTGTTTTTGATTATATTGATCTTCACATGGATTTTAGCCATGTAATAAATAAATAAAAAATAGCAGAAAAACTGCCAAATGCATCGAATGTACCCACGGTGCCTGGCGGATTCCTTGGTCGTCCTCTCTTGCGCGTCATGTGAGTTGAAGGACGAAAATCGCCATCGTACTTGACTCCAGAAAACGTCTAGATTTGGTAAACTGTTTTTACTGGCGGTGGCCTTCACACGAACTGTTCTTCACAGTTCAGAAAAAAATTCAAACACTTTTCCTGCTGTCAGGTTATTAACTAACTTACCGCGTCATTTTTATAGCTTGAAAGAAAATGGTCGTCCTCGAAGTCAGGTTCACAGTCGGCCTTTTCCGAGTAAGCATCGCTCGATCCGACGTGGTAGTCATGGATCGCACGCAAATGGCCTCCGGAATCCTCCGCGACATGCGGTGGAAGCTCTTGCAGGTCATGCAGCTGAAATACGCTGCTCCATTTGACTGTCTCAATTTTACAGACATTCTTCATTTCCTGATCACCTCATTTTCGACCTTAACGGTCCTCTGCAGCTTGGAGAGTCTCGGTACGGCGGAGCCTTTCTGTAAAAGGTATTCGCCTACAACCTTAAATGAATGTCATAGAGCATGTTGCTACACAGCTGCGCCACTTTATGTATAGACTGCTTCGTGCGCGAAGCGGACGACCGGTTAATAAAGGAGATCTGAGGATGGACTGGACTCTACTTGGAATCATATTTGTTCCCTTAAAAGGTATC